>OX451739.1:1324150971-1325370154 GCA_948472305.1 Vicia faba
ATTCAATCAATGGAGACAAAATCAGTTAAATCGATTCCTAAAGATTTTTCTGATGCTAAACTCGTCAATAGAGACAATCCGTCAATAGAGACAATCCGTCAATAGAGACAACCCGTCAATGAAGACAACCTGTCAACAAAGACAAAACTACCCAACCAACAATCTACAGATGGCATCTATAAGCCTATCCTTCTACCAACAATCTCCAAATGGCATTTGTAAGCCCATTCCCGACATCACATTGTTGATACTACACCATGTGAGTGCAAATTTCTGGGCACTTTAGTGTTCAATCATCTTCCACCTTCGGATCACGAAAGGCACGCAAGCCAATCTACATCCTCAGGTTTAAGAAGATTGAACAGGGGCAACTGTTGTACCCCAAAATTTGCCCTCCCATATTCCTCAAGATATGTCAAGGATGATCTTCAAATTGCTCAAGATGGCTCAAGGGTTGTACAGTCCAAACACCTCCTAAGACAGCTGAAATTAGGGTTTTGGTTCTTTAAAGGAATTTGGGGTTTTAAATGGTTCAATCAAGTCTCATAGGCCTATATACATTCACAAGCACCTACATGCCAAGTTGCAAGACTCACAGTGCCAATTTGCATAGTCAAAAGCCTCATTTGATCTACAGTCAACTGCAAGGGCAAAATGGTCATTTTGCAGTCAAAAGTCAGAATTTTTGGTCAACATCTTATTTTGAGTTCACAATCATCATTTGATCAAGTCTTGATCATGATTCCACAAGGATGGCTCAAAAATCATCAAGGTGCAAAAGTTACTATTTTTGGAGAGCAGAAAAGTCAACTGTATCTTGACCAGGGCATAACTTTTTCATGGTTTGTTAGAAAAATTCCATCCAAAGCTCATTTTGAATAGGATGCAATCTCCTACAATCCATCTTCACACTACAAGGTCAAGAAATGCTCTCATAAGAAGTTACCAATTTTTACATTATAGGTCAAATTCAAAAGTCAACAAAAGTACACTTTGAGTCAAAGGCCATAACTTGAGATTGGTAAATCCAAATGACATGGGACCAAAGGAATTGGTTAGAGGAATTCAAGAGCTTTCCAAAATGTCCAAGAACATGGTCATAGGATCAAAATTGAGTAAGTTGTGCATTGGAGAAGTTGGGAAATTTTCATGAATTTGCAAAAGTCAACTATCATCAAAACTCCAATTTTTGACAAAAGGGCCCACTTTCTTCCACTTGAATCAGTCTTGTCATGCCACACACGTGTCCCATGCTTGATTTCATGACCAAACATTTATTTTTTTATTTTATTTAATGTTTATTGATTTAATTCATTTTAAATATATAATAATTCAAATAAAATCTAAAAATCAATGGAATAGTATCTTTGTGATTTGTACAGCTTTCATATATCATGTGACAACTAACCAATTCTTGCTAGGGCTTATTTGTGCACAAAATCTCAGATTTGGCCATATTTGGAAAGTTTGTCAATGGTGAAAAAGTGCAAACCTAATTCTCCCATATACATGGATAAAAGCCCAAATTTTGACCTAGACTGATTGCCATATATGCAAGCAAGCCTCCTAAACGTAATACACGACCTGAAGCTGCCAAAAATCAAGAAACCAAAACTGAAAAAAAGGTGAAAAAGAGAGGAATCAAATTCTTGGTTAGAGCTTGTTTCAATAAAGAAACTCAACGTAGAGTGCTTGACTGCCATCCCCTGAAGCGATTGGAAGAAAAATCAGGCCTTTTCATCACCTACACAGCGCTGTAAGTCATCACGAAGTCAGCCCTAGACATGGAATCGTGATCCTCCATTCTTGCGCTTTTTCTTCAAAACATTAGCATATTCATGTTTATTGTTTGATTTCTAACATAACTGCAATAGCCAATTTGGTTTTTATGCCCTGTATCGTGATGCCCGATTCTAGGGTTTATATGCTTGCTTTTTAGGCGTTTTTGATGCAGGGAAAATTGGCCACAAAAATTGGTATAGAAGTGATCAGGAGATGGAGACGAGATCAACCATGGTCTTGGAATGAATTTTTGCAGCCTAGGGACGATTTTAGGAAGAACCTACGAAACTTCCTGCGGATAAAAATCCGCAGTAAAAAAACCAGTGCTCAACGAAGAAGACGCCGACGCGTCTCCCTCCCATTCGCCCTTTTAAAAATCGCGCGCTTTTATTTTTTTTCCAGGCATATGCGTTTGTTTGATATATGTTGTTTATTGTTTATTATTATTACAAAGATGCAGTGTGGCTCAGTGGTGGAAGCGTGAGTGGGATGTCCATTGGGACCTGGGTTCGAATCCCAGGTCCCCCCAAAACCTTGTTGCTTTTATTTTTCAGGTGTTCTTGTGCAGTTTGCCAAAAGAGGTCCACCATATACCTCAACTATCAACACGCCAAGTGGCTCCTGGCCAAATCTGAAGGCCAGGATTGAAGGACTATCATACTCCCTGGTCAGCGCACGCGTAGTAAACTCAGAAAGTCAAACAGGCTAATGCATAGTGGGCCTTCAGAATTGCTCTTGTCACTCTAAAGTTGGCCGAACACCCCCCTTCAAGTTTATTTCTTTTCTCTTCCTTTTTTTATTTCTTTCATTTAATTATGTTTTATAATTATTTATTTTTACTAACAAATTAATATTTATTTTCCTAATAAAATTCAGAAAACATAAAAAATATAATATTTTTATTTATTAAACTTAATTAGTTTATTTTGTAAATAAATATAATTAACTAATTTAGTTTTAATTAGGTTAATTCTAACTTTTTGCAATAATTTAAAATCAATGTAGAATTAGGGTTTTTAATAACTTTTGACCATCTTTTATTTTTTCCTTAAAAAACATAAAAACTCAAAAAAATATCTTTCTTTTATTTAATTAATTAATTAGTCTAGGTTTAATTTAATTAAATGCAAAATAACAAAAATCTCTTTCTTTCTCAAATCCGATCCAATTTTTCTCGCGCGTATGATTATTTTTTATTCATATTTTGATCCATATAATTGTATTTGCTCCGAGGATGTAATAGCTTTAATTAGGACTTTTTATCGCTTTTATTTAATTTCCCGCAATTTACTTTTCCAAGGGTTTGTTTTTGGCGATGTAAATACCCGACGCCTTGTAATAGCTTAGTTTTATTTTCCGCAACTATTAACTGCTAGATGTATGATAACTAGGCTATGCATGACAAGATCTTATCTTAAAATTAAAATCAATCGTAGCTCACCATAACATGTACAAAGATAACATAATTGAAACCTGACACACTCGCACATGACACTCCTAGGGTACGCCTCACTTGGTTGCCTCGACGTGGTCATTGAGTATAGGGTGTTTTAGAGGTCGCCCTCCTGTCTAAAGATCAAAGTTGCCTCGAAACGGTTGCTTCGATAAAAAATGATCTAAGACACTAGGGTTACCGCTAAGGTGTCTTACCATTGCTTTAGTGACCACATCTCCCATTAATCAAATTGACCCGAAAACTCCAACGACGGTGCTACCTACTTCTCAATAGTGGGATAGTACTGTCTAAAAGACATTTACACAGCTTAATTTCTTTTGAGTAGGTAGAGGTTCTTAGATACTTGCTCTTTCAAAACAAAAATACTTTTCGCACATACACTTTGCAAACAAAGTTTTCAAACAACACTTCATATACTCTTGAGGACAGATACAAGAGTTAAATCGAAATCTTCAAACAAACTTTTTTTCAAAACCCACAAACACAAGAAAAGCAAAACCTTTTGAAAACATAGTGAGCAAGTACCTAATAGCCCATGGATAACCACGGATAGAAAGGGTGCTAACACCTTCCCTTTCTATAATCTACCTCCCAAACCCGAGAACCATCTCGAAAAGGAATTTTGTTGTGCTTTTGTCCTTTCCTTGTTGGAGAAAATAAAAGACGGTGGCGACTCTTGCTTACCGCGACATTTTGCTAAACGCAAACGCGAACCAGCATTTCAAAACAGTCAGTTCTATTTCCCCCGATCACACATAGCAAAACCCTAATTCAAGATAAAATACATGAAAATAAAACACTTTGAACACATGCACCTTAGGATAACCCACACTTGTTGCCTCAGATATAAACAGTCATATCCCTCGAATGTGGGATGTTTTAGCAAAGACCCTCGATTAAAAGATCGTAGTACCTTGATGACCCTTCAATGTTGACTTCGGTAAACGATCTTAGTCCCTTACGAAAATTTCTAAAGCATCTTAAAAGTTGCCTTCTATGACTGCACGATGACCCACACCTGTCCCTCACATCCAATGATATGGCTCCTTACCAACCAATGGTAAAATAGCACTGTCTAAAGGAGGAGGAAAAGAACAGAGACTTTTTGAGTAGGTAGATTTCTCGTAATTTCTTGCTAACTAAAACCATTTTTACACCTCACACTTTAAAAAAAAACATCTTTTCAAACACTCTCTTTTCAAATAAATGTTTTCAAAACAAACACTTTGTATGCGTTCTCAACAATACGAGAATCATTACAAAGTTTGCCGCACTAAGGCGTTTTCAAAATATTTCCAAAACAAACATTTTGTATACATTCTCAACGATACGAGAATCATTACAAAATTACAATTTTCAAAACATCTTCAAAACATTTTTTAACTTACACAAAACACAAAGCATTTCAAAGTGAGCTAGTAATTAAGAGCCCGTAGATAACAACGGATGAAAAGGGTGCTAACACCTTCCCTTTTCATAACCTACCCCCCAAACTCAAGAAAATTCTCAAAAGGTCTTTCATGTTCTTTTCACCCTTTCCTTTATTGGATAAAATAAAAGTCGGTGGCGACTCTTGATATCCGCAACATTTGCGATAAAACACAAAACACCCAAGTCAGTTCTCCCACTATATTACATAACTGGCGACTCTGCTGGGAAGATATAAACTAAAAGTGGGGTTACCTTAAGAGCTAGATCACCTTTATTGCTTTACTTACTTGATTTGTATGCTTTACATTTTGTGTTATACTTGGGTTTATTTCTTGTATAGATCCTATACCCGGATCTGGGGCATTTTAGGTAAGTAGCATTAGATCGTAGAACTTGTACGACGTAGACCGATATGGTTGAAGCGATGGCTACGTTAGTGTGACACATTTGTTGGTATTGGTGTCCCTTGAGTTAAATCAAGGAGAATACGAGGCCTTTGTGTGGTGTCATGAAGCACTAACTGACCATAGAACCTTAGTTGAACAACTTGGCCATTAGAAAGTAGTGAGATAGCTGGCTTTGGTGCAGAATGAAGTTGGTTGATACTCGATACTACACTCATTGAGATCGTACTTTTGGGATATTTAGGTCATAAAAATAGATGCTTGTGCTAAAACAATGCTCGATGAAGAAATATTAATGATATTGATATTCCTTAGAACCCGATTACTTCTTTTAGGATAGGTTGAACCAACTAAAACTTCAAGAGGGTACTTACCTATAAACCCCATGCAAGCCTAAACCTAAGGACTTGTGTGTTTTGTTTGTATATGATTATTTGTTTATAACATCATAAACATCATGACATCATGGCATAACATTTTCACTAACCATTTCAAGGACCTAAGGATTTATCTTTGTTCTGTTTTGTATGTTATGGCTTCTGCTCGCAGAAATACCATCTGAATCAGCTTCGTAAGGGTGCCTCCTCAACTCAAAGAGTTAGCATCAAGGGTTCCTGAAAATTCTCCATTCACCAAAAGATATGGTCGACTACTCAGTTTGGCTACCTCAAGCTTTGAAGAAGATATGATGTGTATACTCTTTCAGTTATTTGACCCCATACATCATTATTTTACCTTTCCCGATTATCAATTGGTGCCCACAATGGAAGAATTCTCTCAACTATTGGGAGTACCTGTCCTTGATCAAATACCCTTCATCGGTTTAGAGAAAGATCCATAACCTAAAGAAATTGCATCAGACTTGCATTTGAAGAGATTTGACATTGTAGCTAATTGGGAGACAAGGAGCGAAGTCAAGGGTTTTCTAGCTAAATTTATGTTAGAAAAGGCTCGAATGTTTTGGGATGCTATGGACTTTCAAGATTTTGAAGAAGTCTTATCTCTTTTAATCTAAAGTTTGATATTGTTCCCTAATCCAGACCAACTCATAGATGTGAATGCTGTCAAAATCTTCCTTTCTGGTAACCTTGTGCCTACTTTGCTCATAGACATTTTTCATTCTCTTCACACTCGTACTATGCGGAGGAGAGGGGCTCTTATGTGTTGCATACCGTTTCTATCTAGGTGGTTTATTTTGAACCTTCCCCGATCAGTATTGAATAATGAACAAGGTATGAGGTGGTCTTAAAGGATGATATCTCTCTCTCATTCAGATATTTATTGGTGTTCCCAATCTCTGGAGGATGTTACTATCATTAACCGCTGTGGGGAATTCCCTAATGTTCTACTCCTTGGCATTATGGGAGGTATTGCTTATAACCCTTCTCTGGCTCTACGATAATTATTGTTATGCTCGAAGAGATGGTCCTCGTGAAGCACTTATCCAGGGTATTATGTTCGACTATGAGAGCCCGTAAGGAATATCCCCTTCGGCAATGAAAGTGTTGGAGCTCACCAAGTAACTTCACGAGGAGCAAAGCTTGAATGCCTACATCAACATAAAAAGGAAGCGCCCGTGGGAGACTTAAGTCTTAGGTCTTAGGAGTTCTTATTTTGTCGTCTCTTTGAGACCATTTTGCTTTTCTATTGTAAGCCCAAGGGGCAATTATAATTCTTAAATTTATTAATGTAATTGTTGTTTTTGTTTCCTTTTTGGCTAGAAAATTTAAATCTCCTAAGGTCCTTGAAAACATTGCATTCACATAGCATGTATCATGTCATAAGCCGGTTTTTTGATACAGGTTTCCTCATATATTTACTATTTATTTCAATATAAGATGGCTCTAGAGAAAACCGTAAAATATTTGCAAACTACACACGCACAGTTCCAAGAGACTCTCCTCAACCTGACCAAAGGACAACAAGAGATGATGACGCTTCTTGTCTCAAAAAAGAAGACTAAGAAATGGGTTGTTATCCTCAACATGGGTAGAAGGTTCAAAGGTCTTGCCCGACTGGTTCAAGCTGAAGATGTTTCCTCCGAAGAAGAAGACAATCAAGAAGAGGAGGTTAGAAGCACCAGGGCTAGGGGTGGACATAACCCGATTTCTGAGGATGAAGATAGCTCTGACGAGCAGCGCCCACCGGCGAATGACAAATACAAATAGCTGGAAGACCGACTCAAGGCTGTGGAAATTCAAAAAGTGTCTGGTTTGGACTTTGGATATTTAGGTTTGGTCCCTGGGGTGGTCATTCCTCATAAATTCAAGGTTCATGTCTTTTCCAAATATGATGGAATCTCTTGTATGAAACTCCATTTAAGGTCATATGTCCGCAAGATTCAACTGCACACCGCTGATAGGAAGTTATAGGTTCATTTCTTCCAAGAGAGATTATCTAGGACATGGTTGGAGTGGTTCTATCAACTAGAAGGGACTAATATCCACACATGGGAAGATTTGGTTATTGCCTTCTACAGACACTACCAATACAATGCTGACCTTGCACCAACTCGCGTGAAATTATAAAGTATGACTATGGGCTCGAACGAAGGCTTTAAGGAGTATGCCCAAAAGTGGAGGTACCTGGATGGAAGGGTGCAAACTCCTTTGACTGATCGAGAATTTATGGGCATGTTCACGGCACTTTAACTGGTCCATTCTTTAATTTACTGATTGGGAGTTCTTCGGCAGGGTTTATTGAGCTGATTTTGACTAGCGAACAAGTTGAAAGTGGAATCAAAAGCGGGAAGGTTCAGATGACTGCATCCTCTAGTAATGTGAAGAAACCATTTGTTGGTAAGAAGGAAACTAATGTGGTTCATGGCCAAAGGACGTGTCAAGAATGATCGTCATTAATCGGTAGGAGCAGTATTGTTTCTAACTCAACCCCGGTTCAACGACCACAATGACAAAACAATCAGCATAGGCCAGATTCCCCGAGGTGGCAGTTCACTAGGATCAACATGCCATTGTCTCAAGCTTCACAATATCTATGGAATTATTTGGTAACACTGTGGGATCCTTCTCAAAATTCCAACAAATCGTCTCCGAAGTATAACCCAAAGGCAAGGTGAGCATACTATTATAATAGTCCTGGGAACGACACCAATGATTGTTGGGCCCTAAAAATCAAAATCTAAGATTTGATTGACAACAAAGTGATTGACTTTGACCCTCCAGAGACCCCTAATATGATTACCGCACCCATGCCCAGTCATGGTAAAGGTGTTAATGTTGTTATTGATGTTTCCTATGTCTCCTCCATCCGTGATTTGACTACTCCCTTGATGAATGTTAAGAAGAATATGTTAAGAGTCAGTTTATTTTCGGGCTTCCTTGAGAATTGTTACCATTGTGCTTCCCAAACTAATGGTTGTACGTGGCTGAAGAAAGGTATCCAACGCCTGATTGATAGCCATGAAATTTTGTTCGAGAAAACTCCGTCCATGAAGAGTTTCCCTGAAAGTATATCTCAAGAGCTGAGACTTGAAGATGTTTCTATAATCACCATTTCCAATACTCCTATAAGGATCACCTCTAGAGGTCCTATAAGGATTCCTGTTGAGCCGAGAGTGGCTCCCCTGATCATCACTACATCAGGGCTAGTCCCCTATTCCTCTGACAAATTTGTGCATTGGAACTATGGGGCAGAAGTTTATTATCATGGTGTCAAGCAAGAGTCGTGGATTATTGAAAATGAAGATCTTGAAATTACAAACATTGTCGGAACTAGTAACGTCACTAGGACATGAAGGATCTTCTCTCCGGAGATTTCTCCTCCATCAAATACTACAACACTTGTTCATATTCCTGCTGTTGGGCTAACTACTAATGCCCGAGGTAAATAGAAAGTATCCGAGCCTGCCCAGATGGAGGCGCCATCCAAACATGTTACAATTGAAGACCCTTCAAGACAAGAGATGGAAAAAATCCTAAAGATCATCCAAAAAAGTGACTACAAAATAGTTGAGCAACTGAGGCAGACACCCTAAAAAATATCCATGTTGTCCTTGTTGTTGTGCTCCAAAGCACATGCCCAGGCTTTGTTGAAATTTCTGAAGAACGCTCATGTACCACAAGAGACCACTGCTGATCAATTTGAGAATTATGTTGCAAGCCTAACTGCTGGTAATGGTTTAGACTTTTCTGATGCAGATTTAACTCTAACAGGGAAGAATCATAAAAAAGCTTTGCACATCTCTATTGAATGCAGAGGAACTACTTTGGCGCATGTGTTAGTTAATACAAGTTCCTCCCTGGATGTTTTACCAAAAGGTGCTCTAGATAGATTGGACTGTAAAGGGTTGGTGCTGAAACCCAACGATATTGTGGTAAGAGCCTTCGATGGTTCAAAAAGAATGGTCCACAGAGAGGTTGATCTTCCGATCAAGGTGGGATCTCAAATCTTCAATTCAACTTTCTATGTAATGGATATCCGCCCGACCTATTCTTGCTTTCTAGGAGGCCCATGGATTCATGAGGCAGGTGCAGTTACCTCTACATTGCATCAAAAGCTGAAGTACCCAGTGAAAGAGAAGGTTGTCACAGTTTGTAGATAGGAGGAATATATGGTCAGTCATTTGAATTCTTTCAAATATGTTAAAATGGATGGAGAATTCATTGAAACTCCTTGTCATACATTTGAAGTAATTCCCCTAATGATCGATGTTGCTAAAGTTACTCCTGCTACTCCTAAGATTTCTAAGGACACACCAAGAATGGCTTCCTTGAAGGATGCAAGGGTTGTGGTAGAAGATGGAGGTTGCACTATATGGGGACAACTTCCTGATATTCCCTACAAATCTAACAAATTTGGATTGGGGTTCACCTCAACGGCTCAGAAAGAGGTTCGACGTGTTCATGCTGGAGGACCACCTTTATGTATTAGCAACAATAAAGTCAATGCTTTGGAAGACACTGATAGTGAGGGTGACTTGGACGAATGGATATTCCCAACTACTGGTGGTGGACTCAACAATTGGAAGGCCAAAGAATTTGTCTCAATCTCCTTCGTCCAAGAGTAATTGCTATTTCCTATTTTTATTGCTTTAAGAAGTTTGTCTGTAATTTCTTTTAAAACAATGACTTTAAACCTTGTGCCTTTCCCGGGGCACAATGGTCCACTTGTTAAGGGTTGTCATTTCATATATCATATGCTCATTTAATGAAAACATTAGACAATTTTTCATTCAAATTTTTCGCTCCTTGTCTTTCTTTTACTTTACTGCATTTTCAAATATCCATGTGACCTTACACGCACACACACACACATTTGCAGATCCATATCCACTCCGGATCTCATTGACAATAATTTTGCTATTGCCGTTAATGAATTCGAAAATCCAATCTATCAAGTTGAAGACGAAGGTGAAGAATATTACGAGATACCTGGAGAACTTGCCAGACTCCTGATACAAGAGGAAAAGGCTATCCAACCGCATGAAGAGCCAGTCGAGGTAATAAACTTGGGTACCGAGGCAGATAAGAAAGAAGTCAAGATTTGCGCTAACCTGGAAGACAGTGTTAAGAGAATATTGGTTCAAATGTTGCACAAATATGTTGAAGTATTTTCTTGGTCATACGAAGACATGTCGGGGCTTAATACTGATATTGTGGTTCATCGTCTGCCAATGAAAGATGGTTGTTCTCCGATCAAACAAAAGGTTTGTTGCATGCATCCTGATATGTCAGAGAAAATCAAGGCCGAGGTAATGAAATAGTTCAATGCAGGTTTCTTGGAAGTGACATCGTATCCCCAATGGGTTGAAAATGTTGTTCCAGTGCCGAAGAAAGACGGTAAGATCCATATGTGTGTAGACTACAGGGATTTAAATAGGGCAAGCCCCAATGACGATTTCCCACTACCATATATTTATGTCTTGGTTGACAACACTGCTCAACACAAGGTATTCTCCTTCATGGATGGCTTGTCGGCTTACAATCAAATCAAAATGGCGCCTGAAGACATAGAGAAAACTACCTTTGTCACACAGTGGGGTACCTTCTATTATAAGGTCATGCGTTTTGGGCTGAAGAATACAGACGCAACTTATCAATGGGCTCCAGTGGCTTTATTTCATGACATGATTCATCATGAGATAGAAGTCTACGTTGATGACATGATATCCAGATTGCAAACTGAGAAAGCACACCTTGACCATCTTCATAAGTTATTTGAGAGGCTAAAAAAGTACAAGCTGAGGTTGAATCCAAACAAATGCATCTTCGGGGTAGCTCTGGAAAGCTCCTAGGCTTCGTCGTCAGTGGCAAAGGTATCAAAGTCGATCCTGCAAAAGTCAAAGCTATCTAAGAAATTCTAGCTCCCCATACTGATAAGGAGCTCAGAGGTTTCTTAGGATGACTCAACTATATTTCCCGATTCATTTATCACCTGACTTCTACTTATGAGCCACTCTTCAAGCTGTAAAGAAAGATCAAGTAGTAAAATGAAATGACGGTTGTCAAATAGCTTTTGACAAGATTAAAGAGTACCTTCAAGAACCTCCAATTATGATGCCACCAGTTGAAGGAAGACCTTTAATCATGTACTTAACTGTGTTAGAGAATTCAATGGGGTGTGTGTTGGGGCAGCATGACGATTCTGGTCGAAAAGAGCATGCAACATACTACCTTAGCAAAAAGTTTACCTACTGTGAAACAAGATATTCATTACTTGAGAAAACTTGTTGCGCTTTGGCATGGGTTGCTCGCCGACTAAGACAGTATATGTTGACTCATACTACTTGTTGCACCCCAAAATTTTCCCTCTCATGTTTTCCAAAGTCTTCCCCCTGCATGGTTGATCACAAACTCTTGCCTAAGGAAAAAGAAATTTTTTGAGTGGTGCTTTAAGTACCTTTCGATTGGCATTCTGAAGGAGCATTTCGATTGGAATTATGGACAAGCACTTCGATTGGCATTCTGAAATACCTTTCGATTGGAATTCTGAAGGAGCATTTCGATTGGCATTATGGACAAGCACTTCGATTGGCATTCTGAAAGACCCTTCGATTGGCATTCTGAAGGAGCCTTTCGATTGGCATTATGGACAAGCACTTCGATTGACATTGTGTCAAGGCCTTCGATTGGAATTCTGAAAGACCTTTTCGTTTGGCACCTTGGGCCAAGCCTTTCAATTGGCATGCCAAGGGATCCTTCGATTTAGCATTATGTCAAGGCAGCTTCGAAAGGCATGTTAACCATGTCCTTTGATTAGCATGAATAGCACCTTTCGATTGGCATGTTAACAAAGCCTTTCGACTGGCCTGTTAACAAAGCCATCAAGAGCGCACTCAAAAAACATGTCCAGGTACACTAAACATGAGAAAATGGCATGTTTCCCTTGCAAATATAGAAATAATTAAATGTTGATTGTGGATTTAATTCCTGAGTTAAAGGCCAGATTCTTGCCTTTTCTGTTCCTAAAGAGCTGATTCGACCAGAGGGATTCTTTTCAAATCAGGACCAATCGAAGAGCAGGGCCTGAATGCATTCGAAATTCAAAAGCGTCCAGGTTCATTCAAGGGACACGAATGTTTCAAAAAAGGAAATATTTTAATGTGTCTGATTCTTGTCTCATGGCTTTAAAGGCCTGTTTAATGGGTTGTCTCTTGCCGTTACTAGACCCCCACACTCCTATAAATACAGGGGCAAGCATGCAGTGCAGAACACACGAAAAAACACAGAGGGAACAAAAACATTACAAAAATTATAGTAAAGAAAAGAAACTCTGCAGAAACAAAACAGAGGACACGGACAGAGAACAAAAAAAAACATTGAAGAGGCGTTGCCCATACAATCCATCAAAGGTTGTCAGAATTTTCCAAGCCAAAGCAATCCTTCAGATCGAAGGTGCCCACGCCCAGAATCCCTCAGATTAAAAGTGCTCCCATCCAGCCAGTACCCAAATCGAAGATTCAATCTGCTTGTAAGAGAGGGTAAATTGTCAAAACTTTTCATTTTGCATAACACCTCCATATTTTCTATCCCATTCGATTTTCCATCCTAGACAGAATCCAAGGGCTTAGGTTTGGCCCCAGGTCATGTTCTTCGTTTGCTAACATTTGCTGCAGATTTAGCCTGAAAAGACTCAGCGTACGCAGGATCGAAGGGCCTGGGGTTCAATACCAGGCCCTGGGTTTTATTTTGCTAACATACTTTTGCAGGTATAGCATCCCAGATCGAAGGAGACACCTTCTCTGGATCAAAGCTTCCTATAGTCCTCCTGGATCGAAGAAGGCATTTTTCCCAGGATCGAAGGAGACACCTTCTCTAGATCGAAGGTTGTTCATGCCCACTTCCTGGCCCAATCGAAAGAACCATGACCCTGTTTGGATCGAAGCTTCCATTCCCTCCTTGTCTATAAGCTACTTTTTTCCCCTGGATCGAAGGATCCCCCTTGTATTTTATTTTTGTTTTCATTGACATCTTTTTATCTTTTTAATTAACATTAAAATAAAAAAGAAAAACCACAAAAACTTTAGGTTAGTTTTTTCTATTAAATTAACTTGGTCAATTAATCATTTAATTATCTTAACATTTTCCAAAACTAAAATTAAGTAGACTTAGATCATTTTCCCAAAATAAAATAAAACAACAAAAAGATTTTATTCTTAGGATTTTTGGAGGTTATTTTCAGATTCGCGCGCGTTTTTTTTATTATAACTGTCTACTGGTTTGTAATAGCTTAACTAAGACTTTTACACTTTACTGCTTTATTCCCCAATTTTGGACATGTAAATAATCCCCCTCCCCGAAGCCTTGTAATAGCGTAGGATTTACAATTCCCGCACTTTAAATTCCTGTACATATATTAACTGTTTAGATGTATGCTAACTAAGTTATGCATGACAAGATTAACTCTCAACTTAAAATCAACAGTAGCTCACCATGACATGCAAAGATAATATAGCTGAAAATTGACACACTTGCACATGCCACTCCTAGGGTACACCTCACTTGGTTGCCTCGAATGTGGTCATTAAGTATAGGATGTTTTAGAGGTCGTCCTTCTGTCCAAAGGTCAAAGTTGCCTCGAAATGGTTGCCTCGGATAAAATGATCTAAGACATTAGGATTACCACTAAAGCGTCCTAACATTGCTTTAGTGACCACACGTCCCTTAAATCGAATTGACCTGAAAACTCCAACGACGGTGCTACCTACTCCTCAATAGTAGCATAGCACTGTCTAAAGGACATTTGCGCAGTTTAATTCCTTTTTGAGTAGGTAGATGTTCTTAAGTACTTGCTCCTTTTAAAAACAAAACAAAACTTTTCGCACTTACACTCTCTTCAAAAACAAAACTCTTTTCAAAACCCACAAACACAAAGAAAAGCAAACTTTTGAAAACATAGTGAGCAAGTACCTAAGAGCCCGTGGATAACCACAGATAGAAAGGGTGCTAACACCTTCCCTTTCTATAATCTACCTCCCGAACCCGAGAAACAATCTCGAAAAGGAATTTTTCGGTGCTTTTGTCCTTTCCTTGTTAGATAAAATAAAAGACGGTGGCGACTCTTGCTTACCGCGACATTTTGCGAAAACAAACGCAAACGCGAACCAGCATTCCAAAAACAGTTAGTTCTCATTCCCACCGATCACACTACTCTATTGATCTCTAAGATGGATCCCATCAAGTACATCTTTGAGAAGCCAGCTCTCTCTGAAAGGATAGCCCGATGGAAAATGATCTTAACTGAATATGATATCCAGTACACCACTCAAAAATAAATTAAAGGGAGTGTACTGGCAGATCATTTGGCGCATCAAGTTGTAGATGACTACTAATCTATGAACTTTGAATTCCCGGATGAGAATATCATGCTGATTATAGATTGTGAAAAGCCTGGACTATATGAAGTACCTGAGCAAGTATCTTGATGAACTATGGTTTTTGATGGAGCTTCCAACGCACTTGACAATGGAATTGGTGCTATGATCATTTCCCCCGAAGGTTGCCATACGCCTTTCACTGACAGACTTTGCTTTGACTGTACAAACAACATGGCTGAGTACGAGGCGTGCATCTTGGGTCTTAAAGCTTCTATTGACCTAAGAATCAAATTCTTAAGTGTATATGGAGACTCAGCTTTAGTAATCAGTCAAGTTAAAGGAGGCTGGGATACAAAACATCCAAATCTTATCCCTTACAAAGAACTTGTGCTAACCTTGATCTTGTACTTTAAATAGATCACCTTTGAACATATCCCAAGGGAAGAGAATCAGTTGGCAGATGCCTTAGCTACCATTCATCCATGTTCAAGGTCAAATGGGACAACGAAGCTCCCATAATTACTGTCGAAAGATTTGACAAACCGGCACACTACTATGAGATTAACATTGATGGAGTAGAGGAGAAGCCTTGGTTTCATGAAGTGAAAAGATATCTTGAAGCTCAAGAGTATCCTGAAGGGGCGTCAATCAATGACAAGAAATTCCTGCGGAGGTTCTCAGCTAAGTTCTTCCTGAGCAACAAAATACTTTACAGGCGCAACCATGATTTAACCCTGCTTCGTTGTATGGACAAGTAGGAAGCATAGAAAATTATAGAGGATATGCTTGAAGGAATATTTGGTACTCACTCCAGTGGACATACTATGGCCAAGAAGATTTTAAGAGATGGTTACTATTGGTCGACTATGGAAACCGATTGTCACCACCACTCGAGGAATTGTCATAAGTGCCAAATTTATGCTATAAGGTTCACGTGCCTCAAGTTCCTATGAATGTCATGACTTATCTTTGGCCATTTGCAATGTGGGGTATTTATATGATCATAGAAATCAAGCCTACTGCCTCTAATGGACATCGTTCCATTCTTGTCGCCATTGACTACTTTACCAAGTGGGTTGAATGGACTTCATTTGCCTCAATTACCAAGAACGTCGTGGCTCCATTCATCAAGCATAACCTCATCTGCCGGTATGGCATCCCTGAGAGGATCATCACTGAAAATAGTACCAACCTCAACAATGAAATGATCATTGAACTCTGCACGCAGTTCAAGATCAAGCATCACAACTCTTCTCCATACAGACC
The DNA here is from genome assembly GCA_948472305.1 of Vicia faba. Classification (NCBI taxonomy): domain Eukaryota; kingdom Viridiplantae; phylum Streptophyta; class Magnoliopsida; order Fabales; family Fabaceae; genus Vicia; species Vicia faba. The sequence goes on from OX451739.1 coordinate 1,324,167,086, forward strand.
GAAGATGAATGGCACAGTGGAAGCTGCCAACAAGAATATAAAGAATATTGTGCAAAATATGGTTGTGACCTACAAAGACAAGCATGAGATGTTACCATTTTCTCTGCATGGCTATCGTGCTTCGGCGCGAACATCGACTGGGGAAACCCCATTCTCTCTAGTCTATGGTATGGAAGTTGTCCTTCCTGTCGAAGTTCAAATCCCTTCTCTAAGGACTATGAAAGAAGCGGATTTAGAAGAAGATGAGTGGATTCATACTAGGTTGGATCAGTTGAATTTGATTGACAAAAAGAGGTTGGTGGTTGTCTGTCATGGTCAGATGTATTAAAAATGTATGATCAAGGCATTCAACAAGAAGATCAAGCATCGGGTATACCAGGCTGGTGACTTGGTAATAAAGCGCATCATTCTACCATAAGGCGGTCCCAGGGGAAAATGGACTCCCACCTACGAAGGGCCATTTATTGTAAATAAAGTATTCTCGGGCGATGCTATGATGCTAACCACTATGGACGACGAAGATTTCCTGCACCCTATGAATACGGACATAGTAAAAAAATACTACACATAGGAATAACCCGCTAGGTTGACACACATAGGCAAAAATAAGGGCATCTCAACGAACCAAAAAAGTTTGGGGAAAAATTAGGGATATATACAAAAGATTGTACACCCGGCAAGTCGAAAACCTGAAAGGGCGGCTTGGGCAAAAAAGGGTATCCTGGTGGACTGAAAACCCGAAAGGGTGATCCAGGAAAAAATTAGGGATTAAAAGCATACGACTATGTCCCGTTGGATCACTTACATGCAAGCTTTATTACCAAAGTCGAAAGTTCAAATGGTTCACTCAACTTCTTCTGATGGCAATGGACGAGATGTTCGAAGACATAGGGGCAATAACAGAGTTTGGAACCCAATGAGATCACTTCCACATGGTTATACATTTTGTTTTCACTTTGTACTTTTTTCATTTCATGACGACTTCCTCTTACTAGGATTTCCGTCTCTTTGTACAAAATCGCCTATTTATAGGCAAATTATCAATACAAATACATCTTAAAGTTCAAAAATTTTGTTTTTTCTGTTTTGTTTGCAAAAACTTCCAATGACTAAATTAAATGAACATATGCATATGAACATTATTAACTGTTAACAAATATATGCATAAGAACATGAATAAGCATTTAATAAAAAAACTCTAGGAGTTGGGATGACACTCGAGCTGTCCATAAATCCCCAAAGAGTTACTTCCATGAGATTACCCCCACAGAATAATCTTCACAGGATACATTCCCCGCAATTTCCTTACGGAGTTCCAATCAGTACACTTCATGAAAATTCTCTTCCCCGGCTGAGTTTGAAAACTGTAAAACCCCTACAGAGTTCTTCTCTTTAGCAAATTCAACTTCTCTAGGAGAGTTTGTTTCCTCAGCAGAATATTTCTCCATCAACAGGGTTTATTTCCCCAACAAACTACAATTTCCCCGGCTCGAGTCTATTCCTCAAATTACAACGAATCACCAGCAAAATTACTCTTCCCATTGAAGTCACCACTATCCCCAAAAAATTGCTGTAAAACCTAGAATGAGACCTGATATCAGTCAACTTTATCCTCCCTAGACAACTCAGAAGATTATTCATCTATTTTATCCCTAATCAGGGTGTACAAAAATTATCCTCCCCAAACAAGTCGGAATATTATCCATCTATTTTATCCCCAGTCAGGGTATATAAGAATTAAATTCCCCAGTAGAGAAATGAACAACCAATGTTCGTAAGCTCTACTCCCCCAGTAGGAAGTCGACATCCCTTGCAGAGTTTCCTTAAACAAGTTAACAAGAATCCCTAGCGGAAGAATTCTAGACAAGATTGAAGATGCACGTACTCTTCATCTCCAACAATAGTCAGGGATTTATTTTCCAGACAAAGATACTGCACGAGTTTACAAATACACTTCAACAAAATTTCACATTCATACATCATTAGCATATGCATACGAAACACATATAGCATAGTTTCATTTATTTTAAGAACATCATTACGCAATGCATTTCATACATCATGACGTTGCATACATCTGGCTCTTTACCTTTTCAAGAAAGATCAATCGACAGATCAATATCATCAACAAATCATCAAAACAGATTGTAGGTCATTCCATGAAACAAGACAGGGGAAATATTTACATGATGGACACTCCTTTCAAACATCTGTTGGCTAAGATTAAATCAACCAAAGATTTCAGATACTTCCCCCAGTTAAAGATTTAAAGACATCTGTTGGCTCAGATTAAATCGACCAAAGATTTATTTTGATACTTCTCTCAATAGACCTTTTTCTGGCTCAGATTAAATCGACCAAAGACTTTTGATACTTCTCCCAATTAAAGATTTAAAGACATCTCCTGGATCAGATTAAATCGACCAAAGATTTATTCTGATGCTTATCTCAGTAGACCTTTTCTGGCTCAGATTAAATCGACCAAAGATTTATTCTGATACTTCTCTCGGTAGACCTTTTTCTGACTCAGATTAAATCGACCAAAGATTTATTCTGATAGTTCTCCCAGTTAAAGATTTAAAGACATATGCTGACTCAGATTAAATCGACCAAAGATTTATTCGGATACTTCTCTCAGTAGACCTTTTTCTGGCTCAGATTAAATCGACCAAATATTTATTCATATACTTCCCCGGTTAAAGATTTAAGAGATCTGTTGGATCAGATTAAATCGACCAAGATTTATTCTGATTTTTCTCTCAGTAGACCTTTTCTGGCTCAGATTAAATCGACCAAAGATTTATTCTGATACTTCTTCCAGTAGACATTTTCTGGCTCAGGTTAAGTCGACCAAAGATTTATTCGGATACTTCTTCCAGAAGACATATTTTGGCTCAGGCTAAGTCGACCAAAGATTTATTCTGATATTCCTTCCAGTAGACATTTTCTGGCTCAGATTAAATCGACCAAAGATTTATCCTGATACTTCTCCCAGTTAAAGTCGAGCATAGACTTAGTCTAATTTCTCCATCAACAGTTACTTTGGATGACATCTATAAGCCCATCTCTGACAACTCTTCATTTCCTCTCCAAATGGAATCTTTAATCCCATTCCCAACATAATCAACCAACAACATTACTTTGTGCACAAGCGAGTGAAAATTTCTGGGCACTTATGTGTTCAATCATTTTCCACCTTCAAGTCACGAATGGTGGACACGCCAATCTAACTCTTCTGGTTTAAGAAGATTGAACAGGGGCAACTCTTGTACCCCAAAATTTTCCCTCCCTTTTCTTCAAGACATTTCTCACAAAAGATCTCAAATGCTTAAGGATTCTCAAAGAGTTGATCAGACAAGCTCATCTCCTGAGCACTGAGACCACAAATTATGGTTTTGGTTTTCAGAAGGAAAATTGGACTTATAATGCCTCAAATGACTTTCATGGTCCATCATAGACCTCCAAGAATTCTCATTCCAAGGTTCAAGTCTTGCATCTCAAAATTGCTTAGTCAATTGATCAAATGACTGAAAATCAGTTGTATTGGGTAAAAAGTCAATTATGGTCAATATACATTCAATCTTCAAGATTTTTGGCCAACATCAACATTTTGAAGTCATATTCATCAATTAATCAAGGGTTGATCATAATTCCTCAAGAAAAGCACTCAAATCATCAAAGGGGTAAAATTGTCAAAATTAGGGTTTTGACTAAGAATGACTGATCATTGACTTTTGACCTAATACATGACTTAATAGCTTGAAGCATGACCTTAACGATTCAAACACAATATCTTGACTTAATTTCATGGTTAAAACAATCCTCAAAGATCAAGTGATTGACAGTTGAAATTTGGATCAACTGATGAAAAGTCAACTGACACACAAAAGTCAAACTTTGACTTTTTGGTCAACATTGAATTTCAAAGATCAAAATTCATCAAGACATTTAAAAATATAAAAATTTATCATCAAGAATCAAGAGAATCAAGAAAAGTCAGCAAAAAGTCAAGATTTCCAAGACTTAGAAAAATTCTAAGTGTTTTTATCCTTATTAAATTCACTACTTCATGACCATTTTTCACCAAGATGCAAGATGATTCAAGGAAAACTTTAAACATGAAAATTGTAGATATTGTGAATTCTACAACTTTGTCCTTGAGGGTTGATGTCCAAAAAATGCTTAGATTTGGAGATATAGGCTCATAAAGTCATGACATTTTTATCAAAACACTTAGTGAAATTTTCAACAAGTTTGGTCAGATTTTTGTCCTAACTTCTTGACCAATTTTCACCTAGTTCCAATTTGATTTAGCCAAAGTGGTCAACATGAAGGTTGAATATAATGTTTTAAGCTTTCCAAAATGTCCAAGAACTTGAAGATATCATTTTTGAGCTGGGATTTTCAAAGAGATGAAGATGGTATCATAAACTTGAATTTTAGGTCATTTTGTGATGAACCTTATGATCCAATCTTCAAGCATGCTGCATAATCTTGCTTTGCATGCCTTCTAACTTACAAATCACTCAATAATTTAATGTTTACACAATTGATTGATCCATTGTCCAAGTTATTCAAGCTTTGTCCAAGTTGATTTTCCATTTAGGGAAGAAAGCCAAGACTTCCATTTTGGAAAAGTGGCTTGGATCATAAAGTCCACTCTCCTTGAGCCTTGCACTTCGTTCTTATGATCATACACAATCTCAATCTAGAAGAAACATATCTACAACTCCTAACAACCCTACAAGCCCTTCTACTATGCATTGGAACAATGTATTTCAAGTTTGCTTCAAAATCAAGTTTCAAAACCATAACATGTGGTCTTTGATTTCTGGTTACTTGAGACTATAAAACCTCTTGTCTATAAATAGAGAAGTTATTTTCAAGCTAAAACACGAGTTGATAAGCCTCCTAACCCCCTCAAACACTCTGAAATCAAAATTGGCATTCAAAACCTCCATTGTTTCACATTCTGACCTTGAACTTCAAACTCACAATCCACTCATGCGTTTTCACTATAAATCCATCACAAAGCTTCCATACCTCATTTAGAACCTATCCAAGACCATGTTCCATCACTGTAACACCATTTACACCATCCTCCATTTCCAAAAACAACCACCTACAACTTAACTTCTCCAGAAAGATTCAGGCACTTTCAGCACCAAGTAAGCATTGCAATAGCTTCCTAGGAGTTCAGTAAAGCTATCCAGATCATCAAAACATCTCCAGAAGTGCTCCAATTTCAAACACGATTTCCAGTTTTGAGGTAAGTTTTCTCAACTTTGAACTCCTTATACAAGCATCATTAATGGTTACATTGTGAAGATAAAATATAGAAATCATTTCCCTGAAGCTAACCATGCCTTTAGTTTTCATTTATGTTAATTGTACATGGAGAATTTTGAGTTTGAATTTTCAGAAAAATTAGGTTTTAATTTGGTACCAAACAAAATTCATGTTCATCTTTGATTTATATGGCTGAATTCGTGATGAAATTTAGAGCAACTTTCATGTTTACATTTTTGAAAATGGTTGAGAAATGAGCAAGTTTGAAAATTCAAAAATAATGGTGTTGTTGTTCTGGCGCGAGGTAGGGGATGAAGAAGCATTCAAAATGAGTTTATTTTAAATTTAGTGCAAGTTATATAATGACCGAATGAAGCATCCACCCTAGTGGCAGAGACGCGCGCACTAAGGAATTTGTCTAAAGGGACCTGGGTTCGAGCCCTAGCGGTACCCTTTTAATTTTCACATGTTTGCCTCTTGGAGATCATATGCAGGCCAATCCAGGAACTGCACGCTATGCCTCTCACCACCACCACATGATCATCACAAGGTCTCATCCAACACTCAAGATTGCAAGCCGATGATGTACTCTCAAAAGCCATCCACACTGGATCACATATAGGCGCTGGACTTTTGTTCCTGGGCCTTGGCTGAATTTCTTTCATATACCCCCATTTTACTTGTTATACTCAGGCCCATCTTTTATTTTAAAACCTGTTTGAACCTAACAAAAATGATTTCTCACCTCCATTTTTCTTTTCAGCACCTAGACCCAACATCTTTTCATACTCTCTTAATTTTTATTATTTTTATTTATTCACTTATTTATTTAACCAAAAATACAAAAATATATTTTCTTAAATAATTAAATTAAAAATATTTTAATTTAAACACTTTATTTCATTTTTTAATTAATTAAATTAAATTTTATTACCCTTTTTTTACATTATAAAAAAATATTTTCTTTCCAAATTAACATTAACATTCAAACTATTTTTTTCTAAAGAAATAGTTAGAATTAGGTTTCATTTTCTTAAATTCAATTAACTTAGATTTTAGATTTAGATAAATAATTAATTAACTTATCTTATAATTAAAACTAATTAGTTTGATTAGGTTAATTATAAAACTTTTTTTCCATCAAAAATCATCAAAAACAATTTCTTTTTCTCTACTTTACATTATTGCGCATTTTATTATTTCGTATTATCATTTATGTATATGGTTTGTAATAGATAATTAGGTTTATTGTTTTTTTCTCATTTCACAAAAATGTACCCCCTCCCCCCATTCCCAAAGCGTTGTAATAGCGTAGGACATTTAAATTTTGCAATTTATCGCTTTCCTTATTATTGTTAGTAATTAGGGTTTGTATGACAAGATTAAAACCAACCATAGCAAAACCCTAATTCAAGATAAAATACAGAAAAATAAAACACTTTGCTCATATGCACCTCTAGGATAACCCACACTTGTCACCTCTGAAGAATTGAAAAACACAAGAAGGGGGGGTTGAATTGGAATCTTAAGAATCAATGCAAATAACACGATGATTTTTATCTTGGTCTGTTTGAACTCAAACTACTCCAGTCCACCCGCCAAGGTGATTTTGCCTCTCTCCAACGAGGTCTTAATTCACTAATCAAACTTGATTACACAACTATTTTGACTACTGCCAAAGTCTTCTTGAGTATAACCACAACCCGGTTTATCTCAAGGAATTGCATTAAACAAAGTACGAATAAAGCAGTGTACAATATGTTTTTATTTACAAACACAGTATCACAGACTTGTGATGTATTACACAATTTAAAGAATAGTATGAATGAGGAGTAGCAGCGTTGAAGTATTGTGAATTGTAGTGTGTAAATCATAAACGATTTATCCTTATCCCTTGTTTAAATAGGTGCAGCAATATCGAGTATTTGGAAACTTGGTAAGTGTCAGTTAATGTGCTTTCCTCAAATAAAAGATACTTGTTTGTTTGTAGCCGTTGCATTTGATATTGCTTTGATGAATTGTAACGCTTCAGAACATTAAGGAATCTATTTGCTGCTTGCTTCAGAACTTTGGAAGGTCAGAATCATAAGGTCCTGTTTGCAGCGTTGGACTTTCTTTCAGAGTTAATACGTCTTTCTCTTAGTGCAACTTCTCATCTTCATTCATCAGAGCTTTCTGAGAATAGTCTACATTCACAGCAGGAACATCCTTGTAGCTTAACTTCTGATCTACTTCCATCAGAACTTCTCTATAAAACATAATATAATTTTAGAGTGCATAATTGTTCTTTGTGTTTATTATCATCAAAACTCTTACCAGGGTTGTAGAATCAAACTATGTTCTAACAATCTCCCCATTTTTGATGATGATAAAAACTAGGATATTTCAATTAAAATAGACAGAACATAAAGCATTAGAGAGTCTCCCCTTGAGTTGAGTACTCAGATAGAGATTAATTACTTCCCTGAAGTTCAATCTGATCAGAGCTTTTGATGCATCTCCTTCTGTCTTCATCAGAGTTTTGTTCCTGTTTTGCTTTCAGAAAAAAATGAGAAGTTATGATATTCAAAATGTTTGAGACTTTGTCTCGATATACTGTTATTGAAAATATCTTACGTTCTCCCCCTTTTTGTCAGGAATCAAAAAGCAATATAAACACTAATATTCAGAGTCAAAAAGATGAGTTATATTAAACTTGATTTCAATAACACTTTCAGAGCCAAACAAAACAAGATAAATGAATGCAGAAAACAAGTTATAAAAAAACTAAGATTGAGGAGGGGGAGTCATGTGAACAACGCTTCCCGCAAGCTCTTAATCTGAGTGCTTGATTCCTCTTGTTTTCCCAGTATTTCCTTGATTTCTTTGCTCGTGTCTTCTTGCTAGTCCAATCTTTCTTTGATTACTGTATTCTCTTTCTTTAAATCTTCCAGAGTTTGCATAACAAAAGATGAATCTGGTGTATCCACAGAAGATGCAAGTTTCTCAGAACACTTTGTAGCAGTTTCTGATTCAGTGGCTTCTTCAATTGCTTTGCCTTTGTCTTGAATAATAGTCAGAGGAAGATTTTCAGAGCATGGTTCAATAACTTCTGAAGGTTGGTGCTCTTTCCAGGGATCATTGTCCAGTAGAAGAATCGATTTCCTTTCTTAGTGTGGTACGGTGGGAGAGCTGACTTGAAGGTTTTGCGTTTGATCGCAAATGTTGCGATTAGCAAGAGTCGCCATCGACTTTTCTTTTATCCAAAAGGAAAGGTGAAAAAGCACAGGAAAGACCTTCGAGATTGTTTCTTGAGTTTGGGGGGTAGATTATGAAAAGGGAAGGTACTAGCACCCTTTTCATACATGGTTTTCAATGGGCTCTTAGTTACTTGCTAGATCACTTGCTTTTGTTGTTTGAAATTGTGCTCTGCATGGTTTTTTGAAAGTATTTTGTAAAGAGGTCTTTGTTTAGGCAATCTTTGTAATGATTCTCGTTCGTAAGAATGTATACAAAGATGTTGATCTTTTGAAAATGTTTTCAAGTTTGTAAGATGTTTGAAAGTGTATGTGATTGTTTTGAAAATAGCAAGGATGTTTGTTTTGAAATGGAGCAAGTAATTAGGAGCATCCTACCTACTCAAAAGTCTTTCTTGTACATTTCCTTTTCCTTTGACATTGTTATCTTACCATTGATTTGGTAAGTAACCCTATCTTTGGATGTAAACGGAACAAGCGTGGGTCATCGTATAACCATGATTAGCAATGTTGCAAGGCATCTTAGCATTCTATTTTAGGGACTAAGATCATTTGTAAGGCAACTTAGATAGCGTCATCGAGGAACTATGATCGTGTATTCGTTTATTTTTGCTAAGATACCTCACATGCGTAATATGGCCATTTTGTAAGGCAACCAAGTGGATTTTACCCTAGGGGTGCTTGTGTGCAAGTGTATTGTTTTCATGCTTGTTTTTATCTTGAATTAGGGTTTTCTATTTGATTGATTTTTATTCTTTCCATATAAACCCTAATTACTAGCATGTTATATGAAAGCGATAAATTGCGAAATTTAAAGTTACTACACTATTACAACATTTATGAGGGGGGGTGTACAAAGTATAAATGGGGATTGCAAGAAATTAAACCCTAATTAATCTATTACAACCATATTGAATTGAATAAATAAATGTACAAAATATGAAAAGGAATAATGTATAAAGTAATGAATAAAAAAAGAATGGATTTTAATTGGTTTTGTCCTTGTTAAAAAAAGTTTTTATTTCTTAACCTAATAAACTAAAAAAAATGCTTAATAAAAAAAACTAATTTAATTTAAAAGAGAAAATATTTTTAAGTTTTATGAAGAAGATTTTAACATTAAACTAATAGTATGAAAATTAATTAAATTAGGAAAAGTATAAATTTTATGTTTATTTTCAGAAAATAAAATAAGCCTAAATCTATTTAATTAAAAAAAATTAAGTTTGTAACAAAAATATTTTTTATGTTTTAGTCTAGAAAATAAAATAAATGTATATAGTATAAATAATTTTTTAAAAATCTTTTTTTGTCAATAAAATAAATATTAATATTAATATTAATAAATAAAAAGAAAAAGAAAATAAAATAAATAAAAAGTCAGGGGGGTTCATTAGTAAACAAAAGAGTATTCATGAGCAAAAATAAACTAAGTCCAATGAAGAGCCCAAATGCTGCCAAAAAAGAACCAAAAAAAGAGTCAGAAAATGTAAAAATAACAAAATGGTCACGCTGGGGCTTGAACCCAGGACCATAGGGTGAACAGGCGCGCGTTTTACCACTCGGGTGGCTATACATTCGTTAACTTGTATGAAATGATAAATACATAACACAAAACATGCTCTGAATGTACTTCATCTTCAACCTCCAACCAAAGGATCTCTAACTTGCTCATTTCTCAACCATTTGCAAAAATGTAAACATGAAAATTGCTCCATATTGTCACACGAATCCAACCATATAAATATCATAAACTATAAATCGAAGATGAATGAGAATTTTTAAAAGTACCAAATTCTGACCTAAATATTTCAGAAAGTTCAAACTCAAAATTCTCCTAGCTCAATTAAAATAAATGAAATCTATGGACATGTACAGCTTCAGGGAAATGATGTTTACATTTTATCTTCACAAATGCAAGCCTAACAATGCTTAAGTAATGAGATAGAAGTTCAAGAAACATACCTCAAAACTGGAAATCGTGAAATGGATTTGAGCTCTTTTCACGCAGTGCCGATGATCAAGTTAGCTTCCTTGGACCTCTAGGAAGCTAATGCAATGGCTGGCTTGAGCTGAGGGTGGCTGGAATGGTCTGGAGAGGTCCAACTGTGATGCTCTGTTTTTGGTTATGGAAGACAGGGAAAATGATGTTACAGAAGTGAAACAGGTACAGGGATGAGTTACCCTTGATGCAAGGAAGCTTTAGAAACTAAAAGGCCAAGAAACGCACGAGGGAAATGTGAGTTTGAGGTTCAAGGTCAGAAACTGTGCAACAATAGAGTTTTTGGGCAATTTCTGATTTGAGAGAGTTTTGGTGTATTTCAGGGTTCTCAAGCTCGTCCTCTAGCTCACAAATAGTGCCTCTATTTATAAGCAACAAGTTTGGAGACTTGTTGTTGATCAGAATTTAAAATCACAAGTTTATGCATAACATGTGACTTTTGAGAATTTCAAGTTTACAAGCATTGTGTACTTGCTAAGATAGAGTGGTTATGATTTAAACAAGCTTGCTTCTGACTTTGTGGATGGAGTGTGATCAGAGGGAACAAGTTAGAGGCTCAAGAATTGACTTTACACAAAAGCTTGCTTTTCTAAAATGGAAGTGTTCACTTTGTGCCATTAATGGAAATGTGGATTGGATAAAGCTTAAACCACTTGGATTAAAGCTCAACCATTTGTGTAATCCATTAATGATGGATAGATACACAATTTAGGTGGCCTGCAAAGCAAGATTATGCAGCCTAGGTTTGAAATTGGATTCTTGTTCATCACAAAATTCCTTGTAATTCAAGTGACAAAACACCAACTTCATCTCTTCGATTCTCCCTACTCAAGAATGATATCAAGGAGTTCTTGGACATTTTGGAAAGCTTTAAATGTGCTCTACAACCCATCTTTGAATTTATTTTGAAGATTCACCTTGGAACTATATGAAAAAGTGCCATGAAGTTGAGTCAAAATCCTGGCCAAATTAGGGCACAATTTCACTAAGTGTTTAGTTTTATGATCCTATGTTCTTGAAATTATAACTTGATATCCAAACACTTTTGGAAGAAGTTGTGTGAATAAAAGTTGTAGATTTCATGGAGATCTTAAACTTTAATGTTGTAAGTTTCTCTTGAATCATCTTGCATCATGGTGAAAATTTGGCTCAAAGTTATGAAAAAAACATGAAATTTCTAACACTTAGAAAAATTTCTAAGTTTAGAAATTTTGACTTTTCAAAATGAAATCTTGACTTTTTGATTTCTTGATGAATAAGTTTCATAATTTGACATGTTTTTATGAATTATGATCTTTGGCACTTGAATTTGACCAAAAAGTCAAAGTTTGACTTTTCAGTATACAGTTGACTTTTAATCAATTGACTGCAAAATTCATCTGTCAACCCAATGGATTTGCAATGTTTTGAACCATGTCAATAGGTCAAAATGATGCAATTGGACTCTTGTGATCATGCCTTAAACCAATTGACCATTTGTTGGGTAAAAAATCAGAAATTGCCCTTTCCCAGTCAAAACCCTAATTTTGACCATTTTGCCCTTTTGGAGATTTGATCAAATTTCTTGAGGGATTATGGTCCAAACTTGATCAAATAATACATATGAGTTTAAAATATTTATATGGATCAAAATTATGAGATTTGACTGTAAATTGGCCATGGTTGACTTTTTCCCCAATATAGTTGATTTTTAGGTCCACTGTTCAATTGACTGATCAAAAGTGTGATCCAAGGCTTGAAACTTGACATGAGTAATCTTGGGGTCCATAATGGTCCATGAAAGTCATATGAAGCATTGATAGTTCAATAATCTTTGTGCAAACTCAAACCCTAATTTTGGTCATCAGTATCTAAGGAGGTGTCTTGAGTTGATCAAACCCTAGTGCAGTCTTGAGCCCAAGGAGATCTTGTGAACAAATTCTTGATAAGTGAGAGGGAAAATTTTGGGGCACAACAGCTGCCCCTGTTAAATCTTCTTAAACCTGAAGAGTTAGATGGGCATGTCTTGCCATTCGTGACTCAAAGGTGGAAGATGATAGGACACTAGAGTGCCCAGAAATTTGCACTCGGCAATGTGATGGTAGAGGGAATGGGCTTAAAGATGCCATTTGGAGAGGTGATAGAAAGTTGTAGGAGATGGTCTTAAAAATTTCATATAAAAGTGATTGTATGTGTTGTAATTTGTAAGCTGAAAGAATGAGTATCAGAATAGCGTCCGTGTCTGGAGCATATCTGAACTATATCTGGGAGCTGATTTTGAATGATTATCAGAATGGCATCTGTGTCTAGAGCGTATCTGAACTGTATCTAAAAGCTGGTTTTGAATGATTGTCAGAATGAAATCTGTGTCTGGAGCATATCTGAACTGTATCTGAGAGTTGAATTTGAGTGAGTATCAGAATGACATTCGTGTCTGGAGCGTATCTGAATTGTATCTGAGAGTTGAATCTGAATGAGTATCAGAATGGCATCCGTGTCTGGAGCGTATTTTGAACTGTATCTGAGAGTTGAATCTGAATGAGTATAAGAATGGCATCCGTGTCTGGAGCGTATCTGAACTGTATCTGAGAGTTGAATCTGAATGAGTATCAGAATGGCATCCGTGTCTGGAGCGTATTTGAACTGTATCTGAGAGTTGAATCTGAATGAGTATCAGAATGGCATCCGTGTATGGAGCGTATTTAAACTGTATCTGAGAGTTGAATCTGAATGAGTATCAGAATGGCATCCATGTATGGAGCGTATCTGAACTGTATCTGAGAGTTGAATCTGAATGAGTATCAGAATGGCATCCGTGTCTGGAGCGTATCTGAACTGTATCTGAGAGTTGAATCTGAATGAGTATCAGAATGGCATCCGTGTCTGGAGCGTATCTGAACTGTATCTGAGAACTCTGAACATTGTTAATGATAGCTGTTAATCTTATCCTGAAAAGGGTAAAATGTTAGCTAAAATGCAGGGTCATGTTGTATGAAATGTATGATATAATGCATTCATTTTATCGATGTTTATGATATACGGATGCAATGTATACGTATGTGAGCTAGTCTACTACGCTGTTTGTTGGATTGGGGAAAATAAATCCCTGAATGTTGTTGAGGATATGTAAGTCTTCATGTCTTGAAGTCGAAGTGTTGATGAATTTCCGTTTAGAGAAATAAACTCTATTGTAAGGGAAATGCCAGGTACTGCTTGAAAAAATCTGTTTGGGGAATCTGGAGAAATTGGATGGTTTCTATCGGGGATTGATAATTGGAAGTTTTGTTCCGCTGGGGATTAAACTGTACACTGCGGGAATTTTTTTATGGAAAATAACTTGGAGAGATTTCCCTATCCCTTAAAGCCATCAGTAATTGTCTTTTATTTTATTTATTTGTAAACAGTAATTATGTTCAAATGCATATGTTCAACAATGAATCATTAGACGTTTTTGTAAACAAAACACAAGAGTAAAGAAAAACAGATAGTTTTGCACTTTTAAAGGAATATCTTTGTATTGACTTTGAGTAAGTATTTTTGTACAATCAGACAAACATTCTAGTAGGAGAACACCGTCATAAAAAATGAAAATTTTAATACAAAGAAAAGATAGCTATGTGTAATCATCCCATGGGGTTCCCGTTCTGCTATAGCCTTTGTATCTCTAAGCATCTTGTCTATTTATTGCCTTGTCCGAAGATGATTGAATTGGTCAGAAATGTCGAGTTTTCAAGTTATCCGTAAGGTGATCCAACGGAACATAGTCATACGCTTTAATTCCCTAACTTTTTCCAGGACCGCCCTTTCGGGTTTTCAGTCCACCGGGATACCCTTTTTTGCCCAAGTCACCCTTTCGGGTTTTCAACTTGCTGGGTGTACAGATTTTTTTGTTTTATCCCTAATTTTTTCCCGAACCTTTTTGGTTCCCCGGGATGCCCTTGTTTTGCCTAGGTATGTCAACCTAGCGGGTCTCTTATGCGTAGTATCTTTTGACTATGTCCGCATTCGCAGGGTGCGGCAGGTCGTCGCCATCCATGGTGGTCAAGATCATTGCCCCACCAGAGAATACGTTTTTTACCATAAATGGTCCTTCATAGGTAGGAGTCTATTTTCCTCTGGGATCACCTTGTGGCAGTATGATGTGTTTGATCACTAGATCCCCAACTTGATACACTTGGTGTCTGACTTTCTTGTTGAAAGCCTTGATCATCCGTTTTTGATACATTTGACCATGACAAACAATAGTAAGTCTCTTCTCATCAATCAAGTTCAGTTGATCAAGTCGGGTCTGGATCCAATCGTCTTCGTTCAGCCCTACATCCTTCATAATCCTCAGAGAGGGGATCTGGACCTCGATAGGCAAGACAACCTCCATGCCGTAAACCAGAGAATAGGGTGTTGCCCCGGTTGATGTGCGAGTTATGGTACGATACCCGTGGAGAGCGAATGGTAGCATCTCATGCCAGTCTTTGTATGTGAATGTCATTTTCTATATGATCTTTTTATTGTTCTTATTTGCAGCTTCACAGCACCATTCGTCTTTGGCCGGTAAGAAGAAGAATTGTGATGTTGAATCTTGAACTTCTCGCACAGGGCGGTTATCATAGTGTTGTTGAGATTTTTACCATTGTCAGTGATGATCTTTTCCGGGATACCGTACCGGCAAATGAGATTTTTCTTGATGAAACGGGCAACAACATTCTTGGTAACGGAGGCGAAGGAGGCTGCTTCAACCCACTTTGTAAAATAGTCAATAGCCACTAGGATGAAGCGGTGTCCATTGGAGGTTGTTGACTTGATTTCCCCAGTCATATCAATTCCCCACATAGCAAAGGGCCAATGAGCCGTTAAGACATTCAGAGGAACCGGAGGTACGTGCACCTTATCAGCATAAATCTGACACTTATGGCAGGTTCGAGAGTGTTGATAACAATTTGCTTCCATGGTAGACCAGTAATAGCCTGCCCGTAGAATTTTCTTTTCCATTGTATGCCCACTGGAATGGGTGCCAAAAGTGCCTTCATGCAATTCAGCCATGATCCTTTCAGCTTCAACCTTATCTACGCATCGAAGTAACACATAGTCATGATTGTGTTTGTACAGGATGTCGTTACTAAGGAAGAAATTAGCGGAGAATCTCCTTAAGAACTTCTTGTCATTAACTGAAGCTCCTTCCGAATATTCTTGAGCCTCGAGATACCTCTTGACTTCGTGAAACCAGGGCTGGTCCCCTACTTCTTCAGTATTAATCTCGTGACAGTGTGCTGGTTCATCCATTCGTTCGAGGGTGATTTGGGGAGCCTCGTTATCCCATTTAAGTTTAAACATGGATGACATTGTGGCTAGTGCGTCAGCTAGATGATTTTCTTCTCGCGGGAAATGCTCGAAGGTAGTATTCTCAAAATGTGGTAGCAACGTCAAAACATGTTCTTTGTAAGGGATAAGGTTAGGGTGTTTGGTGTCCCATTCCCTTTTGATCTGATTGATGACCAAAGCTGAATCTTCAAACACACTCAAAGATCTGATCCCTAAGTCTATGGCAGCTCTGAGACCAAAGATGCACGCTTCGTATTCCGCCATGTTGTTTGTACAATTGAAGCAGAGTCTGGCATTAAAGGGAGTATGACACCCTTCCGGAGATATGAGTACAACATCGATACCATTGACAAGTGCGTTGGATGCCCCATCAAAGAACAGGGTCCATCGGGATCATTGTTCAGGTCCGTCATGTGGCCTGAATACTTTACAGTTGTCTAACGTCATGATGTCTTCATCCGGAAATTTGAACTTCATGGATTGGTAGTCTTCCACGGCTTGGTGAGCAAGGTGATTAGCTAATACACTGCCCTTTATTGCCTTCTGGGTGGTATATTGTATGTCATACTCTGTTAGGATCATCTGCCATCTCGATATTCTCCCGGAGAGAGCAGGTTTCTCGAAGATGTATTTTATCGGATCCATTTTAGATATCAACAAAGTAGTATGAGTCAGCATATACTGTCTTAGTCGGCGAGCAGCCCATTCTAGAGTGCAACAAGTTTTCTCAAGCAGTGAATATCTGGTTTCATAGTCGGTAAATTTTTTGCTCAGGTAGTAAATAGCATGCTCTTTTCGGCCAAACTCGTCATGCTTCCCAAATACACACCCCATTGAGTTTCTAAAACAGTCAGATACATGATCAATGGTCTTCCCTCGACTGGTGGCATCAACACAGTTGGCTCTTGTAAGTATTCTTTGATTTTGTCAAAAGCAACTTGGCACTCGTTATTCCATTTGACTACTTGATCTTTCTTCAACAATTTGAAGATTGGCTCACAAGTAACTGTCAAGTGAGAGATGAATCTGGTAATGTAGTTCAAACGCCCTAAGAATCCTCTGACTTCCTTCTCAGTACGAGGAGTAGGCATCTCTTGTATCGCTTTAACTTTGGCAGGATCGGCCTCGATACCTTTGTTGCTGACGACAAAGCCTAGGAGTTTACCAGACCTTACTCCGAATGTGCACTTGTTTAGATTCAACCTCAGCTTGTACTTCTTCAGTCTCTCAAACAGTTTTTGTAAGTGATCAAGATGCTCTTCTTTTGCTTGAGATCTGGATATCATATCGTCCATGTAGACCTCTATTTCGTGATGTATCATGTCATGAAATAAAGCTACCATGGCACGCTGATAGGTTTCCCCAGCATTCTTTAGTCCGAATGGCATCACCTTATAGCAGAAAGTACCCCACTGCGTGACAAACGTTGTTTTCTCCATGTCCCCGGGTGCCATTTTGATTTGGTTGTAACCTGAGAATTCGTCCATAAAGGAAAACACTTTGTGTTGTGTCGTATTGTCAACTAGGATGTCAATGTGGGGAAGTGGGAAATCATCCTTAGGGCTTGCCCTATTCAAATCTTTGTAGTCCACACACATTTGTACCTTGCCGTCTTTCTTGGGTACGGGAACAACATTGGCAACCCATTACGGATAGGAGGTGACGGCCAAGATCCAGTGTTAAATTGTTTCATGACTTCTGCTTTAATCTTTTCTGACATATCAGGCCTCATGCGGCGAACCTTTTGCTTTACTGGTGGGCATTCCTCTTTTATAGGAAGACGATGTACCATAATATCTGCATCAAGTCTCGTCATGTCTTCATATGACCAGGCAAAGACCTCAACATACTCGTGTAGAAACTGAATCAAACGCTCCTTGACACTCGGTTCCAGATTAGCACCCACCTTGACTTCTTTTTTGTCTTCTTCGGTACCCAGGTTGATTGTGTCCACGGGTTCCTCTTGAGGCTGAATGGTTTTCTCTTCTTGCAGTAGTAATTTGGCAAGTTCCCCTGGTACTTCACAATCTTCCTCACCTTCGTCTTCAGCTTGGTAGATTATATTTTCAGAGTCACAGAAAGCCATATCAGAACCGTTACCATGGGATCCCGAATGGATGTAGACCTGCATTGTGAGTGTGAATGTGTGTAAGGGTATAGCTATCTTTGAAAGAAATGAAAATGTAAAAAGAAAAAACAATGAGCACGAAGTTTGTATGTAAAACACCCATGATTCATTGATGTCATATAGAAATGAGATAATAACCCTTACAAATGAACCATTGTGCCTCGGGTAAGACACAAGGTTTTAAGAGTTTGAATTGTTTTAATATTACAGATCCAACAAAATGTAAAGACAAATTACTGTGGGATAAAAGTGATCGGGACAAAATCTCTATCCTCCCAATTGTTAAGCCCTCCACTGACAGTTGGGAAGATCCAATCCTCCAGGTTTCAACCATCTTCATCATCCTCTACCGTGTTGACTTCACGGTTGCTGATCTTCAGGGATGGTCCTCCACCACGAGCGTGGCGTACAACCTTCTGAGCACTTGAAGAGAAACCCAAACTGAACTTATCTGACTTGTATGGGATATCCGAGAGTTGTCCCCAGATAGTGCACCCACCTTCTTCTATTACTGCCTTTGCATCCTTCAAAGATGACATCCTGAGTGGAGGCCTTGTGATCTTGGGAACAACTTTGGTTACTGCCACATCTTGCGGGACTTCTTCAAAGTGTTGGAATGGAGTTTCAATAAATTCACCATCTAATTCCACATATCTAAAGGAATTGAGATGGATGATCATATACTCTTCTTCTCCATGAACGGTGATAATCTTCCCTTGAATTGGATACTTCAGCATTTGGTGCAACGTAGAAGTGACAGCACCAGCATTATAAATCCATGGTCGGCCTAGCAAGCAGGAATATGAGGGACGGATATCCATTACATAAAAAGTTGAATCAAATGTTTGGGTTCCAACCTTTATGGGGATATCCACTTCCCCATGTACCATCCTTTTCAAGCCGTCAAAATCCCTTACTATTATGTTACTTGGCTTCAATGGCAATCCCTCACAGTCAAGCCTATCAAGAGCCTTTTTAGGCAATACATTCAGAGATGAGCCAGTGTCCACCAAAACATGAGCCAAGGATGTGCCCTTACATTCAACTGAGACATGCAATGCCTCATTATGCTTCCTTTCTCTTGGCGTTAAATCAACATCTGAAAAACCTAGACCATTATCTGCAGTTAAGCTAGCTACGCAGTCTTGGAACTGATCGACAGATGTCTCTTGGGGTACATGGGCAGCTTTCAGGAATTTTACCAAGGCTTTTGCATGCGCCTCGGAACATAGTAGTAAAGCTAGCATGGAAATTTTAGATGGAGTTTACCCCAGTTGCTCAACTACATCGTAGTCGCTTCTTTTTATGATTTTTAGAATTTCCTCCATCTCTTTCCGGGAGGTCTCAGGGATAGCTAATGATTGAGTCTTCGTCTTGACAGACTCAACCAGAACACCTTTTCCTCGAGTCTCGGTTAACTCGACAGCAGGAGTGTCAGTAGGAATGATAACAGGGATTGTAACAGCTTTGTCAGTTGTAGTATTAGTGGAGACGATTGTAGGAATGGAAATAGCCTTCGGGGGAGCAACAACAGGAATGATTACGGGTTCGGAAACTGCTTTTGGGGGAGAAATTTCTAGAGAGAATATTCTTCCGCTTCGGGTAATCTTGCTAGTTTCTGCAATATTACTAATGTCGGAGTTGACTTTCTCGGAACTCGAATCTTCGGCGGCTGGCCAATCCTGCTTGATACCATGGTAGTAGACATCCCCTCCATAATTCCATGGTATGGTTTTGTCTGACGAATATGGGACTGGTCCAAGCGTTGTAATTATCAAAGGAGTTGCTTTCGGAACTGATGTAATTCTAACGAGTCTTTTGGTGGAGACCATGGAAGAATTGGCGAAAATGGTAATGATAGAAACATCTTTAAAAGGAAGAAGTGGAATAGAAGTCTTTTCAAACAAAATTTATTTGTTATCTATTAGGCACTGAACGCCTATTTTCAACAAAGGACAGTTGGTCGGTGAGGACAAATAGAAATGACATCCTTCATCATAGCCCAGGAACACACCGGCATTCAACAAGTTCACTTTAATAGTTAGGAGTGGGGTCATAAGTTCATCAACTTAAGTAACAAACATTTCTTCTTCAATGGCATTGGTATTATGGCCATGTTTGGCCATAGGGGCAGAAATGACCTTTGGCTTTTCGGGCGCATCGAATTCAATCTATTTTGCTTCAATGAGGTCTTGTATTTCGTTCTTTAGAGCCCAACAGTTATTAGTGTCATGGCCGGGACTGTCAGAGTGGTATGCACAACGGACATTAGGATGATAGTGAGGAGATGTTGTATTAGGATTCTTTGGAGCTTCTTTCAAGGTCACCAGGCTGGATCTTAACATATGTGGCAATACTTGAGATAAGGTCATATTAATTCTGGTGAATTGTCTGATTGGCCTTTCCATCCTTGGTTGGTTGTTTCTCTGCTGATCAGGCGCAGGTTTAGAAATCATAACAGTCCCCACCATTAGACAGCGTTCGGCCCTATCTTGATTTCTCCGAGGATAAACAACAACCACTTCTCTTTATGATAAATGGCTTTCTTATAGCAGCAGAGGATGTATTCTTTTGAATCTTTCCACTCTTTATCCTGGATTCTACCCTTTCTCTGGTCAATATCAGTTCAGTAAAACTTGCCGATGAACTCCCAATTAGGTGATTGAAGAAGGGACCAGACAAGGTGCCCAAAAACATGTCTACTAATTCTCTTTCAGATAAGGGAGGTTGAACTCTTCCAGCCAAGTCTCTCCATTTTTGCGCATAGTCCTTGAAACCTTCATTGGAAACCATGGCCATACTCTGGAGTTGAGTATGAGTACGCGCAAGATCAGCATTGTATTGGTATTGTTTGTAAAAGGCTGCAGCAAGATCTTCCCAGTTATGAACATTGGCTCTTTCTAGCTGATAAAACCAATCAAGTTGAGTTCCAGACAGACTGTCTTGGAAGAAGTGTACCCATAAATCTTTGTCAGCGGTATGGGGCTGGGTTTTCCTCACGTAGGACCGGAGATGTATTTTGGGGCATTAGACTCCGTTATATTTGGGAGGAATGACAATCCCCGACACTAACCCCAATTCCTCAAAGTCCAAGCCAGACACTTTTTGGATTTCCAACACACTCAACCGCTCTTTGAGATGTTTATACTTGTCATCAGCTGGAGGGTATTGTTCTTCAGAATAGTCTTCTTCTTCCTCTTCCTCTTCTGAGACAACTGTTTCCTTGCCTTTCCCATCTTGATTATCTCTCTCACCGGATGTCGTTGCAAAGTCTAAGGTCCTTCTTGTCTGCCCATGAAATCTTCTTCCCATGTTTAGGACTCTGGTTACCTTCTATTTCTTCTTTTTTCTTTTCCTCAGCTAACAAAGTTTTCAACTCTTCTTGTCCTTTGACCAGAGTTAAGAACAACTGTTGAAACTGTGCATTCTGAGCTTGGAGGTCCTTCACTGTTTGCTCGAGATCCATCTTACTGAAATAAACAGTAGAGAGATGAGGAGACTTGTTGCAAGAAAACTGCTTATGTTATGATGAATGATAAATGCATATGCAATGATTTCAAGGATTATAAGATTCAAACTTGTTTTAGACAAAAAAGGAAACACACATTATATTAATAAATTAAAGCTTTTGAGTACATCAATTCCTTCTTGGGAAAAACAAATACAAGAAACTCTAAGATAAAAAGGTAGTACGCATCCTCTTTGGTGCAATGTAGGCATTCAGAGTCTGCTCCTCATGAAGTAGCCTAGTGAGTTCCAAAACCTTATTCTCGCTTGCGTAAAATTGGGCTTCGAAGGTATCTCGCTCTCCATTGAGTTGTATCCAATCCCTTTGTAGGTCTTCAAGAGAGGTATGCATGTCAGGATGTAGGATAGTGTATGGAATATCTCCTTCCATGACAAGCTCAATGATTACTGGGAGAATGGAGGGGTAAGGCATCATAAGATTCTGAGCACGAGTTTGTACCAATTTGAGGTAAGGCTCAAGAAGGATGGAATTTTTATGCCCCAAAGTCTTGCTATCTACCTTGTTTAACATCCTCCAAGCTCGGATAAATCTCTGGCGAAGACCTTAATCATTGTTTTCGTAGTCAAATACCAAACCTTGAATCAGCATCTCATGCAGGCCATCCCTTCGGGCGTAACCAAACTGTCTTAAGGCTAAGAAGGGGTTGTAGGTGATACCTCCCCTAATGCCAAGTAAAGGGACATTAGGAAATTCTCCACAACGGTCGACAATAGTAACATTCTCTATGGATCGGGAGCACCAATGAATGTCTGAATGTTTGAGCGTCATCAACCTTTGTGACCACTTTAAACCTTGCTCATTCTTTAATACAGATTGGGGAATATGAGAAATAAACCATCTTGCCAAAAGAGGAGTGCAACACATAAGGACACCTCTTTTCCTCATTGTGCAAGTGTGAAAAGAGTGTAGGATATCCCCTAGTAATGTAGGCACCGGATTTCGGGATATGAAGATTTTGACGGTGTTTACATCTATGAGTTAATCATGATTTGGAAAAAACACCATCCCATAGATGAGGAGAGCCACAATTTCCTCAAAAGCTTGCAGATCCAAGGAATTCCAACAACTTTGGGCTTTCTCAAACAGGAACTTTGCTAGGAAACCCTTGACACCACTCTTTGTTTCCCAATGAGTTGTGACATCAGATGAGTGCAAGTGTAGAGCTTGAGCAATCTCTTCTGGCTTTAGATCTCTTTCCGTACCGTTGAAAGGCAGTTAGTTGAGAATTGGAATCCTCAAGAGTCGGGAGAATTCTTCCAAAGTAGGCACAAGTTGATAGTCGGGAAATGTGAAGCAATAGTGTAAAGGATCAAAGAACTGAAAGAGAACCTTCATCATGTCCTTATCTATGTTGGAGGTGACCAAGTTGAGTAGGAGACCATGTCTCTCGGTGAATGGAGAGTTTTTAGGAATCCTTGAAGCTAGCTCCCTGAGTTGTGGAGGGATCCTTACAATATTGACTTGAATATTTTTCCTGCGAAGTGAATCCATATCCTACAAAACAAGAACAAAGATGAATCCCAAAATCCTTGAAATGGTTAGTGGATGTATATGATGTTCATGATGTTGATGATGTTATGTACAAGTATGTATATACAAACAAAACAAACAAATCCTTAGGTTTAGGCTTGCATGGAGTTTTATAGGTAAGTACCCTCTTGAAGTTTAGTTGGCTTAAACCTGTCCTAGTAATAGTAACCGGGTTCTAAGGAGCTCAATATCACTGGTTTCTTTCCATGGTCATTGTTTCAGCACAAGCCTCTTTAATGGCGATCGAAATATCCCAAGAAACCAAACCTCAATGAGTGTAGTATCGAGTATCTACCAACTTCGGACTGCACCAAAGTCGGTCATCTCACTACATCCTAAAGGCCAAGTTGGTCAAGTAAAGGCTCTAAAAGTTCATTAGTGCTTCATGATATCACTCAACGGCCTCGTATTCTCTTTGATTAACTCAAAGGTTACCGGTACCCATAAATATGTCGCACTAACGTAGCTATTGCTTAGACCATGTCGGTATACCCGCACAGTTTCCATAATGTATTTCTACTTATCTATGATGTATCCCAAATCCGGGTAGAGGATTCAAACCCAAACAAATAACCATAATGTAAAGCATATAAGTTAAACAATGTAAGCAATTAAATATGATCTAACCCTAAGGTAACCCCACTTTTAGAATTTTCCTCAGCCGAGTCGCCAGTTCTGTGGTACGGTGGGAGAACTGACTTGAAGTTTTTGCGTTTGATTGCAAATGTTGCGGTTAGCAAGAGTCGCCACCGACTTTTCTTTTATCCAAAAGGAAAGGTGAAAAAGCACAGGAAAGACCTTCGAGATTGTTTCTTGAGTTTGGGGGATAAATTATGAAAAGGGAAGGTACTAGCACCCTTTTCATCCATGGTTTTCCATGGGCTCTTAGTTACTTGCTAGATCACTTGCTTTTGTTGTTTGAAATTGTGCTTTGCGTGGTTTTTTGAAAGTATTTTGTAAAGAGGCCTTTGTTTAGGCAATATTTGTAATGATTCTCGTTCGTAAGAATGTATACAAAGATGTTGATCTTTTTAAAATGTTTTCAAGTTTGTAAGATGTTTGAAAGTGTATGTGATTGTTTTGAAAATAGCAAGGATGTATGTTTTGAAATGGAGCAAGTAATTATGAGCATTCTACCTACTCAAAAGTCTTTCTTGTACATTTACCTTTCCTTTGACATTGTTATCTTACCATTAATTTGGTAAGTAACCCTATCTTTAGATGTAAATGGGACGAGCGTGGGTCATCGTATAACCATGATTAGCAATGTTGCAAGGCATCTTAGCATTCTCTTTTAGGGACTAAGATCATTTGTAAGGCAACTTAGATAGCATCATCGAGGGACTGTGATCTTGTATTCGTTTGTTTTTTCTAAGATACCTCACATGAGTAATATGGTCATTTTGTAAGGCAACCAAGTGGATTTTACCCTAGGGGTGCTTGTGCGCAAGTGTATTATTTTCATGCTTATTTTTATCTTGAATTAGGGTTTTCTATTTGATTGATTTTTATTCTTTCCATACAAACCCTAATTACTAGCATGTTATATGAAAGTGATAAATTATAAAATTTAAAGTTACTACGCTATTACAACATTTGTGGGGAGGGGGATATTCAAAGTATAAATGGGGATTGCAAGAAATTAAACCCTAATTAATCTATTACAACCATATTGAATTGAATAAATAAATGTACAAAATATGAAAAGGAATAATGTATAAAGTAATGAATAAAAAAAGAATAGATTTTATTTGGTTTTGTCCTTGTTAAAAAAAGTTTTAATTTCTTAACCTAATGAACTAAAAAAAATGCTTAATAAAAAAAACTAATTTAATTTAAAAGAGAAAATATTTTTAAGTTTTATGAAGAAGATTTTAATATTAAACTAAATAGTATGAAAATTAATTAAATTAGGAAAAATATAAATTCTATGTTTATTTTAAGAAAATAAAATAAGCCTAAATCTATTTAATTAAAAAAAGTTAAGTTTGTAACAAAAATATTTTTTATGTTTTAGTCTAGAAAATAAAATAAATGTATATAGTATAAATAAAAATATCTTTTTTAATCTTTTTTTTGTTAATAAAATAAATATTAATATTAATAAATAAAAATAAAAATAAAATAAAATAAATAAAAAGTCAGGGGGGTTCATTAGTAAACAAAAGAGTACTCATGAGCAAAAATAAACTAAGCCCAATGAAGAGTCCAAATGCTACCAAAAAAGAACCAAAAAAAGAGTCAGAAAATGTAAAAATAACAAAATGGTCACGCTGGGGCTTGAACCCAGGACCATGGGGTGAACAGGCGCGCGCTTTACCACTGGGGTGGCTATACATCCGTTAACTTGTATGAAATGATAAATACATAACACAAAACACGCCCTGACCGTACTTCATCTTCAACCTCCAGCCAAAGGATCTGTAACTTGCTCATTTCTCAACCATTTGCAAAAATGTAAACATGAAAATTGCTCCATATTGTCACACGAATCCAACCATATAAATATCATAAACTATAAATCAAAGATAAATGATAATTTTTAAAAGTACCAAATTCTGACCTAAATATTTCATAAAGTTCAAACTTAAAATTCTCCTAGCTCAATCAAAATAAATGAAATCTATGGACACGTACAACTTCAGGGCAATGATGTCTACATTTTATCTTCACAAATGCAAGCCTAACAATGCCTAAGTAATGAGGTAGAAGTTCAAGAAAAATACCTCAAAACGGGAAATCTTGAAATGAATTTGAGCTTGTTTCAGGCAGTGCTGATGATCAGGTTAGCTTCCTTGGACCTCTAGGAAGCTAATGCAATGGATGGCTTGAGCTGAGGGTGGATGGAATGGTCTGGAGAAGTCCAAATGTGATGCTCTGTTTTTGGTTATAGAAGACAGGGAAAATGGTGTTACAGAAGTGAAACAGGTATAAGGATGAGTTACCCTTGATGCAAGGAAGCTTTAGAAACTAAAAGGCCAAGAAACGCACGAGGGAAATGTGAGTTTGAGGTTCAAGGTCAGAAACTGTGCAACAATGGAGTTTTTGGGTAATTTCTGATTTGAGATAGTTTTGGTGTATTTCAGGGTGCTCAAGCTCGTCCTCTAGCTCACAAATAGTGCCTCTATTTATAAGCAACAAGTTTGGAGACTTGTTGTTGATCATAATTCAAAATAACAAGTTTAAGCATAACATGTGATTTTTGAGAATTTCAAGTTTCCAAGCATTGTGTACTTGCTAAGATAGAGTGGTTATGCTTTAAACAAGCTTGATTCTAACTTTGTGGATGGAGTGTGATCATAGGGAACAAGTTAGAGGCTCAAGAATTGACTTTACACAAAAGCTTGCTTTTCTAAAATGGAAGTGTTCACTTTGTGCCATTAATGGAAATGTGGATTGGATAAAGCTTAAACCACTTGGATTAAAGCTCAAACGTTTGTGTAATCCATTAATGATGGATAGATACACAATTTAGGAGGCCTGCAAAGAAAGATTATGCAGCCTAGGTTTGAAATTGGATTCTTGTTCATCACAAAATGCCTTGTAATTCAAGTGACAAAACACCAACTTCATCTCTTCGATTCTCCATACTCAAGAATGATCTCAAGGATTTCTTGGACATTTTGGAAATTTTGAAATGTTCTCTGCAACCCATATTTGAATTTCTTTTGAAGATTCACCTTGGAACTATATGAAAAGGTTCCATGAAGTTGAGTCAAAATCCTGACCAAATTAGGGCAAAATTTCACTAAGTGTTTAGTTTTATGATCCTATGTTCTTGAAATTATAACTTGAGATCCAAGCACTTTTGGAAGAAGTTGTGTGAATCAAAGTTGTATATTTCATGGAGATATTAAAATTTCATGTTGGAAGTTTCTCTTGAATCATCTTGCATCATGGTGAAAATTTGGCTCAAAGTTATGAAAAAATATGAAATTTCCAACACTTAGAAAAATTTCTAAGTTTAGAAATTTTGACTTTTTCAAAATGAAATCTTGAATTTTGATTTCTTGATGAATAAGTTTCATATTTTGACATGTTTTGATGAATTATGATCTTTGGCACTTGAATTTGACCAAAAAGTCAAAGTTTGACTTTTCAGTATACAGTTGACTTTTGATCAATTGACTGCAAAATTCATCTGTCAACCCAATGGATTTGCAATGTTTTGAACCATGTCAATAGGTCAAAATGATGCAATTGGACTCTTAAGATAATTCCTTAAACCAATTGACCATTTGTTGGGTAAAAAAATCAGAAATTGCCCTTTCCTAGTCAAAACCTTAATTTTGACCATTTTGCCCTTTTGGAGATTTGATCAAATTTCTTGAGGGATTGTGGTACAAACTTGATCAAATGATACATATGAGTTTAAAATGTTTATGTGGATAAAAAATTATGAGATTTGATTGTAAATTGGCTTTGGTTGACTTTTTCCCCAATACAACTGATTTTTAGGTCCACTGTTCAATTGACTGATCAAAAGTGTGATCTAAGGCTTGAAACTTGACATGAGTAATCTTAGGGGTCCATAATGGTCCATGAAAGTCATATGAAGCATTGATAGTTCAGAAATATTTGTGCAAACCCAAACCCTAATTTTGGTCATCAGTACCTAAGGAGGTGTCTTGAGCTGATCAAACCCTAGTACAGTCTTGAGCCCAAGGAGATCTTGTGAGAAAATTCTTGATAAGTGAGAGGCAAAATTTTGGGGTACAACACCTAGTGACTCAGAACTTGATCCTTGAAAACTTTCAGCTGATCACAAAAGTTATGTTGGGCCAGTTCATAGCTTAATTCCTTGAGTTTTTGGGATTCTGAGTTGAACCATCTTCTGAACCAACTCCAGTGAGAATCAGAAGCAGCAGGATTTGGATTTTCTAAGCTTGCTTGCTTCAAAGAGTTAACCCATTCCATTATTTCTGTTTTAAAAATCAATAAATTTCTACCAACATCTGCTTTGGTGATAGTTGGTTTTGGTTTGGGAATGGCAATTTTGTGAGAGGTTGAGGCAAGGTGATCCAGCGCTTCTAAGACTATGAATGTTCTAAGGTGATCTTCTGGAGGGTTAATAGAAGAGGGAGTAGGAGAATCATAAATGATGATTAGTGATAGAGGTGTGTTTGGTGGAGTGGAATGGTAAGGTGATGGAATTTCTGGAATGTCTTGGATGGAAAGAGGTTGTCGAACCATGAGAGGTTCTGTTATTCCAAGAATTGGTGTGGTGGTATCAGAGTCCGTGTATGAATTTTCTGGTTGGGAAGCAATAGCGTTTGGATTTTCTGGGTGAGTGGTTTGGAATTTTGGAATTTATTTTTGAGGAGTTTGAAGGTTTGGATTTTCAGGGTGAGGAGTTTGAAAATCTGGATCAAATTGATCAATATCAGAAAGAACTCTAGCAAGTTCTGGCTGATTTTGTTCCAGATATGGATTGGGAGAGAGAGGTTCTTTTAGTATGTTTTCTTGAGTTATTGAGGGGTCAAACTCTATATCAAAATCTTCAAATGTTTGAGGTGATGGATCTTCTATTGGTTTTAGAGAGGAGGGTGTTTCAGATGTTGGAAAAACTACTTATTCTACAATAGAAATAAAAGAAGAGCTACCTTTTCTTTAGCAGCTTTTGGAGTCCTCTGAGAAGATCCTTCTCCTGAAGCTTTTCTTTTTCTGGACTTCTTTAGGAAAACATATGGAGCTTGCTGATGTAGATCACGAATGTTTAGCTCTTGAGCAGTTCCATCTTTCTTGCATGCTTCTAAATATATGACAACTATTTCCGGTGAAGCATCAATTTCAGAAAATAGAGGAAAATCTTTCAAAGGGATTCTCCTTGATGTGATTACTTCCTTTGTAGAAATGATTGGATCCTTCTCAATACTGTCAATAATCTTCATCTTTTTCAGGTTCTTGGCATTAAGGGGTTTTCCGGCACATGTCTCCAGCATGCTTATCTGCTGAGCTTCAGTTAGATGCTCTATTAACCTATTCTCAGTCAGAATATCTGAAATTAACCTGCCCAGAGGTATCCAATCCCTCTTGGTTCTTTCGCCTTCTCTTGTTTCCCTCACGCTTGTTCTCATATGATTGAAAAGCAAGTGAGGAAGGTTTATTTTTGTCTTCTTCATAATGAAGTATAACATAAACTATTGATCAATATTTATGTAGTCAGGAGAGCTTGTTGGCTTCCTGTGGTTGATACAGCCCAGAATGATCGTTGCCCAGATTCTGAAGTAATCCTTCAGATCTTTAATCTTGTTAGATGGCTGCCCATAAGTGAAGATTACTCTTGATATGGCTTTTAGGTCAGAACATTTCTCAGCCATGTCGTTGCAATGGATTCCTCTGCCATTATAACCAATCAGCTTTGCAATCAAATCTTTAGTGATTGCAATTTTCTTCCCTATTACGTAAGACGTTACTTGGTGATTAGAGGAGGTTGCATGAATCCAAAATTCCTTTACCAAAATTGGGAACACTGGACCTAGAAGACGATCGAAATACATGTTACATCCTTGAATAGTTACATCTGCAGTAAGATCAAACCCATTCTTCTTCATGCTTTCAAAATCAATGATAAGCTCGCAGAGAACCTTAAGAGTATCAATTGGAGTAAGTAAGATTCTTGACGGTTCTTCGTATTGTTCTGCAGTTGATGAAGATGAACCAGGAGCACATTGAAGATTTTTAGCGCTTAAAGATGAAGCCATTGTTCACACTGACTGTTTGAGATTTCTGAGAAAAAGGGTTTTTGCAAACGAAAACTAGAGAGGAAATAGAAGCGAGAAGAAGTGAGAGTGAGAGTGAATGTGTATTTATAATCAATTTGAAAACTTAATCAATAAGAAATAGAAAAATATTAATGATTATACAGCAATTATGAATCCTGAAAATAGGGGACGGCGTGGAGATAAGAAACAGTTACCAATGACATGCGTCTCAATGCACCCAATCAAAGCTTTAGACCCTTCAGAATTTAAATGCGTGTTCATCCTTAGAAGGACGCTTGTGAGAGGATGACATATATTGATAATGTGAACTGCACGTCTCTATCTTTGAAATGAACCGTTCAGATCTTCTTAGATAGATTCTGATGCAACTGTCCTTCTAACTTCTGAAGAATTGTTGATCAGATGTTCACAAAGAAAACATAAAATTCTAAGGGTTAATGAATATATAAATAAAACTCTTATTCTATACATAATTTCATGTTGATATGTTTCAGAATCAAATTAAACCTATCTTCAGAAAGTGGTTTAGTAAAGATATCATCCCATTGATGGTCTGTGTCAATAAATTTTAAGGAAATGATTCCTTTCTGAATATAGTCCCTAATAAAATGATGTTTCATTTCTATATGCTTATCCCTAGAATGCAAAATAGGATTCCTAGATAAACATATTACAGAAGTATTATCACAGAATATAGGAATGTTACTCTCAAATATGTTGAAGTCTTCAAGTTGACTCTTAATCTAGAGCATATGTGTGCTGCATCCAGCAGCTGCTATGTATTCAGCTTCAGCTGTTGACAAAGCAATTGTGGATTGCCTCTTACTGGTCCATGAGGTCAGATTTTATCCTAGAAACTGGCAGCTTTCAGAAGTGCTTTTTCTTTCTACTCTGTCTCCAGCGAAGTTAGCATCACAGTACCCTACTAAATTGTATTCATTGGTTTTTCTATAAAGCAAACCAAGATTAGTAGTACCTTTCAGATACTTGAAAATTCACTTAACAACTGTTAAGTGAGATTATCTAGGATCTGATTGGAATCTGGCACATAAACATACACTGTATAGAATGTCAAGTCTTGAAGCTGTAAGATATAAGAGAGAACCAATCATACCTCTGTAGATCTTCTGTTCTACCTTTTTACTTACCTCTTCCTTTTCCAGAATGCATGTGGGATGCATTGGAGTCTTAGATGGCTTACACTTTGATAAGTCAAATTTCTTCAGAAGTTCTTTGATGTATTTGCTCTGGTGTATGTAGGTTCCTTCTGGAGTTTGATTGATCTGAATGCCCAGAAAGAATTTGAGTTCTCCCATCAAGCTCATTTTAAACTCTGCCTGCATAGACTTAGCAAATTATCTTCCCAGAGAAGCTTTAGTAGATCCAAATATTATATCATCTACATAAATTTGACAAACTAAAATATCATTCTTAAATGACTTACAGAATAAGGTTGTGTCCATTTTCCCTCTGGTGAATTCCTTTTCTAACAGAAAGCTACTTAGTCTTTCATACCAAGCTCTGGGAGTTTGTTTCATACCAAGCTCTGGGAGCTTGTTTCATACCATATAGTGATTTATTTAGTTTAAAAACATATTCTGGATGTTTTGAATTTTCAAACCCATGGGGTTGGTGCACATAAACTTCTTCATTAATGTATCCATTTAAGAATGCACTTTTGACATCCATCTGATAGAGAATGATGTCGTTATTCACAGCAAAAGAAATTAAGAGTCTGATAGATTCTAACCTGGCGAATGGAGCAAAGGTTTCTGTATAGACCATCCCCTCTTGCTGACTATAACCTTGTGCAACCAGTCGTGCCTTGTTTCTGATGACTTCTCCTTGTTCATTCAGTTTGTTTCTGAATACTCATTTTGTCCAATAACGTTGAACCCTTTTGGTTTGGGAACCAGATCCCATATGTCATTTCTGGTGAATTGATTTAATTCCTCCTGTATAGCCAGTATCCAGTCGTTGTTCAGAAAAGCTTCATCAATGGTAGTTGGCTCAATCAGAGATACCAATCCCATGAGAGATTCTTCAGAATTTCTAAATGTGGATCTTGTTCTGATTGAATCTTCCTTCGTTCCTAGAATTTTATCTTCAAGGTGAGCTAGGCTGCTTCTAGATAGTATTTTCTGGAGAATTTCTTCAGATGTTGTTGTAGTGCTTGTGACATTTCCTTATGATGTTGTTTGTGAGTCTTTGTTGGTAACTTTTGATGTATTGCCTTCAGTACCTGTGAACTGAACATCTATATCTGCAAGAGATTCATTTTGCTTTGACTTTTGAGAGCCAAGCTTGTCATTAAATCTAACACTGATTTCCTCTTCTACAATATGTGTTTCTGTGTTGTATACTCTGTAGCCTCTTGAGCGTTCAGAGTATCCTAACATAATACACTTATGTGCTTTAGAGTCAAACTTGTTCAGATGTTCTTTGGTGTTAAGCATAAAACAAATACATCTAAATAGATGGAAATACGAAATGTTGGGCTTTTTGTTCTTCCATAGTTCATATGGAGTCTTATCCAGAATAGGTCTTATGGAGATTCTATTCTGAATGTAACATGTTGTATTAATTGCTTCTGCCCAAAAGTTCTTAGAAATGTTAGTCTCGTTGATCATGGTTTTGGCTATTTCTTGTAAAGTTTTGTTCTTTCGTTCTACAACTCCATTTTGTTGGGAGTTCTAGGACAAGAGAAATCATGACAGATGCCATTCTCATTAAAAAATATTTCAAATTTTTTGTTTTCAAATTCTCCACCATGATCACTTATGACTTTGACAATTCTAAGATCTTTCTCATTTTGGACTTGGTTACAGAAAGCAACAAACACAAAGCTTGACTCGTCCTCGTGTCTTAAGAACTTTACCCATGTCTATCTGCTATAGTCATCTACGATCACTAACCCATGCTTCTTGCCACTAATGGATGCAATTTTCACTAATTCGAATAGATCTATATGCATAAGTTCTAATAGTATAGAGGTAGAAACAACATTTTTTACTTTAAAAGGAGGTTTTGCAAACTTGCCTTTCTGACATGCTTCACACAAAGGATCTGAGCTGAACTACAGATTAGGAAGTCCTCTGACCAGATTGAGTTTGTTAAATTGAGATATTCTTCTCATACTAGCATGCCTCAATCTTCTGTGCCAGACCCATTGCTCGTTGTTAACAGACAGTAGGCATTTTAGATTCTGACTTTTTAGTTCAGAAAGTTTTATTTTGTAAGTGTTGTTCTTTCTCTTTCCATTAAATAGGATAGATCCATCTTTCTGACTAACAGCTTTACAGGAATTTTGATTAAAGATTATATCATAATCGTTATCACTTAATTGACTTATGGATAACAAGTTTTGCATTAATCCATCTACTAACAGAACATTATTAATAGAAGGGAGATTACCGTTACTGACAGTTCCAGAGCCAATGATCTTCCCTTTCTGATTGCCTCCAAAACCTACGTAGGCTCCAGATTTAAGTTCTAGGCTTTGGAACATATGCTTTCTTTCCGTCATGTGTCGAGAGCATCCAAAGTCCAGGTACCATGATTGATGTTTTAGTCTTGATGTCAAAGATATCTTCTACATATATAACTTTATCCTTAGGTACCCATATCTTTTTGGGTCCTTGTTTGTTAGTGTTACCAAAATTCTGTTTTAATTTTGGTTTATCAGAAAAATCATTACTGGTATATTTTAAGTCATATGTATGCCCGTAGGTAAAGTGAGATTTTAAAGGAGTGCGTTTAATAACTAAGTCCATGACTTTCTTAGATTGGGATACTTTACCTTTGTATCCTATACCTTTTCTGCCATTTCTGCTAACTCCATAGATCATTGAAGCCATCTTGCTTCTATCTATGTTTTTATAAAGGAACTTCTGAAAGCTATGATCATATTCCTTTATGATCTTATCCGAGTTATTGGGAACCTATGAGATTGTTTCCTTCTGAGTGTTTTGTAAATCGTTTTCAAGTTTTGAAATTTTTTCTTTTAGCTCAGAATTTTCTAATCTCAGTTTCTTCAGAGTCAGAAACTAGATCCTTTTTCAGGTTCTTGAATTTGACTCGAAGCTACTGATATCTTTCAAGAATTTCACTCAAACTTTCTCCTAATTCAGCTTTAGTAAAGTTTACATTAAACTCAGGAAATACCTCTTTTGTGTCTGATTCTGATTCTGACCTAGATGATTCAGTATCTTCTGTCACGTTGGCCATAAGAGCAATGTTGGCTCTTTCATCTT
The DNA here is from genome assembly GCA_948472305.1 of Vicia faba. Taxonomy (NCBI): domain Eukaryota; kingdom Viridiplantae; phylum Streptophyta; class Magnoliopsida; order Fabales; family Fabaceae; genus Vicia; species Vicia faba. Next base: position 1,324,201,073 of record OX451739.1, read on the forward strand.
CTGATTCTGTGTCTGTGTCAAAAGTATCTGAGTTATCCCATGTTTCCATGAGACCTTTCTTCTTCTCCTTGAAGAACTTCTTTTTGGGTTTCTCCTTCTGAAGCCTTGGACAATCGCTTTTGTAGTGCCCTTATTCATTGCACTCGTAGCAGACAATGTCCATATTGCTTGACTTTCTGTGTCCAAAAGATGATTAAGACTTTCTATATCCAAAAGATGATTCAGACTTTCTGTATCCAGAAGTTGATTCATTTTGATTCCCTATTCTTCTGGAATTTCTAAACTTTCTTTGTCTCTACTTCCACAGCTGATTGACTCTTCTGGAGAGAAGAGACAATTTGTCTTCTTCTGATGAGGATCCACCAGAGGTTTCTTCCATAGCCTGCAAAACTTTAGAATCATATTTTTTGTTAGATTTAAGAGCTAATGGCTTACCTTTCTTCTGGGGATCATCATCTTCTAACTCTTTCTCATGACTTCTGAGTGAGCTGACAAGTTCTTCTAAATATATCTTGTTAAGATCTTTTGCCAGTTTGAGAGCAGTGACCATGGAACTCCATTGATTTGGTATACTTCTGATGATCTTTTTTACATGATCAGCAGTTAAATACCCTTTGTCCAAAACTTTCAGCCCAGCAACCAGAATTTGGAATCTTGAGAACATTGCTTCAATGGTTTCACTTTCTTCCATCTTGAAAGCTTCATACTTCTGAATGAGTGCAAGGGCTTTGGTTTCTTTTACTTGCATGTTGCCTTCATTCGTCATTCTCGAAGAATCAAACATGTTCTTAGTCGTCTCTCTGTTTGTGATCTTCTCATACTCTGAATATGAGATGACACTCAAGAGAATAGTTCTGGCCTTGTGATGATTTCTGAAGTCACGTTTTTGATGATCAAACATTCTTTTCTATCAATCTTCTGACCACTTTCATCCACGGGATGCATGTACCCATCAATTACCATATCCCAGAGATCAACATCATAAGCCAGAAAGAAGCTTTCAATTTTGTCTTTCCAGTAGTCAAAGTTCTCTCCATCAAAGATTGGAGGTTTGCCGATGATTCTGTCTTTCTCATCATGGTAGTCATTGCTGATGTTCTGACTTGGTCCCACCATAGTGTTTTTCTTAGCTTGGGTCTTTTATTGACACAGTTAAGTGCTTGAACTCAGAACCAGGCGCTCTGATGCCAATTGAAGAATTGAAAAACACAAGAGGGGGGGGGGGGGGGGGGGTTGAATTGGAATCTTAAAAATTAATGCAAATAACACGGCGATTTTTATCCTGGTTCGTTTGAACTCAAACTACTTCAGTCCACCCGCCAAGGTGATTTCGCCTCTCTCCAACGAGGTCTTAATTCAATAATCAAACTTGATTACACAACTACTTTGACTACTGCCAAAGTCTTCTTGGGTATAACCACAATCCGGTTTATCTCAAGGAATTGCACTAAACAAAGTATGAATAAAACAGTGTACAATATGTTTTTCTTTACAAAAACAATATCACAGACTTGTGATGTATTATACCGTTTAAAGAATAGTATGAATGAGGAGTAGCAGCGTTGAAGTATCGTGAATTATAGTGTGTAAATCGTAAACGATTTATCCTTGTCCCTTGTTTAAATAGGCGCAACAATCTTGAGTATTTGGAAACTTGATAAATGTCAGTTAATGCGCTTTCCTCAAATAAAAGATCCTTGTCTGTTTGTAGTCGTTGCATTTGATATTGCTTTAATGAATTGTAATGCTTCAGAATATTAAGGAATATGTTTGTTGCTTGCTTCAGAACTTTGAAAGGTCAGAATCATAAGGTCCTGTTTGCAGCGTTGGACTTTCTTTCAGAGTTAAAACGTCTTTCTCTTAGCGCAACTTCTGATCTTCATTCATCAGAACTTTCTGAGAATAGTCTACGTTCACAGCAGGAACATCCTTGTAGCTTAACTTCTGATCTACTTCCGTCAGAAATTCTCTACAAAACAGAATATAATTTTAGAGTGCATAATTGTTCTTTGTGTTTGTTATCATCAAAACTCTTATGAGGGTTGTAGAATCAAACTATGTTCTAATAACCTCAGATATAAGCAGTCATGTCCCTTGAATGTGGGATATTTTAGCAAAGACTCTCGATTAAAAGATCGTAGTCCCTTGATGACCCTTTAATGTTGTCTTCAGTAAACGATCTTAGTCCCTTACGACAATTGCTAAAGCATCTTACAAGTTGTCTTATATGACTGTACGACGACACACTCATGTCCCTCACATTCAATGATATGCCTCCTTATCAACCAATGGTAAAATAACACTGTCTAAAGGAGGAGGAAAAGAACAAAGACTTTTTGAGTAGGTAGATTGCTCGTAATTGCTTGCTCACTAAAACCCTTTTCACACCTCACACTTTCAAAAGCAAACATCTTTTCAAACACTCTTTTTTCAAACAAATATTTTTCAAACCAAACACTTTGTATGCGTTCTCAACGATACGAGAATCATTACAAAGTTTGTCGCACTAAGGCATTTTAAAAATATTTCTAAAACAAACATTTTGTATGCATTCTCAACGATATGAGAATCATTAAAAATTACCATTTTCAAAACATCTTCAAAATATTTTTTAACTTACACAAAACACAACATTTCAAAGTGAGATATCAATTAAGAGCCCGTAGATAACTACAGATGAAAATGGTGCTACCACATTCCCTTTTCATAACCTATCCCCGGAATTCAAGAAAATTCTCAAAAGGTTTTTCCTGTTCTTTTCTTTATTGGATAAAAGAAAAGTCGATGACGACTCTTGCTATCCGCAACATTTATGATAAAATGCAAAACACACAAGTCAGTTCTCTCACCGTATACACAAATCTTTGATACGGTGGATCAAAAAAGAGTCCTTGTATAATTAATACTTCAACGCCGAAATCAATTTAAAATTTAAAATAATCATAAATAACAATAGAGATTAAAAATTATGTATTTGACACTCTCTCATAAATGTATTTATACTTAGGATCAATAAAGTGGGTGAGATGAAAGAACCTCACCTGGTTGAACCTTTAGACTGTTAAAAACTCTTATCAAAATTTCTATAAAATTAATTTAATCAGGGTTAAATTGTGGTAAAAAAAAATATTAACCACATTCATGTAGTGTGAGAAGAATAAAGTAAAGTTAAATTATTGGAGCGCACTTGCACTGTTGCACCCATCATAGAGAATCTGTTTTAATAATGGAATATAAGAAAAAAAGAAAGATGAAAGAAGAAAAACATCTGCATTCTGCAATTGTTTCAACTCTCAAGTCTAGCTTCTCTGTCTTTCCTTACAACAACTGTATATTTATTTCATTTTCGATTATATATATTAAATTATTCTCTCCTATATCAACAGCTGTAACACCTTAATTAACCCTAAAATAAAAAAAGCAACACCAATAAATAAATCCATCTCATTGACAGCCATAGCTGGACCATAAGGGGCATAATAGGAAACTCACATTAAATATTTTCATTTTTATAGATATATCTTAAAACAGTTAAATAAAAGTTGGAATAAGATTAATATGCGCGTGTGAAGCAATAACAACGAGTCACGTTAAAGTCAAGTGGCAGTATTTGTAAATAAGTGTAAAATCCAATGGCATTTTTGAATAAACCGTGGCTTTATAATAACGAGAACAGAGCCTCTTGTAGAACTCTCTCATCTCAACTCGGGTAAACAAATCAAACATGGGAACCAGAAACAGCTTCTTTCTTATCTCTGCAATCTTAGCCGTCCACGTGGCGTTTTCATCCTCCATCACCCTTGATTTCACCGACAACCATCTCGGAAACTTCCTCCTCCCGATGAACACCGGCTGCCGTGGATCCATCGCCGAATGTAGCCTCGATGATACCGAGTTTCTGATGGACTCTGAGAGCAACAGGCGCATTTTAGCAGGAACGAGGTACATAAGCTATGGTGCGCTGAGGAGGAACACTGTCCCTTGTTCACGACGCGGTGCTTCTTATTACAATTGTCGACCTGGCGCTCAGGCGAATCCCTACCACCGTGGATGCAGTGCCATCACTCGATGCAGGCGTTGAAGTTATTATTTTCATTTTCTCTAATTTATTTTGATTTTTGTTTTATTTTCTTCATTTTTTATATATATAATTTTGTAATTGATGATAATAGATCTTGTTGTATGTACTACTAGTAATGTTATAGTATAGAGAAATTCAAGTAGTAGAGTTGAATAAAATGAAATTCGATGCCGTTTGTATTATTCATTTGAGACTTGAGAAGATTACTATCATCAATAATTTATATTATTAATTCTTGTTGATTCAAGGTAGTTTCTGTTAGTGCTTTGTGCTTTTTCTTAAGTTTATTTGGGCAGTGTTTGGTTGGTTGGAAAGGTAATGTGAAATGAAAAATTATGAGTGCTTTTTGAGATGATAATGGGAGTGGGCAATATAGGATCTAAAATATGACTTTTTTGGGTTTTGGCTTTTTGATATGTGGCTTGAGAGAGAAGGAGAGTAGCATCTGTTTGGGTGGTTTTCTATTTTTTCCTCTTTGCTACCTTTTCTCTTTTCCATTGTTGAAATTGAGGAAAGTTCCTTAAGGTGAAGTCAAAAATACATTAAGAAGTTTGTTTGCCAAATTTCATTTCTATTTTAAAAAATTGTCCTACTAACTAGGGTTTTAATGACATTAGTTAATAAAATAACAAAAATAAAGTATGTCTTCAAAGCACAATTTAATATATTTTGGTCGATTTTAAATTGTAACAAATATAAGTAAATTTTGATCAATTTTAAATTGCAATAAAATATAGTAAAAATTTCCCTTTGATACTATATTTTATAATAAATTACTAAAACTATATGTAATAAATAATTAAGGATATTATAGATAAAATAAAATTTATTGTTTAAAAAATAAGAACAATGATTTTTTTTTTTGGTGTATAATAAAAAGTTATAAAGAAACTAAGGAAATATTACACAGAAATTTAATTAAAATATTTTAAAATATTAAATTATAAAATAATTTAAAATTTATCATCTAACATGTTTATTATTGGTAGAAATGTAAAAATATGTCACAATGTCAGTTCATTATTGATCTGACCTGATCAGGAGGTTTGGACCGTCACGGCTGCTCCGAGCTGAAGGCTTTTTGAACGAGGAGGGGGGGGGGTACCTGCAAGGCACTCCGATGCTTAAGTCAGCGAGAGTACTAGCAGATAATAGAGTTGAGGTTAGAATTGAAGATTACCTGACCCTCTGGAAGCAGAGGGTATTTATAGCCCCCAGCGCTGGGCCAAGGTTCCTTCACTGGGCCGGGCGGATTTGGCCCAATGGAGGAACTGCCAGGTCCTACGTGGGTAGTGGGGATCAGCACGTGGTCCCCCCCTGGATGTGGTGCGTGAAGTGCGGGCGGACAGAGACGCGGTCTTTACGGAGTATCGTTGGGGCAATGGTGACTGAGTCTGCCCTAGCAAGGTAGCTTGAGTCCATGTCGAGCAGTGCAGCATGATGTCGAGCTCGGCGCCAAGACCCCGAGCTGGACAGCGAATGTTCGAGCTGGAAGCCAGGGCATAGAGCTGGACGGCAGTCGGTCGAGCGCGACTTCGTCGCGTGGGCTGGCACACTGAGATGTCGAGGTGGACATCATGGTGTCGGGCATGGACGTTGTGGTCCTTAGTGAGTCCCATTGGACTGGGCCTTAGTAATGCTTTTGGGCCTGTCGGGCCCAGTCCAGAACAGGAGCCCCCCAAGTCGTGGTTCCTTTGCGAGGAGCCATGACTTGAAACCAAGTTGTTCAGTCGCTGAGGTCTCGTGCCCGGAATGGAGGCGCGGGCCCTCGAGGGGCCTCCTCGTGTCGTGCTCGGGGACGTCCTCGGTGGTGGATGCGTGGAGGATCCGTACCGGGCGCGTTGGTCGGGCACGCGAGGCATCTTTTGGGAATTGTGCCGCCACCCTAGGGGGGTAGGGCCATCATTACGTTGGGTGCAGTGCGTCGAGGAGACGGAGTCCGTGGCTAAACGAGGTGACGTTTGGTATTCCATGTCATCACTATAAATAGGGTCCTTGGGCCCCATAATACGCTTTCCGTTCTTCGTGCTCTCTTCGTTGCAACTCTCCAACACTCTCTCCAGCCGTGACTTCCCGTCTCAGATTCTTCATTTCCCAGCCGAATCCCATCTTTGATCCAAGTAAGTGATCCACTTTCTTTATTTTCTTGTTTTAGAATGCATGATTCTAGGAAACTGTGGATGTTTTAGGACCGTTAAAGTGGGATTAGCCCGGTAAACTCGTGTTTTGCCCGACATATTTACGTCTAGGACCGGCGAATGCATACTTATGGCCGACACGTTCTTAGTTTTAGGTGAAAACTTCAGAGCTGCCCGGGGTGTTCATGATCCTGGGCGCCTGATTCATGCCGGTGCCCGGTATGTTTATGGCCGTGGCCGTGGCTTCATAATGCGGCTCGCCATGTTCATACCCCGGAGCGACATGCTTGAAGAGTGGCCGCGCAGTTGGTTTGTGGGGGAACTCTGGATTCAGGAGAGTCGGGGAGGCATCCACTTGTGAAAATGGACTCGTGGTATTGTATGGACGACATGATTATGTCGAGCATAGGGCTTCATGCTCAATCTGATTGGTTTCCCGTGCTCTGCAGGTAACCATGGCGGATGAGCCGAGCTCCTCAGGTCGTCATGACAGCGAAGAACAAAGTGCCGACGAGTCGGCCAACCTTATCGACACTGTGACCGACCCGTCGCTGGAATGGGTGGGCGCCGAGCCTCGGGGGACGGCGTCGATATATAGTCGGGATGACCGACACCCGTTCATCGCCATTGAAGGGGGGCAGGACCAGCCCGACTTTCAACCGAATTTCGAGGTCATGCTGCCTGCGACCACTGCCAGAATCTGCTCGATGTACCCGGATTACAGTTTTGCGATGTACGAGATCGCCTTTAAGGACTTGGGTTTGCGGCTGCCCTTCACAGACTTTGAGACCGGGGTTTTTACGCATTTGGAGCTGGCCCCGTCCCAGCTACACCCTAACTCTCTCGCCTTCATCCGGGCGTTTGAGCTGACGTGCCGGTACTTAAGGATAGGGGCGACCATCCCTCTCTTCTTTAGGGTCTTCCACCTACAGCGCCAGTCCCGAGGAGGGAAGCACAGCTGGGTGTCCTTGAAGCAGTCGAGGAGACTGTTTAGGATGTACATGGACTCTGTGAGGGGGTTCAAGGATAAGTGGTATGTGGTACACCCTATCACTGACTCTGCTGTGGATTCCCTCTTCGAGGAGGAAGGGCCGGTCAGCGATGATGACGGGGAGGTCATGGTGACCGATGACGGGAGCCCCGTACTAGGACGTCGGGCTAAGTTCCCGGTGTACTGGATGTCTCGACACTTCCAGAATGGAACCGGCTACTTCCACACTGCAGTCGGGGACATGTGCACGGAGGATCAACGGGCGTATGCGGCTCTCTGTAACTTCGTCGACGGTTTTCATCCCGCCCAGTGGGTTACACGGGAGGGGAATGATATCCTCGACAAGGACGGTTACCCGATATTCGAGGCTCGCCCGATTGATACCAAGGCGTTGGTGGAATGCTCGACCTATAGGGAGGCAGCCCGCCTGTTAGGTTGTTTGTTTGCAATTTACTTGTCATTTATTTACGCGTTTTGCTCGATACTGACTTTTCTTTTACTTCGTGCAGGTACGATGGCCAGCCGACATGAAAGGCTCCTGAAACTGTCGACCGGCCACAGGCGAAACAAGAAGGTCGTGCCGGGCCCTCAGATGACGAGAATGGGTCCACCGACAAATCTGAACGCTTCTCAGCCTGTGAGGGTGGATTCGACCTCGAGCTCGGGGGCGGCGTCAGATCCAGATGTCGAAGTCATTGATGCCGAAGCCGTTCTGACACAAAGGAAGAGGACCCGCGTGGAAGGCGGTCCAGCTGTCGGGGAAGATACCGGTCCCGTTCAATCCTTTGCCTTTCCCCCCTGCATCGAGGAGGAGGGTTTTTTCGAGCGGTTTCCCCCGACCGTGGTCGCGCATGAAGCCGAGGCCATAAAAAGGATGACCAAAGAGGAGAGGCGGTCGCGGCTGGTCGCCAGCGTGGATGGGCTGGTTAAAATGGCTGAAATGGCTCTGGTATTGTCTGAAGACGCAGGGGACGCTGCTCGTGTTGAAGAGCTCGAGCGGGAGAAGGCAGCCCTGACGGCGAGCTCAAGGAAGTTGAAGGTCGCTCTGGAACGCTCCGAGGGGATGTTCCAAGAGCAGACCGTGATACTTGACGCCGAGAGGGAGGCGCTGACCTTGGAGAAAGAGAAGTCGGGGCGGTTGACCGAGGAAGGGGAGTTGCTCCGGGCTGATAGGGATCGTTTGGCTGCTGAAGTCGAACGCTTGGGCAAGCAGGTCGAGGAACTGAATGCTGCTCAACAACCCGCTGAAGATGAGCCCGAGGACCTAACGGCTTTGAAGAGTCGGGCTGAGTTTATTGCTCATATTCGGAACCTCGAGGAGGACGCAGTCGGTGCCCTGGAAGACGGGTTCAATTCTGCCGTCGACCAGCTCTCGTTGCTAAATCCCGGCTTGGTCACCGAGGGTATCGGGCACACTCATCGGGTTGTCGGTGGCGCGATCATTCCCCCGCCCGACTCTCCCTGCGTCGACAGTGGTGATAACACGGAAGTTTGATTTGTATTTTTTGGTTGGTGGGCCTGCGTGCCTGATATTTGAATTTGTATTCTTTGGGCCTGCGTGCCCGTTTATTTCATGTATGAACATCGCCGGCCTTCTTGGTCGGTTTAATATTACTTTGTTGCCTTCGGGCGTTTATACCTTGTCTATTTTGGATTTTCTGCCCTTGTATGAACTCATATGCTTGTATGAATTTAGCTCGTCCAGGGCCCGTGGAGTGCCCGTAGGCGGCTTTGATTTGGCGAGCACCAATGCTCGACTCTGTTTGTGTGCAATCTCGGCCCAACTTCGGTTGGCCGGGGTTGCTTGAGTTTTTCGCTCGAGGGGAGAGATTTTGTTTTGACCCTTGTAGATGTCCCGTTATTCTTGATGGAATGTCGGGTGTTTCGGAGCGAGGTTGCTCAGTCGGGCGTGGAGCCCGTAGGGACGATTCGCCCTTGGCGTGAACTGCCCATCGCGAGCTGGGTGTTCTGCCTTATGGGTACGACGACGGTGGTGCTCGGTATAGCTGTCCACGTCGGGCACTATAGATCGTCAACGTCTACCGCGCGATGCCGTGCCATTTGGTCGTGCGTCGGCCTGTACCTTGGCCTTAAACGAAGTTGGACTTTTTCCTCGTTGCCCGAGCATGGTTGCTTATGGTCGAGGGTCCTAAGTGTTGACAGTTTTTAACTGTAGTACTGCTTCAACTTAGCAGCATTCCAGGGTCTTGGTAATGGCTCTCCGTCTAACTGCTCGAGGTAGTACGCCCCGGTACCCGTGGTGCCGTGGACGCGGTAAGGTCCTTCCCAGTTCGCGGCCAACTTCCCTTCGCGGGAGTCTTTCTGGTTTCTGCGTAGTACCAGACTGCCTATTTCGAACTCTCGCTTGATGACCTTGTCGTTGTGGCGTAGAGCCACTCGCTGTTTTAGGGTGGCTTCGCGCAGGGCAGCCCCCGAGCGGATTTCCTCGACTAGGTCGAGTTCATCCCTCAGTGCTTCGTCATTCATTTCTTCGTCGAGGGGTTCCTCCGTTCGTCGGGATGGTTCCATGATTTCGACTGGGATGACAGCTTCGGTGCCGTACGTTAGTCGGAATGGTGTTTCACCCGTCGTTGAATGGGGTGTGGTGCGGTATGCCCACAGGACGCTGTGGAGCTCCTCGACCCATCCTCTTTTGGCTTCGCCGAGTCGACGTTTGAGCCCTCTTAGGATGACTCTGTTCGCAGCTTCGGCTTGCCCGTTGGTCTGAGGGTGCTCGACCGATGTGAAGTGGTGTTTGGTCCCCAATTTGGTGACGAAGTCTCGGAATCCGTGGTCGGTGAACTGGGTGCCGTTGTCGGTCACCAGTGCCTGTGGAATTCCGAACCTGGCGAGCACGTTTCTCTTGTAGAAACGGAGGATGTTATGTGAGGTGATTTTCGCGAGGGCCTCGGCCTCGATCCATTTTGTGAAGTAATCCACGGCGACGATTAGGAACTTGTTCTGATAGGTCCCTTGCACGAAGGGTCCGAGGATGTCCATGCCCCACCAGGCGAACGGCCATGGGGATGACAATGTGGTCAGCTCGTGTGGGGGGGCGAGGTGCATATCCCCGTGCTTCTGGCACTTGTCACATTTTTTTACGTGTTCCTTGGCGTCCTGTTGCATCGTCGGCCAGTAGTATCCCGCGCGGAGGGCTTTCCTCGCCAAGGATTTACCGCCCATGTGCTGGGCGTTGATGCCTTCGTGTATCTCCCGCAGTACGTCGGGGATGGAGGATTCGTCAATGCATTTCAGGAGAGGAATGGAGAATCCCCTTCTGTACAGTTTCTGTTCGAGAACAACGTAAGAACATGCTCGACGCTTTATTGTGGCTGCGTCGGCCTGGTTCGTCGGGAGTTCTCCCTTTGTAAGGAAATTGTAGACCGGGGTCATCCAAGACGTGGCGTCCCCGATAGCATGGACCTCGACAGTAGTCGAGGGTGATTCAATGCTTGGCCGTGTCAGAGATTCCTGGATGACGGATTTATTCCCGCCTTTCTTTCGTGTGCTCGCGAGTTTGGACAATATGTCCGCCCTCGTGTTCTGCTCGCGGGGAACATGAGAGATTTCTGCTCGTACGAACTTTGCCATGTGCTTTTTGACTAAGTTCAAGTACTCAATGAGGTTGTCATTCTTGGCCTGGTAGCTTCCTTGTACTTGGGAAGCGACGAGCTGGGAGTCGGTGTAAATTTGAACTTCGCGGGCTCCTAGGTCCTCGGCCAATCTCAGTCCCGCGAGCAGGGCTTCGTATTCTGCCTGGTTATTTGATGTCGGGAAGGAGAGAACCAAGGAGTGCTCGATTACCACCCCCTCTTCGTTTTCCAGGAGGATCCCCGCGCCGCTTCCGGACGAGCTGGAGGCTCCGTCGACGAAGATGGTCCACTTGTGTTCCTTTCCCGGGGGAATGTCGTTGGAGGTCATCTCGGCGACGAAGTCGGCCAGGGCTTGTGCTTTCAGGGCCTTCCTGCTCTCGTACTGAATGTCGAATTCAGAGAGTTCCAGGGACCACTTAAGCATTCTGCCCGCCATATCTGGTCGACCCAGGAGTTGTCTCACCGGTTGATCAGTTCGCACGACAATGGTGTGTGCTAGAAAGTAGTGTCTGAGCCTCCTCGCCGCGTTGACGAGGGCCAGTGCCACCTTTTCTATCTGTTGATACCTGCTCTCGGGGCCTTGTAAGGCTTTGCTCGTGAAGTAGACAGGTTTCTGCCCGTCGGGAGTCTCGCGGACAAGAGCTGCGCTGATGGCTTCGTTTGAAACAGCCAAGTATAAGTAAAGCGGCTCGTTGTCATCAGGTCGAGACAGCACGGGCGGTTGAGACAGGCTCTGTTTCAGGTGGCGAAGTGCGTGTTCGCATTCCTCGGTCCATTCGAAGGCTGCTTCCTTTCGAAGGAGTTTGAAAAAGGGAAGGGCGTGCTGAGCGGACTTCGCGACGAAGCGCGAAAGCGACGTCAACATGCCGTTCATTATCTGTATCGACTTCTTCGACGTTGGAGTCGGGAGGTCGGCAAATGCTCGGCACTTGTCGGGGTTTGCTTCAATGCCTCGTTCTGTTAGGTAGAAACCGAGGAACTTTCCTGCCTTAACCCCGAATGTGCACTTCTCCGGGTTGAACCTCATTTTGCATTGTCTTGCTTGGGCGAAGACAGTCTTGAGATGAGCTGCATGATCGGTGTCTGCCCGGGATTTAACGATCATGTCGTCCATGTATACCTCGAGCATGTCTCCGATCTGTTTGTTGAACACCTTGTTCATCATGCGTTGGTACGTCGCGCCGGCATTCTTCAGTCCGAAGGGCATTACGTTGTAGTAATAATTGCCCGAGCTGGTCATGAATGCCGTGCAGCGTTTGTCGCCCGGAGCCATTGGGATTTGATTGTATCCCGAGTAAGCGTCCATGAACGACAAAGTTTTGTAGCCGGCCGAGTTGTCGACCAGCATATCAATGTTCGGTAGAGGAAAAGCATCCTTCGGGCAAGCCCGATTGAGATCGGTATAATCAACACACATACGCCACTTTCCATTATTCTTTTTGACAAGTACAACATTTGACAGCCAGGTGGAATACCGGGCTTCAGAAATAAAATTTGCCTCTAGGAGGTCTTTTACAGCTTTTTCAGCAGCCTCCGTTTTTTCTGGAGACTGCCTACGCCTACGTTGTACTACTGCCTTGGCGGCCGGATCAATGGCGAGGTGATGACAGGCGACCTCAGGGTCGAGTCCGGGCATCTCTGCAGCGCTCCAGGCGAAGAGATCAGCATTCTCGCGCAGACAGGCCTTGATCTGCTTCCTGGCCAAGTCGGGGAGGTCCTTGCCAATCTTCGCTCCTTTGGTCGGGTCTGCTCCAAGGGGAACGAGTTCGAAATCACCGTCCGGAATAGGTCGGAGGGGGATTTGCTCGCTGCTGGCCGGTTCATCTTCGTCAAAACGGGCGTCGAGCGCAATGGAGTCGACCTTTGGTGGAGCCTTCTGAGCTTCTACCTCGGGAGATGCTGTGTCGGGCTCTTGCTTTGTCTTCTTGATGGGCCTAGTGCTGGGACCCACGTCGACAGTATCCCGACCCCTTGAAGCGGCGTTGAAGCACCGGCGGGCAGCAGCGAGGTCGCCCTGGATGGTGGCTACCCTCCCCCTCTTGGTATAGAACTTCATCTTTAGGTGGACAGTTGAGGGGACCGCTGTCAGTTCCGCCAATGTCGGCCTTCCCAAGATGCAATTGTACAGGGATGGGCAGTCAATGACGAGGAAGCGGACCTTCACCTGTCTTGTAGCAGTTCCTTCCCCGAATGTCACCAGGAGCTCGACATATCCCCAAGGTTTGGACGTCGAGCCGTTGAAGCCTTGAAGGTCCGAACCTATATATGGAGACAGATGGGAGTCGTCCAATTGTAAGGTCCGGAACAGCTGGGTGTACATCACGTCGACGGAACTCCCTTCGTCGACCAGGATGCGATGCACGTCGAAATTGGCCATCTTCGCCCTTATCAGCAAGGGGATGACTGCGTTCGGTGCTCCGCCGGGGAGCTCTTCCAAGTAGAATGTGATAGGCTCTGATCTGCCCCTCACCATTTCAAAAGTGACAGTTTGAGGGGGAGCTTTGTCGACCAGTTCGTCCAACTTCCTCTTGGCTGAGTTGATGGTGAGGTCGCTGAACCCGCCCCCGTTGATGACCATGGCGGAGGGGAAGTATTCCCATCTGCTGTGTGTGGTCAGGGGCTCCTGCAGGAGCTCGGGAAGTTCGAAATCCTCGGGCCTGGTTATCGAGAAGGCGGTCTGAATTGGCACCGACTCGTCAGATGGTCGGGCATCTTCTTCGGGCTCCTTTTCCTCGCGGGCTTCACGACGGGGAGCGTCGTTTCTTCTGTACTGTGCCAGTCTCCCTCCTTTGATGAGGGTTTCAATGGCGTCCTTCAGGTGGACGCAGTCCTCTGTCAAGTGACCATGACTTCTATGGTACTGACAGTATTTGTTTTTATCGACTCCTGGCTTGGCAGGAGCTGGTCGGGGACGCTTAACGCCACCGTCCTTGAAATCTGTGCTTGCACACTCCGCCAGAATGCGCTCGCGGGAAGCCGTGAGCGGAGTGTACTCAGTAAACCTGCCCGAGGGGCCCCTTTGTTCCCGGACCTCCCGGGGTCTGTCTTCCTTCCTCTTCTCTCCGGTGCGTCGGGGAGGAGGGTCTTGTCTCGAGCTGCTGCCGTGGTTGCGAGCCCTGGAGTCTCGTGCCCTGTTGGCAGCTTCTCTCTCCTCGTAGTCCATATATGCTCGGGCTTTGTCGAGGAGAGCATCGAAAGTTGCAGGTGGCTCGATGCCTACAGCTTTCCTGAATTCGGTGCCGGGGAGGAGGCCCCTCTCCAGCAAATACCTCTTCATGTGGTCCGCGCAGGGGACCTGTATTGCTTCCCGGTTGAAGCGGTTGATGAATTCCCTCAAGGTCTCATCATGCTTTTGAATGATGGCCTCGAGGGCTGCCTCAGTCTTTGGATGGCGACGAGACGCTGTGAAGGAGCTGATGAACTGGTTCTTCAAGTTCCTCCACGAGGTGATGGAGCCCGGGGCAAGTCCCTTGTACCAGTCCATGGCCGCCTTCCTGAGAGTTGTTGGGAAGAGGCGGCACTTGATCGGACCCCCGACATTGTGATAGTGGAGCATGGCTTCGAACCCGTCAATGTGATCGACTGGGTCCGCCACTCCATCATACTCCTTTAGGTGCGGGGGCTTCTCCATGCCCGGGGGGATAGGTGCGTCCATGATTGCCTGCGACAGGGGACCGCGGGGGTCGTCCTCGTCGCTCCTTTCTGGAGAAAGAGAAAGGGTCCTGTAGTTGTGTCGGGCACGGTGTTCGTGCTGGGATTCCCTTGAACGTGATGTTCGGTGGACGAAGGTCACATGTCCGTCTCTGTTGTGCCTCCGTTCGTGTCTTGAGGCGTCGCGAACGGGATCTTCGGAAGGGATGACGGGCTGTCTTTCATACTGGGGCCGCCTCTGCTTTGGTGCGGGAGAGGGGCTCCTAGAGATTTCCCTGTAATGTCTCCGCGGGGGAGTAGGGTGTCGAGCTTCTTCGACCCGAGGAAGTGGAGATGGTGGCCTTTGATGTCTCCTCGGGGGGCGTCGATCATTTTCCAGTGCCCTAAGTCTTTCTCCTTGTGCAAACAGGAGATAGTTCGTCTGGTTGATGGCAGCGAACAGTGCCTGAGCAGTAGCATCTGCTCCGACAGGGGCCTGGACTTCATAGAACCGGGCAGCCTGGCGATAGGCGAGAGCTTCCGGATCGTCCTCGAGTTCTGGGGGAGTTGTCGAGGAGGACGCAGTGTTACCGTCCCTGCGGGTGGGAGGTCCAGGGGCGGTTGTCAGGGGGGCGGCATTGTGGCCGGCACCACTGGGATTGTCCAGGTGCCCATTCTTGTCCGCGGGACCGTTGTTGACGTCGAGGACGCGAGTGTGTTGCTCTTCACGAGTTGGAGAGGCCATGACAGTGAATGGATTGAGCTTTGGTCTTTGAAAACTGTTCGTTAGACGGGGAAGCTGTTTCCCACAGACGGCGCCACTGATCTGACCTGATCAGGAGGTTTGGACCGTCACGGCTGCTCCGAGCTGAAGGCTTTTTGAACGAGGAGGGGGGGGGGGGTACCTGCAAGGCACTCCGATGCTTAAGTCAGCGAGAGTACTAGCAGATAATAGAGTTGAGGTTAGAATTGAAGATTACCTGACCCTCTGGAAGCAGAGGGTATTTATAGCCCCCAGCGCTGGGCCAAGGTTCCTTCACTGGGCCGGGCGGATTTGGCCCAATGGAGGAACTGCCAGGTCCTACGTGGGTAGTGGGGATCAGCACGTGGTCCCCCCCTGGATGTGGTGCGTGAAGTGCGGGCGGACAGAGACGCGGTCTTTACGGAGTATCGTTGGGGCAATGGTGACTGAGTCTGCCCTAGCAAGGTAGCTTGAGTCCATGTCGAGCAGTGCAGCATGATGTCGAGCTCGGCGCCAAGACCCCGAGCTGGACAGCGAATGTTCGAGCTGGAAGCCAGGGCATAGAGCTGGACGGCAGTCGGTCGAGCGCGACTTCGTCGCGTGGGCTGGCACACTGAGATGTCGAGGTGGACATCATGGTGTCGGGCATGGACGTTGTGGTCCTTAGTGAGTCCCATTGGACTGGGCCTTAGTAATGCTTTTGGGCCTGTCGGGCCCAGTCCAGAACAATTATTATTTTTTTAAAATACTTTTATTATTAAATGAAGTATTTTACTCTATTATAAATAAAAATAAAAACTTTAAATAAGAAGGGTGGTAATCTATATTAATTGGATTATACAGTTTAAAAAATTCAATATTCCATTGAAAATAACATAAGTATGGATCGTCTTACAGCAAAACTTTCTCTACAAATAAGTTAGTTTGGGATAAGGAATTGTTGTGATGTGTTAAAAATGAGTTAAAGTTATCACTAAAGATTAATGTATGTCTATTGAAAGATTATAAAATAATAAAAATTGTTTATAGAAAAACATCCGACTTAATTTTATAAATATAATTTTACGCATACAATTTGAAGACGGCAAAGGTCTTGTTTTTTCCACGGCCTCCATGCCGCATATAGCGCACCTATATATTTTTAATGGCTTTTCTCGCACTCGTTTGACTTGTCACAGTAACTTATTCACTTCACTTTGATACTAATCAATCTATTTTATTGTAGTCCTTCGTCCCAAAATAACCTATCCAGTTTGGTAATTTACCTATATTAGAAAAATTTTACGTAATAAAAAATGGAAAGAAATTTATTTTTATTAAATTATATTTATCATTTTGTGTATGAAGCTTAATCACAAATAAAAATTAAAAGTGATAAAATAATATTAATTAAAGGATATCACTAAAAAATATCATATTAAAATTTGAAATGCATCACTTATTTAAAAAAATATATTTTTTATAAATAAATCAATTATTTTGAGATAGAATAAGTAGTATTTTTTCTATATTGTAAAGTAGGATATGTTAGAGATATAATTCAAGTTGTAAAGCAAGCCTAAGTTATTTAAGGTTAGAGTTTGTTATTTAGTATATAAGTCACATAGTTGTATATAAATAGTTATATTATAATTCGTTTAATAACAACTAGTAACAAATCCGTGCTATCGCACGGGTCTCGTCTGGATTCACATTACATTTATAGATTATTAAATTATTAAGTATGTTACCATGTTTTCAGTTGAGTATATGTCTCATGTAAACCATGTTGACATTTAACTCCATATTTGTAGCAAGCGTCGGTCCTATCAACGAATCACGTCTGCATGAACAAATAGGAAAAATTATATACTTCTTGAAATACATGGAAAATGTACATACTATATATTTTAATTCAAAATAGATTTTTAATTTGAATCGTAAAGTATAAGATATAAAGTTTACCAACTATCAAAATGCTTGAAAGACTTCCTTGTACACAACATTAGTAGTAGTAGAACACGGTACATTCTCATTGTCATTAATTAGGATTTTTAACCCACTTTTGCTCTTAACTCTTGAAATTGCAACATATAATTGACCATGACTAAACACAGGAGTATGCAAATACAATCCAACACTATCAAGAGATTGACCTTGTGACTTATTAATTGTCATTGCATAGGAGACAATAATCGGAAATTGTCTCCTAATCAACTTGAATGGCCAAGGTGAATCAGAAGGTGACATAGACATTCGTGGAATGTAAAAAATGTTACCTATGTTCTTTCCAGACATGATTTTTGCCTCAATGACATGATTTGCAAATCTTGTAACAATTAATCTTTTTCCAAGAGCAGCGATTTTAGCGGCGTCATGGCGGATCTGCACACAAAACGGAAGGATTGGAGTCCATATAAGGTGGCTGCGGATCTGTGCGTAAAGCAGAAGGAATTAGTACAGTACCATCGAGAACTTACAATATACATTGTGAATACCTTCTTAACTCAAACAAATGCGGTGAGCCTGGCGGCGTCGCCGCGGATCTGCACGCAAAGCGCAAGGATTGGAGTTCGTGTAAGATGGCTGCAGATCTGTGCGTAAAGCAGAATGAATTAATACAGTACCATCGAGAACTTACGATATACATTGTGAATACATTCTTAACTCAAACAAATGCAGTGAGCATGACGGCATCGCCGCGGATCTGCAGGCAAAGCGGAAGGATTGGAGTCCATATAAGGTGGCTGCAGATCTGTGTGTAAAGCAGAATGAATTAGTACAGTACCATCGAGAACCTACGATATACATTGTGAATACCTTCTTAACTCAAACAATTGCAATGAGCGTGGCGGCGTCGCCGCAGATCTGCATGCAAAGCGGAGGATTGGAGTACGTGTAAGATGGCGGCGGGTCTGTGCACAACTCAGATGTAATATGTAGACTTTTTCTCGTTAATAAGTGTCTTTAACCCGTGTGACAATTTATAAAAACATTTTAACTTATTCATGTTAAAAACAATTACATCAATATTTGAATTTTGTTCGTTTATAAAAATATTTGTAAGTTATTTAAGTTTATAAAAATAATTGTAAAAATAAATATTTACCATATCATCTTAAATTTATTTATTCAACAGTGATAAATATGTGTCTCTTAGTTAATTACATTTATAAATAAATATCGTGTATTAGTGATATATATTAAATTTATTATCTTAATGTGTAACTAATTAAAATGAATTTATTATTGTCAATCAAAAATTATAATATTAAATAATAATATAATATTATTATTATATACGGGAAAAAGAATAAATTAAATCTAAGAATATCGGAAAATTTATTATAATATTAAATAATAATTTAACATTTATTATTACAATGAATCATATATAACATTTCAAAATTATGTATTTATTTCTTATGTTTTATTATATTCGATTTGTAATAAATATTTTTCAGTTTATTGCGAATTTTCAATAATTAAATATTAATGATATTATATAAAATTAATTTCATGAAATAAATTTATTTAATAAAGTGTTATATAAATATTTAATACATTATATTATACCATTAATTTATATAAAATGATATTAACTTATTCCTGTTTATAAAATTATTGTAACTTTTTTCCGGTTTATAAACATGTTGAATTCGTGTGTCAATTATTAAAATATATGTAATATACTATTATTGATATAAATAATTTTATAAATAGTTTAATTTATTACATTTATAAAATTATTTGTAATTTATTCACCTTTATAAAATTAATTATAAATTATTTAATTTATTAAAATGATTGTATCAATAATTTTTTATTTTATCATAAATTTTTATGATTATCATTTATCATTAAATTTTCATGATTACCATTTAATATTTTTTTTTATCATGATTACAATTATAAAGTTAATTTGAAAAGATTATGATATATTTTAGTTATTTCATAAACTTAAAAAAATTATCAAATCTCAATTGATTTTGTTTTGTTTTATTAACCTTTTTATAGAAATTGAAATAATTTATTTTAGGTCAAATAAGGATCTAAATAATTATAAAATAATATTTATTCTTACATTTATAGAATGATAAATTAAATATTTAAGATAAACATTAGAGTTCTTATTTACTTTATCTTTTATATATTTATAATATACTTTTTTGTTAATTTTATTAACAATATATTTATAGTTAACAATACATCCTTTAAACTACGTTATTTTTTTAAAGAATATAAATGTAACATTTCAAAAAATATACACAAATATATTTAGAAGTCGGTAGAAAATTTTATTGGTTAAATTATAATTCTATTCAAAATTTATTGATCATAAATTTTTGAAATCAAATCATGCATAAAAATAAAATGTATTAATGTGACCATTCAAAATATTTTCTATATATAATAAAAATAAATAATATTAATACCTCCATTCAAAAGATATATTTGTAAAGTTTTGATTTAATTTTTTTTATATCTTTATATATTCTAATGTATATAATATTCATACAATATGAAACAGTATCAAACCTATAATATTAAAAGAGAATTCAAATTTTATTGATCATAATATTTTATGAAATCAAATCATATATAAAAATTAAATATATTTATGTCACCATTCAAAATAATTTCCATATAAGTATAATAAAAATAAATGATAATAATGCCTCCATTTAAAAGATAGATTGATAAAGTATCGAATTAAATGGTACTCCAATATTTGATTAAAAAATTGTAATATTTGTTTTTAATATTGTATAAAAATATATTAATTAGTCGTACTTTAAAAAAATAAATCGTAAATATTTTATTAAAAATTGTAATATTTAATTGTTTCTAAAATTATAGCAATTAAAAATAAAAAAATATCAATAAAAAATAAAAAATTTATTCAAATTTCATGACAAATGAGAATTATAATTTCGATTCAAAATAAATTAGAATTTTGAAGGCACATCAACATCAACTTGTAGGTTATTATCTTCTCTTTAGGAGAAGAGAAGGAGAAGAGAAATTCGGCAATGCTACATTCAAAAGAACTCAGAATTTGGTGTAAAATAAATTCCATTAAAACATAGGCCAGCATAATTTGCAGTAGAAAAATATATTATGCCAAAACCAATGTTGATATGACAAACAAAATATGAAAGCAATAATAATATACATAATTTGAATCAAATCTGGTTAAAAACATTCTTCTATAGAACCAGAAAATGATCGCATATCAACGTTGATTTTATCATCTTATACATCTTAGATAATTATTGCCTTGCTTATGGTTCTTCTGAAATTGGTAGTGAACTTCAGCAACACCCGCTACTCTTGAACCCTTAAAAACATATTACTTTAGAAAATACAATTAGTATATAATCAGTACCTGCCAATGAAAGCCATTGATATTCCTTGTGGAAGGATAAAATTCAATGGTTTCAATTTCCTAATCTTCAATTACGGCTGTAGATGGAAATCAAATGCTCGGGAAATCAAATCATCTGCACCATATTGAACATATATTTACTATTATAAGGTTAACTATCAAATAATTTGAATGAAAATATAAGTTAACACTTGGCTTTGATGATGAATCACATGTGAAAATCGACTCGATTAAGTAGATTTAAAATAGTGGTCTCTGGTTCTGTTGTGGTAGTCTCCAATTCTTCTTTAGCAATATTTTTGTTTGTGAAATTAGAGAAGCAAATGGTCACTCAGCCATGACCATGGTGAATATTGGCACTTAAAATGCTAAGACAACTCTGCAAACAATAATATTATAAAGCATTAAAACTAAAAACAAACTGTTTATTTCTTGGGCATGATAAAAAGCCACGCCATAAACTTCAGGCCAATTTGAATTCATGGGAGAAGGCCGGTGACAGCCCTGTCCATCATTGCACACAGTGAGTTTAGGAAGATCATTGGTGCAACAGATGTCCTGTTGACCCCCATAAGCCGAACCACTAATCCTCTCTCTATCTTCAACCTCGAAAACAAATGCTTGAATCGACCATGAGGTAAAGTTTGATAATTCCTTGTTAAGACAGATTGTGACTATATTAAACCTGTTTTCACATGACAAAATCAAATCACAATCAGCATAATTTCATTTTACGTATCAATGTATAAAAATTAAACTGTGAAACAATCCGTTATTCAATTTGTTGATTGGTCCCCTACTGATTCAAGTGTGAAATCAATTATCAGCCTCCATATCCATACATATTCCAAAAGAAGAACCGATTAAATCAAGAAAATAAATACAAAAATCTCAATTAGATACAAATAAATATAATAGTAAGCAAAATAAACAACAAAATTGATGAGAATATACTGCCTTCTTTTATCAAACATGTGATGGGAGAAATTGAAATTGAAATAGATTAATAATAAATTGAAAGAGGAAGCAAAAGAAATAAGCTTCTATCTATTTGGAGAATCAATCGTAAATATATATGTGTGAGCTTTGTATTCACCAAGACTAAACAAATAAAAAAAGCCAAAACTCAACCTCATATTTTAATTTAAAAAATTGAGAAATAAAATCTGAATAAAAAAAAACATACCTAACAGCAAAAAATAAATAATATCATGGTTGTGTTGTTCGTCACATGCAAGCTCAAAAATCCCCTTCTGCAACTCTCAAACCTAAAGATAAAGATATCCCATTTTAGGTGTCAAGTTAAGCTTTTTTTTTGGAAAAGAAGAAATAGTAAGACAACCCTGAAAACAAAAAGAATACAACATAAAATATGATATTCCAAACTACATTTCAGTTTCAACTTTCAATCACATGTTTCAATCACTCACCTTCGTCACTTACATATGTATGAATCAAATTAACGTTAAAAATTGCATTTGAAGGAAATTCTTTTATAGATCTATAACGGGTGTTGTTGGTTATTGATGTTGTTGAGATTCAGAGGTCTTGGTTGCGACAACCATTCTTACGCTTGAACGTCTGAAACAAATAAATTAACAGGTTAGGATGAGAATATTAGATGGTTGAGATTACAACGAAACGAAATTGGTAGCAACAAAGAGAGAAGAATGAAAAGAGATGGAGCGGCGCAGGAAGAAGATGAAATTAGGTAAGAAGATGAAATTAGGTTTTCTGATTTGTGTTTTAATAGAGTTGGGTGAATGAGTTATTTGTTGCATCTTGGGAAAAACGATTTCTTTGGTTGTATAGATTTACCGTTTCAAGAACTCAACATTTATGATGGTTGTTCATCTTGTGCTGCCAATTTAAATCTTGCAACAAAAAACGTGATTAGGGTTTAGTGGAATAATTAGAATTTCAAAACCCAGTGTACATAGCAGCTATAATATGAGTGTTTTAATTTAAATTTCAAATTGAATGACCTTTGGTTTGGATGAGGGTTTTGGGAAGTGGTATGTAGCACATAATTAGGTGTGATTATAACGTGTAAATATAAACAAAATGACATAATTGTTGTTAGTTAGAAATAATTAAAAAAAGTAAAAAGTGGCAGAAAAAACCATAGTGTGACACATCAGCCATATTTATTGTCAAATCAATATGGTGCGATTAAATTGAAATTTACTAATTAGGGTATTATGGTAAGTTAATGGTACACAGAGAATCAAAATATGGGAATGAAGAAGAATTGGAAAATAATACGTAACCTTTTGAAAATAATGGAGAATGAAGAAGATTGAGGAGTGAAAGAGTAAGGGTTTAGAATGGCTATATATAGGGTTTAGAATGCATGGAAAGTTGTGATATCTTGGAATATCAAAATAATCCATTCTAATTCCAATAATATACATTTAATCTTGTAGTGTAATGATAAATAATGGGTATTTTTAAATCATGCAATGAATAATATTCCATTTAAATCAAATAAATAAAAAATAGTGTGAAATTATGATAGATTGACATGTCAGCAAAATTAAATGCCAAATGAATATGGTAACAACATAGTGTTGATTAGTCTATTATACCCTTGGAATAAGAAAAGTTATAACATCTAATCAAAAGGTTAGACTTGGAATTTCCAGGTACTTTACTTTTAATAGATTGATAATAGATTTTTCAATATAATAATTTTTTTTATTATTTTTTTATTCTCTCTTTCTCTCTTCACTAAAAGTGTCTGATGCACTAACAAATTGGTATATAGAGTTCAGGTTAGATTCTTGATTGTGTTTTCAAAAATCACACGTCAGTGACCGTGTTTCCGAAATTGTGGATTGTTAACCGTGTTTCTGCGAAGATGAATGGTAACAATGTTATTTCGAGTTCTCTTCCAATTCTTGACGGCAAGAATTGAATCTGATGGAGAAAATAAATGCAATCTCTATTTTACTTTCATGAAACCCTAAAAGTGGTTACTAATGACGTCTCTGAGCTTGTTGAGAACACAACTGATATTCAGAGAGTCAGTTACAAGGATGCCAAGAAGAAAGACTACAAGGCTGCCTTTTGTATTCAATCGACAGTAGATGCGACAAACTTTGATCATATTTCTCATGATGAATCTGAGAAGGAGGAATGAGATATTCTTGTCAAGTATTATGAAGGATGTGAGAAGGTTAAGACTGTCAAGTTACAGAGGCTACGAAGGCAATATGAATTACTGCATATGGGAGAAGACGGAAAGATTGCGGATTATGTCTTGAAGGTGCAGAATCTTATCCATCTTATGAAAGGTTGTGGTGACACCCTAACTGATAAGACGATACTTGAGAAGGTAATGTGTACATTGACCTCTCAATTTGATCATGTTATCGTAGCCATTTAAGAATCCAACAATCTTAAAACCATGAAACTGGAAGATTTGGTTGGTTCGTTGGAGGCACATGAGATGAGAATTTTTGAAAGGAAAGGTGTTCAAGATTCTATAAAAGCACTACATGCTCAGTCATGGAAGACGCATAGTGGTTCTAACATGTTCAAGGGCAAAGGAGACAAGACTCAGAGCAAGAAGTCTTGGTCGAATCCTCAAAAGCATAAGGTCTGTGATAAGGCTTATAAGTCCTAAAAAATAGGAGAAGGAAACTCATATAAAAAAGGAAAAGAGGAGAAAAAAAAGGTGTGCAATGCTATCATTGTGAAAAATGGGGTCATTTGGTCAAGAATTATTGGTACATAAAAGACAAGGGATCGATAAAAGGCAAGGATGAAGGAGCAAACCTTACGCGACAATATTTAAATGGCTATGAAGATACGATGACTATGGATGCAATTGCAAATGACTATTTCGAATCTAAGATTTTGGTTTTTAACAAAGGCTTCTCGAATCACATGACTGATAGAAAAGTGAGGTTGGCAGATTTCAACGAGTTAAAGGAGAGTAAGGTCAAACTTGCATATAATAGCTTGTTGCAAGCAGAAGGTACTGGAAATATAGTTATTCAAAGGAGAAATAAAGCAAAAGCTATGATCAAATATGTACTATATATACTTGGAATTAAATGCAACTTGCTAAGTGTTGGACAGTTGGTCAAAAAAGGTTTCTCAGTCGTTATGAAAGATGGAGCCTTGGAACTGTTTGACACCCAGAATAGTTTGGTCTTAAAATCTTTTATGTTGAAGAACATGACATTTAAGACCATGATCATTTCGACCGAGGTACAATGCATAAACCTAGTTTTCGACCACAAGAATAGTTGATTGTGGCATTTGAGGTTTGACCATCTGAATTTTAGGTCACTCAATCAACTGATTACTCAAGTAATGGTAATTGAAATACCAAGTCTTGAGATGCCCGATAAATTCTGTGAAAGTTTCTTAGTAGGGAAGTAATCCATAAATCCTTTGTTTCAACTACACCAATAAGACCCTCTTGCATAGTAGAAGTAGTACATTCAGTTGTATGTGGCCCATTAGAGGAGCATACCATTGGTGGAAATAGGCATTTTATTTCATTTGTCGATAAGTATAGTCGAAAGCTTTGGATCTATGTGATCAATCACAAAGACAAAGTATTTGCAATCTTTAAGAGAATCAAAATACTTGTCAAAAACCAGAGTGAAAATAAGATCAAGGTCCTGCGGACAAATGGAGGTGGCGAACGTACATCCAATATGTTTGAAGAGTTATGTGCAGAACATGTTATTGATCATGAGGTAACTACTCCTTACACGCCTCAATATAATGGAATTGCATAAAGAAGAAACATGACCATATTGGATATGGAAAGATGCATGTTGAAGTAGAAGAATTTTCCAAAATCCTTATGGGGTAAAGCAATCACCACAACTGTTTACATTCTAAACAAGTGTCCTACCAAGAAACTGAAGAACAAGGTTCCAAAAGAAGTTCGGAGTAGAAAACGATCACCAGTGAGTCATCTGAAGGTGTTTGGCTCTATTTTCTACAAGCACGTTCCTGATGCAATAAGAAGGAATATTGATGATAAAAGTCAACCTATGATTCTGGTAGGATATCATAAAACTGGAGCATACAGGCTGTTCAATCCAATTAATAAGAAGATCGTGATGAGTCGAGATATTGCGACTAATGAAAATTCTGCCTGTAATTGGAATTCTAGTGATGCACTTGACAAGCCATTGAGGAGCTATGGTTTCAGCGAAGCAAGTAATGAGGTCAAAGTCAAAGCAATTTCCGATATTTCAGTCAAAGTTGAAGCAGATAATCAAGAGGGTATGGCTAACATAAGCCAAAGACCATAAAGAACTAGAGTTCTTTCAGTAAAGGTTTCAAGACTATGAAATGGTTGGTGATGATGAAGTCATAACAAATGGAGAATTAGTTCATTTTGATTTACATGAAGTCGTTGAACCAATCGATTATAGTGACACTTTAAAGAATAAATAATTGAAAACAGCTATGGTCGAAGAGTTACAAGCGATCGAAAGAAACAATGCACGTGGTCTAGTCGAATTGCCAGCACACAAAAGCTATCAAACTGAAATGGGTGTTCAATTTGAAGCACAACGATGATGAGTAGATATCAAGACATAATTTAAGATTAGTAGTTAGAGGATTTCTTCTGAGAGTAGGACTCGACTACTCTAAAGTATATGCACCAGTAGCAAGATTAGAAACTGCCAGATTGGTGGTAGCCTTGACATGAAAGCAAGGTTGGTCGACATTTCACTTAGATGTGAAATAAGCATTTTTGAATGGTCCCTTAGACAAAGTCTTCTATGTCACACAACCTCATGGGTTTGTGATACATAAGGAAGCAAGGAAAGTATACATGCTGCACAAAGCACTCTATAGTCTCAAGCAGGCATCTAGGGCGTGGAACAAGAAGATCAACTCGTGCTTAGTCGAATTGGGATTCATCAAATGCAGGTATGAGTATGGTGCTTATGTTCAGGTTATGGCACTAGATATAATAATCATTTGCTTATATATCGATAACTTACTAGTAACTGGAAATAACTTGGAGAACTTGTCAAAGTTCAAAGAGCTGATGAATAGGGAATTTGAAATATCGAATCTCAGAAGCTTGACGTATTTCCTAGGCATGGAGTTTCAAATAACCAAGCAAGGTAAGGTACTGCATAAAATGAAGTATGGAAAAGGGATACTCACGAGATTCATGATGAATGATTCAAATCATGCATCCTCGCTTGTCAAACCAAATTTAAAGCTGGATAAGCAGGGAGAGGAAGACAAAGTCGATGTCACTTTGTTCAAAAAAATTGTCGGATCTCTGTGATATGTATGCAACAATTGACATGATATATGTTTCTCAATCATATTGGTGAGAAGATATATGAGTGAATCAAGGGTGTCACATATGAAGGCTATAAGAAGAACCTTGAGATACTTAAAAGGATCGATGAAATGGTAACGCCCCGATTTTATTTAAATTTTTTTTCATAATTTAATTATGTGGTGTTATGTATTTATACGCATTGATAGGTGTTTTGATGTGTTTATGATGACTTGATATGGGGTAGTTTCCTTAGAAATATAGAGATTATGGTGTTGGCGGTGTGTGAGCATTTGTGTAGAACTTGGGGATGGTGGGAGTAAGTAGTTACTAGCAGTATTTAATTAAAATTAGAAAAGTTAAATAATATTAGTAAATGTTAAATAATTATATTTTTATTTTAATTATTTAGTGAGGTTATTTTATTATTAGGGATTAATAATAATAATAATAATAATAATAATGATAATAATAATAATAATAATAATAGTAATGTGAAAATAAGGAGGGCTTGATGGTAATCTTAAGTGGTTAAGTGAGGGTATAAGTGGAAGGTTATAGAAAGGGGTCTTAGGGGTAAGAGAGACAACAATAAAATTAGAGAGTAAGTTGTCAGTTGATACGATCGTAGAATTGGAGAAAAAGAAAACGGGAGAGAGAACTCAAAAATCTAAGGTAAGGGTGAGGTTCTAAATATCTAATGAGTTGTATAATGATCAGTGGGTAAGGATAATTAATAGTCATAATATAATTTTAATACATGTGTTAAACCCTTAGTGATACAATTCTGTTTGGTGATGATGTTGTGTGAATTTGTGATTTGTGGGTTTGTGTCTGTGTTTATGAATGTGACTTAATTGTGTAAATTCATGTATGTAATTGTTTCTGTGATGATTTGGGATGTTGCTAATGACGTGTTTGGATGAACACTGAAAATGGTAAATTGAATTGTGCATTATATGTAAATTTGAGACTGTTTGGATGAGAAAATAAGTGATTTTCGTATTCTAAAAATAACAGAAAAATTGATTTTTGTTAGTGGTAACCGGTTACTAGTTTTGGGATAACCGGTTACCCTATAAAATAATAGAAAAGGAATTTGGGTTACAGGGGGTGTAACCGGTTACCAGTCTGGCGGTAACCAGATACTTCTGAGCCTGACAAAATTATTTCTAAAACTTCAAAAATTCGTAACTTTCGTTTCAGGTTTCCGATTGGAGTGTCGTTCGAATCGCTGGAAAGATGGTTAAACGTGCTTTAACTTAAAAATATTTTTGGTACAATAACTCCAACTATTTGGCGCATGGACGCGTATTTTGTGTGTGTCGAGTTATGTTATTTTGGTGGAATGTTGTAGGTGTATGGTAATTTCTTGCTATACTGTTGTTTTGTTAATACTGCATATTTTGGCAGGTGTTTGGTTAAATGGTGGCCGATGCCGCAAAGTGCACTAGCTATGATAAAAGTCAATGTGCATATTATTTTTGTCGCATGTAAGATGTTGCATGCATTCATGGTGTTGGACGGAGATCCGTATTTGGTGAGCCTCAATCCTATTGTGTGGATTGGGTGCGAGTAGCTAATTTCTATGATGATGGATTAGTGAAGCGTTACATTGGTAATGATTTTGGACGGAGGTCTGTTGAGCTTCGGTCCTGTGTGGGGATCAGAGCGGTGAACACAAGAGTTCACATATTGGTATCACATGCATTGAGTCTATGTTGTTGAGTCTCATTGTATTACATTGGTGTAGTGTTGTTGTATTGTTAGGTATGATATGTTATTGGAATATATGTTGTGCTTGTAATAATCTGTTGTTCACTTATTACTATACATTATAATATATATTTATGATATCTGACTCTTACTGTTTGAATATTGTCTCTATGTGGGTAACATGCAGATACCCAGGAGTAGCTCGGATTAAGGTTAGCCGAGGAGAGTGACTCTTATTGTGTAGATTGAGTCGGTGTCTGCTCTAATACGTAACATTAGGAGAATTGCATTTGTTTTGTTTATGTTGGAAGTAAACTTATATATAACTCCATTTGTTGGGATTATTTGGTGTTCTATGTTTATTTTGGATGGTTATGATTATAATTCATACTGAAGAGTTAAGACTAATTGATTTTGATGTTGTTGATGTTCAGACCAGATTAAAATGTGGTTTATGTTTTAATATGTGTTTCATATATTTTTTCATGAGCATGTTGGTGTATGAATGTGGAATCCTAAATGTTCAAGTTGTTTTAATTTACTCAGATTTTTTAATTATAATTATGCATGGAAATTTAGGGTGTTACTTAGTGGTACCATAGTAGGCCGATCCTTTCGGCCAAGTTATTGAGTCTGTAGTGTGGGATGGTGGAATAATATCTAGATAGTTTCTAATAACCATTGTTTCAATTATTGGTGTGAAACATAGAATGGCTGGAAGGAACGATGATGTGATTGCTGCTGCTTTACAGGCTATGGCTCAGGCTATGCAGAATTAGCCTAACACTGGTGGGAATGATGAGTCCCATAATTTGGGAACATTTCAGAGGAACAATCTGCCAACCTTCAAGGGTAGGTATGATTTTGATGGAGCGCAGGCTTGGCTCAAGGAGCTTGAGAGGATCTATTAGGTGATGGACTGTTCAAAAGCCTAGAAAGTACGGTTTGGTACACGTATGCTGGCAGGAGAGGCTGATGACTAGTGGGTTAGCACCCGTCAAAGGATGGAAGTGATATGTGAGGTTATTAGTTTGGATGTGTTCAACATGGAGTTTTTGAGGAAGTATTTTCTGGAAGATGTTCATGGAAAGAAGGAGATTGAATTCCTAGAGTTGAAACAAGGGAGTTTATCGGTAACTGAGTATGCTGCTAAGTTCGTGGAACTGGTGAAGTTCTATCCTCATTACATTAAGCGACTACTGAGTTTTCAAAATGTATCAAGTTCGAGAATGGTTTGCGTCCGAAGATCAAGCAAGCTATAGGATATCAACAGATTCGCAGGTTTCTAGAGTTGGTGAATATCTGTAGAATCTATGAGGAAGACAATAAAGCTCATTCAGCTTAATATAAGAGTCTGAGTGAGAAGAGGGGAAAGCAGAATATGAACTATGGGAAGCCATACAGTGCTCCGGCTGACAAGGGTAAACAGAGGATTGTTTAGGGTAAAAGGCCTAGTGAGGGAGGTGCTCCTGTTGTTCTCAAGTGCTATAGATGTGGTGAGTTGGGTAATCATGCTAATGAGTATAATACAAATGTGAAAAGTGTTTTAAATGTGGGAAGACATGACATCTGATCGCTGATTGCCAAGATAAAGTAGTGGTTTGCTACAACTATGGTGAACTTGGACATATCAGTACTCATTGCCAGAAGCCAAAGTAAGATGCACCAGGAGGAATGGTGTTTGCCCTTACTGGAACTCAGACTTCCAGTGATGATAGACTAATCAGAGGTATATGTTATATTAATGATATTCCTTTGATTGCTTTTATTGATACTGATGCTACTCATTCTTTTATTGTTGCTGATTGTGTGAAAAGGTTAGATCTTGTTGTGACCTCGATGAAGGGAGAAATGGTTTTCGATACTCCTGCTAAAGGATCGGTAACCACTCCCTTGGTGTGTTTAAATTGTCCACTGTCAATTTTTTATAGTAATTTCGGTGTTGACCTTATTTGTTTTCTGTTAGTCGGTCTAGATGTTATCTTGGGAATGAACTAGTTGGAGTTCAACCATGTTCATATAAACTGTTATACCAAATCGGTGAGGTTTCTTGCTCCTGATGACAAGGAAGAGGCCAGTTTCTTATCTTCTAGGAAGTTGCAAGAGCTTTTGAGAGAGGAAGCTCAGGTGCTTGTGTTGTTTGCATCACTATCTATGGAGCATCAAGTGGTGTTTGCCCTTACTGGAACTCAGACTTCCAGTGATGATAGACTAATCAGAGGTATATGTTATATTAATGATATTCCTTTGATTGCTTTTATTGATACTGATGCTACTCATTCTTTTATTGTTGCTGATTGTGTGAAAAGGTTAGATCTTGTTGTGACCTCGATGAAGGGAGAAATGGTTTTCGATACTCCTGCTAAAGGATCGGTAACCACTCCCTTGGTGTGTTTAAATTGTCCACTGTCAATTTTTTATAGTAATTTTGGTGTTGACCTTATTTGTTTTCTGTTAGTCGGTCTAGATGTTATCTTGGGAATGAACTAGTTGGAGTTCAACCATGTTCATATAAACTGTTATACCAAATCGGTGAGGTTTCTTGCTCCTGATGACAAGGAAGAGGCCAGTTTCTTATCTTCTAGGAAGTTGCAAGAGCTTTTGAGAGAGGAAGCTCAGGTGCTTGTGTTGTTTGCATCACTATCTATGGAGCATCAAGTGGTGCAAACAACACAAGCAAGTGATGCGTGAATTTCCAGAGGTGTTCTCAGGTGATATTTCCAATGTGCTACTAGAAAGAGAGGTGGAATTTTCTATTGATCTTTTCCCTAGTACCGGACCTATTTCTATGGAACCATACAAGATGTCAGCGTCAGAGTTAGCAGAGTTAAAGAAGCAATTAGAAGATTTATTGGAAAAGAAACTTGTGAGACCAAGTGTATCACCTTGGTGAGCTCCGATGTTGTTGGTAAAGAAGAAAGATGGTAGTATGAGGTTGTATGTGGACTACCGACAACTGAATAAAGTAACAATCAAGCACAAGTATCCACTTCCGAGAATAGATGACTTGATGTATCAGTTGGTGGGTGCACGGGTCCTAAGTAAGATCGACTTGAGGTCGGGTTACCATCAGATTCAATTAAAAGATGAAGACACTCAGAAGACTGCTTTAAGAACTCGATATGGACATTATGAATATTTAGTTATTCCGTTTGGAGTTTCTAATGCGCTTGGAGTGTTTATGGAATATATGAATCATATATTTCATTCTTATTTGGATCATTTTGTCGTGGTTTTTGTTAATTCTCTGATTTTATGATTGGCATTATGTTTGGTAAAATTAATGTAACAATAATATGTTAAATAGGATATGTTAACTTGTTGAGAAGAACAGGTAGAACTAGAAGTCTTATTTTATGTTGAGACAAGAAGTTCTCATCATTTGGAGCAACATGTCAGATAAGATGTCCTATGCAGGGTCATACGACATCGCGCCTGTGCTGAGCTGGAGTATTGGATTGTGTTATGTTTTAACATATGAAAAATATTCTGGGAATATTATGCAATCATATATGGCTCTATTTTGTTAGGTCTTGAAGATTCAATCAGAATTCAAGAAGAATATTGACTTTCTAAATAAGGAGACTTTTTATGAAAAATTTGATTGAAGACTTATTTTGTAGCATAATTTTCTGCTGATTTATAACATCTAATGTGTTGTGATTATAAGCCCAAATCCACTAGGGAATAGAATATAAATAGAATGCTTGTGACCTAGAAAAGGCACGGGTTCAAGATGTAGAAGTCTAGGGATTTATGTTTGTGCCACTAGAAGAGTTGGTATTGTTCTACACAAAGCTGTGAAGTAAGAGTGAGTATTGTTTTTGGAGAAAGATTGTAAGAAACTCTAAGTTTTGTTCTTAGTTAGGAGAAAAGTTATAAAATTTAGGGTTTACCTTAGAGTCTTGAATAGGTATTGTCATGGAAGTATATCTTCTGTTTTACCGTCATGAAAGTGTGTCTTCCTATTTATGTCCAATCGCTGTCACGGGTAGTGATTAAGTGAGAAGTTGTAAAAGTGGGAGTTTAGCTTCAAATTGATACTATCATAGTGGACTTGAGCCTGGCTTGGTATTCCCCTAGAGTAGGAGAGTTTCTCTGAACTGAGTTAACAATTCATGTGTGTTGTTTATACTTTTCAGTACTGTTTACATTGTTTATAACTTGTTTGTGTTGTTTAATTCAGATCAGATGTTCCAACATGTCATAGGACATCTGAAGTTCTGACCTACTAGAATTTCAATTGGTATCGGAGCAGGCATCCTGTTCTGTTTCTGGGTGAGATCTTGGGAAGATATTTTCTGGTCATGAGCAAGGAAAGAGGTTGTTACTGAAAAGCTGTTTGAACTTGGATAGTTCATATTGTTTCCTGAGTGGTCCCTTGAAGTGGAGGATGGACTATTCGTGACAGGGTGTGTATTGGACCTGTCTGTGTTGTTATCAGACATGTAGCTTTGGTGGTGAGCTGCTGTGTTGGGTTTGATTTATTTTCATAGGTTAACCTGTTTCACCTGGAGTATGGTGTGTTTGTGTAAGGGTTTGTATGTTGTGCCTGAAGGTTATTGAGGGGTTTCCTGGTTTGTGTTCCGTTGCATTTATATCTGATGGAAAACTCCTGGTGGTTTGTATGTATCTGGTGTTGAGAACATAACAAGGATTGTTCCTTTCTGAATATGCATCTTATAACGTTATGGTACGCATAAGAGAGTTTGGAGTTGGTTATTGAAGTTTCCAAAGATACTTGAGATCTATACCAAGTCCACTCATAAAGGCACTTATCAATAAGTTTGATGAGAATCTGTAAAGAAATTGGTCAAGATTAGAGAGAATCTGTGATCATTCACATTTATGTGGTTATTCCTAAGTAATGGCTAAATTAGGAAGGTGATGTTGATCCTGTTGATTTTTGATGATGGTATGGAAGATATAAGTCTGTTGAAGACCTTGAAGGTGATCAAGGTATATTCTGTCTAGGAGAAGTAAGGACTTCAGAACCAATCTCAACAATGTGTTGATTGGGTATTGGAAATATGTTCTACTAGATGTTGGAACATCTCATTAGAAATTTGAGTAGAATCCTATTGGACAAGGGTTTGACTTAGCTTATGCTTTGGGTGCTAAAAAAATGTGTATTGATCACATATGTTTGGAACCTACTTCTGGTATGAAAGAGGATGCATCTAGGATGTTATTTGATTTGGTTAAGAGATGACCAACACGTTGTCACTCATTGGATTGGTTTATTTCTAATCCAAGTGAGTTGGAGTGTGAAGGTTGTGCTTTGTTTTCCTGTGGAGCCGTGTTAAATACATCCCTGCTAGAGTCTTTATGGATGATGAGCTAAAATGTCCAGAACATTCTCTCAATCACTTGGAAGTCTTTCTGACCAAAGGAGCCAAATTTATGGAATCTTATGTATGGACATGAAACAGATTATATGTGAGAGGTGTTAT
Organism: Vicia faba; assembly: GCA_948472305.1. Classification (NCBI taxonomy): domain Eukaryota; kingdom Viridiplantae; phylum Streptophyta; class Magnoliopsida; order Fabales; family Fabaceae; genus Vicia; species Vicia faba. Next base: position 1,324,235,062 of record OX451739.1, read on the forward strand.
GGGAGTGTACTAACCGCAGGCTGTGCTGTTATTAAGAGGGAGAATATATGATTCTATAATATGTTCTTAGCGGTGGTTATCGTGGAGTCCCTTATCTAGAGTTGGAGGACGTTGAAGATGTGTCAAATATGATGTCTTGGCATCTTTGTATGGAGAATTTATTTTTCTCAACTTGTCTAGTTGGTGTTTATCTTAAACAGGATGGAGGTTGTTTACTCTAACTTGATATTATCAAGTCTATGAGAGCATGGAACTCTTGTTCTGTTGTAGTGGAAAATAAATCCAAGGGGCTGTGTGCATTGGAGATGTATCAACCGGAACTCTGTGGTTGATCAGTGTCTGCACTGTTGGAGTTTCATCCAAATTAACTAGGATGAACATTTCAGATTTTTATCTCGAGTAAGGATAAGGAGTTTGCTTTGGAACCAAAGGAGTATGGTTTCCTGGTATCTGCATGAGAAGGTTCTCCTTAAGCTAAATTCCAGTTATGTGGTGTCCTCACATAATGGAACATTTAATTTTGCAAGGATTTAAGCATATACGTGTGTTTTAGAAGATTGAGAGAAGCAGACTTAGCCAGAATAGTATGCTTGTGACGTATATGCCATGGTTGTTGAAATCTGCTCCAGATACATGTTAGAGGGAATATCCTCTTTAGGTGCAGAAGAATGGAATCTAACACCTCAAAGTCAGACACGAGGTCTGTGTTTATTAGAAGAAGTTTTCTTGAGGTGTGTATGCTCTGCATGTTTTTGGTTTGAGTTTGAAGGTTGCTCAACTACTGATAGTTGATCCTCTTGTATCCCTTGCAAGATTGGTGTATGGATTACTATCTCCAAAGCCATAGTAAATGATCAAGTCTATGTGATTTGTACTGATGTCAGAACTGATGTTGGAACATCATTTCTGTTCTTTGCTTCTTTAGCCATGGGAGTTTTTGGATTTGTTCATGGTGGAGTGTAAGGTCAAGCCACTGGCCTAATTTGATGTTTTCTGTGGTGTGAATGTCTGTCATGACTAGTTGTCATTAAGAAGAATCATCTAGGTCTAGAGATGTGCAAAAAAAGAATGTCAGACTGAATGTTCTAGCTTGTGTGAAAAGGCAATCTTATATAATCTATGATAAATACTTTGACGGGAGCTGAGTATTTGTTTGTCCTCTGAAGAGGTTATGTTAAGACTGATGGTAGATACTTTGACGGGAGCTGAGTATTTGTATGATGTGTTAGTGCAAGTCTACAATCTGAACCTTGTAATTCAGAAGGAGTATAGAGAATTAATTTTTCTCTATGTGGATGTTGTTGGAAGAAGCTTGGGATTATGAGTATTATTCTACAATATATTTAGAAGTGTCTATGCTAAATATGTTGAAGTAGAATGTGAAGCTTCCGACCCTGTTTTCTAGGGTGTGAGGTGAATGCATGACTTCTGTCATAATTGAAGATAACAATTAGACAAAAAATTATTGATATCAGAAGAAGAATATCATATAGGATAATCTAATCAGTATGCGTATCAGGAGGTGGTTTCTTCTACTGCAAGTTACTCCAGAAGAGATTGGTTTAGTCTAGATCTCAGTATGCTTCTTTAGCAACCTGAGAATTTTTGGAGTTTGTGCTCAGCTGGAGCATTGGTTATCCATGACAGGGGGAGTAAAGCACCTGTCTATAGGTCTGCATGGTTCCAACCATGTAAAGTTGTGTTGTACTGTCCTCTCAAAAAGACAATGTTTGTATCTCGGAGAACTTATTTTTCTCTACAGCTTGTGGAAGGACTCTATAAAGTTGAGTTTGATAGGAGATGTCCAACATGTGATGTTTTTGGGTCCATATATTTTGATATGTGCTGGCCAAAAGAAAAGCATGGAGAGTCCAAAGGAAGGCATTATGTTTATGCTTCTGAACATATGGAGAAGACTATGAAGCATTTTGGAGAAGTGTTGGTTAAGTTGTTTTGTGTGCCTGGAAGAGCAAGTAGACAATGTCTGACATGATGTCATGACATTTATCAAGACATCTTTTCTCTCCTTGAGCCAAACAAGGAATTAGTGTAGACGGTGCTGTCAGGAGGTCGTATAAAACGTGATATTTTATTTTTGCATGCACATGTATTGGAATTATAAAGATAGTCAAAATCTATACTGGATGGTGCATTTTTATTTGGTGGTCTCCCTCAAATAATGTCCTCATTGACCAAGACCATTATTTCATAAGAAGAATACTTGGCTATTTAAAGAGGTCTTTCTTCACCTCGTTCATCTTGTGGTGGTTATTCTCTCTCTATGTTTTTTGTCCGTATATGGATGAGTACATCTTGGGTCTGGTCATGGAAGGTCTTAGTTGTCAATTTTTGGCCAAAGAGGAGAAGAGAAGAGTTACTCAGCTATTGAGTCTGAACTTGGAATTTAAACCAGCTTCACAAGGATGTCAAAGAGAATGTTCAGTTCTGAGTCTCATAGTCTTGATATTTGTGACTTGTGATTTACGTTATGAGCATAATTGTTACTTGTGTTCTAAGTTACCTGAATCAGAGGTATTCTGGGTTTAAGGGGGAGTGTCTTCATCCTGGGAGGCATGTTTCTGGAACTAACATCATTTTGTATTGGCCGTAATAGATTGGTTCGGCTGAACATGAAAAGGAGCAGCCTGTGTTGGCTGGGTATAAATGGAAATGTTTAGAGCTGCTGTGAAGAGATGTTGGATATGATATTCTAACATCAATCAGACTAAGTATATTACTTCTCCATGTGGCCTTTGTCATATTTTAGCTAAAAAAGTGGAGAGAGATCATGTGTGGAACATGCTGCTATTGGACTGTTATGAAGAAGTCCTGTTGTTGATGTTGTGACATCATGTGTGAAGACTGAAGACTGTGACTGAAGACTGTCACAAATGAAGACTGGAGAATGTGAATGTTTTATTTGCATGGTTGTTGTTGAATGTATTGTTTGTTTGGCCTTTGCCTTTGGTTTATGTTCTTATTTGTATGCAAAGGTTATGTAAATTAGTTTTAGCCAAATAAGCCAAAGAGGGAGATTATTAATTCTATGATTTTATGATTGGCGTTATGTTTGGTAAAACTAATATAGCAACAATATGTTAAATATGATATGTTAACTTGTTGGGAAGAACAAGTGGAACAATAAGTCCTATTTTATGTTGAGATGACAAGTTATCATCATTTGGAGCAACATGTCAGATAAGATGTCCTATGCAGGGTCATTCGACATCGCGCCTGTGCTGAGCTAGATTGTTGGATTCTGTTATGCTTTAAAAGATGCAGAATATTCTGGGAATATTATGCAATCATATGTGGTGCTGTTTTGTTAGATCTGGAATATTCAATTAGAATTCAAGAAGAATATTGACTTTCTAAATAAGGAGACTTTTTAGGAAAGATTTGATTGAGGATCTATTTTGTAGCAGAATATTCTACAAATTTGTAACAACTAATGTGTTGTGATTAGAAGCCAAAATCCAGTTGGGAATAGGCTATAAATAGAATGCTTGTAAACTAGAAAAGGAACGGGTTCAAAATGTAGAAGTCTAAGGATTTATCTTTGTGCCACTCTCTTGGACAGTTGTTATTGTTCTCCTCGAAGTTGTGAAGTAAGAGTGAGTATTGTTCTTGGAGGAAGCTTGTAAGCAGCTCCAAGTTATGTTATTAGTTAGGAGAAAAGTTGTAAATGTTAGAGTTTAGCTTTAAGTCTTGACTAAGTATTGTCATGGAAGTGTGTCTTCTGTTTTTCCATCATGGAAGTGTGTCTTCCTGTTTATATCCAATCGCTGTCTATGATTGAAGGGGATTTGAGGAGGGCCTCATACCTAGGTGAGTCTTAGATAGACGTATAACACAGGTAATGATTAAGTAAGAAGTTGTAAATGGGGGAATTTAGCTTTAAATTTATATTATCATAGTAGACTTGATCATGACTTGGTATGGCCCCAGAGTATGAGAGTTGCTTCGAACTGGGTTAACAATTCTTGTGTGTTGTTTATGTTTTTCAGTACTATTTATATTGTTTATACCTTTCCTATGTTGTTTAAGTCAGATCAGATGTCCCCACATTTCATAGGACATCTGAAGTTCCGACCTACCAGAATTTCAGTTTTTATTGATGATATTATAATCTATTCCAAGTCGAATGAAGAGCATGCTAAACATTTGCGAATTATGTTGCAAGTGTTGAAGGAGAAGAAGTTATATTCAAAGTTGTCAAAATGCGAGTTTTGGTTACATGAAGTTAGCTTTCTGGACATGTGATTTCAGGCGACAATATTGTTATGGATCCATTCAAAGTACTTACGATGCTAGAACGAGAGGCTCCTAAGTTGGTTACAGATATTAGAAGATTTTTGGGCTTGGCAGGTTACTACCACAAGTTTATTGAGAACTTTTCTAAGTTATCACTTCCGTTTACCCAGTGAACTTGTAAAGGTAAAGCTTTTGTGTGGCGTATTCATTGTGAGTAGAGTTTCTTTTAACTGAAGAAGCGATTGACTACCGCTTCGTTTTTTAATTTTTCTTGAACCAAATGAATCATTTTTAGTATATTGTTATGCATCTTTGATGGTTTTGGGTGGTGTGTTGATGCAAGATGGTAAAGTTGTGTCCTATGCCTCACGATAACTAAGGGTTCATGAGAAGAACTATCCTATTCATGATTTGGAGTTGGCTGCAGTAGTGTTTGTGTTGAAGTTTTGGAGGCATTATCTTTATGGTTCCATGTTTGAAGTGTTCAGTGATCATAAAAGTTTGAAGTATCTATTTGATCAGAAGGAATTAAATATGAGGCAACATAGATGGTTAGAATTCTTGAAAGATTATGATTTCGGCTTGCATTATCATCCCAGTAAGGCTAATACCGTGGCTGATGCTTTAAGTCAGAAGTCTTTGCATATGTCTGCGTTGATGGTTAGAGAATTGGAGTTGATTGAGCAATTTAGAGACTTGAGTTTGGTCTGTGAGATGATGTCGCAGAGTGTAATGCTAGGTATGTTGAAGATTAACAATGATTTCCTTGCTAATATTAAGGAAATCCAAAAGTTGGATATAAAATGGTGGATTTGATGGTTGGGGATAACCAAACGAAATAAAGTGCTTTTAGAATAGATGAGAAAGGTGTGCTGAGATTCCGGGGCAGGATTTGTATTCTTGATGATTTAGAAATGAATAAGATGATTTTAGAAGAAAGTCATCGGAGTAGCTTGAGTATCTATCCGAGAGATACTAAGATGTATCAAGACTTGAAGAGAATATTCAGGTGGCTGGGACTGAAGCGTGATGTGGCAAAGTTTATGTATGCCTGTTTTACTTGTCAGAAGTAAAAAATTGAGCATTAGAAACCTACAGGGTTAATGCAACTGTTGGACATTTCAAAGTGGAAATGTGATAGCATTTCAATGGATTTTGTGAATGGGTTGCCGAATACTCCGAGAGGGCATGATGCAATTTGGGTGATTGTAGATAGGCTGACAAAGTCGACTAATTTTATTCCTATTAATATCAGTTTTCCTTTACAGAAGTTGGCAGAGATTTACATTCGTGTAATTGTGAAGTTACCTGGGGTTCCGATGTGTATTGTTTCTGATAGAGAACCAAGGTTTACATTAGGATTTTGGGGGAGTTTGCAAGAGGCATTGGGTTCTAAACTGAGATTGAGTTCTTCTTATCATCCACAAATAAATGGTTAGACAAAGAGAACTATTCAGTAATTAGAGGATTCAATGAGAGCTTGTGTCCTTAAGAAAGTAGGGGCTTGGGACAGTCATCTTCCGCTGATAGAGTTCACTTACAATACTAGTTTTCATTATAGCATTGGAATGACACCCTTTGAGGCATTTCATGGTTGGAGGTATAGGACACATTTGTGTTGGTATGAATCTGGTGAGAATGAAGTGCTTGGGCCTGAGATTGTCCAGCAGACTACAAAAAAAGTGACATTAATTCGAGAAAAGATGAAAGCTTCACAGAGTAGGAAAAAGAGTTACCATGATAAGAAAAGGAAGGGCCTTGAGTTTCGAGAAGGAGACCATATATTCTTGAGAGTCACTCTGGTGACATGTGTTGGATGTGCTTTGAAATCGAGAAAGTTTACTCCTCGATCTATCGATCTGTATCAGATTTCTAACAGAGTGGTAGCTGTTTCTTATAGGGTGGCCTTTCCACCTAATCTTTCAAATTTGTATGATGTTTCACAACTTTGAAAGTACATTTTAGATCCATCTCATGTGATTCTGGTGAATGATGTGAAAGTAAGGGTTAACCTTACAGTTGAGACCTTGTCTGTGAGGGTTGAAGGTCGCGAGGTGAAAAAGTTGAGAGGTAAAGAGATTGTTCTCGTGAAGGTAGTTTGGATAGGTGCCGCCAGAGAACACATAACTTGGGAATTTGATAGTAAGATGCACGAGTCATATCCATAGTTGTTTACATCACGTAAATTTTCGAGGAAGAAAATGTTCTAAGTTGGGGAGAGTTATAACGCCCTGATTTTATTTAAATTGTTTTTCATGATTTAATTATGTGGTGTGGTTCATTTTTTATGTGTTGATGGGTGTTTTGATGTGTTTGTGATTCCTTGGTGTGGGGTAGTTTCCTTAGAAATATAAAGATTAAGGTGTTAGAGGTGTGTGAGTATTTGTGCAGAACATGGGGTGGTGGGAGTCAGTAGTTACTAGCAGTATTTAGTTAAAATTAAAACAGTTAAATAATATTATAAAGGTTAAATAATTATATTTTTATTTTAATTATTTATTGGGGTTATTTAATTATTAGGGATTAATAATAATAATAATAATAATAATAATAATAAAAATAATAGTAATCGGGAAATATGGAGGGCTTGATGCTAATCTTAAGTTGCTAAGTGAGGGCATAAGTGGAAGGTTATATAAAGAGGTCCTATGGTTAAGAGAGACAAAAATAAAATTATAGAATAGGTTGTCAGTTGATACAATCATAGAATTGGAGAAAAAGAGAACATAAGAGAGAGGAGGAAGCTTGGGCTAGGAGAAGACTCCATTGAAGAAGGGAAAATGTTGTATCCTAATTTTTGACCTAAGATCCAACCTCATTTTGTATCATTTATAAATCATATCATTCATCTATGCATCACTAACATCATAAAAATACATAAGTTTGTCTTGTTGTGTTTGTTTCTCATATAAGATAGGTGTGTTGGAGAAAGGAGTCTTCAATTGTGTATCACTCAAGGATTCATCATATCATGGACTTCAAGGATATCTTATCATGCTAAGGATTGCATCATGGTTACAAGATTCCTTTGAAATTGGAAGATTTGAATTCACCTGGAAAAGTCAACTGCTCAAAGTCAAACTTTGACTTTTGAGATTTTTGGTCAAATATGGACTCCTCAAGTTAAATTTCATGAATGTGATTAATATGTGGATTTGATCAAGGGAAACCACAAAATTGGAGATTACTTGCAAAAAGGGCAAAGTTGAGAATGTTGGAAATTTCACTAAGTCCCCAAATTCTCATGTTCAAGTGCACTACTTTGCAAGCTTGTAATTTCTTTACCAAGCCACCATTTTTCTTGCTCTGATGCTCAAAATGAAGATGATATTTCATACTACAACTTTGTCAATAAGGGTTGATATCCAAAAAATGCATGGATAAGAAGATATGAGCTCATAAAGTCATGACTTCATTAACCTACACTTAGAGAAAATTTTCCGGCATTTTGTCCTTGTCGAGTAGCTCACTTTATGGTCATTTATCTCCATGATTCAAATTGATTCAGTCCAAGTGCTCAACATGAAAGTTGTAGATAATGTTTCAAGCTTTCCAAAAAATCTCGGAGCATAAAAATATGATGCTTGAGATGAGAGTTTAAAAGCCACGAAGTAGCTATGGAAGAGAGATTTAGAAGCCCAATTCTATGCTCAAGTTCATGCATAATTTTATGCCCAACCTCATGATCCATAAAACCTTGCATCGAGACCTTTAAAACTCAAAACTTATGATGTATTGAACACTTAGACACTACATTATTCAAGGAGTCCATGCATTGTCCAAGTTCCACACCATAAATGGACCAAAAGCATAAAGTGAATTTTGTCAAAATATCCAAAAGCTTGATTTGTAATCTTGAGCCTTGCAAACTGAATTTGTATAAGCCTATACTCCATCTAAAACATCTACAACGCTTCATCAACACTACAATAAAAAGGGTTTTAGGCAGCGCACCTTAGACATCACTTTTTCCAAAAGCGGTGCTATAAGTTAAATAACAAATAAAACACGGAAAGTATTAATGAAATTATGTAAAAGCGCTGCTAAAAGGCCCACTTTAGACAACGCTTCTCTAAAGCACTGCTAAAAGGCCCACTTTAAAAAGCACTTCTCCAAAGCGCTGCTAATAGGCCACATTAGACAACGCTTCGTAGAAGTGCTGCTAAAGGCCCACGTATGAAGCGCTGCTAAAGGCCTATATTAGAAAGCTCTTCTCTAAAGTGTTGCTAAAGAAAGAAAAAGCGCTGCTAAAGGCCTACGTATGAAGCACTGCTAAAGGCCTACGTATAAAGCGCTGCTAAAGGCCTACGTATAAAGCGCTGCTAAAGGCCCATATTGAAAAGCGCTGCTAAAGGCCTACGTATGAAGCGCTGCTAAAGGCCCATATTGGAAAGCGCTGCTAAAGAAAGAGAAAGTGCTGCTAAAGGCCCACATTAGACAGCGTTTCACAAAAGCGCTGCCTAAAGTCCTGTTATTAAAAAAAATAAAACACGCCCAAACACACAGTAACATTATTATTTCCAGAAGCTCTTCTCACACGAACCCTCTTTGCTCTTGCCCAAGACAACAACGCCTGAAGTTCTCTTTTTTTCATTTGATTCTAAATGATAATCTCTCCTATTTTTTCCACATCATTCAAGGTTCTCATACTTCTTCCATTCAAGACCATTTAATCCTTTCTTCCATTCACAACCAAGGTTCTCTTCTCCTCTAGGTATGATTTTTGATATATTTGATAATGTTGATATATAATGTTGCATTTCGCTTAGTTGATAGTGTTGATAGTGTTGATTTAGTGATGATAATATTTATGTTGTGTTTTGTGTGGCATGTGGTTTTTTCATGTAAGGTGTTTGTGAAAATGTCACAATGAGTTTTGCATGTAAGGTGTTTGTGTAAATGTCACAATGAATATTGCATGTATTGATTGGGAGAAAATATGTTCCTATACAATTAATCGAGCTATACATTTTGGTTTGAGAGGATGTCGTAAAGTTGATATTAAAATTGAAAGAACTCATATAGTTGATGGTGTAAAGTTGATAATATAAGTGATTATTTGATGATAATGTAAAGTTGAAACGATAATATAAATATTAGTGATAATATATAATAGAAACGATAATATATATTAAAAATATTGTTTAATATATGTTAAATATATATGTTTAATATTGTTTTATTAGTAAAATATATGTTAAAAAAAACAATAGTGATCATTTAATGGTGTATACATATATGTTTAATGTTGTATAAATATTCTAATAAAAAGATAAGGGGATTAAGAAGCAAACCGAGTCAGTTGCATCAAAAAAAGAGGTATAACACGATTATATGATATTTATGCATATAATGATCTTATACTTCACCTAACTAATTAAATGATATTTAGATGCATTCTAAAGAGGTTGAGCAAGTAAGTAGGGGTAAGAAGACCGCGGCTAGCAAAAAACCTACTTCTCAGTATAGGTCATGCCTTCGGACATATATAGAAATAACATATATTCCAATTGGTGGTACTCGTCTTATACCTATGAAGGAAGAAATTTTTGGTTATGAATACATGGAAGCAATTGGTAGAGAAGATATTGATCAAGTTTTACAACATTCTACTTTAGGACTCAGTGTTATCGATACATACATCAGGTATACTTCGATCAACTTTATTTAATTAAATGAACAATTTATTTACTCATTTCAATGAATATAATCTAATTTTAATGATGTTTTTATTTAAGGTTTTTGTATGACAAAGTGATGCGCCCGTGTGGATTGGAAGAAAGATTCGCTTTCTTAGCTCCCAACACCATCAATGTAGGGTTAATTGTAACAAAACCAGATGATGTTATATCATATGTACTCGGTTTATTTATGGTCAACAAAGATACATAAAAGTTGTTCTTTTTACCATATAATACTAGCAACGGGTTAGATTTTCATCCTAACTTCATATATTATAATTTTTCGATTTTTGACGTTGTGTAAAAACTTCCCATCAAACATTTGTTTAATTTTACAGTGGGCATTGGTTGTTGCTTGCGATTAATCCTGTTAGAGAGATTGTATACTATCTGGATTCGTTATACAATGATTGGACAACATACCCAGATTTGAAGAAGACGATTGATACGTAAGTGGGATTATTCTAAATATTCGTGTGTATATTTATTTAACTATGTGAGATTATTCTAAATATTCATGTGTATATTTATTTATCTATGTGAGATTGTTTTAAATAGTCGTTTATATTTTATTATAGCGTTCTACAAGCTTTTAGATCACAAAGAGGTACTCAAGTACCAAAGAGTAGAGCCAACAACATTACGTGGATCAGAGTGCAGGTATATTTTCACAATTTTGATTATATTAGTGATGATACTTGATAAAACAAGTTAAGGGGTATATCTTATATATATATATATATATATATATATATATATATATATATATATATATATATATATATATATATATATATATATATATATATATATATATATATATATATATATATATATATATATATATATATATATATATATATATATATATATATATATATATATATATATATATATATATATATATATATATATATATATATATATATATATATAAGAAGCATTTCTTTCATAAACCTCAACATAGAATAATCGTAATCTATACCATTACGTTCACGAGGACACTACACATGGAAAGAATATATATATATATATATATATATATATATATATATATATATATATATATATATATATATATATATATATATATATATATATATATATATATATATATATATATATATATATATATATATATATATATATATATATATATATATATATATATATATATATATATATATATATATATATGTATATATGTATTTTCTTTCCATGTGTAGTATCCTCGTGAACGTAATGGTATAGATTACGATTATTCTATGTCGAGGTTTATGAAAGAAATGTTTCTTTTGGACCGAATAGAGATTCCGTCTATGGTATGAATTTCTAACTTAGGAATCATTTTAATATTTCTCATAAAATGACATAGTGTTTTAACTAAATCACATACTATGTTATTTTAATATGTAGTACTTTGAAGAATTCAATTGTGCTCATTACTCAAAAGATCAATTGGATGAACTTATGGAAGAATGGTGTCAATTCATTATGGAGTTAAGAATTTTATAAGGTATATTGTCTTTCTTTCATTGATAAGAATTTTGAGTACAACTTTTGAGTTTTAAGTATAAATTGGAACAAAGTTTTGTTTTATCATGGTATGAATTTCGATCTTTTGGTTTTATTTCAAGTTATAGGTGAAGATGTAGAAGATAGAGCTAACAAGTTCTTTGTTGTTGTTTTTTTTAGAAATTCTCGAAGATAGTAATATGTAGATTAAACATAAATTTAGACTTTTTAGAATTTTCAAGTTGTATCATCAATTTTCAAGTTGTTGTTGTATATATCATCATTTTTATATATGTAAATTTTTTGTATATGCAAATTTGATGCATATATATTGGATTTAAGCTACCAAATCTAGTGCAAAATATGGTGAAAACCTGGTCAAAATATTTATTGTATAAATCAGGCAGCGTTTTTTTTAAGTTTTATATATAAAAAAATTTGTGGACATTAGACAGCGCTTCAAATAAAAAGCACTGCTTAAAGTACTGAATGGACAAGGCTTTGAAGGAAAAACACTGTCTAAAGCGTTGCCAAAAGCGCTGCCTAAAGGGGGGCTTTAGACAACGCTTTTAAAGCGTTGTCTAAAGTGCTGCCTAAAAGATAACCAAAAGCGTTGTCTAAAGTGAAAGCGCTGCCTAAAGGGGGGCTTTAGACCGCGCTTTTACAGACAAAGCGCTGTCTAAAGTGATGCCTAAAAGATAACTAAAAGCGCCTTCTAAAGTAAACCTGCCTAAAGGGGTGCTTTAGACAACGCTTTCTCATTTAACCAAAGCGCTGGCTTTACTTATAACAACACTGGAATAGGAAGCACTTTAAAGCATTGTCTAAGTCCAAAAAAAGCATTGTCTAATCCCTTCTTTGGAATAGTGCAAAGAGCATCCAAGAAAGCCATACCATTTTTGTTCTTTTACACATAAGTTACAATGCATTTCTTGACCCTTTTGTTTGAATTTAACTAAACCAAGCTCTTCATTATTTGTTATAGTCTAAAGCCTCTCCCTAAGCTCATTTAATTTACTATAAATAGTTCCTCAAGCCTCATTGCTAAGACACACCAAGTTTACACACAAAAACCATTATTATTGCATCCTTCAACCTCAAACACCAAATTCCCAATCTTTGCAAGTTCTTTGCAAACAAACCATCCAAACACCTTCTATACATCATATATAAGCTAATATAACCTTAAGTTTTCTTCTGTAATCATCCAATCCATATCTCTATTTCTCACTTTTTAAGTTCTCACATTAAGTTGGTTAGAAAGTTTGAGCTTGTTTCAAAGTAAAGTAAGCACATCAATAACTTCATTGAGGTCTAAGGGAGCTAGTAGGATCATCATCTTGCTGCCGGAACATCATTTAAAGGGGCTACGAACTCACTCCGATTGGTAAATTTTCTTAACTTTCAACCCATGGTTTGGAGCTATCAATGCATTTTGAAGTTTTAGATTTTTCTAGTTTTATCAAAAATTCACGAGTTACAATCCATATCAATTTATAATGTTTACATTTTTGAAATCCTTGTAAAAAACCGAGCAACTTTGATCTTTACACTTTTGCATTAAGTTGAGAGATGAGAGAGTTACCGCCCTTTGAAAAAACTCGAGGTTGGAGAGAATGTGTTTTGAAAGCTGAAAAAACTGATTTTCGCGGAAAAAATCGGTTTCCCCATTTCTTGAACCTGGTTTGCATAGCTGGTTTTTGCCTTCCAACGCCTCTGTCAAGTAGATTTCCAAGGGAAACCAGTTTCCCCATTTTTGGAAACCGGTTTCCTGAGATTTTTACCAAAGTATTTTCTTTCAATCACTTTCTTTGCCATTCATCTTCAACACTTTATTTCAACTTTCTACATGGTTTTTAAATGAGCAAATCAACTCCTTTTGGCTTGATTTTTTGCATGCTACTTGATTTATGTGTGTACTTTGACTATATTTAAAAAATGTAAAAAATATGTTTTATTTTGATCATTCTATTAAAAAAACAAAAAAAAGTCTTTTATACTTTCTCTTAAGACTTTCTTTTGTTTCTTGGTTGATTTTCTTGATTATTTCTTGATGATTGATCCTACCATGCCATGTTTTGACCCTTGTTTGATAACACGATGCTTGTATATATTTATTACCCCATTGTATAGTGATTATGTGTCAAAATCTAAGGAAAAGAGATAAATTTTGTTGACTTTATAAGTCATGTGCATATGCATTACCCTTTGAATAAAAAAAACTTTTGTGAATGTTCATCCTATTTATTCTCATATACTCTAATGAACCTTTTAACCCTAAAAAATAATTTTCAAACTTTCACCATTTTCATATAAAAACCTTGACTTTGTGTCATGCATTTTCAAACTTTATTTTTTTTTAATCAAATGCTTCAATACACTTAAGAATATCAAAATAATTTCAAAAGACTAAAAGTGACTTAACTCCACCCAAATCTTTTTGCCACTTGACTTTTCGATTTAAAACTTTTCTCAAAGAGATTAGACATAAATCCTCTTTATAGTTTAAATATGATTCTCCTATCCCCATAATAATTATTGTAGTAAATGTGATTCTTTCCACATGAAGACGTTAGTTGGAAACTTGTTGATCTTTATATCCAAGTTAGTACCACTTCCTTCATAGTGATTCAAGATCCATCTTCTCATACTTGTGTTGGTATTAGTTGAGCTTTCTTTCTAAAAGATGATGAAATATCTCTGTTCTCTTAAAATCAATAGCAACAAACCATTTTTTCATTTTTACCATGAACTACGAGTTTTGATCCTTAATTGGTACATAGGTATAAGACTATGTCTTTCCAAACAAAAATATCCTAAAATATACTTCTTTTCCCATCTCCACACTCATTTAACAAATAAATAATTTAAAAAAAAACACAAATATTATAAGTGGTTCCTATAAATTACTATAGATACACATGGTATTAATACCTTCCCTTTGTATAACCAACCCCCGTACCTTGGATATCTTCCTTATGCTTTACTTTTAGTCTTTACTCCTTGCATTGTATGTTAAAATGTAGGGTTTCAATGTTTTCCCTTTTCCTTGGAAACAATAAAGTTCGGTGGTGACTTCTTAAGTCATTGTGAGTCAAGTTCCTCAATAGCTTGGTCTCCTCGATTTTTCACCAGGATAGAAATGACGACTTCACTGGGGAATGTATCCTCAAGAGGGTTAAATTCTAGTTTATTTATTTGTTTTATTATTGTTGTTTGTTTTTCTATATGTGTTGTTTTGTGGTTCTTTGGGGGTGCTATTGGTGTTTTGTAAAGGACAAATCCTACACCCGGATTAAAGTAACACTTAAGAATTATGATGGTGGTATAATCAAAAGTTACATGACTGGAGTAATCCTGACATAAGTAGAATATGCTATAACCCTACTCAGCGGAGGCCTCCTTGGGGTGGTAATGCTAAAACAAGCCAATTGTTAAAGAATTACTACTTTAAGCCTGAGAGCCTATGAAGCTGAGAAGCCGTAGAACCCTTTTACCCATCTTGGCCTTTAGGATGTAGTGCGGTGACAATTCAAAAGTAGTCTTGAATTATCTGTTACGCGATAATACACTTGGATGCGTTTTTCTTGAGAATATTATTGGTACTCACAAGTAGGTGTGTAAATCAGTAATATCCGAAAGAAGAATCATGACTCCAAATGTAATTTTAGAACCTTATTCTACAGGTACAAATGAACCCATAGTACATACCTTGTGGCATAATTCTTACCTTTGGCTCCATGCTCATGACTTTGAAACCTTAAAACCATGTTTGTGATTATTGCATAACCATGCATTCATGCATTCATAAGAAACAACTTTTTCAAGGAACTTATAAAGTTCTCTTTGCAAACATAATAGGATTTGTAATCATGGAAGTTGGAAAAAGGAACACTAAGAAGTATGATTTTAAGAAGCCTGAGTTACAGGAGTTGAGAAAGCTAGGATCTTTGGTATCTAATCAAGAAGATTTCAGAAAATGTTATTGAGGACTTTTGGGTATTCTCCAAGTTAACATACCAGATGGAATTCTTGAGACTCTTGTTCAGTTCTATAATCCCCTTTATCATTGATTCACGCTCCCTGATTATCAGTTGGTTCCTACTTTAAAAGAGTACTCTTTTTGAATTGATTTACTAGTGACAAGTGATTTACCTTTCAGTGTTTTTGAGGAAATTCCGAAGCCCCCTGTCATTTCTAAATTCCTTCACTTAGAGGCGTCTGAGGTGAAGGCAAATCTTACTTTTAGAAAAGGTATTCAAGGCTTAACTTCCAAATTCTTGATGGAAAAGTCTATTGTCTTAGGCAAAGCAAATAGTAGGGATGCTTTTGAGGCATTTTTTGCCTTCCCAAACATTGACCATTTTGTTGATATTATTGCTATTCGGATATTCTTGATTGGTAACCCGGTGCCTACTTTGCTTGGAGATACCTACTACTCTATTCATCATAGAACTCAAAAGGGATATGGAACTATCACATGTTGTGACCCTATGTTGTACAAGTGGTTTAATTCGCACTTACCAAAGTCCAATCTCTTCAAAGACAATCTAGAAAAGCTTAGATGATCCCAAAGGCTTATATACATTATTCAAGCAGATTTAACTTGGTATATCCCGTCTTATGACAAGGGGGAAATCATCGACAGTTGTGGAAGTTTTCCTAACGAACCTCTTTTTGGTACAAAAGGAGGAATCAACTAGAACCCTATTTTTGCTAGACGTCAGTTTGGATACCCTATGGAAGACAAAACCAATAATATTCTATTGTCGAGTTTATTTTACCTTAATGAAGAGGATAATATGGATTTGAAGGAGAAAATTATGGATGCTAGGCGGAAGATTCATGTGACAAGTAAAGATCAGTTGAGAAAGAAGGACTATATTGCCTTTAAACCCTTTACTCAGTGGGTACATGATAGAGCTTGCAAGCTTAAGATGCCCTAATTGCTTGAAAAACCTTTTCAAACTTTGCTTGCACCTTCATCTTCCATCATTCCCATTGAGAAAATGGAATAGTATAAAGAAATTTTGGATAGGATGGAATTGGAAAAAAAATACTTGGGAGGAAAAATATCACATCTTGGAGTATGAAAAGAGGGTTTTGGAAAGAAAGCAAAAGGACAAATAAGATGTACTCTTTCTTCAAGATGGTTGGCTTGTAGGGAAAGATGGGAAACTTCTCCGAAAGGATGCTTTGCTCAAGCAGTGTGCCAAAGGGAGGAAGAGGAAACATGAAGATTTGATAGATGTTGGTCCCGCTCCCGATGCTTGACATAAAGTGGTTGATTTATTGGTCAAAGAGAAGACGGAGATGGAAGACTTTTACAAGGAAAAGATCAAGAGGATCGACCTACGAGGAGGATTTAGTTCTTTAGATGGGACTCCTTAGGACTCAATTATTTAACTGTTTTCCTCTTGCATTTTTAGGATCTTTTGAAAGTATACTTCAAATGTAATCCTTCCTTGATTAATTTTTAAAATATTATTTCTTTTACAAATGTTTGCAAATTTATAAGTAAGTTCCTTGAAAACTATCAAAAAACATTTTGTGTCTCATATCATTATCATTCATCATCCAGTCTTTGCATTCTAGAGTCTTACTCGTGCCTTTTATCTCCAAGTAGAGGAAAACTACACTCAGGATAATTATTGAAAAGATGGATATCACACTAGAGCAAGAAACTACGAGCTTCAGGAAGAGGTGACTACCCTTCGGACCTAAATGTAAAGATTGACAATTATGGTGGAGAATTTGATGACTGCTCAGAATCAGCCACTGAATCCCCCTTCTCCTCGTTCAACTTAAGCATAACTCCAGACCACTGTGATCTTTGAAATTGTTATCTCCCCTGTTTTAGTAGCCTCAGTCAGTGTTCCTCAGTACCAGATGCCACCTGGATGTCCTTGGGGCATGCCACTCAACTTTATTCCCGAGGGATTCTAACTAACTATTGAAGTTCCTGCAAGCAACATGCAATGTCTGCTCCCCCTCATGGGATGGTTATTCCTCCTCCTATGATGTTTGTTCCTCCTCCGGTGATACATACTTCCCGTTTGGAAATGAACAAGTTTTCCATGCTGAACTGTCTTAATGTCTGGCTGTTGAGGAAAGGATGGATGACTTCCAAAACTAGTTTCAAGAAATGCAGAAAGAACTTAAGGCCCTCCATGGGAAAAACCTATTAGGAAAGAATGCTTATGACTTATGCCTGGTGCCGAATGTAAAGATACCATCCAAATTCAAAGTATCATACTTTGAAAGGTACACAGGGAATTCTTGCCCATAAAGTTACTTGACTATGTATGCCAGAAAGATGTTAACATAAACTGATAACGACCAACTGTTAATCCACTACATTCAAGATAGTTTGTCCGGTGCCGCTCTCAGGTGGTACATGAGTTTGGATAGTGCATGGATCCACACTTTCAGATACCTTGGTGAAGCCTTTGTTTTCCAGTATAAATACAATGTCAACATGGCTCCAGATAGAGATTAACTCTGAGCTATGTACCCCCAAGATAAGGAAAGTTTCAAAGAATATCCGCAAAGATAGCATGAAGTTACTTCCCAAATTAGTCCACCCCTGGAAGAGAAGGAAATGACCAAAATCTTTCTGAATACCTTGGACCCGTTTTACTACGAAAAATGATTGCGAGTGTGTCGAATGATTTCACTGAAATGGTGAATATATGGATGCGATTCGAGGAAGGTGTCTGTAATACAATGGGAGAACTAACTTTTTTAGCATTTTATCACAAATGTTGTAGATAGCAAGAGTTGCCATCGAATTCTCTTATCCAACAAGGAAAGAGTGAAAAGAACAAGAAAGACCTTGATAGATTTTGAGTTCGGGGGGTAAGTTATGAAAAGGGAAGGTGTTAGTACCCTTTTCATCTGTTGTTATCTATGAGCTCTTAATTGCTAGCTCACTTTAAAAAGTTGCTTTGTGTGTGTGTGTGTGTGATTATTTGAAAATATTTTTAAATGCCAATGTAAGGCATACTTTGTAATGTTTCTTGTATCAGTCCTCAAGAATACGCACAAAGTGTTTTGAAAATATTTGTTCGAAAGTGTAGTGTGAGAAATGTTTTGTTTGTGAGAAAAGTTGTGAGCAAGAAATTAGGAGTTTCTTACCCACTAAAGTTTTTCTTATTATTTTCCTTCTCCTTTATCATTAGTTGATAGGTAGACCTATCTATTGGATGTGAATGGACAGGCGAAAGGTCATTGAATGGTCATAGAAAGTAATATGCAATGATACTTTAGAAATTCGAAGGGACTGTCATCATGTTATTCGTAGGCAACAAGGGACTAGATCCTCTTTTCGTAGGCAACTCGAGGGACAACACGGGACTATGATATTTATTCGAAGGGACTATGATGATTTAATCGAGGGTCTTTTCTAAAGTATCCTTACATTCGAGGGACATGACCATTTATCCGAAGGCAACAAGAGGGAATTACCTTAGAGGTGTATGTGTGTAAAGTGATTCAATTGTAGTTATGTTATCTTGGAATTATTTAAGGTTATTTACCGATTAATTTTTCTTGCCATACAAGCCTATTGCTACACAGTTATATATACACACACACACACACACACACACACACACAGATATATATATATATATATATATATATATATATATATATATATATATATATATATATATATATATATATATATATATATATATATATATATATATATAAGGCATAAAGTATAAGTGCGAAAAAGTAAAGTCCTACGCTATTACAGGGCCTTGGGGCAGTTACATGATAAAGAAATTGTGCGGGAATTTAAACTAGGTTATTACAAAATTTGTACATCCTATACAATTTGTCTAATTAAATAAATAGAAAAATAAAATAAAATGTTAGTAAATTATTTAAAAA
The DNA here is from genome assembly GCA_948472305.1 of Vicia faba. Lineage (NCBI taxonomy): Eukaryota > Viridiplantae > Streptophyta > Magnoliopsida > Fabales > Fabaceae > Vicia > Vicia faba. Next base: position 1,324,254,411 of record OX451739.1, read on the forward strand.
AAATACTAAAGTCTAAAATATTGAAAATCAAATTTTTTTTTTTGTATTTTTGGTTTGATTTTTTATGTTAAAAAAACCTAATGTCTAATTTTTAATTACAAATTAATTAATTTAATTGTAAAAACCTAATTCTAAATTAACTAAATTAATTGATAAAAAGACTAAACATAATTTTTTGATTTTATAAGTTTTTTCTAATTTTTTATTGGATTAAAAAAAGGGTTAAAAGAAAGAAAATAGAAAAAAAGGTTGATAATTGGTAAGAAAAAGGTAGTAGGCGCTGGGATTTGAACCCACACCCTTGGTCTCAACAGCATGCCTTCTTGCCACTGCGCCAATTGATGGTTTGTGATATGGAATAGGAACGGTTCCATTTGTAACAATCTTGTGTGTTATCCTGAAAATAACAAAATAATTTGCCAGAAGGGGAATCGAACCCACACACCTACGTTTACCAAACACACGCTTCACCACTAGGCCACTTGTTGTTACGCTTTAGTGAATTGTAATTTAAACAACAAATAATAAAAACATAAATTTAGAGACGCCAAAGTCAAACTCCGGTCGTCTTCTCCGATCAGCACGAATCATGAATCCTGCAAAAATTAATGAATTGGAACAAAACAAGTGCCTAAATTACATAAATAGATCATTGTGAATTCAATGGTGCTGTCCTTTTCTCCTGAATGTGACTGTAAACAGAGTTTTGAAGAAAACAACCGTTCATTCCCTAACGATGGCATATCACGTTCTCTACGTTAGAGCTTGATCTTTTTTGTTCAAACTTGTCTCACACATCATGTTAAACACATTTGGGCAATCAAAAGTAAACAATAATGCATAGATTGACAAATTTGAATTGAGCATGGTGTTATGGACATGGAATGGGATGCTTCTTGGCTTGGATGAGTTCCTGGGAACTTCAGGAGGATGATTCAATCCTTGGTTTTGACTGAAACAGGCTGAAGGCTTTGATAGAATATGGCACTATTCTTTGAATTTTTTTTGTTTTGAAACCCTTGTTTTTTGAGGCAGCCTTCATGTCTTATCTTTACTAAAGATGTCCTCTATTTATAAGCATCATATTAAGTTAACAAAAATGAATGGCAATCATGAGGAGTTAAGTGTGAATCAAACATGATAAAACATGTTTTCAAGCCTCCAAATTTGAAGATTCTTGCCAAAACCAATTAAAAACCTTCCAAAACAAATGAAATTCTCTTTCAATATTTAGGCAAAATGATTTTGGCAAGTTTGATATGTGATCTTGGGCTTCAAAATGATCCAAAACAAATGCCCACATGCCTTGGTCTATCATTTTCTATTTTATTTGATTTATTTTGCTTTTAAATGAATAAAAATCAAAATAAATGAAATAAAAATAAAAGATAATGCATGAATGGACTTATGGGTCCTTAAACATGTCATGAACACGTTTGAACCTAAAACATCAGGCCCATTAACCCAAAAGTTCAATTTTTCTTAAAGTGGACTTCATGCATGTTCTCAAAATTGCTCAACTTGCACCAATCATAACTCTCTCAATTTTTGTCATATGAAGTTGATCTTCGACTTTTTTGGAAATATCAAGATGTCCCCTACAACTCGCATGGTGGCTATTTTTTCATTTGAAATCTTTAAGTTGATGTAAATTTCTTTGACAAAAAATGTCTTTTTGTTGTTTCAAAATGACCTGTAATGTTTTGGCTCATATCTCTCAAATGAAGCATTTTTGGACTTGAGCTTAAAGAGAAAAAGTTGTAGAGAATTGAATTTCCTTCAAGGTAGGCTTTGGTTGAGAATTTTCTGATGAAGCATGTGAAAGTTATGCTTGGTCAAAGTTCAGTTCACTTCTCCTTTAGAAAAGTCCAAAAAACCCTAATTTAACAACTTTCGACTTTTGAGAAATCTTGAGTCAATCTTGATGAATCATGATCAAACCTTGATCAAATGATGAATGTGACCTCAAAAAATCTTGATGTTGACCAAAACTCTTGAAGTTTGACTGTATGTTGACCATAATTGACTTTTTTTATCCAATATAGTTAATTTTCAATCATCTGAGCAATTGACTGAGCAAACTTATGATACAAGGCTTGAAACTGGTCACGAGGGAACCTTGGAGAATATTTTGAACCATGAAATCTACTTGGGGCATTAGAATTTTAATTTTCTTTGAGGAAAGTCAAACCCTAGTTATAGGTCAACTGTTTAGGATGAGGGTTTGTCTGGTAACCCTTAAGTATTCTTGAGCAATTGAGAACCCTAGGAGAGTGAGGAGGTGTATTGAACCAATTGTATTAAAAAATGAGAGGGAAAATTTTGGGGTACAATAGCTTCCCCTGTTCAATCTTCTTAAACCTGAACAGTTAGATTGACATGTCCGCCATTCGTGATCTGAAGGTGGAAGAGGATTGAACACTTAAGTGCCCAGAAATTTGCACTCACCGGTGCACGAAGTAACATTGTTGGTTAATAGTATTGCTTGAATGGGCTTTAAATATTCCATTCAGAAAGTTGACAAAGTGTCATCGGAGATGGGCTTATAAATGCTATCCAAAGTAACTAGCAGATGCACTAGGGAGTATTAGAATGAAATCTATGTCTCGATTTTATCTGAGGGAAATGCTTTTCAGAATGAATCTCTGAAGGAAATGCTCGTCAGAATTCAATATTTGAAGGAAATCATTTGGTCATACAGATAATTGCCCCGTCCTATTTTAGGAATTGATCTTCAATCTGTTTTTCATTGGTAAAAACGTCTTGTTTCGGGAATTCATACCGCCTGATCATATAGATAGTTACCCCATCCTATTTCGGGAATTAATCTGCGACCTGTTTTTTGTTGGTAAACCCATCCTATTTCGGGAATTCATACCGCCTGTTCATATAGATAGTTGCCCCGTCCTGTTTCGGGAATTCATCTGTGACCTGTTTTTTGTTGGTAAACTCGTCCTGTTTCGAGAATTCATACCACCTAGTCATATAGATAGTTGCCCTGTCCTATTTCGGGAATTAATTTGCGACCTGTTTTTTGTTGGTAAATTTGTCGTGTTTCGACAATTCAAACTGCCTGGTCATATAGATAGTTGCCCCATCCTGTTTCAGGAATTAATCTATGACTTGTTTTAAAACTGCTGATGATATTCGTCTATTTGCAAACTTTTCCTAAAAAGACAAAATTAGCTTTATGCAATGTCATGATGTATGTAATGCATTACATAATGATGCTCTCAAAATAAATGAGAATGTTATATGCGTTTCGGTATGCATATGCTATGATGTATTGTGAAATGATGTATGGACACAATATGTCATTGAAGCGTATCGATAGCTCCTTGTAACAATGTCTAGATGGGGAAAATAAATCCTGGACTATTGCTAGGGATGAATAAAGTGATTCTTCAATTTCTGCTGGGAATAATTTTGCTGGGGATTCCTGCTTTTTGTTTGAGGGTACTCTGCTAGGGATCTTTAACTTCATCTTTAGGATAGAGGCATTCAAGGAGAGTTGGTTGTTCGACATTCTTTTTGTTGAAGGATTTGATTCTTACGTACCATGACTGGGGATAAAAGAGATGGATATTCCTCCAGTGTGCTATCTGTCCAGGTTTCAGATATCGTAGAAACTCTTCTGGGGATAGCAACTTTGATTAAACCCTACTGGAGAAGAAAATTTTGTTAGGATTTACGGTGTTGGAGTAATAAACTCCGTTGGGGAATTAAATTCTTGTAAATTATGTCGAGGAAATAAACTCTGATGGGGATTGGAATTTTATAGTCTGTGCTGAGGAAGTCTCCACTGTATGCTGGGGAAATGATCAAACTTCCTTATATGCTAGGGGACCTATTGGGGAAGATGATCATGTCAAGCTATCCATAAGGGATATGGAGGTGAACTGCTGGAAGATGAACTAATTTCTACCTGAGGGAATATTAGACTGGCTGGGGAATATATCTCTGTTGGGGATGAGCTTGTGAAGGTAGCTATGTAGAGATAGTTCCATGGAGATTGCTCTGTTGGGATTTGTGGATAACTTTGAACATTATCCCAACTCCTAGAGTGATAAATCTTCTACTGATAAACAAGTGATAAGATAACGGGACATACTCATACGCTTTAATCCCTAACTTTTGCCTAAACTGTCTTTTCAGATTTTCAGTCCACCGGGATACCCCTTTTAACCCAAGCCGCCTTCTCAGATTTTTGACTTGCCGGGTGTATAATTTTATTTATATGTCCCTAATTTTTGCTCGAACCCTTTTGGTTCATCAGGATGCCCTTTTTTTTCCTAGGCCAATCAACCTATCAGGTCTCTTTTTCATGCGTAGTATTTTCGACTATGTCCGTGTTCACAGGGCACAAGGATTTTTCACTGTCCATGGTAGTAAGTGTTGTAGCACTGCCGAAAAATATTTTCTTTATCATACGTGGACCTTCGTATGCGGGAGTCCATTTGCCCCTGGGATTAGTCTGGTGCACCCGATGTTTGAATTTATTGATCAACCATTGATTACCAGGTTTTTGATAGTCTTGACCTTCCTCAATATTTTTCTAAGAGCTGTCACGGCAGAATGACACCATCTGATACTACTGACGTAGACGAGCAATTCGGTGATACCAAAGATTCAATTTTCATAGTTGTTTTTTTCTGAATCTTATGATCAATGTAACATTCCCCAAGTGATTCATACGGAGATCTACCCCCGACTATTCAACACTTTTAAGAGATTATGTTAATCTTGACTTGATCGCCATCGATGAGTTGAACAATAACATGTCATGCCCCTTGATTTATAACCAATTGTGTCCATGAAAGGCCTGTTACTGGAAGTTTCTTTCTCTTTGTCCCATCCTCTGAAGTAATTATGTTTATTGGGAGGATTTTCATTCATTGAATATTCGTCATGAAAATTTATCTGATGTCAAACACTTAGTCATATGCAAACAGTGGTATTAAAATGCAAAGCTTATGTCTATCTTGAATTTTAAAAAATGCATTTTTTAGTAAAACAAAATTTGTAAGAATGTGATATAAACTCAAGATTTATAGTAACCCTTACAGGAGTCAGGGTACCTTTTTATAACAGTATATTTTCGAACTAACCCATGCTTCAATTAGGACTTTGAAGGGTTGTAACATGGCCTGGTTCACAGTTTAAGAAACAAAGGATAAATGATCAAATTTTATTTGTAAACAACCCATTCACCATGATGTCCTTCAGTCCAATACTAGTTAATTATGCATTTAGGTTCCAATAGAGTTTGGAATTATAGCACTGATACTTGGTGATGGTTCAGAAACCGAAAGTTTATTTGAGAAGGCAATCATTTTTCTTGTAACATCTTTATTTTGTTGAGGATTTGTAGCAACCTATTTTTAATTTTATCATCCCTAAATTTTTCCTGAACTATTTTGTTTTAGATTATAGTCAGTGGGATGCCCCGGTTTTTCCCTAAGTCTCCTTCACAGGTTCGACTTAGTGGGATTTTCTTTTGAAAGATAATGACTGCCCGACTTAATGATTATGGGGAACCATCATCGACTTTTGATTTGGAAGGATGTTATTGTACCCTAAAATTTTCCCTCTTATTTCTCAAGATATTTCCTACAAAGATCTTCAATGACTCAAGTTTGTACAAGTATCGACTAGGTCAAAAAATCTCCTCAACACTGATGCCTCAAATTAGGGTTTGAGTTTGTACAAAGGCAATCAGATTTCTAATGTTTCAAATGACTTTCATGGATCATTATGGACCCCCAGGATTACTTCTGTCAAGTTTCAAGTCTTGGATCACTATTTTTTAAGAAAGTCATTCAAATTATCAAAAGGGAAAAATGGGCAAAATTAGGGTTTTGACTGAAAACGAACGAACTTTGATTTTTGACCTAATACCTGACTTATTGGTTGGAAGCATGATCTCAAGGATCCGAGCATGTCATTTTGTCCTAATCTCATATTTCAATTCATCTCTTGAGATCAGTGGATTGATATACAAAATTCGTTCAACTGGTGGAAAAAGTTAACTGTGCACTAAAAATTCAAACTTTGACTTTTTGACCAAAATTAACTCCCAAAAATCACGTTTCATCAAGACATCCAAAATATGAAATTTGATCATCAAAAATCAAGAGAGTAAAAAATCCAACTTTGCAAGACTTGGAAATTTTTCTAAGTATTTTCTATACTTGTTAATTTCATTGCTTCATGACATCTTTTCACTACAATTCAAAATAATTCAAGATGTCACATATAATTCAAGATGTTACAAATAATTCAAGTTATGACAAAGTGGCATTTTTGCAAGAGTACAAATCCTATGTTTGGTCTTGTTTGAACTCTTTCCCTTTGACTCAAACCTTGCCACTATGCTGCCCATAAACATGCTTTATCTTTGTTATAATCTGCATACTGTGATACGGTGGCAGAACCGACTGTTATAGTGGTTTGCGTTTTGTATTCGCAAATGTCGCGGTAAGCAAGAGTCGCCACCGAATTTTCTTTTATCCAACACAGGAAAGGGTGAAAAGAACAGAAAAAGACCTTTTTTTTGAGATTTTCTAAGTAGGGGGTAGATTATGGAAAGGGAAGGTGTTAGTACCCTTTCCATCCGTGGTTTTCCATGGGCTCTAAGGTACTTGCTCATTTTTTGAAAACTGTTTTCGTGTTTGTGTGTTTTGAAAGGTTTGTTTGAAAATTCATTAGTGCGGCGATTCGCTTTATGATAGCTCTTGTATCAGTCCTCAAAAGTGTGATAAAGCGTTTTGAAAATTTTGTTTGAAAAGTGTTTGAAAGTGTGGTGTGTAAAAATTTGTTCTTGAGAAAGTACTTAAGAATTATCTACCTACTCGAAAAAAGTTTGTTCTTTTCCTCCTATCCTTTAGACAGTGCTATCCTACCATTAGTGAGTAGGTAGCCCTAGTCGTCGGATGTTGAGGGACTATCGAAAGGGACGTTAAGGTCACTAAGGAAAATGGGGAAGAACTCTTAGTAACTATCCTAAAGCCCTAAGATCACTTTTTAATCGAGGCAACAATCGAGAGGGTCATTGAGGGACTAGTGATCTCTTGAGACTTAAGGACAACCACTAAGAATTCTCACGTTTTGAGAATTATGACCATTATTTTCCGAGGCAACCAAGTGAGGTATACCCTAAGGGTGCAAGTGTGCAAAAGTGTGCTTTTTTCCAGATATTTATCTTGCAATTAGTGATCTACTGATTAATTGATTAATCTTGTCATGCACGCCTAAGTTACTAACAATTATATACAAGCATATAAGAAATATAAAAGCGAGAAATAAAAGTTTTAGCGTAGATACATAAATAATGACTGAAACGTAAAGTGCATAAATTATAAACCATAATTAAACTATTACAAACTGGGCGCAGTTACATCAATAATAAAAAATAATCGCATGGAAAAATAATAACACGCGGGAATTAAAACTGGAAAAGGCTCTAAACTCTAAAAATCTAATTTGATCATTATAGTATTTTTGGGATTTTTTATGAAAAAGATTTGAAATTTAACCTAATCTCTAATTAATTTTAAATTAAGGAAAACAAATTAAAGTTAATTAAATTAATTAATTTGCAGAAAATTAATTTATTAAGAAAAAAACTAAGTCCTAATTTTCATGATGATTTTTTGATTTTATGATTTAAAAAAATGATTTAAGGTAAAAAAAACAAATAAAATAATTAAACAAAATAAAATAGTGAAATTAAAAAAGAAAAGGAAAGTAATGGGCCTGAGGAGGTGTGAACCAAATTGGAGGGGTATGCTGTTGAATTTGTTAAAACCCAGCCAGCCAGTCCAATTGCCATTGCGTGTGATTCAGTGTGGAGCAAGTTTGTGAAGATGTGAAAAACACAAGAATGGGGGTTGAATTGTTAAAACTTAAAACAAATGCTTAGACAACACTGTATATTTATCCTGGTTCGTTTGATCTCAAACTACTCCAGTCCACCCGTCAAGGTGATTTCGCCTCTCTCCAACGAGGTCTTAATCCACTATATTCAAAGGATTACACAACCACTTTAACAACTGTTAAAGCCTTCTTGAGTATAACCACAAATCAGTTTATCTCAAGGAAATCTTTTACAAATAGAATGAACAATGATGTGTTTAACGTTTTCTAATAAAACACTATATCACAACTGTGATAATTACACAATTTAAGCTTGGAATAAAAATGAATTTGCTAAAGCGTTTGAGTAAGCGTGGTGTTGAAGGCTTGGCAAATTATGAGTGCATGCGTGCGTCTTTTCTCAGAGACTTGTTTATATAGACAAGGCAGAGATACGTTGTCCATAAAGCCATTTTAATGCTGATAATGCACTTTCCTTTTTGAGAAGATCTTGTCTTGAAGAGAGCCGTTAGAATTTAATCTGTCTTGAATACTTAGTAACGCTTCAGAGTCTTCTTTGCTTATGATAACGCTTCAGAGTGTTCTGCTTTAACTGGATGATGACGCTTCTGAGTGATGATGACTTGGTAAACATCTTTGATCAGAGTCAGAGTGTTTTATGCGCAGATTCTGGTCATCAAGCTTCTGCGTATGATCTGGTAGCTTCAGCGTGTAGCACATGTTACTGATCTTTTGATGCTGACATATTACTGATCTTCTGATGCTGATATATTACTGATCTTCTGATGCTGATTCCATCAGAACTTCTGTATATACAAAACATAATTTTAAGAAGCATATTTGTCTTATATATAAATCTTACAATTTATTTATTCTTTGTATTTTGTTATCATCAAAACTCTAATTAAGGGTTGTAGAATCAAACTATGTTCTAACAATCTCCCCCTTTTTGATGATGACAAAAACCAGATTTTTCAATTAAAAATAAAGAATAAAAAGTATAGAATTAAGAAGAGAAAACTCCCCCTGAGTTGATTACTTCCCTTTAATTCCATGAGTCTTTGAGCATCAAAACTTTACTGTATCTTTTATCAGAATTTTGTACCTGTAAGCTTTTCAGAAGAAAGAAATTTAAATAGATCAGAATGTTTGAGACTTATGTCTCAGTAATTCGTTATTGAAAAATATCATTCTTTCTCCCCCTTTTTGTCAGTTATCAAAAAGAACAAATAATCAGAGCCAAAATGCATTTATATTAAAAAACCAGAAGCAATGATAAGTTCAAAACAATGTAAAAATATTACAGATAATCAAGTTATAAAAACGAGGAAATTCTAAGAGGGAGGAGGAAGACGTGTGAACAAAGCTTCCAACATGCTCTTGATCTGGGTGTTGGTTTCCTGTTGCTGGGTTAACATGTTTGTGATTGCATCAATTTTGTTGTCCTGTTTATCCATTCTTTCTTTCATCAGCATATCAGATCTTTTCAGGTCTTCTAGAGTCTGCCTGTCAAGGGAGGAAGCTTGAGGACCTTCAGAAACATGATGCTTCTCAAAGCTTTCTGCAATATCCTTTTCTTGACCCAGTTCTTCAGCAGGAATCATCTGTTCTTGAGTATCAGGTTGAACTTTGGATGCTGGACGATGTTCAGACCAGGGAGAATTGTCCAGAGGGAGAACTTCTTCCTTAAGCAGCTTGCTCAGAACTGGACCTTCAATTTCTTTCAGCAGATTGCTGATGTTCTGTTGAGCTTGTCCGTAGCTCTGTTCTTTCAACTTATAAGTTTCAGAGCATACCCATCTTCTGAATTTTGTCCAAAGGTAGTCTGATGCAGCAGGATCAACCAGCTCAATACTAGCTTGTTTCAGAGAAGTGATCCACTTCTGTACTTCTGTTTCAAATGTCAATAAGCTGGTACCAACATCTGGATGTTTTGGTTTTGGGATAGCTATTTTGTGGGTTATGGCAGCAAGACGTTCAAAAACTGTTAAGTCAATGACAGTCTTGATGTTGTCTTCTGGATTGTTCTTTGGTGAGGGAGTGGGAGAGTCAGGAATTATGATTGGACTTGATGGGGAGTTTGGTGGAGTTGATTCTGGTGAAGAGGGAAGTTAGGGAATATTCACAATGGTACCAAGGGGCATACGAATGGCCAGAGGTTCTGTGATTCTAGGAATGGGAATGGTATCAGAATCAACAGTTTGGTTTGATTGATCGTTATGAGGTTCTGGTTCAGAAGGTTGAGCCTCAGAAGTTTGAACTTCTGGGTGAGATAGTTCAGGTTGTGGAGAAGGTGGATGAATTTCTGGTTGAGGAGATGGAGGTAGTGGGATTTCTGGTTCTGGAGAGAGGGGAATTTCTGGTTGTGCTTCTGTTTCAGGGTTTGGATTTTCTGGCATGGGAGCAGAAGTATGTTGGTCAAAGGTATCTATATCAGATAGAACTTTTGCAAGTTCTTGTTGGGTTGCTTCAGTATTTGGATTTTGAGGTTGGGAGCGAGATCTTCTAAGAGTTAGGGATTCAGAGGGGTCAAAATCAATGTCAAAGTCATCAAAAGTTTGTGGTGTGGGGTTTTCAGATTGAGAGGGAATTGGTATAGATGTTGATACAGAAATTGAATCTAAAACAGTTATAGAAGAAGGATTACCTCTCTTTTTAGGAGTCTGCTGGGATGATCCTTCTGCTACAGCTTTCCTTTTCTTGGTTTTCTTCAGCACAACTTCTGGAGCCTTCTGCTGCAGATCTTGAATGTTCAGATTAGGTGCTGTACCATCCGCCTTGCAAGCATCCAGATATCTGACTATTATATCTGGTTTAGAATCAATCTCTGAGAACAGAGGGAAGTTATCCAGAGGGACTCTTCTGCTAGAGATTGTTTCAAAAGGAGTGACGCTGGGTTCCTTCTTGATGTTCTCAATCAACTTCATTTTCTTCAGATTCTTTGCATTCAGCTGTTTGCCAACAGTAGCTTCCAAAGAGCTGATTTCCTGAGCCTCTGTAAGATGATCAATCAACTTATTCTCTGTTAGAATATCTGATATAAGTCGTCCTAGGGGTATCCAGTCACTTTTTATGCGCTCCTCTTCTCTGGTTTCCTTAACACTGGTCTCCAGATGGTTAAACAGCAGATGAGCCAGATTTACCTTGATCTTCTAAGAGATGAAGTAGATCAGAAATTGCTGATCAATATTGATGTAGTTAGGAGAGCTGGTAGGATTTCTGTGGTTTATGCATCCCAGAATGATCTTGGCCCATATTCTGTGACGGTCTTTTAAATCCCTTATCTTGCTGGAGGGAAGACCCAAAGTGAAGATTTCTCTGGCAATTAGGGCAACATCAGCGCATCTTTCAGCCATGTCAATGCAACGAACACCACCACCACTGTAGCCTATTAATCTTGCAATGAGGTCCTCAGTAATAACAATCTTCTTCCCCATTATGTATGAAGTAACTTGATGGTTGGAAGATGAAGCGTGAATCCAAAATTCCTTTACCAGAATTGGGAATGTTGGACCCACCAGACGGTCAAAATATCTTTCCCAGCCTTGAGCTTTAACCTCTTCAGAGAGATTAAACCCATTCTCTTGAAGACTGTTGAAATCCACGATCAATTCTGACAGAACTTCTAGATTTTTGATGGGTGTAAGAAGCGTTCTGTAGGGTTCTTCATATTGTTCAGATGAATTTGTTTTCTGAGCACTGGAGGTAGGAATGCTTGAAGAAGCCATGTTCACACGAAGGTTTTTGAAGAAATTGAAAGGGTTTTGAGAAAGTATGCAAACTGAAATCAGTAAGATTGAGAGAAAATGAAAGTGAAAGTAAAAGAGTGTAAATGGTGTGAAATGTGTTTAAATAGATTTCTAAAAGATTTTGAAAACATAAACGGTAAGAGAGAGAAATTAATAATGATTATGAGCATTTAATGATAGCTGATTTTAGGGGATTCAGAAAGATATTGGAACGGTTACCCATGACATGTGTCTCAATACATCCAATCAGCGCTTTTGCCCTTTCAAACGTGAACGCGTGTTCAGCCTCAGAAAGTAGCTGATGACTGGATGACACTTGTTTGCTTGAGTGAACTGCACATTTCTATCCTTGAAATGAAGCGCTCAGATCTTCATGGATAGATTCTGATACAATCTGTACTTCTAAAGATCTGAAGAAAGATTGATCAGTAGTTCACGAAAAATAAACAAAGTTCTGAAGGTTAAGATATAGAATCAAAATAATTTCATTCTGGGCAGAGCTTCATGCTGAGATGTTTCATAATGAAGTTGAACCTATCTTCAGAAAGAGGTTTTGTAAAAATATCAGCCCATTGATGGTCTGTGTTAATAAATTTTAAGTTTAAAATCCCTTTCTGAATATAGTCCGTAATAAAATGATGTTTTATTTCTATATGCTTAGCCCTAGAATGCAAAATAGGATTTTTACTGAGACAAATAGCAGAAGTATTGTCATAGAGGATATGAATGTTACGCTCAAATATCTGGAAGTCCTCAAGTTGACTTTTCATCCAGAGCATTTGTGTGCTGCATCCAGCTGCTGCTATGTATTCAGCTTCTGCTGTTGATAGAGCTATTGTGGATTGTCTTTTGCTGGACCATGAGATCAGATTTTCTCCCAGAAACTGGCAGCTTCTAGAAGTGCTTTTACGTTCTACTCTGTCTCCAGCGAAATCAGCATCACAGTATCCTATCAAACTGTAATCACTTGATTTTCTATAAAACAAACCCAGATTAATAGTACCTTTCAGATACTTGAAAATTCGCTTAACTGCTGTTAAGTGAGATTCTCTAGGATCTGATTGGAATCTAGCACAAATGCAAACACTGAATAAAATGTCAGGCCTTGAGGCCGTCAGATAGAGAAGAGAACTAATCATACCTCTGTAGACCTTCTGTTCTACCTTTTTACTTACCTTTTCTCTTTCCAGAATGCACGTCGGATGCATTGGAATCTTTGATGGCTTACATTCTGAGAGATCAAATTTCTTCAGAAGTTCTCTGACATATTTGCTCTGATGAATGTAAGTTCCTTCTGGGGTTTGATTGATCTGAATGCCCAGAAAGAATTTTAGTTCCCCCATTAGGCTCATCTCAAATTCTGCCTGCATACATTTAGCAAACTTTCTTCCCAGAGAGGGTTTAGTGGATCCAAATATGATGTCATCAACATGAATCTGACATACTAAAATGTCATTCTTAACTGTCTTACAGAACAAGGTTGTGTCCACTTTCCCTCTGGTGAATTCCTTTTCTAGCAGGAAGTTACTTAGTCTTTCATACCAAGCTCTGGGAGCTTGTTTCAGACCATAGAGTGACTTCTTTAGTTTGAAAACATATTCTGGATTTTTGGAAATTTCAAAACCAGGGGGTTGGTGCACATATACCTCTTCTTCTATATAGCCATTTAAGAATGCACTCTTAAGATCCATCTGATACAGAGTGATGCCTTTATTAACAACAAATGAGATTAAGAGTCTGATAGATTCTAACCTGGCGACTGGAGCAAAGGTTTCTGTATAGTCTATCCCCTCTTGCTGACTATAACCTTGTGCTACCAGTCGTGCTTTGTTTCTGATGACTTCACCTTGTTCGTTCAGTTTGTTTCTGAACACCCATTTTGTACCAATGATGTTGAATCCTTTTGGTTTGGGAACTAGATCCCATACGTCATTTCTTGTGAATTGATTTAGCTCCTCTTGCATTTCTAGAATCCAGTCATTGTCCAGAAGTGCTTCATCAATTGTTGTTGGTTCAATTAGAGAAACCAGTCCCATGAGGGATTCTTCAGAGTTTCTGAAGCTAGATCTTGTTCTGATTGGATCTTCCTTTCTTCCTAGGATTGTTTCTTCTGGGTGATCCATGCTACTTCTGGATGGTCTTTTCTGGAGTTGATCAACAGAAGGTGTTGGATTGCTTGCAGTGCCTCTTTCTGATGTTGAGGGAGTGTCTCTGTTGAGAGCTTCTGATGATTTGTCTTCAGTACCTGTGAGTTCAACTTCCATACCTGCAAGGAATTCATTCTGCTTTGACTTTTGAGAGTCAAGCTTATCATCAAAACGAACACTGATTGACTCTTCCACAATCTGTGTTTCTGTATTGTATACTCTGTACCCTTTTGAGCGTTCAGAATATCCTAACATAATACACTTTTGTGCTTTAGAGTCAAACTTGTTCAAATAATTTTTTGTATTCAGAATAAAACATGTACATCCAAATGGGTGAAAGTAGGAAATGTTGGGCTTTCTGTTCTTCCATAATTCATATGGAGTCTTTTCCAGAATAGGTCTTATGGAGATTCTATTCTGAATGTAACACGCTGTGTTTATTGCCTCTGCCCAGAAGATCTTAGCAACGTTAGTCTCGTTGATCATAGTTCTGGCCATTTCTTGCAATGTTCTGTTCTTTCGTTCTACAACTCCATTTTGCTGGGGAGTTCTAGGACAAGAGAAATCATGCAGAATGCCTTTGTCATTAAAGAATAACTCAAAATCTTTGTTTTCAAATTCTCCACCATGATCACTTCTGAATTTGATGATTCTAAGATCCTTTTCATTCTGAACTTGGTTGCAGAAGGTAACAAACACAGAGTGTGACTCGTCCTTGTGCCTTAAGAACTTTACCCATGTCCATCTGCTATAGTCATCTACGATTACTAAACCATACTTCTTGCCACTGACTGAAGCAGTTTTAACTGGTCCAAATAAGTCAATGTGCAGAAGTTCTAATGGCTTGGAGGTAGAAACAACGTTTTTGGATTTGAAAGCTGGTTTTGCAAACTTCCCTTTCTGACATGCTTCACACAGAGCATCTGAATTGAACTTCAGGTTAGGAAGTCCTCTGACCAGATTGAGTTTGTTAATCTGAGATATTCTTCTCATACTAACATGTCCCAATCTTCTGTGCCAGATCCATTGCTCGTTGTTAACAGACAGAAGACACTTTACATTCTGACTTTTTAGTTCAAAAAGTTTTATTTTATAAATGTTGTTTCTCCTCTTTCCATTAAATAGGATAGTCCCATCTTTCTGACTAACAGCTTTGCATGAATTTTGATTGAAGATTATCATAACCGTTATCACTTAATTGACTTATGGATAACAGATTATGCATTAATCCATCAACTAGTAAAACATTACTTATAGAGGGAAGATTTCCATTACCTACTGTTCCAGAGCCAATGATCTTTCCTCTCTGATTGCCTCCAAAACCTACGTGGCCTCCAGGCTTAAGTTCCAGGCTTTGGAACATATGCCTTCTTCCTGTCATGTGTCGTGAGCAGCTAGAGTCCAGGTACCATGATTGGTGTTTTTGCTTTGCTGCTAAAGATATCTGCCACATGTATTATTTTATCCTTAAGTACCCACATTTTCTTGGGTCCCGATTTGTTAGTTTTACCAAAACTCTGGTTGAATTTTGGTTTGACAGAGTAATCACTACTTGCATATTTTATGTCATGTGTGTGCCCATATATAAAGTGTGAATCAAGTGGAGTACGTTTTATGACTAAATCCATGGCATTTTTTGGTGTAGGTACCTTACCTTGATATCCTATCCCTTTTCTGCCATTTATGCTAACTCCATAGATAATTGAAGCCATTTTGCTTCTGTCTATGTTTTTAGCTAGAAACTTCTGAAAGCTGTGATCATACTCCTTGATGATCTCATCAGCATTGCTGGGAGTTTCAGGGATTGTTTCCTTCTGAGAGTTTTGCAATTGGTTTTCTAATTTTGAAATTTTATCTTTTAACTCAGAATTCTCCAATTTGAGACTCTCAGTCTTGTCAGAGTCAGAAGCAAGATTCCTTTTCAGGTTTCTGAATTTGACTATGATCTGCTGATATCTTTCCAGAATTTCATTAAGGCTTTCAGCTAGTTCAACCTTAGTAAAGTTTATAGTAAAGTCAGGGAATACCTCTTCTGTATCTGATTCAGATTCTGACTCAGAAGCTTCACTGTCTTCTGTTATGTTTGCCATGAGAGCTATGTTTGCTCTTTCATCATCTGATTCTGAGTCAGCTTCAGATGTGTCAGAATCATCCCATGTAGCTATGAGACTTTTCTTCTTTTCCTTGCCAAACTTCTTTTTGGGATTTTCCTTCTGAAGCTTTGGGCAATCACTTTTGTAGTGCCATTGCTCGTTACATTTATAGCAGATGATGTCTTTATTGTTTGGCTTTCTGTTTCGTGAAGAACCTTCAGATCTTCTGTGTCCAGAGGAGGATTCTGACTTTCTGTATCTGGAGAAAGATTCATTCTGATTTTCTGATCTTCTGGGATTCCTGAACTTTCTTTGCCTCTGCTTCCACAATTGGTTTACCCTTTTGGAGAGGAGAGATAGTTCATCTTCTTCTGATGAGGACCCATCAGAGGTTTCTTCCACAGCCTGCAAAACTTTGGAGTCAGATTTTCTGTTAGATTTTAAAGCTAATGGCTTACCTTGCTTTTGAGGTTCATCTGCTTCTAGCTCTATCTCGTGACTTCTGAGGGAGCTGACAAGTTCCTCCAGAGAGATTTTGTTGAGATCCTTGGCTAGCTTAAGCGCTGTGACCATTGGCCTCCATTGTTTTGGCAAGCTTCTGATGATCTTCTTAACGTGATCAGCAGTAGAATAACCTTTGTCAAGAACTTTTAGACCAGCAACAAGAATTTGAAATCTTGAAAACATAGTTTCTATTGATTCACTCTCTTCCATCTTGAATGCCTCATACTTCTGAATGAGTGCAAGGGCTTTGGTTTCTTTGACTTGAATGTTGCCTTCATGCGTCATTCTCAGAGAGTCAAACATATTCTTTGCAGTGTCTCTGTTTGATATCTTCTCATATTCTGAATAAGAGACAGCGTTGAGAAGAATTGTTCTGGCCTTGTGATGATTTCTGAACTCACGCTTTTGCTGATCAGACATTGTTTTCCTGTCAATCTTCTGACCACTTCCATCCACTGGGTGCGTGTATCCATCAGTCACCATGTCCCACAGATCAGCATCATGGGCCAGAAAGAAACTCTCAATTCTGTCTTTCCAGTAGTCAAAGTTCTCTCCATCAAAGACTGGAGGTTTGCCACTGAATCTGTCTCTTTCTTCATTGTTGTCATTGCTGATGTTTTGAGTTGGTCCTGCCATTATGTTTTTCTGACGCTGGATCTTGTACTGACACGATTAAGTGTTATAAGCTCAGAACCAGGCGCTCTGATGCCAATTGAAGATGTGAAAAACACAAGAAGGGGGGTTTGAATTGTTAAAACTTAAAACAAATGCTTAGACAACACTGTATTTTTATCCTGGTTCGTTTGATCTCAAACTACTCCAGTCCACCCGTCAAGGTGATTTCGCCTCTCTCCAACGAGGTCTTAATCCACTATATTCAAAGGATTACACAGCCACTTTAACAACTGTTAAATCCTTCTTGAGTATAACCATAAACCGGTTTATCTCAAGGAAATCTTTTACAAATAGAATGAACAATGATGTGTTTAACGTTTTCTAATAAAACACTATATCACAACTGTGATAATTACACAATTTAAGCTTGGAATAAAAATGAATTTGCTAAAGTGTTTGAGTAAGCATGGTGTTGAAGGCTTGGCAAATTATGAGTGCATGCGTGCGTCTTTTCTCACAGAGACTTGTTTATATACAAGGCAGAGATATGTTGTCCATAAAGCCATTTTAATGCTGATAACGCACTTTCCTTTTTGAGAAGATCTTGTCTTGAAGAGAGCCGTTAGCATTTAATCTGTCTTGAATACTTAGTAACGCTTCAGAGTCTTCTTTGCTTATGATAATGCTTCAGAGTGTTCTGCTTTAACTGGATGATGACGCTTCTGAGTGTTGATGACTTGGTAAAGATCTTTGATCAAAGTCAGAGTGTTTTATGCGCAGATTCTGGTCATCAAGCTTCATCGTATGATCTGGGAGCTTCAGCGTGTAGCACATGTTACTGATCTTCTGATGCTGACATATTACTGATCTTCTGATGCTGATATATTACTGATCTTCTGATGCTGATTCCATCAGAACTTCTGTATATACAAAACATAATTTTAAGAAGCATATTTGTCTTATATATAAATCTTACAATTTATTTATTCTTTGTATTTTGTTATCATCAAAACTCTAATTAAGGGTTGTAGAATCAAACTATGTTCTAACAGTTTGGAGGTCCACCATGTACGTTTGAAGCTGGAGCATTTGATCTGGTGTTGATTGATCTGAGGGTGATGAATTTGAGGCATATGGTATGCGCGTTGGGCAAGCAACGCATTGGATGTGGAAATAAATTGTTAGAAAAATAATATGCAGGAGGCAGGGGTCGAACACACGCGCGCCTTAAGCCCTTTACCTTTGGCCTCTGAGCCAGCTTGTCATTTGTTACATAAAATGAGCACAATATAATATATTAGGATAATGGTCAGTATTTAAGACAAAAACGCATGCAATTCAAATGATCCAATCCTGATATGCTACGCCATCGTCTTCCCCAATGGGCTATTGTTTTAGCCAAAGGACTTTTACCTACGGATAACACAGTCATTTCAGGACCTGCACATTTCCAAAATCTTAACCAAGCAACATAAATCTAATGTAAAGGCATGGATCAATTGGGTTTGATCTCGTGAGCACGATGGTACTCTTCTTTTGGCCTAATTTTACATGTATTGGAAAACCCTAAAACAAACCTCAAAACCCTAACAATGGAAATTGGTCATATATGCATAAAAATAAGCAATTAATCATTCACACACATTCTAAATACTCATACAAACATGAATGCATACTCAAAATTCATTTATAACGTGCATATGATTAAAAATCAAATTTTAAAAACGAAGAGCAAACCGTGGTGATGTGAATGCTGATTCTGAATGCGTTGATGCGTGAGAATGGTCCTGTTAGCTTCCAAATGTTCCCGGGAATCGATTGCAGACGTCCAAAGTATTTGAATCTCTCTAATCCAAAATCTGATTGCCACTTTTTGTTAAAAATTTGGAGCTTCTAATGTCAGTTTCGTGCGGCCAACCCTTGTCTTTTTGGTCTAGGAATGTTACACATATATATGAGAACGTATTAGGTTAACAAAGTTTGATGGAATCTTGGAGAATTATGGAGAAAAGATTTGATTTGCCTATGGGATTTTAAGTTTCCAAACTTGGCCAAAACATGAATTTTTCCTTGCCAATCAACCCTTGCACGAAATCTTGACTTGATGATTTGATTCTAGACCTATGATATGATCCTAAAACAAATCTTTGGATTTTATTTCATTATTTCACTATTTTATTTGATTTATTTTGATTTAAATGAATAAAAATTCAAATAAATAAAAAAAATCACATAAAAATAGAATAATGGATTTATACATCCTAAATAAGTTCATGGATATGCTTGAGACCCAAAACCCACACCTATTTGTCCAAAAGATCCAATTTGCTCATATTGACTTTTGTGCATTTTCCTAAAATTGGTCAACTTTAGCAATGCATATCTTTCTCAATTTTAACCTTATGAGGGTGTTCTTTGACTTTTTAGAGAGCTTAGGATGTCCTCTAGACAACCCTTTTGGTTTCATCTCAAATGGACCTTCCATGTTCATGTAAGGAGCTTTGACCCAAAAGGTGTTTTTGTTGACTTTTTGAAAAGACCTATAATGTATGAGCTTGTATCTTTTGATTGAGGAATTTATTGAACTTGAGGGCTGAAGATAAGTTGTAGGGAATTGGGTTCTCTTTAAGATGATCCTTGGAGGAAAAATTTCTGATAAAGTATGAGAAAGTTATGCCTGGTCAAATCTTGGCTGACTTTTCCTATAGAAACCCTAATTTGCCATTTTTGACTTTTGATGAGTTAGGAGAATTTATTGACGAATCATGATCAAACCTTGATCAAATGATGGGTATTACTTCAAAATGTTGATATTGACCAAAAATCTTGAAGTTTTAGTGTATTTGGACCACAATTGACTTTTGACCTAGTATAGTTGATTTCCAGGAATTTGAGTAGTTGACTGAGCAAACTTGTTGTTCAAGGCATGAAATTTGGAATGGATCATCTTGAGGACATATTAGGACAATGGAGAACATTTGGGATCCTTTGAACTCAGACATCTTGCTTAAAATTGAAACCCTAGTTGAGGTTTGTTGCCTTAGGAGGAGAATTTGTCTGGTCAATTCTTGGTCATCCTTGAGCAATTGAGGACCTCTAGAGGCATGCCTTGAGTGAAAATGGGAGGGAAAATTTTGGGGTACAACATCTGCCCCTATTCAATCTTCTTAAACCCGAGGATGTAGATTGGCTGGTCTGCCTTTCGGGATCTGAAGGTGGAAGATGGTTGAACACTAGAGTGGCCAGAAATTTGCACTCATCTGAAACGATGCTTGACTGTGTAGATAATGTTGGGAATGGGCTTACAAATGCCATTTGGAGAATGTGACGGAAGATCTTCGGATATGGGCTTAAAGATGCCATCCAGATAAGGTGACGGAAGATTTTCGGAGATGGGCTTAAAGATGCCATCCAGAGAAGGTGACAGAAGATCATCAGAGATGGGCTTAAAGATGTCATCCAGAACAATGTTAATGAGATAATATAGTTTAGGAGCTTCGGTTGTCCATTACTCTACTGGGGAGTCATCTCTTAATTGAAGAGACGGAAGTGAACTGCTATTTAGTCCGGATCCACGCTTCACAGTGACTTGCTAAGGATAATAAGGCTGACTGCTATCCGGTCGTATTCACAACGACTTAATGGGGGAATGAGATTAAGCTGTCATCTGGTTGTGCTCTAGGCTTTGCAGTTTCTTTAACCGGAATGGCAATCAGAAGAATCTTAGGATCGATTCAATTGAACCAAACAAAAGTCTTGGGGTCAATCTTCAACTGGAATAAGAATCAGGGAGATCTTAGTGGCGATTTGACTGAACCAGAGAAGGTCTTTACTCAACTTTGACTGGAACAACAATCAGAAGGATCTTAGGATTGATTCAACTGAACCAGACAAAAGTCTTGGGTCAATCTTTAACTGGAATAAGAATCAGGGAGATCTTAGTGGCGATCTTATTGAACCAGAGAAGGTCTTTAATTAACTTTGACTGGAATGACAATCAGAAGAATCTTAGGATCGATTCAACTGAACCAGGCAAAAGTATTGGGTCAATCTTCAACTGGAATAAGAATCAGGGAGATCTTAGTGGCGATCTGACTGAACCAGAGAAGGTCTTCTGAGAACGTCGTTCTGAGGAAGATGATGAAATAACCTTTCATTAGGCGTAGCTTTTGAGAAAACTACCAGGTCACATAAGTGGCCTTCGGTGTTTATTGATTTGATCATTTCCCTGGAAAAGGCAAAGAGTTATTCATATGCAATGTCATGATGTATGAAAGGCATTGGCGATGTTCTCAAAATAAATGAGATTATGTTGTATGCGATATGTATGTGTATTCCATAATGTATGAATATGGTGTTAGACGATGTGACAGATCTAGAAGGGGGGGGGGGGGTTGAATAGATCCCTTTAAAACTTTTATGTGTTTTGTAAAATTGTTTTTATCAGAGAGAAACAACCCTGAATCTGAGCGTCTAAACTTTACGTATTGGAAAGATTGGATATGCGAACCAACTTGATGAAAATGATGAGAATAGAATCACAATAAAAAATGAATATGATGAATCGCTTTAGCAAGTTTAACAAGGTGTAAGTTATTACCAATTTGTTGTGGAGAAGATAAAGCAAATTTGTGAGTTATAAATTCACCAAACACTTGGTGTACGTACTACACAAGATTTGGTTATACTCAAATTGTAGTGATTATAGAGATTCGAATGAATGCTATGCGAGTTTTAAATTTTAGTTTATCACTACAGTTATCTTGTATGAATGAGAAAGTTGATGACTTACAAATTTAAGCAGATAGAAATCAAATGCCGAAAACTAAAATGGACACGCTATTTGTTAAGGCAGTTTACCTTGTCGTCCTCGCGTGGGCTACTCTGCCCCCAATTCTAGAATCTAGAATTAGGATATGAAATTAATTTTGCAAAGTTTGTAAGAGAAGATACAATAACCAAAATTCAAAATCACTTGATGAATCTTATATGTTGCATTCCTCTTCCCTTGATTCCAGATGAATCAAGTATGCCAAATCTTGAACAAACACTCCTTCTACTTTGAATGATTTTGTACTCAAGAAAATTTGGCCCCAAATTCTTCTTCACAATCCTCCGGTTACCGCTACCCGATTGAACACTCCAAGGTCTTCCAATCCCTTAGCTCGACTGAATTCAATGAAGCAAAGATTTGTGATAAAACCCCCAATTTTGGAGGACAAAACCCCAATGGTTTTATTCAAGAAAAAACCCACAAAGATCTCTACCCAAATCTGAAATTTCACTTTCAATTCGAATGTTATCAACCTAGACCCAAGAACTTGATCAACAAAAACGATTGTGTGTAGTTGTTGATAATTGATGAGAGGTTGAAGATGAAGAGAACTCTTGTGTATATCTTTCACTTTTTCTTGTTGTGTGTAAAACAGAGGCCAAAATAATATTTATAGGTCATTCCCATGATGTAACAACATAGCAGAAAAAATGAGACAATTTAGTGATGCATCGACTCATGCAGGATATACAGAAGGTGTGCGCCTTCCCGAGCAAGAGAGATGTTGAAATTACTTCAGTCATGCGCCGACTCATTGTTTTGATGCGCCGACGCATAGAGGAGGCGTTCACCTTCCCGGATGTTTCCAAGCCAAAATATTCTTCTCATGAGCCACCTAAGGATCCATGAGCCGACTCATGCAGTCTGTTTTGAGATAAATGCTTGTTTTTGATGTTTCTCACTTGCACATGTTTGAAGCAAGATATGTTTGCACATATAGGTTTTTGACAATCATTAAAACTGAGTTCTTTCAGTTTTTCCCTCACATACTCCCCCTTTTTGATGATGGCAAAAACCACAAATATGAATCGTCTTGCAAATTATCCGATTGCAAATCATCCAATTGTCCTCCCCCTGAGATATTGTATATTTCCGCTGTGGCTGTATTCCTTTCCTTCTCCCCCTTTGACAACATCAAAAAGAAACAAGGACATGGATTAAGAGAACCAAAAACATAGAGTGACCAATATTTTTCAACTTTGCAAAAAGAGCACAAACTAACATACACACAATATAAAGCAAGTGCAAACGAAAATAGAAGCAATAACCAATAAAGTAAAACAATACGATGTTCTTAGTTACAAACTCAAAATAAAACACAAAGTAGTACGGGAAGTAAAGCAGTTTAATACAAAACCAAGATAACATAAGCATAATGAGCAAGAAATAAAGTTCCAAGCATTGACTAATGTTGTTGTTCCTCATTGTCTTGTGGTTGGTTTGGTGGAAAGCGAGCCATGAAAGCCGACTGAAAGTTTGCATGTTTGAGTTTTGTGTTACCATCATTTCATGAAGAGTGTTATATCGGTGGTCTTGGAGGCTAGCATAATCATTGAACTGAGTGTTTTAAAGGTTGACTATTCCAGCAAGATTGTTAATTTGTTCAGTTGCTAATGCCATATCTTCATGATGGTGGACGTGCATTTCCTCAAGTTTGCGCATCACTTCATCATAGGATCTATGAGGCCCATGGTCATCATTTCCGTTGTTGGTTTCTTCCTCCTCTTTAGAACTTTCTAGATTATCAGTATCAAATTCATCGCCCTCAGCATCTTCCATTTCATCATCCTGTCCAACATCTTCATTTTGAACCATTACCGAGTTAGACTTTACAAAGTACTTGTACTTACCAATCTGGGGATTCCATTGATGACCCATAAGTGCAAGAGTTTTGGAGGTAAAATCTGAATCCAACATAATAGGTGTAAGTGAAATACCATTAAAATCAAGGTTTGCTTGACTGAGAATTCCATGAATGAATGATGGATACCCCAAGGCAGATCCTCTAGGGAATCCCTTAATGCAAATAATCGGCTTATGATGTAATACGGTCAATTTATCTTAATTTTGTTCAGAATTGCACAAATTAACATAACCTCAGGTTGATCAATACGGGAAAACCCACCCTTTTTGGGGCGAATTATCCTTGACACAGTCCATTGCATAATTCGAGCCAGAGGAACCAATTGACCTGTTGTGACCGTTTTTGGAAAAGCAATACTTTGCACAAAATTCTCAGGATATGGTCATTTTAACATGGAGTTCAAGGCATGTTTGAAGTTATAGTCTGCAGGAAGCTTAGTGTCGATGATTTTAACAATATCAGTGTCAACAGGGAACAACTCAAAAGTTTTCCAAATTTCATTATCTACTTTGACAACCTTATCAGCGATTCTGTATGAAAATTGATGATAAGAGAATTTACCTTGTATACCCGCATAGAATACCTTGACGAGTGCCTCATTGTAGTCTCCATCCAATTCAAGGAATGGAAACACCTTTTTATGGTCCAACAATTCCATCACATTTGAGATATGCATGCGTTTGAGAGTGTTACAGAAGGCACAAAATTGCCTAACCAACCTTCTTCTAGCAAACTTTTCATCATATTTTTTAGTGAGATCAAAAGGAAGAAATGACAGAGGCGTAACCTGAGTTTGATTTGAAGAGCTACCTCTGATACTCTTTTTCTTTGTTTCCCTAGAAGCCATGGATGAAGGTTTGGAGAGATTTGGAGTTGAAGTGACACAGTGGGTTTTTAGGATTTTGAGATTTTGAGAGGGAGGCTAGATGAGGGAACAACAACACATCAAAAGAATGCATGCAATTTGAGCCACACAATATAAACTATGGTATGATGGTCTGCCAAACCGCGATGCATCGACTTATGCAGGGATGCGTCGATGCATTCTAGTAAGATAGGCATAAATGAGTTTCTCAATCAGGCGTGCACCGACAAATCATAATTTTAGGTCGGCTCATGTATGCAAAGTTTTGAAATTTCTTGTATTTCATGGCATGTAGGTTTTCTAGACATTAATTTAACATAGTAAACAAGTACGCATGCACAGAAGCAATAACACACAAAGCATTTAATAATTTCATAGCACCAATATTTAAGCAAAATGATCACTAATGAGAAAGAGTAGGAAGGATATTACCGAACGTATTTGAATGACACGATGCCCTCACATGTCGCCAGCCCAAGATGATATTCACGAATCATAGATACACAAAGATAAATAAAGTAAATGCAACTCATTTGAGTTGTGATCTATCAGAAATATCAAGGACACCGAGTTCCCTACGAATGTGAAAGAATGGCTCGGTCGCAAGTGGTTTTGTAAAAATATCAGCAAGTTGATTTTTGCTATCAACATGCTTAAACACGACTTCACCTTTCTCTACACGATCCCTAAGGAAGTGGTGCCTAATTTCAATATGTTTAGTGCACGAGTGTAGAACTGGATTTTTGGTTAGATTGATGGCACTTGTGTTATCACAAAATATTGGAATATGATTAAGTTTTAAATCATAGTCGAGTAATTGTTGTTTGAGCCATAAAATTTGAGCACAACAACTACCGACTGCAACATATTCTGCCTCGGCCGTTGACAAAGCAACTGAAACTTTCTTTTTGCTATGCCAACTAACTAAGGAGTTTGGAAAAAATGACAAGTGCCACTTGTGCTTTTCCTATCCAATTTGCAACCTGCAAAGTCAGAATCGGAATAGCCAACCAAGGAACAATCACTACCCTTGGAGAACCAAAGTCCATACTTAGGAGTACCATAAAGATACCTAAGTATACATTTTACAGCTTTTAGATGACTCTCCTTAGGACAATATTGATATCTAGCACACATGCAAACACTAAACATAATATCGGGACGAGAAGCAGTAAGATAAAGAAGGGATCCGATCATACCTCTATACCTTTTTACATCAACCGGCTTACCATGTTCATCCCGATCTAGGCTAACCGCGGTAGGCATTGGAGTGTCAATAAGTTTTGAGTTTGCCATATCGAAGCGCTTGAGCAATTCGTAGCAATACTTCGTTTGGCTAAAAAAAGTTCCTCCCTCGAGTTGTTTGATTTGAAGACCTAGGAAGTAGTTTAACTCCCACATCATGCTCATTTCAAATTCACCCTGCATCACTTTAGAGAATTCTTTAACCAAGGTGATGTTAGTAGACCCAAAAATGATATAATCAACATAAATTTGCACTAAGATGGAATGATTTCCTTGGCGCTTAACGAAGAGGGTTGTATCAACTTTCCCTCTAGAGAATCCCTTTTCTAGTAAGAACTTGCTAAGCCGATCATACTAAGCCCTAGGGGCTTGCTTGAGACCGTATAAAGCACATTTAAGTTTATAAACATGTTTAGGAAACTCGTAATTTTCAAATCCGGGAGGTTGAGATACATATACTTCTTCATTAATATAACCATTTAGGAACGCACTCTTAACATCCATTTGAAATAGCTTAATGTTTTGTGAGCATGCATAAGCTAATAACAAGCGTATAGCCTTGAGTCGGGCAACCGGAGCATAAGTTTCCTCATAGTCGATGCCTTCCTCTTGGTTATACCCTTGAATAATAAGACATGCCTTGTTGCGAATTATGATTCCATTTTCGTCAAATTTGTTCATAAATACCTATTTAGTACCAAATATTCGATGGTCTCGCGGAGGGGGGACAAGGTCCTAAACCTCATTTCTCTTGAATTGGTTTAATTCTTCTTGCATTGCCAAAAACCAATGTTCATCGAATAAAGCTTCTTTAGGGTTTTTAGGCTCAATTTGAGAGACGAATGCGAAATGATAACAAAAGTTACTTATCTTAGAACGTGTAGTTACTCCCTTTGATATGTCTCCAAGAATGTTGTCAATAGGATGATCCTTGGTTTCTTTCCACTACAAAGGAGGAGTTATTTCATTTGTTGGTTGAGTGTCTTCTTCTTCTTCTTCTTTGCTAGACACATGATCCATCTCCCATTTTTATTTCTCAAGTATGGGCTCATTACTCTTTTCATCTTGATCATTGAGTATCCTTTCTGAAGAAGCACCAACACCATTAAAAGAAATACCCTTTTCGACCATTTTTGGACAGGATTCATCAAAGGAAACATGTACAGATTCTTCCACAATTTGTAACCTTTTATTAAATACCCTATATGCTTTACTAGATTGAGAGTATCCGAGAAAGATACCTTCATCGGCTTTTGAGTCAAATTTGCCAAGATTTTCTTTACCATTATTTAATACAAAACATTTACAACCAAAGACATGGAGATGAGAAATATTTGGTTTTCTACCTTTCAAAAGTTCATACGGTGTTTTGTTGAGCATAGGACGTATCAAGATCCTATTTAGCACATAGCAAGCCGTATTGATGGCATCGACCCAAAAGTATTTTGGAAGACCATGTTCATTGATCATAGTTCTCCCAAGTTCTTCTAGAACACGATTTTTACGCTCAACAACTCCATTTTGTTGAGGTGTTCTAGGAGCAGAAAAATTATGATCAATGCCATTTCTTTCAAAATATTCATCAAAAAAGTGATTTTCGAATTCGCCTCCATGGTCACTTTGGATGGTAACAATTTTTGTATTCAACTTGTTTTGAGATAATTTGGCAAATTTTTCAAAAGCATAGAAAGTGTCACTTTTGTTTGCTAAGAATATCGTCCAATAAAATCTAGAGTAGTCATCTACTATAACGAAGCCATAATAATTTCCACCTATACTTTTAATTCTAGATGGTCCAAATAGGTCCATATGGAGGAGTTCAAGTGGTTTCGTTGTAGAGATGACATTTTTTGATTTAAAAGAGACTCGTGTTTGTTTACCCATTTGACAAGCATCACATAGATGATCTTTTGAAAATTTTATTTTGGGTAAGCCAATCACAAGATCTTTAGATATGATTTTATTTAGCAAATCAAAGTTAACATGTGCTAATCGCTAATGCCAAAACCATGAGTCTTCACTCATGGTGACTAAGCATTTAGCACCTGTTAGGGACACATCATTCAAGTCAAGCATATATACATTGTTTACCATCAAGACCTTAAACACATCCTCTTTCTTATCGTTATGTTCAATTATGCATTCATCCTTTAGAAAAGAAATTTTATAACCTTTGTCGCACAATTGACTAATGCTAATAAGATTGTGTTTAAGGCCTTCAACTAATAGGACATCTGAGATAGTGGTGGATGAGGGATTACCTACACTACCTTTACCGAGTATTGCTCCCTTGTTGTTATCACCATAAGTAACAAAACCTTTCTTCTTTTCCACAAAGTCAAAGAATAGCGAAATGTCACCCGTCATGTGTCTTGAGCAACCACTATCGAGAAACCATCTTCTCTCGAAAGGCTCAAGACATTCCACCTGAAATATCAAACATGGGAGATAGGTACCCAACATTCATTGGGTCCTTGAGTGTGAGTTGAACATTTGTTGCCTTTGGGGAACCATTAATATATGCCTTTAGGTACTAAGAGTCTCCTAAATCGACATTTACTAATGGTATGTCCCTTCTTGCAACATTATAGGCAAGACATATCTAAGTGAGATCTACTCTTGCTATCTTGATCCCTTACTTCATATGTATATTTTTGATATGGATTAATCATGCTTTTTCTGAAGTTTGAGCGATCGATAACAAATGTAATCTTAGGTTGTAAAGCTTTGTCTAGTTTGTCTTTGAGAGTTCTAACTTCTTTTTTCCAAACATGACAAGTTTCACATCCATGCCAATTAAACCAAGGTCTCTCTTCTTTTTCATATTTTCCTTCAATATTTTCTATCATAGATGCTTTAAGAGCTTCTAATTCCTTTTTGGAATTGGAAACCTTTTGTTCTAGATATAAAAATATTTTCTTGTTTGAGGCTAAGCGTTTGAAAGCTTCCTTTTCCTCTTGATGTAAAATATTGAAGGAATTTAACAATTCTAAATAAGACATTTTATCAACATGATCATACTTAGCATAACTTACATTCTTTTTCTTATGATGATGAGCCATTAGACAAAGGTTGACTGTTTCTTCTTCATCACTTGAGAAACCTTTACTTGAGGAATCACTATCACTCTCCCAAGCAATGTATGCTCTTCTAGATTTGGTTGGTTTCTTTTGATTTTTGGCCTTGGCTTTGTCTTTCTTCAAATAGGGGCAATCCGGCTTGCAATGACCGGGTTTGCCACAATGGTAGCATAATCCTCGTGACTTAGGCTTCTTACTTTCATCTTGCTTGCTTGGTTGAGAGTGGCGTCTATAATTGATGAGATTCTTATTCAAATGTTGAATTTTGTTTTTCCAGAGAAATCTATTGTATTTTCTTACGAACAGACCCATATCCTCATCCGGACTCTCATCGTCATCACTTGATTCACTTTCACACGAAATTGAGGTGGATGACTTGGAGCTTGAAGCCTTTAGTGCTATAGACTTGTTTTCTAAGTCCCTTGACTTTTCCTTCTTTTCTTTCTTTTCATGCATTCAAAGGCTCATAAGCTCTTACTCATGTTCTTGAAGCTTACCCCATAGTGTTGTGAGATCCAAAGTATTTAGATCATTGGCTTCCTTAATTGCCGTGACTTTAGGTTGCCATTCCCTGCTAAGACATCTCAAAATTTTGTTAGTGGCAACAGAATTGGAAATTACATGACCAAGTGTATGCAAGCGATTCATTATATGAGAAAAATCTCTTTTGCATGTCGGCGATGGTTTCACCTTGCTCCATGCGAAAGAGATCAAACTCTTGCGTCAAAGTATTGATTCTAGCCAATTTTACATCATTTGTGCCCTCATAGGTGACTTGCAAAGCGTCCCACATTTCCTTAGCCGTAGCACAATGTGAGACCCAAAAATACTCATCAACTCCTAGAGCTGCTATGAGCATGTTTTGAGCTTTCCAGTCATAGGCATAATTTTTCTCATCTTTTTCATCCCATTGTGCTTCCGGTTTAGGAACGGTTATCCCGACAACATTTTGCAAAGTTATTGCAACTGGCCCATCTTGGATAACCTTCCATATTTTCCTATCAACAGACGTGATATGGACACGCATACAATCTTTCCAATAGCTATAATTTTCACATGTGAAAATGGGTGCTCTATTGTACACTCCTTTTAGATCACAATCCATTTCTAGAAGTTGTATGTGAAGCACTGGGTAAATCAGTGCTCTAATACCACTTGTTAGACGATGTGACGAATCTAGAAGGGGGGGGGGGGGGGTTGAATAGATCCCTTAAATTTTTTTACGCGTTTTGTAAATTTTTTTTATCAGAGAGCAACAACCCTGAATCTGATTGTCTAAACTTTACGTATTGGAAAGATCGGATACAACTTGATGAAAATGACGAGAATAGAATCACAACCAAAAATGAATATGATGAATCTATTTAGCAAGTTTAACAAGGTGTAAGTTATTACCAATTTGTTGCGGAGAAGATAAAGCAAATTTGTGAGTTGTAAATTCACCAAACACTTGGTGTACGTACTATATAAGGTTTGGTTATACTCAAATTGTAGTGACTACAGGAGGCTGAATTCTTCATTTTCGTTGGGGATGATGAAAGGATATAATCTGTCGGGGATTTCCTCTTCCTGTATGAGGATGTTATGCTGGGGATTGACTCTGCTTGAGAATAAACTCTGTGGAGGGAGATGTTTTATTGAAAGATTCTGCCATTGTAGAGAAATAAACTCTATTGGGGAATGAACTTCCGTAGTTAGAGAAATAAACTCTACCTGAGAGGAGACTTTATAACTGTTTGAAGTTATAAAACTCGGCTGGGGAATATAGGTTGCAGCTAGAGCAGGAACTTTGTTGGTGGGAGGATGCTTTATTGGAATATTTTTCCGTTGTAGAGAAACAAAACTCTGTTGGGGAATCTTCCGTGGTTTAGAGAAATAAACTCTACCCGGGAGGAGGTTTTATAAACTGTTTGCAATTATAAAACTTGGCTGGGGAATACCGACTTCAGCTCTCTGAAGGAACTTTGCAGGAGAAGGTAATTCCTGCTTGGGGAAGAGGAGATAAAAACTCTGGTTGCTTCTACTCTGTGGAGGATATAGACGTCACTGTGTCGTATGTAATGGTGACTTCGTCTCAAGCTGTCACTGCCCCTGTTCCTGCTGGAGGGAGTACCTTCAGAGATTTTGTGGATGGATCTACTTCGTGATTGTACTTGAACATGTATTAAATGAGTCTCAGAATGAAATTCGTTTTTGGATCGTATCCGAACTGTACTTGAAACATGTGTTGAATGAGTGTCAAAATGACATCTATCTCTGGATCATATCTGAACTGTATTTGAAACATGTGTTAAATGAGTGTCAGAATGACATCCGTCTTTGGATCGTATCTGAACTGTACTTAAAACATGTGTTGAATGAGTGTCAGAATGACATTTGTCTCTAGATCGTATCTGAGTTGTACTTGGAACATGTGTTGAATGAGTGTTAGAATGACATCCGTCTCTAGATCGTATCAGAACTGTATTTGAAACATGTATTGGATGAGAGTCAGAATGACAACCGTCTCTGGATCGTATCTGAACTATATTTGAAACATGTGTTGAATGAGTGTCAAAATGACATCCGTCTCTAGATCATATCTGAACTGTACTTGAAACATGTGTTGAATGAGTGTCAGAATGATATCCGTCTCTGGATCGTATCTGAACTGTACTTGAGACATGTGTTGAATGAGTGTCAGAATGACATCCATCTCTGAATCGTATCTGAATTGTACTTGAAAAGAATCTCAATAAGTATCAGGATAACATCCATCTCTGGATCGTACCTGAACTGTTTCTAGAAGAGAAATATGGAATAAGTACTAGGATAACATTCATCTCTGGATCATACTTGAACTGTTTCTAGAAGAGGACTTGGTTTATTTAGAATGTTTCCGTTGGGAATTCCTGTTCAATTGCTTTTGAGAAGAAATCCGCTGAGGAATATTGATTTCACTTGATTGTACGTGATTCATTGCTGGAATTCGTGTTTAACGCCCCAAGTGATTCAGATGGAGATCTGCCCCTGGCTATTTGGCATTTTTGAGAGATTCCTTGAATCTTGACTTGACTTCCCCAAATGATGGACAATGATCATGCCGTGCCCCTTGGTTGGAAGTGTTTTTCCACTTGAGGTGAACCTTTTCATTGAGAAAGTTTTTATTCACTAGATATTCGTCATGTGAATTTCTCTGTTTGTCGAACAGATAACTATACGCAAACAACGATATTCAAATAATGCAAAGTTTATGCCTGTCTTGAAGTTTTTGAAAATTCATTTTTTCAGTAAAACAAATTTTGCAAGAGGGTGATATCAACTCAGGATTTATAGTAAGTCCTACAGGAGTCAGGATACCTTTTGTAACAGTATGCTTTCGAACTAACCCATGCTTCAGCTAGGACTTTTGAGGGTTATATCGTGGCCTGGTTCAAGGTTTAAGAAACAAAGGATAAATTCTTAAAATTTATTTGTACCCACCCGTTATTCGTGATGTTGTTCAGTCATATGCTCAGTTAATTGTGCATTTTGAATCCCAGTTGAGTTTTGGAATGTCCTTGATATTCCAGTGATGGTTCAGAGATTGAACTTTTGTTTGAGAAGGCAATCATTTTTGTAACCTTTTCTTTTTTGTTGAGGATTTGTAGGACCTCTTTTTTTTGTGATTTTGCTATCCCTATCATTTGCCTGAATTGTTTCTTTTGTGATTACAGTCAGCGGGATGCCCCAATTTTTCTTAAGTCTCCTTCATAGGTTCTGAGTTAATGGGCTTTTTTAGAGAGATAATGACTGCTTATTTTGATGATTACACGGAATCTATCACCGTCTTTTGATTTGGAAGGACGTCTTCAATGCCATTCATTGTGTACAAAGCGAAAGATTGCGACTGAATGCGCGTCTGAATTGACTGAGAAACTACCCTACCCCAGGTTATGATTAAGGGTTTTAATTTGTGTGAAAATAAAAACTCCTACTTCTTTGGCTCAAAGGGGTTGACTAGGGATTATCTTCCTTATAACTCCACTGTTTGGGATTTGAAACAATGCATGTACATCGTTAGCAAGGTCTATTTAAAAGCACACTGTGTAATATTGTGGTATCATTTTTGTCATCCTCCCTCTAAAGGCTTATAGCTTTTTAATCGAGAGTCGAATATCACGTAAAGGAAGCAAGACAAAAATTTAAATAAAATGACAATGAAATCATTCAAGACAAACATATGCGATGCATTAATGGGAAAACTAAAGTTCGGCATAACAATAATTGTTTGAACAACAAATGAAATTACAAATGTAAAATAAAAAAATGAATTGGACACTCTCAATGATTTGGCCTAGGAGCAGTGATCACTTTGTGAGTCTCTGGAGGGTAGAATTCAATCTCTTTGGCGTCAATCATATCCTGAATTTTGTTCTTCAGAGCCCAACAACCATTTGTATCATGTCCAGGACTATCAGAATGGTATGGACACCTTTTATCGGGGTGGTAACTAGGAGCAGAAGTATTGGGATTTCGCAGAGAAGCCTTTAACGTAATCAATCCTACTTTCAACATGTGTTGTAAGGCTTGATCTAGTGACATGTTGATTCTGGTGAATTGTCTCTTAGGTATGACCTATTTATGCTGGTTCCCCTGTTGGTGTCGTTACATAGTGTTGTACCCCAAAATTCCCCCCCCCCCCATATTCCTCAAGACATGTCAAAAATAATCTTCAAGTGGCTCAAGTTAGCTCAAGAGTTGGACAGTCAAATCACCTCCTAAGGCAGTCAAGTCAAAATTAGGGTTTTGTGTTGCATCAAGGTCCTCACATCCAAATGACCTCAAGTGCTCCCCAATGTCCTAACATGTTCTTAAGTTCATCCATGCCAAATTTCAAGCCTTGCAGAGGAAGTTTGGTCAGTCAATTGCTCAAGAGGCCCAAAAATCGACTATGCTAGGGCAAAAGTCAATTGTGTCCCAAATACAGTCAAACCTCAAGAATTTTTGTCAACATTCTCATTTTGAAGGATAATTCATCATTTGATCAAGGGTTGATCATGATTCATCAAGGATTGCTCAAGATTCATCAAGATTCAAAAGTTGCTAAATTAGGGTTTTGTAGGAAAAGTCAACTCAACTTTGACCAATCATAACTTTCTCATACTTTATGAGAAATGACCCATCCAAAGCTCATTTTGAATAGGATGCAATTTCCTACAATCCACCTTCAAACCCAAAGATCAAGAAATGCTCTCACAAAAAGTTACAAATTTGGACATTACAGGTCATTTTTAAAAGTCAACAAAAACACCTGTTTTGCCAAAGCTTATAACTTGAGAATGGAACATCAAAATTAAATGAGACCAAAATATTTTATTAGAGGACATCTCAAGGTTTATAAAAAGTCCAATAACACCTCCAAAAGTTCAAAATTGAAGAAGTTATGCATTGTTGAAGTTGGGCATTTTTCCAAATTTGCCAAAAGTCAACTATCCTCAAAACTCCAATTTTTGACAAAAGGGCCCACTTTTTTCCACTTGATTTGGTCTTGTCATGCCACACACGTGTCCCATCTTTAATTTCATGACCAAACATTTATTTTCTATTTTATTTAATTTTTATTGATTTAATTCATTTTAAATCTATATTAATTCAAATAAAATCCAAAAATTAATGAAATGGTATCTTTGTGACTTGTACAACTTGCATATATCATATAACACCTAATCAAACTCGTATCTTGGCTTCTTGTGCACAAAAAATCAGATCTTTCCTATATTTGGAAACATGGTTATGGTGATCAAGATCAAATCCCAATACTTCAATGCACATGGATATTGGCCCATATTTTGACCTAGAATCATTCCATTTTATGCAAGCAAGCCTCACAAACCTAGAACAGACATAGAACTCTGCAGAAACGGCCACACCACTTTGCAAAAAACCTTGAAAAAGTGTGAGATCAAAAACGATATTGGAGGCACTTTCAGACCAAAAGCACAACGCTATTCTCTTCCTTGACACCCAGTGGAGCTACACCAATCAACACCAAGCCCTAAGACAGCCTAAAACTCGCTGTAAGTGTTCTTAAAAATGCCTCTGCACATGAAATCGTGAACCACTCTCCTTGCATCTTTTTGCCAATTGGTTTGCACATTCATACTCACCATTCAATTTACATTGATTCTGCATCATTTGATTTGATTTTTGTGGCCTCTAACCCCGTATCCAGAACCTAGGGTTCTTGTTCTAGTTTTTAGGTGTTTTTTATACAGGTAAAATTAAGGCTAATAATTGGTATAGGAATGATCAGGAGGCAGAGACGAACACGTCCATGATCTTGGATAGCATTTTCATGGCCTGGAGACAATTTTTGAAACGTCCTACGAAACTTCCTGCGGATGAAAATCCGAAGGTAAACGAACCAGGTTTTGTGAAGAAGATGATGGCGTGTCCTTGTGTCATTGGTTCATTCGAATCAGTGGCGCGCTTTTTTTATTTTTGCAGGCTTAGTGTTTTGTTTATTATATAATATTTGATTCTTATTACAATAACAAATGAAGCAGTTTGGTGGAGTGGTTGAGCGCGCATGCAATGAGCATTAGGACCTGGGTTCGAATCCCAGGTCCCCCAAAACCTTATTTGTTTTTCTTCTTCAGGTATTCCCATGTGACATTCAAAGAGTGGACCACCATGCGCTTGCAGATCTTAAATGCTACGTGGCTCACAAAGCAGATCCAATGGTCTAGATGGAAGACTACCATAGGTCAGAGTCAACAAGCATGTGGGTAATTCAGAAAGTCAAAGCAGGCTAATTGGATTTGGGCCTGAACATTGCTGAACCTACCACCAAATTAAGCCCACACCCCCTATTTTGGTTTATTTTTTTTCTCTCTATTTATTTTATTTAATTATTATTAACAAAATTAACCAATTAATATTTTTTATATAAAAATCAGAAAACACAAAAAAATAATATTTATTAATTTCACTATTTTATTTTTGTAAATAAACCATTAATTAATTTATTTAGCTTAAATTAGGTTTAATGATAATATATTTTGTAATAAATTAAAATTGATTCAGAATTAGGTTTTTAATATTTTTAACCATTTTTTTATTTCCTTAATTAAAATAAAAACTAAAAAATATTTTCTTTTAATTAATTAATTCAATTATTAATTTAGATTAACTTTTTTTAATTCAAAAATAACAAAAATATGCTTTATTGAATTAAAAGGGTCAAAACCCTAAAGGACATTCCGATTCAATTTTTCTCGCGCGAATTATCTTTGATCCATATAATTGTAATTGCTCCGAGGATGTAATAGTTTTTTAATTAGGATTTATTTATCGTTTTTATTAACTTTTCGCATTTTAATTTTCAAGGGTTTGTTTTTGGCGATGTAAATACCCGACGCCTTGTAATAGCTAAGATTTATTTTCCGCAATTTAATTTCCGCAACTATTAACTGTTAGATGTTTGAATAATAGGCTATGAATGACAAGATCTATCTTAACTTAAAATCAACAGTAGCTCACCATAACATGCAAAGATAATATAACTGAAAAACAATACACTCGCACATGCCACTCTTAGGGTACACCTCACTTGGTTGCCACGAACGTGGTCATTGAGTATAGAAAGTTTTAGAGGTCGCCCTCTTGTCCAAAGATCATCAGTTGCCTCGAAACGGTTGCCTCGGATAAAAATGATCTAAGACATTAGGGTTACCGCTAAGGCATCCTAACATTGCTTTAGTGACCACACGTCCCTTAATCGAATTGACCCGAAAACTCCAACGACAGTGCTACCTACTCCTTAATAGTGGGATAACACTGTCTAAAGGACATTTGTACAGTTTAATTCCTTTTTGAGTAGGTAGATGTTCTTAAGTACTTGCTCTTTTGAAAACAAAAAACAAAACTTTTCGCACTCACACTCTCTTCAAAAACAAAACTCTTTTCAAACCTACAATCACAAAGAAAAGCAAATTTTGAAAACACTTTGAGCAAGTACCTAAGAGCCCGTGGATAACCACGGATAGAAAGGGTGCTAACACCTTCCCTTTCTATAATCTACCTCCCGAACCCGAGAAACATCTCGAAAAGGAATTTTTCTGTGCTTTTGTCCTTTCCTTGTTGGATAAAATAAAAGACGGTGGCGACTCTTGCTTACCGCGACATTTTGCGAAAACAAATGCAAAATGCGAACCAGCATTCCAAAACAGTCAGTTCTATTCCCACCGATCATAGATAGGCATAAGATTAGAGACCAGTATTGCCCCCACATATTGATTGTGGTTGTCTGCCTTATTATGACCCTTCTGGCCATACACATCATTGGCTTCCCTCTTACAAGAAAACGGCTTCTTCTCAGCATTAAAAGATGCAGCCATAGAGATCTTCCCACTCTTGATACCACTTTCAATACTTTCTCCAGTCAGAACCATCTCTATGAATCCAGATGAGGAACTCCCAATCAACAGATTAAAGAACGGGCCTGTCAGAGTGCCCATGAACATATCTACCATTTTCCGATTATTCAGAGGAAGTTGTACCCTGCCATCTAGATCTCTCCATTTCTGGGCATATTCTTTGAAGCCTTCGCTAGAACCCATAGACATGTTTTGAAGTTGTATACGAGTTGGAGCGAGGTCAGCATTGTATCGATACTCCTTGTAGAAAGCATCAACTAATTCTTCCTAGGTATGAATGTCTGTTCTTTCTAGGTGGTAGAACCACTCAAGTTGCGTGCCAGCTAAACTTTCTTGGAATAAATGGACCCATAACTCCCAGTCAGCAGTGTGAGGCTGGATCTTCCTGACATAGGTCCTTAAGTGCAACTTAGGGAAGGAGACACCATCATATTTAGCGAACGTGGGGACCTTGAATTTTGGTGGGATGATCACGCAAGAAACCAGGCCTAATTCTTCAAAGTCCAAGCCAGGTATCTGCTGAATCTCCATAGCATTGAGAAGATCCTCCAGTTGTTTGTATCTATCATCAGCAGGAGGATACTGCTCCTCAGAATAATCAGCTTCGCCTTCATCAGTTCCCGGGTTGTTATCTTTTTCATGATTATCCCCCTTATTTGATAGAGTTGAAAGATCTAGAGCTCCTTTAATCGGTCTTCTGAGTCTTCTTCCCATATTAAGGATTCCAGCCGGTTTCTTTGCCTTCTTCTTTTTCTCTTTGATGACGAGAGCTTTCAGTTTTTCCTGCCCCTGGGCCAAAGCCATGAACATTTGTTGAAACTGAGCATTTTGAGTCTGTAGATCCTTCACTATTTGTTCTAGAGCCATTGCTGAAATAAACAGCGAAGAGGATGAGAAACCTGCTTTGAAACCTGCTTATGCAATGATATGTATGATATATGTATGCAATGTTTTCAAGGATCTCGCGGGGTAAACACAAGAAAATGTTAGGAGTTGACTGCGGCTTTGATTGAAGAACTTCGTATTGTTGAATTTCCTTCTATGAGAATCAAGCTCACCATATCGAGTGGGTCATAGCCTCTGACTCAATTTATCGTGTTTTGATCTTTTGACAGCATTGGCTAGAGGAAAATAAATCCACTTTCCCCTTGCTAGATGTTTGGTTCGTCATAACCTGCATCACATGCCCTCTAGATCCTTGAATTGGTTAGTATGATATGCCATGTTATGATGTCATGATTATGCTAAGAAATCACATATATGGCAAGCACAAGCAAATCTCACCAAAACCTTAGGTTTAAGGCATGCATGGGTTTTAAGGTCATACCCTCTTGAAGTTGGATTGGTTTAACCTGTCCTATAAATAGCAACTGGGTTCTAAGGGATCTCAATATCACTGATCTTTCCCACAAGTTTCGTTCGATAGGCAACTGACTTGCAACCAAACAAAACTCAGGAGTCAAACCTCAATGAGTGTACCGAGTATCTGCCGACTTTGGGAATACACAAAAGACAGCCATCTCACTATGTTATAATGGCCAAGTTGTCCAGTTAAAGGTTCTAAGGTCAGTTGATGCTTTATGACACCACACAGCGGCCCCATATTCTCCTTGATTAACTCAAGGGCTACCGATACCAACCAAAGTGTCGCATCAACATAGCCATCGCTTCAACCGTGTCGGTATACCCCACACATTTTCCACGATCTATTGCTACTTACCTAAAAGGTATCCCCAGATACGGATGTAGGCTCTATAGTAACCCAAATAATACTCTTAAAAATAAAGCAATCAAAACAAGCAAAAAAGCAATTTAAAATTATCTAGACCCTATGGTAAACCCCGCTTTATTACATTTCCCCAGCAGAGTCGCCAATTCTGTGATACGGTGGCAGAACCAACTGTTATACTGGTTTGCATTTTGTATTCACAAATGTCGCGGTAAGCAAGAGTCGCCACCGACTTTTCTTTTATCCAACACATGAAAGGGTGAAAAGAACAGAAAAAGACCCTTTTCGAGATTTTCTGAGTAGGGGGTAGATTATGGAAAGGGAAGGTGTTAGCACCCTTTCCATCCTTGGTTTTCCACGGGCTTTTAGGTACTTGCTCATTATTTGAAATTTGTTTTCATGTTTGTGTGTTTTGAAAGGTTTGTTTGAAAATGCCTTAGTACCGCGATTCGCTTTATGATATCTGTTGTATCAATCCTCAAGAGTGTGATAAAGCGTTTTGAAAATTTTGTTTGAAAAGTGTTTGAAAGTGTGGTGTGTAAAAATTTGTTCTTGAGCAAGTACTTAAGAGTTATCTACCTACTCGAAAAAATTTTGTTCTTTTCCTCCTATCCTTTAGACAGTGCTATCCTACTATTAGTGAGTAGGTAGTCCTAGTCGTCGGATGTAGAGGGACTATCGAAAGGGACGTTACGGTAACTAAGGCAATTGGGAAAGAACTCTTAGTAGCTATCCTAAAACCCTAAGATCACTTTTTAATTGAAGCAACAGTCGATAGGGTCATCGAGGGACTAGTGATCTCTTTAGACTTAAGGACAGCCACTAAGAATTCTCACGTTTCGAGAATTGTGACTGTTATTTTCCGAGGCAACCAAGTGAGGTATACCCTAAGGGTGCAAGTGTGCAACCGTGTTTTTTTTTCCAGATATTTATCTTGCAGTTAGTGATTTACTGATTAATTGATTAATCTTGTCATGCACGCCTAAGTTACTAACAATTATATACAAGCATATAAGAAATATAAAAGCGAGAAATAAAAGTTCCTATGCTATTATAGGGCTTTAGTGTAGATACATAAATAATGACTAAAACGTAAAGTGCATAAATTATAAACCCTAATTAAACTATTACAAACTGGACACAATTACATCAATAATAAAAAATAATCGCATGGAAAAATAATAACACGCGGGAATTAAATCTGGAAAAGGCTTTAATCCCTAAAAATATAATTTGATCATTAAAGTATTTTTGGGATTTTTTATGAAAAATATTTGAAATTTAACCTAATCTCTAATTAATTTCAAATTAAGGAAAACAAATTAAAGTTAATTAAATTAATTAATTTGTAGAAAATTAATTTATTAAGAAAAAAAACTAAGTCCTAATTTTCTTGATGATTTTTTGATTTTATGAGTTAAAAATAATTATTTAAGATAAAAAAAAAACAAATAAAATAATTAAACAAAATAAAATAGTGAAATTAAAAAAGAAAAGGAAAGTAATGGGCCTGAGGAGGTGTGAACCCAATTGGAGGGGTATGCTGCTGAATTTGTCAAAGCCCAGCCAACCAACCCAATTGCCCTTGCGTGTGATTCAGTGTGGAGCAAGCTTGGAGGTCCACCATGTACGTTTGAAGCTGGAGTGTTTGATCTGGTGTTGATTGATCTAAGGGTGATGAATTTGAGGCATATGGTATGCGCGTTGGGCAAGCAACACATTGGATATGGAAACAAAGTGTTAGAAAAATAATATGCAGGAGGCAGGGGTCGAACCCCTGACCTCCCCACACACGCGCGCCTTAAGCCCTTCACCTTTGCATCTGAGCCAGCTTGTCACTCGTTACATAAACTGAGCACAACATAATATATTTGGATAATGGTCAGTATTTAAGACAAAAACGCATGCAATTCAAATGATCCAATCCTCATATGCCACACCATCGTCTTCCCCAACGGGCTGTCGTTTTAGCCAAAGGACTTTTACCTACTGATAACACTATCACTACAGGACCTGCACATTTCCAAAATCTTAACCAAGCAACATAAATTCAATGTAAAGGCATGGATCAATTGGGTTTGATCTCATGAGCACGATGGTATTCTTCTTTTGGCCTAATTTTACCTGTATTGGAAAACCCTAAAACAAACCTCAAAAGCCTAACAATGGCAATTGGTCATATATGCATCAAAATAAGCAATTAAACATTCACACACATTCTAAATACTCATACAAACATGAATGCATACTCAAAATTCATTTATAACGTGTGTATGATCAAAAATCAAATTTTAAAAAAAGAAGAGCAAACAGTGGTGATGTGAATGCTGATTCTGGATGCGTTGATGCGTGAGAATGATCCTGTTAGCTTCCAAATGTTCCAAGGAATCGATTGCAAACGTCCAAAGTCTTTGAATCTCTCTGTAATCCAAAATCTGATTGCCACTTTTTTTCAAAAAATTGGAACTTCTAATGTCAGTTTCATGCGGCCAACCCTTGTTTTTTTTGGTTTGGGAATGTTACACATATATATGAGAACGTATTAGGTTAACAAAGTTGGATGGGATCTTGGAGAATTATGGAGAAAATATTTGATTTGCCTATGGGATTTTAAGTTTCCAAACTTGGCCAAAATATGATTTTTCCTTTCCAATCAACCCTTGAACGAAATCTTGACTTGATGATCTGATTCTAGACCTATGATATGATCCTAAAACAAATCTTTGGATTTTATTTCATTATTTCACTATTTTATTTGATTTATTTTGATTTAAATGAATAAAAATTCAAATAAATAAAAACAAATCTTATAAAAATAAAATAATGGATTTAAATATCCTAAATAAGTTCATGTATATGCTTGAGATCCAAAACCCACGCCTATTTGTCCAAAAGATCCAATTTGCTCATATTGACTTTTGTGCATTTTCCTAAAATTGGTCAACTTTAGAAATGCATATCTTTCTCAATTTTAACCCTATGAGGGTGTTATTTAACTTTTTAGAGAGCTTAGGATGTCCTCTAAACAACCCTTTTCATATCATCTCAATTGGACCTTCCGTGTTCATGTAAGGAGCTTTGACCCAAAAGGTGTTTTTGTTGACTTTTTGAAAAGACCTATAATGTCCGAGCTTGTATCTTTTGATTGAGGAATTTCTTGAACTTGAGGGCTGAAGAGAAGTTGTATGGAATTGGATTCTATTTAAAATTAGCCTTGGAGGAAAAATATCTGATAAAGTATGAGAAAGTTATGCCTGGTCAAAGCTTGGTTGACTTTTCCTATAGAAACCCTAATTTGCCATTTTTGACTTTTGATGAGTTATGAGCATTTCTTGAGGAATCATGATCAACCCTTGATCAAATGATGGGTATTACTTAAAAATGTTGATGCTGACCATAAATCTTGAAGTTTGTCTATATTTGGGCCATATTTGACTTTTGACCTAATATAGTTGATTTCTAGGCATTTGAGCAGTTGACTGAGCAAACTTGTTGTTCAAGGCATGAAATTTGGCATGGATGATCTTGAGGACATATTAGGATAATGGAGAAGATTTGCGATCCTTTGGACTCAGACATCTTTCTTAAAATTGAAACCATATTTGAGGTGTTGCCTTAGGAGGAGAATTTGTCTGGTCAATTCTTGGTCGTCCTTGAGCAATTGAGGACCTCTAGAGGCATGCCTTGAGTGAAAATGGGAGGGAACATTTTGGGGTACAACACATACATTGGTCCACAAACCAGATTTTGTATCATGCTACAAATAATGCTTTCCAAGCCTGCTGTATTGACCACATAACAACCCAAAACCATGTCAAAAGACAGCCTACTATCCTACTATAAAACAACCCTGCACCAAGCTGCCACAACACTCCAAAACTGCTACAAAAACAAGCCTGACATGCTACTACAAACCCAATCCAAGCCTGCTTCATCTCAGCCCCATCTTTGCACCATATTTGCATATGAGAGCTGCATCTAAAAGGCAATGATGTAGCATACCCAAACTGTTCAAATTGTTATTTGTTTCCCTCCCAAAATCCCATAAAAACTTCCTCTATAAATAGATTGTTTTCACAACACACAAGGTGGCTTTTAGAGAGAGAATAAAGATTTTTTGAACATAAAAAACATAATTTCTTTGTAACCTTTTCTTATTCAAAAAACCAGTTCTACTTTCATTAAAAATAGAACCTCAATCCATTATTCCATCTTACAAACTCTCCCATAAACCAAACACCTTATCACATAGAGATTGTTCAAACATAAAAACAGTCCCTGTAATTCCATTATCTTCACCCTCCAAACATAAAAACAGTATTGTACAACTTGAATGAGTTTCAACAGTTTGGAACAAGCTTCCTGGAGATTCATTGGAGCCATCACAACATCTTGGAAAGTATTCAGACTTAAAACACTAAGTGCAGTCTCAAGGTTAGTCTTAAAAAAATAATATTTATTAATTTCACTATTTTATTTTTGTAAATAAACCATTAATTAATTTATTTAGCTTAAATTAGGTTTAATGATAATATATTTTGTAATAAATTAAAATTGATTCAGAATTAGGTTTTTAATATTTTTAACCATTTTTTTATTTCCTTAATTAAAATAAAAACTAAAAAATATTTTCTTTTAATTAATTAATTCAATTATTAATTTAGATTAAATTTTTTTAATTCAAAAATAACAAAAATATGCTTTATTGAATTAAAAGGGTCAAAACCCTAAAGGACATTCCGATTCAATTTTTCTCGCGCGAATTATCTTTGATCCATATAATTGTAATTGCTCCGAGGATGTAATAGTTTTTTAATTAGGATTTATTTATCGTTTTTATTAACTTTTCGCATTTTAATTTTCAAGGGTTTGTTTTTGGCGATGTAAATACCCGACGCCTTGTAATAGCTAAGATTTATTTTCCGCAATTTAATTTCCGCAACTATTAACTGTTAGATGTTTGAATAATAGGCTATGAATGACAAGATCTATCTTAACTTAAAATCAACAGTAGCTCACCATGAC
Source organism: Vicia faba (assembly GCA_948472305.1). Lineage (NCBI taxonomy): Eukaryota > Viridiplantae > Streptophyta > Magnoliopsida > Fabales > Fabaceae > Vicia > Vicia faba. The sequence continues at coordinate 1,324,298,435 of OX451739.1, forward strand.
ATGCAAAGATAATATAACTGAAAAACAATACACTCGCACATGCCACTCTTAGGGTACACCTCACTTGGTTGCCACGAACGTGGTCATTGAGTATAGAAAGTTTTAGAGGTCGCCCTCTTGTCCAAAGATCATCAGTTGCCTCGAAACGGTTGCCTCGGATAAAAATGATCTAAGACATTAGGGTTACCGCTAAGGCATCCTAACATTGCTTTAGTGACCACACGTCCCTTAATCGAATTGACCCGAAAACTCCAACGACAGTGCTACCTACTCCTCAATAGTGGGATAACACTGTCTAAAGGACATTTGTACAGTTTAATTCCTTTTTGAGTAGGTAGAGGTTCTTAAGTACTTGCTCTTTTGAAAACAAAAAACAAAACTTTTCGCACTCACACTCTCTTCAAAAACAAAACTCTTTTCAAACCTACAATCACAAAGAAAAGCAAATTTTGAAAACACTTTGAGCAAGTACCTAAGAGCCCGTGGATAACCACGGATAGAAAGGGTGCTAACACCTTCCCTTTCTATAATCTACCTCCCGAACCCGAGAAACATCTCGAAAAGGAATTTTTCTGTGCTTTTGTCCTTTCCTTGTTGGATAAAATAAAAGACGGTGGCGACTCTTGCTTACCGCGACATTTTGCGAAAACAAATGCAAAATGCGAACCAGCATTCCAAAACAGTCAGTTCTATTCCCACCGATCATAGATAGGCATAAGATTAGAGACCAGTATTGCCCCCACATATTGATTGTGGTTGTCTGCCTTATTATGACCCTTCTGGCCATACACATCATTGGCTTCCCTCTTACAAGAAAATGGCTTCTTCTCAGCATTAAAAGATGCAGCCATAGAGATCTTCCCACTCTTGATACCACTTTCAATACTTTCTCCAATCAGAACCATCTCTATGAATCCAGATGAGGAACTCCCAATCAACCGATTAAAGAACGGGCCTGTCAGAGTGCCCATGAACATATCTACCATTTCCCGATTATTCAGAGGAAGTTGTACCCTGCCATCTAGATCCCTCCATTTCTGGGCATATTCTTTGAAGCCTTCGCTAGAACCCATAGACATGTTTTGAAGTTGTATACGAGTTGGAGCGAGGTCAGCATTGTATCGATACTCCTTGTAGAAAGCAGCAACTAATTCTTCCTAGGTATGAATGTCTGTTATTTCTAGCTGGTAGAACCACTCAAGTTGCGTGCCAGCTAAACTTTCTTGGAATAAATGGACCCATAACTCCCAGTCAGCAGTGTGAGGCTGGATCTTCCTGACATAGGTCCTTAAGTGCAACTTAGGGAAGGAGACACCATCATATTTAGCGAACGTGGGGACCTTGAATTTTGGTGGGATGATCACGCAAGAAACCAGGCCTAATTCTTCAAAGTCCAAGCCAGGTATCTGCTGAATCTCCATAGCATTGAGAAGATCCTCCAGCTATTTGTATCTATCATCAGCAGGAGGATACTGCTCCTCAGAATAATCAGCTTCGCCTTCATCAGTTCCCGGGTTGTTATCTTCTTCATGATTATCCCCCTTATTTGATAGAGTTGAAAGATCTAGAGCTCCTTTAATCGGTCTTCTGAGTCTTCTTCCCATATTAAGGATTCCAGCCGGTTTCTTTGCCTTCTTCTTCTTTTTCTCTTTGATGACGAGAGCTTTCAGTTTTTCCTGCCCCTGGGCCAAAGCCATGAACATTTGTTGAAACTGAGCATTTTGAGTCTGTAGATCCTTCACTATTTGTTCTAGAGCCATTGCTGAAATAAACAGCGAAGAGGATGAGAAACCTGCTTTGAAACCTGCTTATGCAATGATATGTATGATATATGTATGCAATGTTTTCAAGGATCTCGCGGGGTAAACACAAGAAAATGTTAGGAGTTGACTGCGGCTTTGATTGAAGAACTTCGTATTGTTGAATGTCCTTCTATGAGAATCAAGCTCACCATATCGAGTGGGTCATAGCCTCTGACTCAATTTATCGTGTTTTGGTCTTTTGACAGCATTGGCTAGAGGAAAATAAATCCACTTTCCCCTTGCTAGATGTTTGGTTCGTCATAACCTGCATCACATGCCCTCTAGATCCTTGAATTGGTTAGTATGATATGCCATGTTATGATGTCATGATTATGCTAAGAAATCACATATATGGAAAGCACAAGCAAATCTCACCAAAACCTTAGGTTTAAGGCATGCATGGGTTTTAAGGTCATACCCTCTTGAAGTTGGATTGGGTTAACCTGTCCTATAAATAGCAACTGGGTTCTAAGGGATCTCAATATCACTGATCTTTCCCACAAGTTTCGTTCGATAGGCAACTGACTTGCAACCAAACAAAACTCAGGAGTCAAACCTCAATGAGTGTACCGAGTATCTGCCGACTTTGGGAATACACAAAAGACAGCCATCTCACTATGTTCTAATGGCCAAGTTGTCCAGTTAAAGGTTCTAAGGTCAGTTGATGCTTTATGACACCACGCAGCGGCCCCATATTCTCCTTGATTAACTCAAGGGATACCGATACCAACCAAAGTGTCGCATCAACATAGCCATCGCTTCAACCGTGTCGGTATACCCCACACATTTTCCACGATCTATTGCTACTTACCTAAAAGGTATCCCCAGATACGGATGTAGGCTCTATAGTAACCCAAATAATACTCTTAAAAATAAAGCAATCAAAACAAGCAAAAAAGCAATTTAAAATTATCTAGACCCTAAGGTAAACCCCACTTTATTACATTTCCCCAGCAGAGTCGCTAATTCTGTGATACGGTGGCAGAACCAACTGTTATACTGGTTTGCATTTTGTATTCACAAATGTCGCGGTAAGCAAGAGTCGCCACCGACTTTTCTTTTATCCAACACATGAAAGGGTGAAAAGAACAGAAAAAGACCCTTTTCGAGATTTTCTGAGTAGGGGGTAGATTATGGAAAGGGAAGGTGTTAGCACCCTTTCCATCCTTGGTTTTCCACGGGCTTTTGGGTACTTGCTCATTATTTGAAATTTATTTTCATGTTTGTGTGTTTTGAAAGGTTTGTTTGAAAATGCCTTAGTACCGCGATTCGCTTTATGATATCTGTTGTATCAATCCTCAAGAGTGTGATAAAGCGTTTTGAAAATTTTGTTTGAAAAGTGTTTGAAAGTGTGGTGTGTAAAAATTTGTTCTTGAGCAAGTACTTAAGAGTTATCTACCTACTCGAAAAAAGTTTGTTCTTTTCCTCCTATCCTTTAGACAGTGCTATCCTACTATTAATGAGTAGGTAGTCCTAGTCGTCGGATGTAGAGGGACTATCGAAAGGGACGTTACGGTAACTAAGGCAATTGGGAAAGAACTCTTAGTAACTATCCTAAAACCCTAAGATCACTTTTTAATTGAAGCAACAGTCGAGAGGGTCATCGAGGGACTAGTGATCTCTTTAGACTTAAGGACAGCCACTAAGAATTCTCACGTTTCGAGAATTGTGACTGTTATTTTCCGAGGCAACCAAGTGAGGTATACCCTAAGGGTGCAAGTGTGCAACTGTGTTTTTTTTTCCAGATATTTATCTTGCAGTTAGTGATTTACTGATTAATTGATTAATCTTGTCATGCACGCCTAAGTTACTAACAATTATATACAAGCATATAAGAAATATAAAAGCGAGAAATAAAAGTTCCTATGCTATTATAGGGCTTTAGTGTATATACATAAATAATGACTAAAACGTAAAGTGCATAAATTATAAACCCTAATTAAACTATTACAAACTGGGCACAATTACATCAATAATAAAAAATAATCGCATGGAAAAATAATAACACGCGGGAATTAAATCTGGAAAAGGCTTTAATCCCTAAAAATATAATTTGATCATTAAAGTATTTTTGGGATTTTTTATGAAAAATATTTGAAATTTAACCTAATCTCTAATTAATTTCAAATTAAGGAAAACAAATTAAAGTTAATTAAATTAATTAATTTGTAGAAAATTAATTTATTAAGAAAAAAAACTAAGTCCTAATTTTCTTGATGATTTTTTGATTTTATGAGTTAAAAAAAATTATTTAAGATAAAAAAAACAAATAAAATAATTAAACAAAATAAAATAGTGAAATTAAAAAAGAAAAGGAAAGTAATGGGCCTGAGGAGGTGTGAACCCAATTGGAGGGGTATGCTGCTGAATTTGTCAAAGCCCAGCCAGCCAGCCCAATTGCCCTTGCGTGTGATTCAGTGTGGAGCAAGCTTGGAGGTCCACCATGTACGTTTGAAGCTGGAGTGTTTGATCTGGTGTTGATTGATCTAAGGGTGATGAATTTGAGGCATATGGTATGCGCGTTGGGCAAGCAACACATTGGATATGGAAACAAAGTGTTAGAAAAATAATATGCAGGAGGCAGGGGTCGAACCCCTGACCTCCCCACACACGCGCGCCTTAAGCCCTTCACCTTTGCATCTGAGCCAGCTTGTCACTCGTTACATAAACTGAGCACAACATAATATATTTGGATAATGGTCAGTATTTAAGACAAAAACGCATGCAATTCAAATGATCCAATCCTCATATGCCACACCATCGTCTTCCCCAACGGGCTGTCGTTTTAGCCAAAGGACTTTTACCTACGGATAACACTATCACTACAGGACCTGCACATTTCCAAAATCTTAACCAAGCAACATAAATTCAATGTAAAGGCATGGATCAATTGGGTTTGATCTCATGAGCCCGATGGTATTCTTCTTTTGGCTTAATTTTACCTGTATTGGAAAACCCTAAAACAAACCTCAAAACCCTAACAATGGCAATTGGTCATATATGCATCAAAATAAGCAATTAAACATTCACACACATTCTAAATACTCATACAAACATGAATGCATACTCAAAATTCATTTATAACATGTGTATGATCAAAAATCAAATTTTAAAAAAAGAAGAGCAAACAGTGGTGATGTGAATGCTGATTCTGGATGCGTTGATGCGTGAGAATGATCCTGTTAGCTTCCAAATGTTCCAAGGAATCGATTGCAAACGTCCAAAGTCTTTGAATCTCTCTGTAATCCAAAATCTGATTGCCACTTTTTGTCAAAAAATTGGAACTTCTAATGTCAGTTTCATGCGGCCAACCCTTGTTTTTTTGGTTTGGGAATGTTACACATATATATGAGAACGTATTAGGTTAACAAAGTTGGATGGGATCTTGGAGAATTATGGAGAAAATATTTGATTTGCCTATGGGATTTTAAGTTTCCAAACTTGGCCAAAATATGATTTTTCCTTTCCAATCAACCCTTGAACGAAATCTTGACTTGATGATCTGATTCTAGACCTATGATATGATCCTAAAACAAATCTTTGGATTTTATTTCATTATTTCACTATTTTATTTGATTTATTTTGATTTAAATGAATAAAAATTCAAATAAATAAAAACAAATCTTATAAAAATAAAATAATGGATTTAAATATCCTAAATAAGTTCATGTATATGCTTGAGATCCAAAACCCACGCCTATTTGTCCAAAAGATCCAATTTGCTCATATTGACTTTTGTGCATTTTCCTAAAATTGGTCAACTTTAGAAATGCATATCTTTCTCAATTTTAACCCTATGAGGGTGTTATTTAACTTTTTAGAGAGCTTAGGATGTCCTCTAAACAACCCTTTTCATATCATCTCAATTGGACCTTCCGTGTTCATGTAAGGAGCTTTGACCCAAAAGGTGTTTTTGTTGACTTTTTGAAAAGACCTATAATGTCCGAGCTTGTATCTTTTGATTGAGGAATTTCTTGAACTTGAGGGTTGAATAGCAGTTGTAGGGAATTGGATTCTATTTAAAATTAGCCTTGGAGGAAAAATATCTGATAAAGTATGAGAAAGTTATGCCTGGTCAAAGCTTGGTTGACTTTTCCTATAGAAACCCTAATTTGCCATTTTTGACTTTTGATGAGTTATGAGCATTTCTTGAGGAATCATGATCAACCCTTGATCAAATGATGGGTATTACTTAAAAATGTTGATGCTGACCATAAATCTTGAAGTTTCTCTATATTTGGGCCATATTTGACTTTTGACCTAGTATAGTTGATTTCTAGGCATTTGAGCAGTTGACTGAGCAAACTTGTTGTTCAAGGCATGAAATTTGGCATGGATGATCTTGAGGACATATTAGGATAATGGAGAAGATTTGCGATCCTTTGGACTCAGACATCTTTCTTAAAATTGAAACCATAGTTGAGGTGTTGCCTTAGGAGGAGAATTTGTCTGGTCAATTCTTGGTCGTCCTTGAGCAATTGAGGACCTCTAGAGGCATGCCTTGAGTGAAAATGGGAGGGAACATTTTGGGGTACAACACATACATTGGTCCACAAACCAGATTTTGTATCATGCTACAAATAATGCTTTCCAAGCCTGCTGTATTGACCACATAACAACCCAAAACCATGTCAAAAGACAGCCTACTATCCTACTATAAAACAACCCTGCACCAAGCTGCCACAACACTCCAAAACTGCTACAAAAACAAGCCTGGCATGCTACTACAAACCCAATCCAAGCCTGCTTCATCTCAGCCCCATCTTTGCACCATATTTGCATATGAGAGCTGCATCTAAAAGGCAATGATGTAGCATACCCAAACTGTTCAAATTGTTATTTGTTTCCCTCCCAAAATCCCATAAAAACTTCCTCTATAAATAGATTGTTTTCACAACACACAAGGTGGCTTTTAGAGAGAGAATAAAGATTTTTTGAACATAAAAAACATAATTTCTTTGTAACCTTTTCTTATTCAAAAAACCTGTTCTACTTTCATTAAAAATAGAACCTCAATCCATTATTCCATCTTACAAACTCTCCCATAAACCAAACACCTTATCACATAGAGATTGTTCAAACATAAAAACAGTCCCTGTAATTCCATTATCTTCACCCTCCAAACATAAAAACAGTACTATACAACTTGAATGAGTTTCAACAGTTTGGAACAAGCTTCCTGGAGATTCATTGGAGCCATCACAACATCTTGGAAAGTATTCAGACTTAAAACACTAAGTGCAGTCTCAAGGTTAGTCTTAAAAAAATAATATTTATTAATTTCACTATTTTATTTTTGTAAATAAACCATTAATTAATTTATTTAGCTTAAATTAGGTTTAATGATAATATATTTTGTAATAAATTAAAATTGATTCAGAATTAGGTTTTTAATATTTTTAACCATTTTTTTATTTCCTTAATTAAAATAAAAACTAAAAAATATTTTCTTTTAATTAATTAATTCAATTATTAATTTAGATTAAATTTTTTTAATTCAAAAATAACAAAAATATGCTTTATTGAATTAAAAGGGTCAAAACCCTAAAGGACATTCCGATTCAATTTTTCTCGCGCGAATTATCTTTGATCCATATAATTGTAATTGCTCCGAGGATGTAATAGTTTTTTAATTAGGATTTATTTATCGTTTTTATTAACTTTTCGCATTTTAATTTTCAAGGGTTTGTTTTTGGCGATGTAAATACCCGACGCCTTGTAATAGCTAAGATTTATTTTCCGCAATTTAATTTCCGCAACTATTAACTGTTAGATGTTTGAATAATAGGCTATGAATGACAAGATCTATCTTAACTTAAAATCAACAGTAGCTCACCATGACATGCAAAGATAATATAACTGAAAAACAATACACTCGCACATGCCACTCTTAGGGTACACCTCACTTGGTTGCCACGAACGTGGTCATTGAGTATAGAAAGTTTTAGAGGTCGCCCTCTTGTCCAAAGATCATCAGTTGCCTCGAAACGGTTGCCTCGGATAAAAATGATCTAAGACATTAGGGTTACCGCTAAGGCATCCTAACATTGCTTTAGTGACCACACGTCCCTTAATCGAATTGACCCGAAAACTCCAACGACAGTGCTACCTACTCCTCAATAGTGGGATAACACTGTCTAAAGGACATTTGTACAGTTTAATTCCTTTTTGAGTAGGTAGAGGTTCTTAAGTACTTGCTCTTTTGAAAACAAAAAACAAAACTTTTCGCACTCACACTCTCTTCAAAAACAAAACTCTTTTCAAACCTACAATCACAAAGAAAAGCAAATTTTGAAAACACTTTGAGCAAGTACCTAAGAGCCCGTGGATAACCACGGATAGAAAGGGTGCTAACACCTTCCCTTTCTATAATCTACCTCCCGAACCCGAGAAACATCTCGAAAAGGAATTTTTCTGTGCTTTTGTCCTTTCCTTGTTGGATAAAATAAAAGACGGTGGCGACTCTTGCTTACCGCGACATTTTGCGAAAACAAATGCAAAATGTGAACCAGCATTCCAAAACAGTCAGTTCTATTCCCACCGATCATAGATAGGCATAAGATTAGAGACCAGTATTGCCCCCACATATTGATTGTGGTTGTCTGCCTTATTATGACCCTTCTGGCCATACACATCATTGGCTTCCCTCTTACAAGAAAATGGCTTCTTCTCAGCATTAAAAGATGCAGCCATAGAGATCTTCCCACTCTTGATACCACTTTCAATACTTTCTCCAGTCAGAACCATCTCTATGAATCCAGATGAGGAACTCCCAATCAACAGATTAAAGAACGGGCCTGTCAGAGTGCCCATGAACATATCTACCATTTCCCGATTATTCAGAGGAAGTTGTACCCTGCCATCTAGATCCCTCCATTTCTGGGCATATTCTTTGAAGCCTTCGCTAGAACCCATAGACATGTTTTGAAGTTGTATACGAGTTGGAGCGAGGTCAGCATTGTATCGATACTCCTTGTAGAAAGCAGCAACTAATTCTTCCTAGGTATGAATGTCTGTTATTTCTAGCTGGTAGAACCACTCAAGTTGCGTGCCAGCTAAACTTTCTTGGAATAAATGGACCCATAACTCCCAGTCAGCAGTGTGAGGCTGGATCTTCCTGACATAGGTCCTTAAGTGCAACTTAGGGAAGGAGACACCATCATATTTAGCGAACGTGGGGACCTTGAATTTTGGTGGGATGATCACGCAAGAAACCAGGCCTAATTCTTCAAAGTCCAAGCCAGGTATTTGCTGAATCTCCATAGCATTGAGAAGATCCTCCAGCTGTTTGTATCTATCATCATCAGGAGGATACTGCTCCTCAGAATAATCAGCTTCGCCTTCATCAGTTCCCGGGTTGTTATCTTCTTCATGATTATCCCCCTTATTTGATAGAGTTGAAAGATCTAGAGCTCCTTTAATCGGTCTTCTGAGTCTTCTTCCTATATTAAGAATTCCAGCCGGTTTCTTTGCCTTCTTCTTCTTTTTCTCTTTGATGACGAGAGCTTTCAGTTTTTCCTGCCCCTGGGCCAAAGCCATGAACATTTGTTGAAACTGAGCATTTTGAGTCTGTAGATCCTTCACTATTTGTTCTAGAGCCATTGCTGAAATAAACAGCGAAGAGGATGAGAAACCTGCTTTGAAACCTGCTTATGCAATGATATGTATGATATATGTATGCAATGTTTTCAAGGATCTCGCGGGGTAAACACAAGAAAATGTTAGGAGTTGACTGCGGCTTTGATTGAAGAACTTCGTATTGTTGAATGTCCTTCTATGAGAATCAAGCTCACCATATCGAGTGGGTCATAGCCTCTGACTCAATTTATCGTGTTTTGATCTTTTGACAGCATTGGCTAGAGGAAAATAAATCCACTTTCCCCTTGCTAGATGTTTGGTTCGTCATAACCTGTATCACATGCCCTCTAGATCCTTGAATTGGTTAGTATGATATGCCATGTTATGATGTCATGATTATGCTAAGAAATCACATATATGGCAAGCACAAGCAAATCTCACCAAAACCTTAGGTTTAAGGCATGCATGGGTTTTAAGGTCATACCCTCTTGAAGTTGGATTGGTTTAACCTGTCCTATAAATAGCAACTGGGTTCTAAGGGATCTCAATATCACTGATCTTTCCCACAAGTTTCGTTCGATAGGCAACTGACTTGCAACCAAACAAAACTCAGGAGTCAAACCTCAATGAGTGTACCGAGTATCTTCCGACTTTGGGAATACACAAAAGACAGCCATCTCACTATGTTCTAATGGCCAAGTTGTCCAGTTAAAGGTTCTAAGGTCAGTTGATGCTTTATGACACCACGCAGCGGCCCCATATTCTCCTTGATTAACTCAAGGGCTACCGATACCAACCAAAGTGTCGCATCAACATAGCCATCGCTTCAACCGTGTCGGTATACCCCGCACATTTTCCACGATCTATTGCTACTTACCTAAAAGGTATCCCCAGATACGGATGTAGGCTCTATAGTAACCCAAATAATACTCTTAAAAATAAAGCAATCAAAACAAGCAAAAAAGCAATTTAAAATTATCTAGACCCTAAGGTAAACCCCGCTTTATTACATTTCCCCAGCAGAGTCGCCAATTCTGTGATACGGTGGCAGAACCAACTGTTATACTGGTTTGCATTTTGTATTCACAAATGTCGCGGTAAGCAAGAGTCGCCACCGACTTTTCTTTTATCCAACACATGAAAGGGTGAAAAGAACTGAAAAAGACCCTTTTCGAGATTTTCTGAGTAGGGGGTAGATTATGGAAAGGGAAGGTGTTAGCACCCTTTCCATCCTTGGTTTTCCACGGGCTTTTGGGTACTTGCTCATTATTTGAAATTTGTTTTCATGTTTGTGTGTTTTGAAAGGTTTGTTTGAAAATGCCTTAGTATCGCGATTCGCTTTATGATATCTGTTGTATCAATCCTCAAGAGTGTGATAAAGCGTTTTGAAAATTTTGTTTGAAAAGTGTTTGAAAGTGTGGTGTGTAAAAATTTGTTCTTGAGCAAGTACTTAAGAGTTATCTACCTACTCGAAAAAAGTTTGTTCCTTTCCTCCTATCCTTTAGACAGTGCTATCCTACTATTAGTGAGTAGGTAGTCCTAGTCGTCGGATGTAGAGGGACTATCGAAAGGGACGTTACGGTAACTAAGGCAATTGGGAAAGAACTCTTAGTAACTATCCTAAAACCCTAAGATCACTTTTTAATTGAAGCAACAGTCGAGAGGGTCATCGAGGGACTAGTGATCTCTTTAGACTTAAGGACAGCCACTAAGAATTCTCACGTTTCGAGAATTGTGACTGTTATTTTCCGAGGCAACCAAGTGAGGTATACCCTAAGGGTGCAAGTGTGCAACTGTGTTTTTTTTCCCAGATATTTATCTTGCAGTTAGTGATTTACTGATTAATTGATTAATCTTGTCATGCACGCCTAAGTTACTAAAAATTATATACAAGCATATAAGAAATATAAAAGCGAGAAATAAAAGTTCCTATGCTATTATAGGGCTTTAGTGTAGATACATAAATAATGACTAAAACGTAAAGTGCATAAATTATAAACCCTAATTAAACTATTACAAACTGGGCACAATTACATCAATAATAAAAAATAATCGCATGGAAAAATAATAACACGCGGGAATTAAATCTGGAAAAGGCTTTAATCCCTAAAAATATAATTTGATCATTAAAGTATTTTTGGGATTTTTTATGAAAAATATTTGAAATTTAACCTAATCTCTAATTAATTTCAAATTAAGGAAAACAAATTAAAGTTAATTAAATTAATTAATTTGTAGAAAATTAATTTATTAAGAAAAAAAACTAAGTCCTAATTTTCTTGATGATTCTTTGATTTTATGAGTTAAAAAAAATTATTTAAGATAAAAAAAACAAATAAAATAATTAAACAAAATAAAATAGTGAAATTAAAAAAGAAAAGGAAAGTAATGGGCCTGAGGAGGTGTGAACCCAATTGGAGGGGTATGCTGCTGAATTTGTCAAAGCCCAGCCAGCCAGCCCAATTGCCCTTGCGTGTGATTCAGTGTGGAGCAAGCTTGGAGGTCCACCATGTACGTTTGAAGCTGGAGTGTTTGATCTGGTGTTGATTGATCTAAGGGTGATGAATTTGAGGCATATGGTATGTGCGTTGGGCAAGCAACACATTGGATATGGAAACAAAGTGTTAGAAAAATAATATGCAGGAGGCAGGGGTCGAACCCCTGACCTCCCCACACACGCGTGCCTTAAGCCCTTCACCTTTGCATCTGAGCCAGCTTGTCACTCGTTACATAAACTGAGCACAACATAATATATTTGGATAATGGTCAGTATTTAAGACAAAAACGCATGCAATTCAAATGATCCAATCCTCATATGCCACACCATCGTCTTCCCCAACGGGCTGTCGTTTTAGCCAAAGGACTTTTACCTACGGATAACACTATCACTACAGGACCTGCACATTTCCAAAATCTTAACCAAGCAACATAAATTCAATGTAAAGGCATGGATCAATTGGGTTTGATCTCATGAGCCCGATGGTATTCTTCTTTTGGCCTAATTTTACCTGTATTGGAAAACCCTAAAACAAACCTCAAAACCCTAACAATGGCAATTGGTCATATATGCATCAAAATAAGCAATTAAACATTCACACACATTCTAAATACTCATACAAACATGAATGCATACTCAAAATTCATTTATAACGTGTGTATGATCAAAAATCAAATTTTAAAAAAAGAAGAGCAAACAGTGGTGATGTGAATGCTGATTCTGGATGCGTTGATGCGTGAGAATGATCCTGTTAGCTTCCAAAGGTTCCAAGGAATCGATTGCAAACGTCCAAAGTCTTTGAATCTCTCTGTAATCCAAAATCTGATTGCCACTTTTTGTCAAAAAATTGGAACTTCTAATGTCAGTTTCATGCGGCCAACCCTTGTTTTTTTGGTTTGGGAATGTTACACATATATATGAGAACGTATTAGGTTAACAAAGTTGGATGGGATCTTGGAGAATTATGGAGAAAATATTTGATTTGCCTATGGGATTTTAAGTTTCCAAACTTGGCCAAAATATGATTTTTCCTTTCCAATCAACCCTTGAACGAAATCTTGACTTGATGATCTGATTCTAGACCTATGATATGATCCTAAAACAAATCTTTGGATTTTATTTCATTATTTCACTATTTTATTTGATTTATTTTGATTTAAATGAATAAAAATTCAAATAAATAAAAACAAATCTTATAAAAATAAAATAATGGATTTAAATATCCTAAATAAGTTCATGTATATGCTTGAGATCCAAAACCCACGCCTATTTGTCCAAAAGATCCAATTTGCTCATATTGACTTTTGTGCATTTTCCTAAAATTGGTCAACTTTAGAAATGCATATCTTTCTCAATTTTAACCCTATGAGGGTGTTATTTAACTTTTTAGAGAGCTTAGGATGTCCTCTAAATAACCCTTTTCATATCATCTCAATTGGACCTTCCGTGTTCATGTAAGGAGCTTTGACCCAAAAGGTGTTTTTGTTGACTTTTTGAAAAGACCTATAATGTCCGAGCTTGTATCTTTTGATTGAGGAATTTCTTGAACTTGAGGGCTGAAGAGAAGTTGTAGGGAATTGGATTCTATTTAAAATTAGCCTTGGAGGAAAAATATCTGATAAAGTATGAGAAAGTTATGCCTGGTCAAAGCTTGGTTGACTTTTCCTATAGAAACCCTAATTTGCCATTTTTGACTTTTGATGAGTTATGAGCATTTCTTGAGGAATCATGATCAACCCTTGATCAAATGATGGGTATTACTTAAAAATGTTGATGCTGACCATAAATCTTGAAGTTTGTCTATATTTGGGCCATATTTGACTTTTGACCTAGTATAGTTGATTTCTAGGCATTTGAGCAGTTGACTGAGCAAACTTGTTATTCAAGGCATGAAATTTGGCATGGATGATCTTGAGGACATATTAGGATAATGGAGAAGATTTGCGATCCTTTGGACTCAGACATCTTTCTTAAAATTGAAACCATAGTTGAGGTGTTGCCTTAGGAGGAGAATTTGTCTGGTCAATTATTGGTCGTCCTTGAGCAATTGAGGACCTCTAGAGGCATGCCTTGAGTGAAAATGGGAGGGAACATTTTGGGGTACAACACATACATTGGTCCACAAACCAGATTTTGTATCATGCTACAAATAATGCTTTCCAAGCCTGCTGTATTGACCACATAACAACCCAAAACCATGTCAAAAGACAGCCTACTATCCTACTATAAAACAACCCTGCACCAAGCTACCACAACACTCCAAAACTGCTACAAAAACAAGCCTGGCATGCTACTACAAACCCAATCCAAGCCTGCTTCATCTCAGCCCCATCTTTGCACCATATTTGCATATGAGAGCTGCATCTAAAAGGCAATGATGTAGCATACCCAAACTGTTCAAATTGTTATTTGTTTCCCTCCCAAAATCCCATAAAAACTTCCTCTATAAATAGATTGTTTTCACAACACACAAGGTGGCTTTTAGAGAGAGAATAAAGATTTTTTGAACATAAAAAACATAATTTCTTTGTAACCTTTTCTTATTCAAAAAACCAGTTCTACTTTCATTAAAAATAGAACCTCAATCCATTATTACATCTTACAAACTCTCCCATAAACCAAACACCTTATCACATAGAGATTGTTCAAACATAAAAACAGTCCCTGTAATGCCATTATCTTCACCCTCCAAACATAAAAACAGTACTGTACAACTTGAATGAGTTTCAACAGTTTGGAACAAGCTTCCTGGAGATTCATTGGAGCCATCACAACATCTTGGAAAGTATTCAGACTTAAAACACTAAGTGCAGTCTCAAGGTTAGTCTTCTTGACTTGGCATTTTTTCATACATAACTAATGATTTATTTTTGAAGATAAAATGTAGTAATCATTACCCCTTTTGAGCTAACCATTTGCTTGCTGTTTATGTTTATCAATCATATGCTGTAAACTGACCTGTACAGACAATAAAACAATTTAAGGCAAAAAATTGCAGTATGAGTTGCCACATACCCACTTGGGTCGATTTATTCTAGTAAAAAAACAGGGTATGAGTCGATATATAGCCTTATGCATCGACTCGTACTGTTATCCAGGGCCCAAAAATAGTAGGATGAAAGGTGCATGAGTCGACAGAACGCGTATGTATAGATAGGTGCATGAGTTAACACATCCCCTTATGCATCGACTCATACTAAGTTGTTTTGGTTTTATAGGAGCAAGGAAAGTTATGTGTCGATGCATAGCAGCATGTGTCGACACATAACAATTCAAAATGCAAATTTTCCTTTATTTTACACTATTTTTACATTTTCTTCATTTTTATTCGATATGGTTGTAATATTTAAGTTTCTACTTCATCCCCATTTGTAAATTATACCCCCACTCCCCTAATGATATAATAGCCTAGGAATTTAATTTTCGCAATTTACCGCTTTAATATAAATTGTTAGTAATTGGGGTGTGTATGGAAAGATAAAATCAACCTCTAGAAAACCCTAATCTCAAAGACAAAAGTGCATGCAATCAAAAACACTTCACACACGTACACCTCTAGGGTAACCTCGCTTGTTGCCTCAGAAAATAGTCATGTCCCTCGAATATGGGCGTTTTAGCAAAGACCCTCGATAAAAAAAGATCGTAGTCCCTCGATGCCCCTCGATGTTACTTTCGGTAAAAGATCTAGTCCCTTATGGAAATTTCTAAAACGTCTTATAAGTTGCCTTCTATGACTATACGATCGACCCATGCTTGTCCATTCACATCCAATGATGGGGCTTCTTACTAATCAATGGTAAGATAGCAATGTATAAAGGAGGGAGGAAAAGAACAAAGACCTTTTGAGTAGGTAGGACGCTCGTAGTTTCTTGATCACAAATCAAAACCATTTTCACACTTACACTTTCAAAACATCTTCCAAAGCAAACATGTATTTGAACTATTTTCAAAACCAACACTTTGTATACATTCTTATAGAGACGAGAATCATTATAAAGTTTGTCGAAACAAAGGCGTTTTCAAAATACTTTCAAAAAACCCACCACAAACACATTTCAAACAAAGCATTTTTCAAAGTGATCTAGCAAGCAACTAAGAGCCCATAGATAACTACAGATGAAAAGGGTGCTAACACCTTCCCTTTTCATAACCTAACCCCCGAACTCAAGAAAATATCTCAAAAGGTCTTTCCTATTCTTTTCACCCTTTCCTTTATTGGATAAAAGAAAAGTCGATGATGACTCTTGCTATCCGCAATATTTGCGATAAAACGCAAAAACAACCGAGTCAATTCTCCCACCGTATGACAGAACTGGCGACTCTGCCGGGGACATAAAAACTTAAAAGTGGGGTTACCTTAGAGTTATATCACATTTAATTGCTTTCATTGTTTGATATGTTTGCTTTATATTAATGGGTCTTAGTTTGGGTTTGTATTGATCCTCTACCTGGATCTGGGAACACCATTAGGTAAGTAGCAATAGATTGTTGAAACTGTACGACGTAGACCGATATGGTTGAAGAAATGGCTACATTAGTGTGATGAATTTGTTGGTACCAATATCCCTTGTGTTGAATCGAGGAGAATACGGGGCCTCTGAGCGGTGTCATGAAGCACTAACTGACTGTAGAGCCTTTAATTGAATAACTTGGCCATTAGGAAGTAGTGAGATAGCCAACTTTGGTGTAAAGCTGAAGATTGGTTGATATTCGATACTACACTCATTGAGATCGAACTTTTGGGATATTTCAGCCACAAGAAAAGATTGATCGTGCTGAGACAATGCCCAATGAAGAAAGATCAATGATATTGAGATCCCATAGAACCCAATTACTTTCTAGGACAGGTTGAACCAACTAAACTTCAAGAGGGTACTTACCTATGAAACCCATGCAAGCCTAAACCTAAGGTCTTGGGGTGCTTTGTTTGTGATTATTATTCATGACATCATAAGCATCATGACATTATAAGCATTCTCACTAACCATTTCAAGGATTTAGGGATTTATCTTTGTTCCATTTTATAGGTCATTACTTCCATTCGTAGGAATACCATTCGAGTCAACTTCGTGAAAGTGCATCTTCAACTTCAAGAATTAGCATCAAGGGTTCCTGGAAATTCTTCCTTCACCAAGAAATATGGTCAACTTCTCAACTTAGCTACCTCAAACTTCCAAGAAGAAATAATGTATGTGCTTTTCCAATTCTTTGATCATATGCATCATTGCTTCACCTTTCCTGACTACCAATTGGTGACTACATTAGAAGAATTCTCTTAATTGCTAGGAATGCCTATGCTTGATCAAATACCATTCACCGATTTAGAGGAGACTCCAAAGCCTGAAGTTATTGTCGAAGCCTTGCATTTGAAGAGATCTAACATTATGACAAATTGGGAAACAAGAAGTGGAGTTAAGGGTTTCTTAGCCAAGTTTCTGTTGGAGAAGGCTTGTTTGTTCTAGGAAGATATGGATTTTCGAGCTTTTGAGGATGTCTTGGCCCTTCTAATATATGATTTGGTTCTATTTCCCAATCCGGATCAACTAATAGATGTGAATGCCATCAAGGTTTTTCTCTCTCACAATCTCGTACCTACCCTGCTTGGAGACATTCTACATTGTTTCCACACTCGCACCATGAAGAAAAGAGGTACTCTTTTGTGTTGCATCCCATTACTGTGGTTTATTTCACACCTACCTCGATAAACATTGAAGAATGAGCAAGGCTTGACATGGTCTTAAAGGATGATGTCACTCTCACACTTGGATATCTATTAGTGTTCTTGATCTTTGGAGGATATTACCATCATTTACCGTTATGGGGAATTACCTAATGTCACACTCCTTGGAATTAGGGGGGAATCACCTATAACCCTTGTTTGGTTTTGCGACAGTTTGGATATTCTAGGAGAGGTGGTTCCCATGATGCGCTCATCCAAGAATTGGTATTCGACTACGAGGGCAACGACCAAGGCTATCGACAAAGGTCCATACGGGCTTGGAGAATGGTAAATAAAGTGGATAGTGAGACATTGGGGCATAAAAATTCCATCCCCCTTGAGCCTTACCCTAAGTGGGTACGAACTCATGCTCAAAGACTCGTGATGCCTTACCCCGCCATCTTACCAATCATCATGGAGCCTGTTGCTAAAGGAGATGTTCCATACACTGTCCTTTATCCTAACATGCCTACTTCTCTTGAAGATTTTCAAAGAGCTTGGATTCATCTAAAGGGGGAGCGAGACACCTTCGAAACTCAGTTCTACGCAAGCGAGAGGAAGATTTTGGAGCTTACGAGGTAACTTCATGAAGAGCGAAGTTTGAACGCCTACATTGCACCAAAGAGGATGCGCTAATGGGAAGCTTGATTTCCTTTTGTTTTAGGAAGTTTATTTTGTATTATTTTGGTTTCTTCCATTGTAAGCCCAAGAGGCATTGTTATAACCGTTTGGACCTATTAATGAAATTAATGTTTGTTCTCTCTTTGTCTAAGCAAATTTAAATCTTAAAAATCCTTGAAAACATTGCATAAGCATATCATGCATATCATCACATAAACAGGTTTCAAGACTGGGTTCTCGTCTTTTCGTTGTTTATTTCAGCTAAAAGAAATGGCTCTCGAACAGAATATTAAGGATCTTCAAGCACATAATTCTCAATTCCAGCAGATGTTCTCGGCTCTAGCTAAGGGACAAGAGGACCAGAAGGATCTCATTCTCAAAGACAAGAAGAAAAAGACAAAGAAACTAGTGGGTGTCCTGAATATGGGAAGGAGATTCAGAGGACCAGCAAAGTGAGCTCTAGAATTTGCAACTCCGTCAAATGAGGAAGAAGACCAGGAATAGAAGACAAAAGAAAAGGACCACAGTCCAGGGTCTAAAGAAGAAGAGGCTGACTACACTGAAGGACAATATCCTCCTGCTGATGACAAATATAAACAGCTAGAGGATCGTCTCAATGCCATGGAAATTCAGAGAGTAACTGGTATGGATTTTGAAGAATTAGGGTTGGTTTCTGGGGTGGTCATTCCACATAAGTTCAAGGTTCCCGCATTTTATAAATATGACGGAGTTTCATGTCCTAAGCTGCATCTGAGGTCTTATGTCAGGAAGATCCAACCTCACACCGCTGATATGAATTTGTGGGTGAATTTCTTCTAGGAAATTTTATCGGGGACTCAATTGGAATGGTTATATCAACTGGAGGGAACCAACATCCGCAATTGGGAGGATTTGGATGTTTCTTTCTATAGGATGTACCAATACGATGCTGACCTCGCTCCAACCCGTACACAACTTCAAAGCATGTCTATAGGTTCCAGTGAGGGCTTCAAAGGTTATGCCTAGAAGTGGAGAGATCTTGAAGGAAGAGTCCAACCTCCTTTGTATGACAAAGATATGGTAGGTATGTTCTTGGGTACTTTGTTAGGCCCATTTTCAACCATCTGATTGGAAGCTCTTCAGTTGGGTTCACTGGGCTGATATTGACAAGTGAGAGAGTAGAAGCTGGCATCATTAGTGGAAAATTCAAGGGGTTGCATCTTCAAGTTCTGTAAATAAGCCTTTCAGTGGGAAGAAGGAAGTTAGTGCTGCCTATGGCCAGAGAAATTAGGGTAAAGCTAAACGCCGTCCAACGGTAGGAGCTGTAATGATCTCTAACCCTGTATCAACTCAACGAAAAAATAATCTGCTCATGCAGGATGCGCCTAGAAGACAATTCACCAGACTCAACATGCCCTTATCTCAAGTATTGTAACATGTAATGAAGGCTAGCTTGGTCACTCTGAAGGAACCTCCTCAAAATCCAAACACTACGTCTCCCCGTTATAATCCAAATGCTCGGTGTGCCTACCACTCCAACAGCCCAGGACATGATACAAGTGATTGTTAGGCTCTAAAGAATAAAGTTTAGGATCTTATTAAGGAAAAGGAGATTGAATTTAACCCTCCTGAAACCCCCAATGTGATAACTGCACCAATGCCCAAGCATGACCAGGGTATTAATTTTGTGGATGATGTTCTATTTGTTTCTTCTACGAATGATTTGACTACCCCTCTGCCAACCGTTAAGAAGAGTCTCTTACAAGCCAGTTTATTTCTGGGCTGTGGTGAAGGTTGCCACCTGTGTGCGTCTCTTCTCAAAGGTTGTTTGTTATTGAAGATAGGTGTCCAACGCCTGATGAACAACAAGGAAATTTTGTTTGAGAAGACTCCATATGTGAAAGGTCTATGTGAAGATGCAAGATGTGAAGATGTGTCAATTATTACCATTTCCGACAATCCTCCCAGGGTCTCCTCCAAAAGACATGTCAGGATTACATCCACTCCTAAGATTTCTCCTTTAATTATCACCTTTCCAGGACCCATACCATATTCCTCCGACAAAGTTGTTCCTTGGAATTATGGAGCCGACGTTTATTATCATGGCGTCAAGTAGGACCTCCTGGACATTAAGAATGATGTTACTGAAGATACTGATCCTAACATCGGAAATATTGTTGGGACCAGTAAAATTACCAGAAGCGGAAGGGTTTTCTCTCCTAAAATCTCTCCAAAGACTGTTGCCACTCCTTTGGTTATTCCTGCTAAAACACCTGTTACTCCTATTGTTATTCCTGCTGCTGAGTCAGCTGAGACTCGGGGAAAAAGTATTGGTTGAGCCTGCCCGGATGGAGGCACCCAAAAAAAGCCATTCCTGAAGCCTCCAAACGAGAAATGGAGGAAATTTTGAAAATCATACGAAAACGTTACTATAATGTTGTGGAAAAATTGGGGCAGACACCCTAAAAAGTTTCAATGTTGGCCTTTTTATTATGCTCCGAAGCCCATGCTAAGGCTTTAGTGAAGTTCCTAAAGTCGGATCATGTTCCGCAAGAGACTTTTGCCGACCAATTCTAGAACTGTGTTGCTATTCTGACTGCTGACAATGGACTTGGTTTCTCCGATGCTGATTTGACGTATAAAGGAAGAAAGCATAATGATGCCCTACATGTCTGTATTGAGTGCAGGGGAACTACCCTAGCTCATGTTCTAGTTAATACGGGTTCTTCGCTAAATGTTCTACCCAAGGGTGCTTTATACAGATTGGACTGTGAAGGACTGACTTTGAAGCCCAATAATATTGTGGTGAGGGCTTTTCATGGTTCCAAGAGAACGGTATACGGGGAGGTGGACATGACTATTAAAGTTGGTTACCAAACTTTTGGCTCCACATTATATGTGATGGACATTTTCCCGTCTTACTCTTGTTTGTTGGGACGCCCTTGGATTCATGGGGCCATCGCTGTCACTTCCACCTTGCATCAGATGTTAAAATATCCGGTTAATGGAAATATTGTTACAGTCCATGGCGAAGAAGAGTATATGGTGAGTCATCTAAACTCTTTCCGATATGGCAAGATGGACGGAGAGTTCATCGAGACCTCCTGCCAGAATTTTGAAGAGGTTCCTCAGACGATTCTTGTTACCAAAGATGCCACTCCTGTTCTAGAGATTACCAAACCTCCACTGAATATGGCTTCTCTAAAAGATGCTAGGACTATAATTGAAGAAGGTGGATGTACTATTTGGGGATAACTACCTGACATCCCCTATAAGTCTGACAGGTTTGGTTTGGGTTTCACTTTAGGAGCTCAAAAAGATGTTCGTCGTGCTCGCGCCGGAGGACCACCACTACGCATCAGCAACCATGGAGTCAATGCCGTAGATGACACTGACAGTGACTGACTTGGACAATTGGATCTTTCCTGCTAACAACAATGGAATCAACAATTGGACGACTCTAGACTTTGTTCCTATTACTTTCATCCAGGAGTAATTGTCTTTTTGTTTTTTGGGATATGTAATATTTGAAAAATTTTAGACTCTAAAGCCTTGTGTCTTACCCGAGGCACAATGGTTTATTTGTAGGGTTATCATTTCACTTTCATATGTCATAAATAAATCATTGGACGTTTTGCATACAAATTTTGCGCTCTCTATCTTTCTTTTCCGCTTTTACTTTATCAAAATAGCTATGCTCTCTTACATACACCCACATATCAAACTGAAGATCTACATCCACTATGGATCCCATTGATAATGGTTCTGCTATTTCCAGTTATGAATTTGAAAATACGATCTACAAAGCTGAGGACGAAGGCGAGGAAGATTGTGAAGTACCAAGATAACTTGCTAGACTGTTACAATAGGAGGAAAGAGAAATACAGCCTCATGAAGAGCCAGTCGAGACAGTAAACTTGGGTACTGAAGAGGATAAAAAGGAAGTCAAGATAGGTGCCAACTTGGAGCATAGTGTTGTACCCCAATTTTCCCCATAAGATTCCTTTATCATACCATATTATTTCAATCACAACAAGATCACATTAGGGCTTTTGGTTCTTCTACCTATCTTTAGCTTTTCTCTTTGAGGAATTACCAAGCACCTTAACTTGTTTTCTTTTGTGATCATGGATATTTTGCTTTGGTTTTCTCTCTAATTAACAAAATGAAATGTTGGTTTGTCTCACTTGTTAATAATGTAGGTAAAGGCATTGAGTTTTAGCAAGTTGCTTCATGGGTTCATGAGTTTATTTCCATGCCCTAGTCAATAGCTTGAGAAATTCAAACCTCACCATTGAAGTTTGTTTTGAAATTGGTATGGAAGTGGTTTTGGTGGCCATGAGTCCTCATCATCATTCTCAACAATTTCTATTCACAAAGGAAGAATATTGGCATAAAAAGTTTGTTCAAACTTGGCAAAGTTCCACCAAGCTTTCTCTTGATTTAGAGGCAAGGGTTTTGGACTTCAAAGGAGTGTATCTTGCTCATATTTTGGTATTTTTGAGTGATTCCAAAGACATCATGCTCTTCAATGAGTTACCAACAAATCACTTCAAAAGTTACAAGGAGTTTTCATGTGGAAGAAACTTGGTGAAGAGGAAAGATTACAAGTCATCCAGATGAATCTCCAATTTTCCATATTGACTTCAAATGGTCTTAACTTGGTCAATTTTTATCACCTTGAGCCCATTATTTTTTCATGATGATCCTAAGGATGTATACTTCATGTCTTCTTTTATGTGAAAAGTGAAAAAATGGATGGAAGTTGCCTTAAGAATGCAAAAGATTATAGGTCATTTCATGATTTTTGGCCAACTTCAACAAGTCATAACATGCTCAATTTTTGGAGATTTTGAGTGGTTCAAATTTCAAAATGCCATTCAAGAGATCTACTTCATTCCATATTTTTTGGTCAAGAGCAAATTCTAAGTGGAAGGCCATGTTTGGATGCAAGAGATTATAGGTCATTTTTAAAGAAGAATTTGAAATATTTCTAAGTATGGAAAGTCAACTCTTTTTCTTCAACTTTGACTCCATGTAACTTTCAGCTCAAACATCCATTTGATTCCATTCTTTTTCCATTGCAAAGCTTGTTGCCTCATCTTTCCAAAGCATCAAGAATTTTTCCCTAAGACCCCTTGAGGTGGAAATGCCATTGGCTTGAACTTGGTAATTTGGACCTGAAGTTTCTACATAAGTCAGAATTTGAAATTCATGTTTTGGCCTTTAAACATAAAATTAGCACACGTTTATGATCTAAAATGTTTAACCAAGTTGCCAAAGTGGATTAGAGCCTTGAAACACAAGGATTAGATGAGTTTTGATGCAAATCAGATCACACTTTGCTCGTGCATCAGGTTCACACAATTTCCCTCCAATTTGCATCATTTCACACGCTTGAACATTCCATTTGATTCCCTATAAATAGAGGGTCATCCCCCATTCAATTCTCCAAGCTTGGATAGCCAGAATCACCCTGCCAAACTTGCTTCACAACTCAGAATTCAGTCACTTCAAATCCTATTCTCAAGCATTTTTCAATCCATTTTTCCATCAATTCACCTTCCTTGATCTTCCCTGAAGCTAACCATATAATTGCATTCAAGAATCGTGCCCTACATTGCTCCATAGAAGTCCAGTTTTAGAGCTCTCCAACTCAACTTCAATAGGTAGATTCCTTCATCAATTCTTCAAAACATTGGTATCATTGTGTTGCTCTCATTGCCCTGGTTCTAGTCGCAACACTTACTTTCATCTGGAAGCACGTTTTGACCATGAATTTTCAAATCCCTTTTCAAAACTTTCTTTCCAAATTGCTTGAGTTACAATTTATATAAATTTGTCGCGAGGGTGTGGTTGTCTTCGTCTTGAAGAGACAAAGTGAATGGCATAGGTCTGAACTTCTGATTTTACAGTTTGAGAGACCTGCAATTCGTGAGGGCTGGAGGTTGAAGATGACCAACGTGTCCTCTTCTAACCAATGAAAGCGTGACATTTGTTATTTTCAAATTCTGATTTATTTAATGATTCTGTACATTATTCATTAAAGACCATGATATGCACAACGCGCTAGATCCCTTGGATTTGATTACTAACGCGTTTTGACTCTCATCCAATGGTCCACATCTTTTTCTTTTATTTTCTTTTTTTGATTTTTATATTTTAATTGTTTTAAATTTCAAAAAATCATAGAAAATTCATTTTTAGTCCAAAAAATCTGAAAAAATTATGAAAAATATTTTTGATTATTCTCTTTCTGAGTTTTATTTTTTCACAGTTTAATTTTCTTTTGGTATTTTTTTATGAATTTTACACTTATTTGATTTGTTTAAAATGTTTAAAAATATTTTTACACATTTTTAAATTCTGAAAAAATGATGGAATGATCCAATGATATTGTGACAAATATTGGTGACCTTATTTTATTTTTTGTTTTTGACTTTACTATTTTTTACTATTTTTGTTTATTTTACCCATTTATTTTAATTTTTAAAAATAGTTTCTGACTTTTAAAAATTACCAAAAAAATTTGTAAAATTACTTGACCTATTTTCTGATTTTTCTATGGTTTTATTTTTCATTTCTTGATTAATTAGAATATAATTGATATTTTCCTCATCATTTTCCTTTTTTTAACACTTTTAAACCTTTTAATGTATATATTAAATATATTATTATTTTGTGATTATTTTCTGGCTGTCTTGGGTTGATTTTTTGATCATGACTTTATTAACATCATTGAATCAATGGTGTTGAGTTTAACTCCACAAAAAATGAATGAATGATTTTAATAATAGTTTGATTAAATTTTTAATCCAAATGTGGTTTCTCTTTTTACCCTAATTCCTCTTCATCTCATCCCCTTCTCATTGCACTAAATGTTGTTGGAGCATGATCTCTATATCATGTCTCAAAACAAATGATGTATAGATTGCTATTGACCGGCCTCAAAATAGGTGCGACTTCTATATAAGTCCACTTACGATTGCTTAACATAGCGCTAAATTTTGCCCCGATTCGAATAAATGATCATTCGTGGCCCAAACTTATGATTGCAAGTCCAAGTATGTTAATTTGATCTCTTTGATCTAATAACCTTGAGATTCATTGTCTGAAGGCTTTGGTTCTACCAATCCTCTAATGGATCTACAACACCTTTGGTCAACGCGGATCACTTAAACATCGTTGATCATTAAATGGTACTTATGAGAATTCCAAGTGGATGATATACTTGACAAAAAGCAAATGCAACTTGTTATGTGGAGGCTTTGGTCTACCAATCCTCTAATGAGTTCCAAATGCAAGTTTCAAGATGATCATCCAACTAACCACTAATTATTAACTTGTTTTATTTTATGCTTTTATTCTTTTATGCTTTATGCACTATTTATTTTTTAGCATTTTTCATTTCATGCCATTTTTATCTTTGCTCATTTGAGCATTTATTTTCTTGTCATTTGTACTTTGCTCACTTGAGCTTTTCTTTTCTTTTTCTCAAGATACTTAATAATCAACATAAACCCTAAAAAACTCTTACTGGTACTTGGACTATTTGGTTACTATCCTTGGCATTATGGAGCATGGGACTATTTCTTGGACTTAGGATTAGAAACCTTGGCCTACCTTGGAGACCTTGTGATCTTATCTGATTATTTTTGTCTAGAGCTCTTGAGGTTTACCTCAAGACATTGGGTTGCTTGTTTGTTTTTGTGTGCAGGTTTTTGTGATTACATCTTTTGTTTGTAATTTGGAATTCACCCGTGTACAGCCGTTACTCTGTCCAATTTTTGAAGACTTAATACATTTGAAGAGGTCTAGTATCTTTGCTTGCTTGGTTTCAATCCAAAGAATGGGAATTCTATATTGACTCATAATGTCAAGTTTCTGGCTTCTTGTTGGTTAGATGATTCTTCTCCTTAGCTTTTATATTATGCTTTAGGATAGTCTCTTCTTCTCCTCCCATTTCCTTTAATTTCAAAAATCCTCTCCCTCCTTTTGAAAACTATTCTTGTTTCTAAACTTAAGATGCTTTCATAATAAACTTGGACTTATGTCCATGCATTTTCAAAATCTTTTCATAAATAATCTCCAATCAATTTAATAATACCTTGAAATTTTTTGTGAGAAGACTAAAAGTCAATCAATCTCATTTCAAACCATTTTGCCACTTTGGCTTTTATCTTTAAACTTTTCTCAAAGGTTAGACTCGTGTCAATCCTTGTAGTGATGCAAACAACTATACTTCTACAATTTATAGTGAAGTGAGATATTTTCCACTTGGGTGTTGAGTGAGGCATTGTTAATTTTAAAATCCAAGCCATATCCTCCACTTTGAGATGATGCAAATTCTCCTTTCTCATGATTGTGGGTAGTAAGTATGTTTTCCACACGGACAATGACGATAATGTCTTATCTCTAAAAATCAACCAACACACTTTTGTTTCAAATTTTTAAAAGAGGAACTACGTGTACCCTGATCCCCTATTGCACAAAAGGTGGTACGTAAGCACTAAAGGTTCGCAACCGCGGCGGGTGCAAAAAAAATCATAAAAAATATTTCTCTTCTCACCTCCACCATCCATTTTATACAACGCATTTTTATAGCCAAAATATACAAATTTTACAAAGAGGTTCCTGCGGAGTACCGTAGATGTTTAGGGTGCTAATACCTTCCCTTTGCATAACCAACCCCCTTACCTTGAATCTCTCCCCCTCTTTTTGGGTTATTCTCTCTTTTCCCATTCCTTTGGAAACAATAAAGCGCGGTGGCGATTTTTTTATTTTGATTTGTATAAAGTCTAGTCAATCCAATGGCTTAGTCTTGAACATTTCTACCGCTACACATAGTGTTAAAGAGCGATTAATCTAGATGTTACATGACTACATTGAGATCTTTTCCTGGTCATACGAAGACATGTCAGGGCTGGACACTGATGTTGTAGTTCATCATCTACCAACGAAAGAGGAATGTCCTTCAGTGAAGCAAAATGTTCGTCGTACACGGCTTGAGATGTCTGAAAAGATCAAGGTTAAAGTTATGAAATAGTTTAACACTGGGTTCTTAGCTGTTACTTCTTATCCACAATGGGTTGTAAATGTGGTACCGGTACCTAAAAAGGACGACAACATGCGTATGTGTATGGATTACAAAGATTTGAATAGGGCGAGCCCCAAGGATGACTTTTCGCTTCCCCATATCGATGTTCTGGTTGACAACACTGCACAACATAAGATATTCTCCTTCATGGACGGTTTCTCTGGGTATAATCAGATTAAAATGGCACCTGAAGATATGGAGAAAATGACTTTCGTCACACAGCGGGGCACCTTCTGCTACAAAGTCATGCCATTTGGGTTGAAGAACACTGGGGTAACCTATTAGCGTGCTATGGTAGGATTGTTTCACTATATGATCCATCACGAGATAGAAGTCTATGTTAGCGATATGATAGCCTAGTGTCATACTAAATAAGAGCACTTAAATCACTTGCATACATTGTTTGAAAGACTGAGGAAATACAAGTTAAGACTGAATCTGAACAAGTCCACCTTTGGAGTAAGATCTGGTAAGCTCTTAGGTTTCGTTGTCAGCGACAAAGGTATCGAAGTAGATCATGCGAAGGTTAAAGTTATTCAAGAAATGCCAACTCCCCGCAGCGAAAAGGAGGTTAGGAGATTCTTGGGACGTCTAAACTACATTTCCAAATCCATTTCCCACTTAACCGCTACTTTTGAGCCAATCTTCAAATTACTAAAGAAAGATAAAGTAGTGTAGTGGAATGACGACTGCTATAATTCCTTTGACAGAATCAAGGAGTATCTTCAAGAACCTCCAATTTTGATGCCTCCAGTTGAAGGAAGACCTTTGATCATGTACTTAACTGTATTAGAAAATTCAATGGGGTGTGTGCTAGGGCAGCATGACGAGTCTGGTCGAAAAGAGAATGCAATATACTACCTTAGCAAAAAGTTCACCGACTGTGAAACAAGATACTCATTGCTTGAGAAAACTTGTTGTGCTTTGGCATGAGATGCTCGCCGACTAAGACAGTATATGTTGACCCACACCACTTTATTGATATCTAAAACAGATCCTATCAAATACATATTCGAGAAGCCCGCTCTCTCTGGAAGAATAACAAGATGGAAAATGGTTCTGACTGAATATGACATTCAATACACTACCCAAAAAGCGATAAAAGGAAGTGTACCAGCTGATCATTTGGCTTATCAGGCTGTGGATGACTATCAATCCATGAATTTTGAATTCCCAGACGAGAACATCATGTTAATGACTGATTGTGAAGAACCCGAACCAGATGAAGGACCAGAAAAAGGTTCTCGATGGATTATGTTTTTTGACGGAGCTTCTAATGCACTTGGCAATGGCATTGGTTCTATGATCATATCTCCCGAAGGCTGTCATACTCCTTTCACTGCCATGCTATGTTTCAACTGTACCAACAATATGGTTGAATATGAAGCATGGATTATGGATCTCAAAGCTG
This sequence comes from Vicia faba, assembly GCA_948472305.1. Classification (NCBI taxonomy): domain Eukaryota; kingdom Viridiplantae; phylum Streptophyta; class Magnoliopsida; order Fabales; family Fabaceae; genus Vicia; species Vicia faba. The sequence goes on from OX451739.1 coordinate 1,324,327,139, forward strand.
CTATCAACTTGAGAATCAAATTCTTGAGTGTATTTGGAGACTCAGACCTGGTAATTAGTCAAATTAGAGGAGAATGGGACATGAAGCATCCTAATCTCATCCCTTATCAAGAGCATGTGTTGAAATTGATTCCACAGTTTGAAGATGTTACCTTTGAGCATTTTCAACGAGAAGAAAATCAATTAGCGGACGTGCTAGCTACTATGTCATCCATGTTTAAAATTATATGGGATAATGAAGCTCTTCATATCACTATTGAGAGATTGGAAGAACCACCATACTGTTATGAGGTTGATACTAAAGAAGTAGTGGATAAACCCTGGTTCCACGAAGTGAAAAGATACCTCGAAGCCCAAGAGTATCCTGAGGGAACTTTCTTTAACGATAAAAAGTTCCTAAGAAGGTTCTCTGCCAAGTTTTTCCTCAGTAACAGAATCCTCTACAAGCACAACCACGATTCTACTTTGCTTCGGTGTGTAGACAAGAGTGAAGTAGTGAATATTATGGAAGATATGCACAAAGGTACCTTTGGCCCCCATTCTAGTGGGCACACAATGGCTAAAAATATTCTGAGGGAAGGGTACTACTAGTCCACTATAGAAGTAGGATGTTATCAGCATTCCCGAACTTGTCACAAGTTCCAAATCTATGGCGATAAAGTACATATGCCTCCGGTTCCCTTGAACGTCTTGACTGCTCCCTAGCCTTTTGCAATGTGGGGCATTGATAGATCAGGGAGATTATACCTACCACTTCTAATGGGAACCGCTTCATCCTGGTTGCCATTGATTATTTCACAAAGTGGGTTGAGGCAGCTTCATTTGCTTCTGTTACCAAGAACATTGTGGCCCAGTTCATCAGACATAACCTTATTTGTCGGTATGGTATTCCAGAAAGAATCATCATAGATAATGGTACCAATCTCAATAACACTATGATCACCGAGCTCTGCATACAATTCAAGATTCAGCATCATAACACTTCTCCTTACCAGCCGAAGATGAATGGCATTGTAGAGGCCGCCAATAAAAACATCAAGAAGATCATACAGAAGATAATGGTGACATACAAAGACTCACACGAGATGTTACCATTCACTCTTCATGGTTATCGTAACTCAGTATGAATGTCAACAAGGGAAACTCCTTTCTCTCTGATATACGGTATGGAAGTTGTCCTACCCATCGAAGTCCAGATCCCTTCCTTGAGAATCATGAAGGATGCGAGTTTGAATGAAGACGAATGGGTTCAGACTCGACTTAACCAATTTAACTTGATTGACGAGAAAAGGCTCGCGGCTTTTTATCATGGTTAGATGTGCCAGAAACATATGATCAAAGCTTTTAACAAGAAGGTCAGACGCCAGGAATATAAAGTTGGCGACCTAGTAAGCAAGCGCATTATCCTACCACAAGGTGATTCCAGGGGAAAATGAACTCCCACATACGAATGACCATTTGTGATCAAGAACATATTTTATGGTGGAGCCATGATATTAACCACTATGGACGGTGACAACCTTCCACATCTTGTAAACGCTGACATAGTTAAAAAATACTACACATAAACAAAGACCCGCTAGATTGACTGTCCTAGGAAAAATTAAGGGCATCCCGGCGAACCAAAAGAGTTCGGGAAAAAGTTAGGGATATATATATATATATATATATATATATATATATATATATATATATATATATATATATATATATATATATATAATTATATATGAAAAATCTGTACACCCGGCAAGTCGAAAACCTGAAAAGGAGGCTTGGGAAAAAAAGGGTATCCCGGTGGACTGAAAACCCGAAAGGGCGATCCAGGCAGAAGTTAGGGATTGAAAGCATACAACTATGTCCCGTTGGATCACCTCACAGACAAACTTCAGTATCAAGTGTCAAATTCAAATGGTACTAATCAATCCAGCCAGCTTCGGTAAAGCAACAAAGTGATGAGATGCTAAAAGATATAAATGTAATGGTAGAATAGGAACCCAATGGGATCATTTCACATAGCTTTTTTCTTTGTATATTGCTCTGTATAGTTGTCATTATTACAATGACATTATCTTATTAGGATGTCTGTCTCCTTGTACAAAAAAATCCTGTTATAGGCAGACTTCTTCAGATTAATACAAAAGCTATCTCTTTGAAAATGCATAAACTATTTGTTTTTATTATTTTTGTTTTATTTTGCAAAAACGTCCAGTGATTATTTTTAACATATGCATTTGAATATAATCACCATTTATAATACACGCATAAAAATAGAAAGGCAATTACTAACGACTTTAAGAAACGGGACAATGTCTAAAATCCATCTGCAAATCCCCCAGATATATTCTACAATAGATACAGAGACAGAGACGTCCTCTCGCGAAGTCACTACCATATCTTTAGTATACAACCTATTGACGACAGAGATTCTGATATCCCCCGCAGAGAAAGAGTCTCCAATCATCTCTCCAGCATCTTGAAGAATTCCATAACATGGTTCATAAACTTCTTGGGTTCCCCAACCGGGCTTCATGAAAATCCCCAGGCAGTTTACATAGTTTTCTTTCCCCAGTAGAGTTTATTTCTCTAGCCACGGAAGTCCATCTCCCAGCAATTCAATTTCAACAAATAATGAAGAATCACATTCTTCATGCCAAGCTGAGTTGGTCTTAAAAAAAGAGCCGTGTGGATTTCTCCCTAAAGAAAACACCTCCCCAACAGGTCGTCAAAACATTCTCTTCAACAGGGTTTATTTTCTCAACAAACTGTAAATTCCCCAGCTTGAGTTTACTTCCTAGATGATTACAAATAAACAGACAAAACCCCTTAACCCCCGGTAGAGTCATTGCAATCTCCAATGGAGTCATTACTATCACCAGAGGTTACTGTAAAGCCTGGAACCCGACCAAATAACAGTTGACTCCATTCTTTCAAAGAAAGTTACTACGAAGCCCGGACCCGACGAGATACTAGTTCAACTTCATCTCTTTAGAAGCAAGTTACTATGAAGCCTGGACCCGACCAGATAATAGTTTAACTTCTTCAAATCACTAACAAAACTCCTCCTCCCCAGTTAGAGTTTGCCAATATCCCCAATGAGTTGCTGCAAAGCCCGAAATCCGACCAGATAACAGTTAACTTCTTTATCCCCAACAAGTTTTTAACTTCCAATTAAGAGATAACTCCCTAGTAGAGCAACAGATAACTAAAAATCCTAAACTCTTTTCCCCAATAAGAAATTAAAACTCTCCAGAGAGTTTCCCTCAAGCAAAACCAACGTCCCCAGCAGATTTTTCCTCAAACAACAAAATAGGAATCCCCAGTGGAAACATTCTAAACAAATAATGAAGAATCACATCCTTCATCCCTAGCAGCTGTCTGGGATTTATTTTCCCTTATTTCATCGATGCTACAACGAACAAATGATCAGTTCATATATTGCATTTATACATTACTTTACAAACATCATAGCATATGCATACAAAATACATATAGCACAATCTCATTTATTTTGAGAACATCATTACAAAATGTATGTCATGCATCATGACATTGCATACAACTATTTCTTTACCTTTTCAGGAAAGATCAACAAACAAATATCATCATCAATTTTCAACAAGTTATAGATTAGTACCTGAAACAAAACAGGACAATTATCTATGAACAACTGATTGTAGATTAATAACTGAAACAAGACAGGACAACTATCTACATGAGCAGATTGAAGATTAACTCCCGAAACAAGACAGGGAAACTATCTTCCTTTCTCTAAGGTCAAAGACTAATTCCTGAAACAAGCCAGGGAAACTATCTCCACGACCAACAAAAAGCAGGTCCTGGATTAATACCTGAAATAAGATAGGACAACTACTGTGAACAAATGATTATAGATTAATACCTGAAATAAGACAATACAACTATCTACGTGAGCAGATTGAATATTAACTCCCTAAACAAGACGGGGAAACTATCTTTCTGTCTCTTTGGTTAGATAAAGATCAATTCCCGAAACAAGACGGGGCAACTATCTTTATCACCAATGGCATGAACTCTCGAAACAAGACGGGTTTACCAACAATATGATTGTAGATCAATTCCCGAAATAACATGTGGCGACTATCTACATGACAAACACTTCCTTCAAGACATCTACTTTTTTAGTATAAATCGACTAAAGATTTAACCTGATACTTCTTCCAATCTCTATCAACAATCCATTGGATGGCATCTATAAGCCCATCTCCGACGAATCCCCATCACTTCTGGATGGCATCTATAAGCCCATCTCTGAAAATATACCGCCACTCTCCGAATGGAATCTATAAGCGCATTCCCGATGCAATCAACCAACCTACCATCAAGTGCAAATTTCTGGCCACTCTAGTGTTCAATCATCTTCCACCTTCAAGTCACGAATGGTGGACTCGCCAATCTAACTCTTCAGGTTTAAGAAGATTGAACAGGGGAAACTGTTGTACCCCAAAATTTTCCCTCTCATTTATCAAGATATTTCCTACAAATATCTTCAATGACTCAAGTTTGTGCAAGTATCGACTAGGTCAAACAATCTCCTCAACATTGATGCCTCAAATTAGGGTTTGAGTTTGTAAAAAGGCTGTCGGATTTCTAATGTTTCAAATGACTTTCATGGATCATTATGGAACCCTAGGATTACTTCTGTCAAGTTTAAAGTCTTGCATCACTATTTTTCAAGAAAGTCATTCAAATTATCAAAAGGGCAAAATGGGCTAAATTAGGGTTTTGACTGAAAACGGTCGAACTTTGATTTTTGACCTAATACCTGACTTATTGGTTGGAAGCATGATCTCAAGGATCCGAGCGCGTCATTTTGACCTAATAGAATATTTCAATTCATCTCCTGAGATCAGTGGATTGATAGACGAAATTCGGTTAACTGGTGGAAAAAGTCAGCTATGCACTAAAAAGTCAAACTTTGACTTTTTGACCAAAATTGAGTCTCAAAAATCACATTTCATCAAGACATCCAAAATATGAAATTTGATCATCAAAAATCAAGAGATTCAAAAATCCAACTTTGCAAGACTTGGAAAATTTTCTAAGTATTTTCTATATTTGTTAATTTCATTGCTTCATGACATCTTTTCACTATAATTCAAAATAATTCAAGATGTCACAAATAATTCAGGATGTTACAAATAATTCTAGTTATTACAAAATGGAATTTTTGCAAGAATACAAATCATAGGTTTGGTCTTGTTTGAACTCTTCCCTTTGACTCAAACTTTGCCACTATGCTGCCCACAAACATGCTTTGTCTTTGTTACAATCTGCATAAATTGGTCCACAAACTAGATTTTGTATCATGCTACAAACAATGCTGTCCAAGCCTGCTGTATTGCCCATATAACAACCCAAAACCATGTCAAAAGACAGTCTACTATACTTCTATAAAACAGCTCTGCACCAAGCTGCCACAACACTCCAAAACTGCTACAAAAACAGCCCTGCTATGCTACTACAAACCCAGTCTAAACCTGCATCATCTCAGCCCCATGTTTGCATCAAATATGCATATGAGAGCTGCATCTAAAAGGCAATGATGCAGTATACCCAAATTGTTCAAATTGTTATTTGTTTCCCTCCCCAAATCCCAGCAAAACTTCCTCTATAAATAGACTGTTTTTAAAACACACAAGGTGGATTTTAGAGAGAGAATAGAGAGTTTTTAAACAGATAAAACAACATTTCTTTGTAACCTTTTCTCATTCAAAAAACCAGTTCTACTTTCATTCAAAACAGAACCTCAATCCATTATTCCATCTTACAAACTCTCCCATAAACCAAAACACCTTATCACATAGAGATTGTTCAAACATAAAAGCAGTCCCTGTAGTGCCATTATCTTCACGCTCCAAACATAAAAAAACTACTGTAAAACTTGACTGAGTTTCAACAGTTTGGAACAAGCTTCATGGTGATTCATTGGAGCCATCACAACATCTTGGAAAGTATTCAGACTTAAAACACCAAGTGCAGTCTCAAGGTAAGTCTTCTTGACTTGGCATTTTTTCATACATCATTAATGATTTATTTTTGAAGATAAAATGTAGTAATCATTACCCCTTTTGAGCTAACGATTTGCTTGCTATTTATGTTTATCAATCATATGTTGTAAACTGACCTGTACAGACAATAAAACAATGTTTAAGGCAAAAAACTGCAGCATGAGTCGACACATACCCACTTGGGTCGACTCATTCTAGTGAAAAAATAGGGTATGAGTTGACACATAGCTTTATGCGTCGACTCATACTGTTATCCATGGCCCAAAAAGAGAAGGATGAAAGGTACATGAGTCGACACAAAACACGTATGTGTCGACATAAATAGGCGCATAAGTCGACACATCCCCTTATGCATCGACTCATACTGAGTTGGTTTAGTTTTACGGGAGTAAGGAAAGTTATGTGTCGATCCATAACAGCATGTGTCGACACATAACAATTCTAAGTGCAAATTTTCCTTAATTTTACACTGTTTTTAGACTGTCTTCATTTTTATTTGATATGGTTGTAATATTTAAGTGTCTACTTCATCCCCATTTGTAAATTATACCCCCACTCCCCTAATGATGTAATAGCTTAGGATTTTAATATCCGCAATTTACCGCTTTAATATAAATTGTTAGTAATTAGGGTGTGTATGGCAAGATAAAATCAACCGCTAGAAAACCCTAATCTCAAAGACAAAAATGCATGCAATCAAACATACTTCACACACGTACACCTCTAGTGTAACCTTGCTTGTTTCCTCGGAAAATAGTCATGTCCCTCGAATATGGGTGTTTTAGCAAAGACCCTCGATAAAAAAAGATCGCAGTCCCTCGATACCCCTCGATGTTGCCTTCGGTAAACGATCTAGTCCCATACGAAAATTGCTAAAACGTCTCATAAGTTGCCTTATATTACTATTCGATCGACCCATGCCCGTCCCTTCACATCCAATGATGGGGCTTCTTACCAATCAATGGTAAGATAGCAACATCTAAAGGAGGAGGAAAAGAAAAAAGACCTTTTGAGTAGGTAGGAAGCACGTAGTTTCTTGCTCACAAATCAAAACCATTTTCACACTTACACTTTGAAAACATCTTCAAAAATAAACATCTCTTTGAACTATTCTCAAAACCAACACTTTGTATACACTATTATAGAGACATGAATCATTACAATTCTTTCCGAAACAAAGGCGTTTTAAAAATACTTTCAAAAAACCCACCACAAACACATTTCAAACAACGCATTTTCAAAGTGATCTAGCAAGCAACTAAGAGCCCGTAGATAACTATGAATGAAAAGGGTTCTAACACCTTCCCTTTTCATAACATACCCCCCGAACTCAAGAAAATATCTCAAATGTCCTTTCCTATTCTTTTCACCCTTTCCTTTATTGGATAAAATAAAATTAAGTGGCGGCTCTTGCTATCCGCAAACTTTACGACATAACGCAAAAACAACCGAGTCAGTTCTCCCGCCGTATGACATATGTCTTCAATACTACCTGCTGTGTACGAAGGAAAAGCTTGCGATTGAATGCATAATTGAATTAACTGAGAAACTACCATGCCCCAGGTTATGATTAAGGGTTTCAATTTGAATGAAAAAGAAAACTCCTGCTTCTTTGGCTCAAATGGGTTGACTAGGGATTAACTTCCTTATATCTCCACTGTTTAGGAATTGAAGCAACGCCTGTACATCATCAACAAGGTATGTTCAAAAGCATACTGTATGATATTATGGTATCGTTTTCGTCATCCTCCCTCTAAAGGCTTATAACTTTTAATGAGAATTGAATATCACAAAAAGTAAGTAAAAAAACAGTCTAAATATAGTGAAAATGAATGGATTAATTCAAGACAAACATATGCAATGCATCAATGGAAAAAAAAACAAAGTTTGACATCAAGATAAGTGTTCGAACAAACAAAAGAAATTACAACTGAAAATTCAAATGAACTGGATGCTCTCAACCTTCGTCATGATTTGGCATGGGAGCAGTGATCACGTTAGGAGTCTCAGGAGGGTGAAACTCAATCTCCTTAGCATCAATCATATCTTGAATTTTGTTCTTCAATGCCGAACAACCGTTCGTATAATGTCTAGGACTATTAGAATGGTATGCACACCTTGCATTGGGATGATAGCTAAGAGCGAAAGTATTGGGATTCCGAAGAGGATCCTTCAACGTAATCAACTATGCCTTCAACATGTGTTCTAACGCTTGAGCCAATGACATGTTGATTTTGGTAAATTATCTTTTGGGTGTATCCAGCTTAAGCTGATTACCCTGTTGTCGTTGTTGCACTGGTGCATGATAAGATATCAGTACAACCTCCTAAAATTGGTTGTGGTCTATCTCATTATGAACCTTCTGGTTGTACACAACATTGGACTCTTTCTTCCTGTTGTATGACTCCTTCTGAGTATAGGAAGAGGTAGGTACCTGGATTTTACCACTTATGATTCCATTCTCAACATGTTCCCCTGTCAATATCAATTTAGTGAAACCAACTAAAGAATTTCCAAGTAGGTGATTATACAAAGGACCTGTCAGCATGCTCATGAACAAGTCAACCAATTCCCTGTCAGCTAAAGGAGGTTGAACCCTGCCCGCGTGATCTCTCCATTTCTGGGCGTACTCTTTGAAGCTTTCACTATAGCCCATGGGCATTTTAATACAGTGGGAGAACTGACTTGGTTTTTCATTTTATCCCAAATGTTGCAGATAGCAAGAGTCTCCACCGACTTTTCTTTTATGCAATAAGGAAAGAGTGAAAAGAACAGGAAATACCTTTGAGAATTTTTGAGTTCGGGGGATAGGTTATGAAAAGGGAAGGTGTTAGCACCCTTTTCATCCGTAGTTATCTACGGGCTCTTAATCGCTAGCTCACTTTTGTTTTGAAAATGCTTTGTGTTTGTGTTTTGAAAATATTTTGAAAAATGCCTAAGTAGTTCAACTTTTTAATGATTCTTGTATCAGTTAAGAATGCGTACAAAGTGTTTGTTTTTGAAAATATTTCAGGGAAAGTGTTTGTGAAAAAGATGTTTTGAAATGTTCGCGAGCAAGCTCTTAAGAACTATCTACCTACTCAAAGTATTTGGTGTTATCTTCCTCCTCCTTTAGATAGTGTTATCCTAAGATTACTTAGTAGAAAGCGCTATCGTTAGATGTGAAGGGACAGGCGCGAGTCATCGTATAACCATAAAGGTAACTCGTAGGGGCGCTTTAGCAATTTTATCGTAAGGGACTAGATCGTTTACCGAAGGCAGCATCATAAGGGTCATCTAGGGACTACGATCTTTTTAAACGAGGGTCTTTGCTAAAGCATCCCCACGTTCAAGGGACATGACTGTTTTCCGAGGCAACGAGTGAGGTTACCCTAGAGGTGTGTGTGTGTGAAGAGTGATTCCTGTTCAATTATTTTAATCTTGCAATTAAGCTTTTCTACGATTGTTTTTATGTCTTGCCATACAAACCTTAATTACTAGCAAAATAATATAGCAATAATGAAAATCAATAAAGTGCGGGAAATAAAATTCTACGCTATTACAAGGATTCAGGAGTGGGGGTACAAACAATAAAACCAGGGGGAAATAGTAAACCCTAATTAAACTATTACAACCGTAAGCAGTTACATAATTGGAAAAAGAACGCGAAAGTAATAAAGTACGCGAAGCGGTAAAAAGAAAAAGAAAAGAGAAAATTGTTTTGTGATCGTTTTGATAAAAAAAAGTTTGATGATTAACCTAAAACCTAATTGATTTTAATTAATTAAAAAAAGGTTAGTTAATTAAATTAAACAAAACCCTAAAATCTAAGTTGATTTTAACTTAATTAAGAAAACCTAAAAATAAAATTAGGGTTAATTAAATTAGAAACCTAAAATTAAATTAGGGTTTATTAAGAAAAATGTCAAAGGTTTGTGAAAAATGTTAGGTTTTAGGAAAAGAAGAAAATGTGTTAAAAAAATAACCAAATGGTATGAGTTGGTGTTGAACCCACACCCTCAGGATTTTCCAACAAAATAATCACCACCAGGCCAAGCGCGCCTTGGCGTCAAGATCTGGCCTCATCGCGTTTTGTATTCTATCTTGCAAAACATGAAAATATTAGGGAAACAAAGTGGCAAAAGGATGGATCGAACCTAGTCCCTTTAACACAAATGACTTATCACGCGCGCTTCTACCGCTAGGGCGGCTGTACATCCATTGGTTTAAATGAAATAATGAATATATAATATAACATGAATGTATTGACTGGAGAGGCGCCAAAGCCCTTACTCCGGTCGTCTTCTCCGGTGACCTTCTTTTGCCTAACCTGCAAAATAACCAAGATTAGTAATTCAAAAACTTTCTACCCCCCATAAATCGAGGGCTACGAGTTTAATGGGATGATTATTTTGGTCTAAAAATCCACGGTTTTTGAGTTATGAAGAAACACGCATGAATCGGCGTAGCTATGGTGACATTAATACATGTTAAAGCAAACAGAAAATCAAGATATGAATGTTATGAAAATTATGAAAACAGAGATGCTATGCAATGACATTTCATGCATTTGGGACCATCAAAATTGATCCAACCTTACTCTGCGTGATTATTAGGAGTGATTAGAGTGGCTGTTTGTAGTGAGAGGGTTTGAAACAAGGGTTTCAAGCTTTTAGGGTTCTTGAAATTTTTTGATGTTTTTTGACAAGTTTGCGGGGAAAGGTTTTCGTGTCCTTGTATGTGAATGAATGGGAGAATATATAGGTTGAAATTAGGGAAAAGGTATGGGCTTGGTCTTTGTGTAAGAAGGCCTTGTCTTATTTCATTTAATTTTGACTTTTAAATGAATAAAAAAATCAAAAATAAATGAACTAACTCAATGGGAGGTGTATAAATAAGTCTTGAGGTGCACATGAGATATAGAACACGCTTGGACCCTGAAATAATAGCCCAATAGCCCAAACTATCAAGTTTGCTCAATTTGAACTTCATGCATTTACTCAAAATTTCCCAACTTGCACTGGTCGTAACTCTCTCAATTTGCATCTTTTGAAGGTGATCTTAGGCTTTTTGGAAAGCTCAAGATGTACTATACAATCTCTATGTTTATAATTATTTCTTTTGAAGAATTTATCTTGATGTAAGTTATCTTGGTAAAAAGTGTCTTTTTGTTGACTTTTGAAATGACCTGTAATGTATTGGCTTATATCTCTCAAATGATGCACTTTTTGGACTTGAGCTTAGAGATACAAAGTTGTAGAGAATTGAATTTAATTCATAATGATCTTTGGTTGGGGAAAAGCTGATGAAGCATGTGAAAGTTATTCTTGGTCAAAGTTCAAGTGACTTCTCCTAAGGAAACCCTAATTTAGAAACTTTTGACTCTTGATGATTTGAGGGATTTTCTTGAGGAATCATGATCAAACTTTGATCAAATTATGAATATGACTTCAAAACCTTTATGTTGACCAAAAATCTTGAAGTTTGACTGTATGTTGACTATAGTTGACTTTTTACCCAATACAGTTGTTTTTCAGTCATCTTAGCATTTGTCTAAGCAAGCTTATGATGCAAGGATTGAAACTTGACATGAGAATCCTTGAAGACATATAAGAAACCATGAATTCAATTTAAGACCTTAGAAACCCAATTCTCCTTATGAAAAGTTAAACCCTTGTTGTGAACCCCTTGCTTAGGAGAAAAAATTATTGATCAATTCTTGAGCATCCTTGAGCATTTTGAGAACCCTAGGAGAATTCCTTGAAGAAAGTGGGAGGGTAAATTTTGGGGTACAACATCTGCCCCTATTCAATCTTCTTAAACCTGAAGAGTTAGATTGGCATGTTCGCCATTCGTGACTTAAAGGTAGAAGATGATTGAACACTTAAGTGCCCAGAAATTTTGTAGTCGAATGTGCAAGCAGTAACGATATTGGTTGATAATATTGATTGAATGGGCTTAAATATGCCATTCAGAGAGGTGAAGGAGAGTTGTCGAAGATGTTCTTATAGATTCCATCCAAAGTGACTATTGATAGAAGTGTCAAAATGAGTCTATGCTTGACTGTATCTGAGGAATGTTTTTCAGAATGAATCTATCTGATCCTATCTGAGTGAAATGCTTTTCAGTAAAAATCTCTGAAGGAAAATGCTTTTTAGAATTCAGTCTCTTAAGGGAAGTGTTTGTCATGTAGATAGTCGCCCCTTCCTGTTCCGGGAATCGATCTACAATCTGTTTTTGTTGGTAAACCCGTCCTGTTTCGAGAATTCATACCACTTGGTGATAAAGATAGTTGCCCCGTCCTGTTTTGGGAATTGATCTTCATCTGGTAATAAAGATGGAAAGATAGTTTCCTCGTCCTATTTTGGGAATTAATATTTGCTCGGTTGTATAGATAGTTTCCTCGTCCTGTTTCGAGAGTTAATCTTCAACCTGTTCATGTAGATAGTCGCCCCGTCCTGTTTCAGGAGTTGATCTATAATTTGTTCCCACAGATAGTTGCCCTGTCTTGTTTCAGGAATTAATTTGTGTCTGGTCATACAGATAGTTACCCTGTCTTGTTTCGAGAATTAATTTGTGTCTGGTCATACAGATAGTTACCCTGTCTTGTTTCAGGAATTAATCTGCGACCTATTTGAAAATTGTTGGTGATATTCGTCTGTTTGTAGACTTTACCTAAAAAGATAAATAGTTAGATGTATGCAATATCATGATGTATGAAGTGTATTACATAATGATGTTTTTAAAGTAGATGAAAGTGTGCTATATGCGTTTCGTATGCATATGCGATGATATTTGTAAATGATGTATGAATGTGAAATATCGTTGAAGCGTATTGGTAGATTTGTATAACATCTCTAACTGGGGAAAATAAATCCTTGACTGTTGCTGTGGATGAAGAATATGTGTAATCTTAAATCTTGTCTAGAATGTCCTCGCTGGGAATTCCTGCTTTCTGTTTGAGGAAACTCCGCTGGGGAACTCGCTTTCGGCTTGGGGAGAAGAGTTTAAGAACATTGGTCGTTCACCGCTCTACTGGGGAATTTAATTCTTATATATCCTGATTGGGGATAAAAGAGATGGATAACCTTCCGAGACACTGTTTGACCGAGTTTTCTATGTGGATGCTAAATCTTATAGGGAGGATAAGGTTAAATGATATTTGGTCCAATTTTAGATTTCATAGCAACTCTCTGGGGATAGTGGTCTGGACTGCCCTTTGCTGGAGAGAGAATTTTTTCTGTGATTTATAGTAGTCAAAGGGATAGACTCAAGCTGGGGAGATTGTATCCTATTGGGGAAATAAACCCTATTGGGGAAATAAACCATGTTAGATAAATACTCTGCTGAGGAAATGCTCTGCCGAGGAATATTTTGCAGGGGATTTTACAGTGTTGGAGAAATAAACTCAACTGAGGAAGATAATTCCAGTGAACTGTGCTGATGTCATAATATCTGAAAAAGATTGGGACTCTATAGGTTGGCGATATTTCCAGGGAAAAGATCAAACTCATTTGTCTTCTAGAGGGATCTGCTGGTGAGTATGATTAGGGTATTTCAGACTTGCGGGAAATGTATCTTTGTTGAAGACGAGCTTGTGAAGCTGACTCTACGGGGACTATCCCATAGGGGTTGTTCTGTGGGGATTTATGGACGACTTGAACATTTCCCTGTCTTCTAGAGTCTTGAGTAAATAATTATTATAATACGGTGGGAGAACTGACTTTTTTAGCGTTTTATCAAAAATGTTGCGGATAACAAGAGTCTCCACCGACTTTTATTTTATCTAATACTTAGGAAAGGTGAAAAGAACATGAAATACCTTTTAAGATTTTAAGTTCGAGGGGTAATTTATGAAAAGGGAAGGCGTTAGCACCATTTTCATACATATTTATCTATGGGCTCTTAATTGCTTAGCTCACTTTAATTTGCTTTGTTGTGATTTATTTGAAAATGTTTTGACAATGCCAGTGTAAGGCAGTCTACTTTATAATAACCCGTGTATCAGTCCTCAAAAGTGTTTATAAAGCGTTTGAAAGTAATTCTTTTGAAAGTGTGAGGTGTGAAAATTATTTTAGTTTGTGAGAAAGCAATTAAGGGTATCTTACACACTGAAAGGTCTTTCGTTATCCTTTTCCTTCTCCGTTAGGGATAGTGCTATCCATGCCATTAGTTGGTAGGTAGCCCAATCCATTGGATGTGAAGGGACAAACGTAGGGTCGTAGTTATGGTCATTGAAGGAAACATATAGGAATACCTTAGCAATTCGAAGGGACTGCCATCATATATTCGTAGGCAACATTGAAGGACAAGATCATTTCTCATAAGCAACTTTGAGGGACATCACGGGACTATGATATTTATGATGACTTTAACAGAGGGTCTTTGCTAATGGTATCCCTACGTTCGAGGGACATGACCATTGTTTTTTCCGAAGGCAACAGAGAGGGAGGCTACGTTAGAGGTGTACGTGTGCATAATGATTCACTTCAAATATATTATCTTGATTAGGGTTTTCTACGTTTTGCTTTTAGATCTTGTCATACATACCTAATTACTATACAATTATATATATACACATATATACATAGGTGCGGAAAGTAAAAGCGCGGGAAAGTAAACCTAGACTATTATATCTCGTGAGCAGTTACATGATAGGAAAAATGCGGAAAAATAAACTAAGCTATTACAAAAATACCCGTGCGACCTATACATTTATTTCTAGAAATTTAAATGACAAAGAAAAATAAATGTTAGAAAAATATTTTAATAAACCTAAGGTTCTAAGTGTAGAAAAAAAAATATTTTTGATGTTTTATTGTTTGAAAAATATTCTTAAAGTGTGAATTAAGTAACCATAATTCTAAGTAATTTACAAATTAATTGTGAAATAAAAACAAATTTAAATTAATTAAAATAATTTTTGTTTGTAAAAAATTAAATTAATTAATTAAAAAACCTAAATCTAATTTTTAATGATTTTTCTGATTTTTTATGGTCTATTAATTTTAATTAAAAAAAGTAATTAAATTAATTAAGCAAAAGAAAAAAATAATAAAAACAAGAAAATTGAAAAAATGGAAAAAAGGGTTAAAGAGAAAGCCTGTGGTGGGAATTGAACCCATGCCCCCTAGGTTACAGGCGCACGCTTCATCCACTAGGCCATGGTGCTTATTATATTTGGAGAATGACTGGCAATCAACACATAGCTTCCCTGCATGCTATCTTGGAAAAAGAAAAGAAATAGTTTGGCCAAAAGGTTGGTTCGAACCTATGACCTTATACACGTAAAGCCTTGAAAGTGCACGCTCTTGCCACTGGGGTGGCTGTTACATTCGGTCATGGAATACAAACTAATTAATATAAAATAAAACCAAATTTTGATTTTTAATTCAAAACAAATCAAATGCAAGTGGGGCCCCTGTATCAAGTGTTAACCAATCAAAAGTGGAGAGAGGGCGCCAGGGTTTTGACTGGCCAATCAAGTTGTAGCAAATTGCCACACCAACCTGGAGGGAGTCAGCGCCACCTTCCATGGAGGAATCCACCATCTTCTCTGATGGTGAGATTTTTGAAACCTGTAAAACACGCAGAATCAAGGCAAACAAAACATCCTATCCCCCTTAAAATTTCCTCCTGAGTTCGAATGTGGGGTTTGTTTTGACTAAAAGTTATTGTATCACAAGTTTCAAAGCAATCCGTTCTTGATGCCCTAACAACGACAATCATGTATTCCTGCATCAAAGCTTTCAAAAAGCGAACCTAAATAATCACAAACTTCAGCATGAACATGTATATATATGCATTAGTTCAATGTAAATCGCATGTTTAAAAGTTTGGTTTCACGAAACTTTACCCGACCGGTGTGCTTGAAAGAAGGAGTTTTGTCGTGCTTCGGGCTTGAGCAATGATTGGGAACGACCTATGGAGTCCTCAGGAGTATGAATGAATGCTTGGAATCGATTAAAAACTCCTGGAGACCAGGGTTTGGTTTTTCCCTTAATCTTGAATTATGAGAGATTTTTGAAATGGTTCTTGAGGCAGCAGCTACGTGTCCTTAGCATCTGTTGTGCTTATGTATATATAGGGCATGGAATTAGGGTCACAAACATTGCATGACATCTCATGGAATTAAGTGCATGATTTGTTTCCAAAATTCATTCAAAACTTTCTAAAAGTGAAGATTTTCTTCCATTTGTATTTCACACGGTTTTGCCAGCTTGAATATGTGATCTTGGGCCTCCAACACAATTAGAACAAAAGCCCATGCGCCTTAGATGATTTAATTGACATTTTATTTGATTTATTTTGATTTTAATTGAATAAAATCATGATAAATAAGAATAAAAAGCATGGCCAAGTAAGAATGGATTTAGGGGTCCTCTAATGTGTTATGAACACGTTTGAACCTAAAAACTTTGGCCCAATAGCCCAAAATTACAAATTTGATCAATTTGCTCTTCATGCATTTCCTCAAAATTACCTAACTTGCACTAATCACAACTCTCTCAATTTTCATTATTTGAAGGTGATCGTTTACTTTTTGGAAATATCAAGATGTCCTCTACAATATCTATTTTGATCATTTTTGCATTTGAAGACTTTATCTTGATGTAAATTGCCTTGACAAAAAGTGTCTTTTTGTTGACTTTTAAATGACCTATAATGTTTTGGCCCATATATCTCAAATGAAGCATTTTTTGGATTTGATCTTAGATATAAAAAGTTGTAGAGAATTGAATTTCCTTCAAAATGAGCTTTGGTTGGGGAAAAAGCTGATGAAGCATGTGAAAGTGATGCTTGGTCAAAGTTTAGTTGACTTCTCCTAAGGAAAACCTAATTTGACAACTTTTAACTTTTGATGATTTAAGGGTTTTTCTTGAAGAATCATGATCAACCCTTGATCGAATTATGAATGTGACTTTAAAATATCGATGTTGACAAAAAAACTTAAGGTTTGACTTTATGTTGGCCACAATTGACTTTTTACCTTATATAGTTGATTTTCCATCATCTGAGCAATTGACTGAGCAAACTTGTGATGTGAGACATGAAACTTGGTATGAGCATTATTTGAAGCATATGAGGAGTTATGAAAACCATTTGAGGTATTTGAAACCTAAATTTCCATGTAAAAGATGAAACCCTAGTTGTGGACCCATTGCTTAGGAAGATAATTTGTCTGGTCAATTCTTGGGCAACCTTGAACATTTGAGAATCCTAAGAGAATGCCTTGAAGAAAAAGGAGGAAAAATTTTGGGGTAAAACAGCTTCCCCTGTTCAATCTTCTTAAACTTGAAGAGTTAGATTGGCATGCTCGCCATTCGCGGTCTGAAGGTGGAAGAGCATTGAACACTTAAGTGCCCAGAAATTTGCACTCGCATGTGCACGAAGTAACACTGTTGGTTGATTGTATCGGGAATGGGCTTAAAGATGCAATTTGGAGAGTGAAGGGATGTCGTCGAAGATGGGCATATAGATGCCATCTAGAGTAACTATTGATAGGAATATCAGAATGAGTCTATGCTTGACTTTGTCTGAATGATGCACTAGAATGAGTCTACACCGGACTTTGTCTAGAAGATGTATTTGGAATGAGTCTACGCCTAACTTTGTCCAAAAGTGTTTCAGTAGGAATCTATGCTTGATTTCATCTGAATGATTTTCTAGAAGATGTCTACGCCCGACTTCATCTAGAAGCGATATTGGAAGGAGTCTATGCCTGACTTTTTTCCAAAAGAGTATCAGAAGGAAATCTACACCTGACTTCATCTGAATGATGCACTAGAAGATGTCTACGCCCGACTTAATCTAGAAGAGGTATTGGAAGGAGTCTACACCTGAATTTTCCCCAAAAGAGTATCAGAAGGAAATCTACGCCCGATTTTATCTGAATGATATACTAGAATGAGTCTACCCTTGACTTTGTATAGAAGATGCATTTGGAATGAGTCTGCGCCTAACTTTTCCCAAAAGAGTATTAGAAAGAAATCTACGTATGAGTTTATCTGAATGATATGATAGAATGAGTTTATGCCCGACTTTTTCCAACAAATGCATTTGGAATGAGTCTATGCCCAACTTTGTCCAAAAGACTATCATAAGGAATCTACACCTGATTCTATGAAAATGCTGGTTATGTAGATAGTCACCCCTTCCAATTTCGATAATTGATCTATATCCTGTCTATAAATTGTTGATAATATTCATTTGTTTGCGGATTTAACCTGAAAAGACAAAGTTAGCTTTATGCAATGTCATGATGTATTCATTACATAATGATGTTATCAAGATAAACGAGAATGTTGCATGTGTTTTGTATGTATATGTTATGATATTGTAAATGATGTATGGATGAGACATGTCATTGAAGATCATTGGTAGCTTCTTATAACGACGTCTTGCTGGGGACAATAAATCCTTGACTGTCGGTGGAGATGAAGAAAGTGATTCTTTAATTTCTTCTGGGAATAATTTTGCTGGAGATTTATGTCTTCTGTTTAAGGATACTCCATCGGGGAACTTCAAATTCTGCTTGAGGATAATCAAAGAGAGTCAATTTCTCATTCTTTGTTGAAAGAATTGATTTTTGCATATCCTGGATGGGGACAAGAGATGTGGATGCTATCAGACCAAGTTTTAGGCATTGTAGCAATTTCTATAGGGATATCAACTTTGGTCAGACCCTGCTGGAGGGAAGGAGATGATTTCATGGTGTTGGAGAAATAAACTCCGCTGGGGAATGAAATTCCTATAAACCGTGTTAAGGAAATAATTTTTGTCGGGGATTAGTATTTCATAGGCTGTGTTGAAGAAGTTTTCCCTGTATACTGGGGGGAATGATGGGATCTTCCTATCTGCTGGGGAACCTCTTGGGGAAGATGGTCTTGTCAAGCTGTCCATCAGAGATATGGAAGTGAACTGCTGGAAGATGCCCCAGTTCTGTTCTGACTTACATATTTAGGCTTACTGGGGAATGTGTCTCTGTTGAAGATGAGCTCGCGAAGGTAGCTTTGTGAGGATTGATCTGTGGAGGTTTGTGGATGACTTGAACCTTATCCTAACTCCTAGAGTCTTTAGTAAATGCTTATTCCTATTTTTATGTATATATTTATTAATGGTATTCATATTCATATGCATATGTTCGCTCAGTTTAGTCATTGGACGTTTTTGCAAACAAAATATAGAAAGTAAAACAAATTTCAATTTTGAAACATATTTGTATTGAAAGTTTGCCTATAAACAGGCAATTTTGTACAAAGAGATAAAAATCCTGGTAAGAGGAAGTCACTAAAAACTGAAAAGAGTACAAAGTAAAACAACAAAAAAATCAACTATATGGAGATAGTCCCATCAAGTTTCAACTCTGCTATTGACCCTATGTCTTCGAGCATCTCATCCCTCGCTGTCGGAAAAAGTTAACTGAATTGATCTGTACAATTTGAACTTTGACGTTTGGTAACAAAGCTTGCTGTAGGTAGATGATCCAATGGGACATAGTCATACGCCTTAATCCCTAACTTTTTCCTAGACCGCCATTTCGGGTTTTCAGTCCACCGGGATACCCTTTTTTGCCCAAGCCGCCTTTTCAGGTTTTCGACTTTTTGGGTGTACAGTCTTTACATACATATATATATATATATATATATATATATATATATATATATATATATATATATATATATATATATATATATATATATATATATATATATATATATATATATATATATATATATATATATATATATATATATATATATATATATATATATATATATATATATATATATATATATCCCTAATTTCTGCCCGAACCCTTTTGGTTCGTCAGTGAAGCTACCGGAAGAAAACACAAAGCCGCCACCGAACTTTATTTATTCCAAAGGAAGGGGAAATATCGATAAAACCACAAGGGAATGGATAAGATGGTCTTGCAACCAAGAGTAAGAGTAAGGGAGTCGGTTGTGTGAGGGGAAGGTATTAGCACCCTTCATATCCGTTGTACTCAACGGGATCCGTTTTGTTTGTTTGTCTTAAAGGGTGTATTTATCTACAACTATACTTGCTTAAGGGGAAAAAGATGGTTTTTTATTATTGCATTCATGAGGGTTTCACGACCCTTTTCCTACGTATCCCGTGAAGGAATCAGAACACCTCAATTCCTCTAGAAGATGGTTGGTTTGTTTGTGTTTTTGAGTAAGCGACGTTAACGCACACATTCTAGAAATAGGCACGGCCTGTATCGCGGTAGAACGGAGATAACATGCCCTTTTTAGTGTTTGATTGGTTAAGTGTTTTTGTTAAGTGTGAAATGGGTTTGAATAATAATTAAGGGTGTTTTTGGATTTTTGATTAAAGAAATAAGTTTTTGTCTTAATTAGGAAATATGCAATGCAAAAGAAAAAGTCTAAGGGAGACTAACCTAGTTCTAGCCCTAATATTATCGTACAATGATGGCCCTAAGGTTAAGTTTGAAATGGAAAATTCTATCTAAGTTAGCATGCATGGATAAAAACCTACTGTCTAATTAATTCAATTTAATCAAGAGATTAAAATCGAATTAATAATCCTAAGGGAGCATAACATAATCAACCAAAAAATAAAAGAAATACTATCTAATATTTTTATTTGTCATTTTATCATGTAGAAAAATTAAATCAAACAAAACAATTTATTAAAATAAAAAGAAAATACATAGAGAAACCCAGGGGGTGCAATCTGATTCCAGCGGTGTGATCAGAAGTCTGGGCGCTAGGCCCAAAATGAAGGTACATGAGTGTTATTGTTCACAAGATATTCCAAAAAAACAAAACATGGGCTTATGGAGATATGGCCCGGTCTAACAAAACTCGACATGATCCATCTAGATTTTTATTTAGCTTTCAGCTCCAAAAAAAATGTATGAACTTGGGGGAAATATGTGGTTTGGCCCTGACTTCAACCAACATCCAAATCTAAACCAGATTTATTCTGCATTTAATTATTAATTAATATTTTTATTGAATTAAAAAAATAATTAAAACTAACAAAACAAAAGAGGAATTAGGGTTCGTTATTGCCCTCTTCTTCTTCTTCTTCACAAAGCGCATAACTCTCTCTTCGGTCTCACAAAGACCCGATGACAAACTCTCTCTTCCTCCTTATCTCTGTCCACCACGGCCAACACTAATCACCACCGTCATCTCCATTTCATATGAGCCTCATGTATCCGTCTGTCTCTTCTCTCTTCAATCTTCATCTTTGATTCTCAATCTCAATCTCACTCTATCGCGATGATCTCGTTCTCTGATCCTTCTCCTTTGATTTTCTGCTTCTCTTTGTTATGGCTTCTGCGATTTATTGTTGGGTTTTGTTTGCTGAAATTTCAATTGCGGTGCATTTGATTTAAAATGCGATAAAGATGAAGATGTTACGAGAAAACTGCGAGCAACAACATTGATCGAAGAGGATAGAAGGATCTCTTGATGCAAAGAAGATGAAGATAAGGTGATTGCAGAGCTTTTCTTGGTGATTCTTTTGGGAGTTTTAAGAATGAAGATCGAAAGAGGTGAGTTTCTAATTTTTATTTTGTGAGAGGGGTTTTTTAGCAGAATGAAAACTAAAAATGTTTTCTTATCAGATTGTGTTGGTTTGTAACAGGTTTATGCAGTGAGAGATTGAGTGAGGGTTGTATGAAAGTTATTGAGTATGTGTGTAGAGAAATTGATGAAGATTTGGATTAAAGTTGAAGGATAAAGGGGAGGAGGTTTGAGAAGGTTAGAGGTTTCAGTTTAGGTATGAAATTTTTGTTTAGCTTTTTGAACAAGACTTTCTTGTTTTTATGGTGTTTTTCTGGTCTTTGTATAGCTCTATTTTTACAGCTTTAACAAACTTTTGTATTTCCATTATTCTATGACTTCCTCACTGATTCTCGCTCTCTCGTATACCAAAGGCGATGGCCTAACACTCTCTCACAACCTTGGTTCAAGACTCAAATAGAAAATAAGTAAATTGACAACAACCATAGCAAAACCCCTAACCATGCATTTGAGAATAAAAAAACTTACTTGCTTGGAGCTAGTCCAAGGATTCGGCTGCCGATGATAAAGTTAACAAGAAAAACCAGAGGTGCGCACTTTAGTTCCTTCTCCCTTTGCTAAAATTATGATTCTTGGCCATTTTGAATATGAACGAGGTTTTTCTTCTGTTGCAGGTTTATTGACTGCTTGTATGTCGTTTTGGTTTATGGGAAAACGTGGTTATGGTAAGGGCAGCTAGCTATTGCTGTACTGGTAAGGAGAGTAATATGATTTCTGGTGTAGAGTTTTTGCTGATTTTCTGTGAAAAGTATTTCTCTCTGTGATTGTGAATAAATTTTTTAAAGGTTTTTTCTGTTGAGTTTTGTGATGTGTAGCTGGTATTCTTTCTCTGTTTTTTTGGCTATGTACAAAATCTCTTGGCTTGTTGGCTTGGTTCAGTTCTCTCACTTTCGGTTTTTTGGCTGGTACCTCACTCTCTCAGTTTTACTGGCTGGTATCTCACTCTCTTAGTCTTGCTGGCTGTGTGCTCTCAAATCCACCTTGTAATGAAACAATGGATTTTTTATTATAGTGAAATAGAGGTGGAAATTAGGGGGGAAAATTGGTGGAATTTTGAACATTATTGGCAAGCTGACTTTGTGGTCTTTTTAAGTGCAGGTTTTCTGTCTTACTGATTTTGTGCAATATTTAGACTGTTTACATAGGCTGTACAACAGGTTTGGCACATGTTTTGGTATACTCTGTTTGGTTTGAAGCAAATTTGGACTGTTTTGGTTAGGTGACATCTTTCTAAAGCATATTCTCTTTTCCTCTTTGCCTTTCTATGATGTAAAGAAATTATGCCTTTTAACAATTTCTGAAGGATTTGCCATTTAGGAACATGATGACATAAGGGCTATGAATCAATGCTAGCTTGCATTTTTTTGTGAATTATTGCTATTGTTTTTGGTTTTGGCCTTATTGCTATTTTCTAGACTTGCTATTGTACTGTCTTGGGCTGCTTTAGCAGCCTGCTATTTTTACTTTTGTTTAGGCTGCTGTTTTTGCTTTTGTTCAAGCTTGTTGTTCTTGGCTGTTTGTTGTTGTTTAGGCTGCTGTTGGCTGCTTTAGTAGCCTGCTATTTTTGCTTTTGTTTAGGCTGATGTTTATTCTTTTGTTCAGGCTTGTTGCTGCCTGGCTGTTTGTTGTTTTCTTGGTGTTTTACCGCATCTTATATTTTGCCTATGCTACCTTGTTTTTGTGATGCTGCATGCTGTTTTTGTACTTGGCAGTTTTAACTTTGCTTTTGCAGTAGGAAAACATACTAATTTGTTTTCCTTTTATGAACCAAAAAGATCAATTTTTTTTTTGTGATTTGCAAAAGTAGGAGATAGTCCATGAATAAAAACAAAACCTTTTAGTTCTGATTCCAAATGAAAATCCTAATGATGAGTTTCTTGTTTAACAAATAATCCTTTCTTGAATTTTTTCACATGTTAATTGTTTGCTAATTTTTTCCTTTTCTTGTTTCATGAACACGAGGAGTGAATGGAAAGTGAGGCAAGGTTAAAAGACAAAGAGAAGACCATGGCTAGCAAGGAGTGGATGAGTTGCTTGAAGATAAAGCAAAGAATACTTGAAGAAACAAACATTATTTCTTTCTTTATAAACAAAACAATTGTAGTTCGTATTTCATATTGTAATCCTTTTTGTTAAATTGTCCACAAAAAATATAATTTGAATGATATTTCTTTAAATCGTATGAATGATGAATTTGTTGTACAAAAATTAGACAACTCTTGAATCTTGTTTGAACTTTGAAATTCTTACTTGAATGATTTGAATGCACATCTTGCCTTTGTAACTCGAATTTCAAAAAATCACAAACAACTGTTGTAACTGGTATCCCAAGAACCTTACACCTTATCTTTCAATCCTCAATCTCCATATCACGCCTAAATCAAAATTTCCCTCTCAACAAGAACTTTAACTCTGATGTCCAAACCACAAGTAACTCGTAACTTAAGCAACAAAAACACGCCTTGATCGTCATGAACCTCTAACCTTATTTCTTACATCCGGATTCCATGTTCATCAGTTTAAACTTCAAACTCCCGACTCAGTGACTTAGAGATCTTAAAAAGAAAACTTGAAGTGCGAGGAGATATTATACATGAAACCCCTAACCAAATGTACTTGACTTCGAGTTATCCTTGAGGCAGCTGCAAGAAATAATTCACTAAAATCAGGGATCCAAAACCCTAGCATCTTGACCAATAAATAGGGAAATAAACCCTAATCCCAACTCTGATGGATTCGAGCGAGAAACAGCCTTGTAACTTGATAAGAAATCAATCCATGATACCTCAAGAATCCATACCACGATCCACTAACCGAGAACCAGATGAATTTCCCTTTTACCTGATAAGAAACCTTCAAAACAAAATTAGACATAAAGAGGGAACAACCCTAATACCTTACTCCAAGGCGCCTGATTCCATGAGATGCGGGATATGCAAATGACTTAGTAAAAATGATGCAAATGGGATGCGAAGTTCAAAGCCGAACAAAAGCAAAAGGAGGTAGGGAAAATTTGGGGTATGATAGTTGCCCCTATTTAATCGTCTTAAACCTGAAGGTGAGATTGGCGTCAGCCTTTTGAAAGTTCAAGGTGGAAGATGATTAAATACCATGACCCAAAATTTGTCCTGGAGAGATGGTGTGAGTGTTATTTATTAGTGTGAGTGTTATTTATTGGTGTGAGTGTCTGCTGGGGAAAGAGAAATTGGTCTTCTGGTGGACTGGTCATGATGGATAAACATGGTTGAATAATGGTAGTTCGTACTGGGGTGACGGTGCCACTGCAAGGTACTTGAGGGAGTGGGGCGGTAAAGTGGCTGAAAAGATATTATTGATGATGTCGTGGTGACTGTAGGTAGGATTACTAACAACATAATAACTTAAAGATGACAGGTAGAATTTTTATGACAGCAGAGAATCTATCGTGCGAGATTCACGACCCAAAAAGAAAGTTAAAGACAATGGATAAAGATCGACGTATGATCTATGACTCAAGAAAGATAACATGAGGGTAAGACCTGCGAGCGACCTACGACCCTAGAAAAGATAATGCGAGGGTAAGACCTATGAGCGACCTACGACCCTAGGAAAAATAACGTGAGGATAAGACCTACGAGCGGCCTACGACCTTAAAAACAAGATGAGGCGAGGGTAAAGTCTACGGACGACCTACGACCTTAAGAGTGATAAAGTGAAGGTAAGATCTATGGACGACCTACGACCTTAAGAAAAGTAGCGTGATGGTAAGATCTACGGATGATCTACGACCCTAAAAACAAGACGAGGAGAGGGTAAAGTCTACGGATGACCTACGACCCTATGAGAGATAAAGTGAAGGTAAGATCTACGGACGACCTACGACCTTGGAGAATATAGCGCAATGGTAATATCTACGGATGATCTACGACCCTAAAACAAGATAAGAAGAGGGTAAAGTCTACGGACGACCTAGGACCCTAAGAGAGATAAAGTTAAGGTAAGATCTACGGACGACCTACGACCTTAAAAATAATAGCGCGATAGTAAGATCTACGGATGATCTACGACCCTAAAAACAAATGAGGAGAGGATAAAGTCTACAGACAACCTACGAACCTATGAGAGATAAAGTGAAGGTAAGATCTACGGATGACCTACGACCTTAGAAAATATAGTGCAATGGTAAGATCTATGGACGACCTACGAACATAAAAAAAAAGATAACAAGGGTATTGAGAGTTGCGGAGTACAATGTACTAACACCATGGTTTATTTTAGTTGGTAGTGTAATAACAAATGTTTAACTGGGAATTATGAGGATGATATTTTTGTGGATGTTTTGTTGATTTGGGATTAATTTGGGGCTCTCAGGTAAGGTACCAAATCTGGCTCATGCTTCATATGCATTTGAAGTGTGGCATGATGATTCATGGACATGCTATGCGTTTGAGGATGCAATGCAATATGCAGTGATGATTATTGTATGCAAAGTTACAAATGCTAAGCTCATTGGGATTCGTTGCTCGTCGTCTTGAGATACCAATATGGATTGGTGCTTGAAATTGAGAGAAAAGAGTTAGCATTGTTGAGTTCATTGGGGATTAAATCTTGCTGAGGAGAAGTAACTTGATCTGACTTCCTTTATATGTTAGGCTTCTTGTGAATAACTGAAAAGAGACGTGGATCTTATCAAATTCCTCAAGTTTCTTGGTGTTGGAGAATCAGGCGCTCAATTGACTGTAAAGAGGCGACGAGGATGAAAGCTTGGTCAAGGTGACCATTATAACCTGCTACCTGCACAGAAAAACAAACATTTGAACGCCATGGATTTCCCTTAGGATGCCTTCATATCCATGTAATGTAGTGTTTCTCATCTCAGCTTGTGATTATTATTGACTTATTATTTTCAATGCAATGCTTAACAAAGAATTTAAATCACAATTCGCATACGAGAATAAAGTAAAAAGGACAAAAACTTTTTGGTGGAAGGGAAAATCTTTATTAATGAGTTTGGCCTGTGAATAGGAAATCGTACATGGAAACAACTCCTAAATGAGGAAGTTGCGAAGAAAAATACAAAATACAGCGAGTAAAATGTCAATAAGAAAATCTTGAACTTTCGTTAAAATCGATATTGCTATAGTTCCCATATCCTGGGTCACCCTAGTGCTGTGCTTCCAAAGGACAATAGCTGAATTGCTCCATCCCGTATTAGGAGGGTGTACGTGAAGAGTCTTCAGACTGCAATCTCTCACTTTTTGTCCCTAATTTTTTCCTGGATCTCCCTTTCGGGTTTTCAATCCACCAGGACACCAATTTTTGCCTAAGCCGCCCTTTCGGGTTTTCAACTTAGCGGGTTATTATTTTTTTATACTTTTTATCCCTAACTTTTGCCTAAGCCGCCCTTTCAGGTTTTCAACTTAGCGGGTTATTATTTTTTTATATTTTTTATCCCTAACTTTTGCCTAAGCCGCCCTTTCGGGTTTTCGATTTAGCGGGTTCTTTTATGCGTAGTACTTTTTGACTGAGTCTGAATTGACCAAAAGTGGAACGTCTTCCCCATCCATGTTTGTCAGGATTAGAGCACCTCCTGAGAAAGCTTTCTTCACGATGTACGTTCCCTCATAGTTGGGAGTCCACTTGCCTCTTGGATCAGTGTGAATTGGGAGAATCTTCCTTAAGACTAGGTCACCTGTGTAGAACTCTCGCGGTTGAATCTTTTTGTCAAATGCTCTCTTGAGACGCTATTGGTATAACTGACCGTGACAAATGGCTGCTATGCGCTTTTCTTCGATGAGATTGAGTTGGTCGAGTCTCGTTTGAATCCATTCAGCTTCATCAAGTTTAGTATCCATCAGAACCTTCAAGGAAGGAATCTCCACTTTGACCGGGAGTACCTAGTCTATACCATAGACTAGTGAAAACAGAGTTTCCCCAGTAGAAGTACGCACCGAAGTTCGATAGTCATGCATGGCGAAAGGCAACATCTCGTGCCAATATTTTTATGTTCTCACCATTTTCTGGACGATCTTCTTTATGTTCTTGTTAGTAGCTTCGACTGCCCCATTCATCTTCGGCCGATAAGGTGATGAATTATGGTGCTCAATCTTGAATTCTTCGCACATTTCCTTCATCATCTTGTTGTTGAGATTCGAACCATTATTAGTGATGATTTTGTTAGGAGTTCCATACCGGCATATGATTTCTCTTTTGATGAAGCGGGTAACAACTTGCTTGGTCACATTCTTGTACGAAGCCGCTTCCACCCAATTGGTGAAGTAATCAATTGCAACAAGAATAAACCATGTCCATTTGAAGCGCTTGGCTCGATGCATCCAATCATATCAATGCCCCACATTGCAAAGGGCCATGGTGAAGTCATCACATTCAAAGGAGTGGGAGGAACATGTATCCTGTCTACGTAAACCTGACATTTTTGACACATCTTTGCATATACACAACAGTTGCTTTCCATCATCATCTAGAAGTACCCTGCTCGTAGGATTTTCTTAGCCATGGAATGTCCACTCGCGTGAGTCCCAAAAGAGCCCTCGTGTATTTCCCGTATAATGGATTCTGCTTTGTGTTTATCCACGTATCTGAGCAGAACTGAATCATAGTCTCTCTTGTACAAAATGTCTCCTGACAGTAAAAACTTAGACGCCAACCTTCTAAGAGTCCGCTTATTATAAATTTTAGCACCTTCGGGGTACTCTTGCTTCTCAAGATATATTTTGATGTCGAAGTACCACGACTTTTCACCCGATACATCTTCAGTTGTGAGACAATGAGCAGGGAAAATGTGCACTGGCTCCTTGTAATGACATATTCTTATATTGGGCGCATGATTCGGGTAACTGACTTTGAACATTGCCGCTAAAGTGGCCACAGCATCTTCCAGTTGATTTGCTTCTCTAGGAATGTGCTCAAAGGTGACCTCATTGAAAGCTGGCAACAACTCTAATATGTAATCCAGATATCGAACTAAATTAGGGTGTTGTGTATCCCAATCACCTTGTACTTGATGTATCACTAAGGCAGAGTCCCCATAAACTTCAAGAATCTTGATCTTCAAATCAATGGCTGCTTCAAGACCCATCACACAAGCTTCGTATTCAATGACATTATTCGTACAATCAAAACATAATCAGGAAGTGAAAAGTATGTGAGTATTGCGCGGAGAGGTCAGAACTGCCCCAATTCCGTGGCCCATAGCATTTAATGCACCATCAAACGTGAGAGTCCATTGCTCCCCTGATTCGGGTCCTTCATTATCATCAAGTTTCATAACGTCCTCATCTGGAAAATTGAACTTCATGGACTGATATTCTTCCAATGGCTGGTGAGCGAGATGATCAACAAGAATACTACCTTTGATAGCATTTTGTGTGACGTACTAGATGTCATACTCAGACAAAAGCATTTGCCACCGAGCCAACCTCCCTGTAAGTGCTGGTTTCTCAAAGATGTACTTTATCAGATCTATCTTAGATATCATAAGTGTAGAATGTGTCAACATATACTGCCTCAAACGTTGAGCTGCCCATGTAAGAGCACAACAATTCTTCTCAAGTAAGGAATACCTTGATTCACAATCAGTAAACTTCTTGCTCAGATAATAAATGGCGTGTTCTTTTTGTCCAGTATCATCATGTTGTCCGAGCACACAACCCATAGATCCTTCAAGCACAGTCAAATACATAATGAGAGGTCTTCCTGGAACTGGTGGTATGAGTATTGGTGGTTCTTGAAGATACTGCTTTATCTTCACGAAAGCTTCTTAACAACTTTCATCCCAACGAACATCTTAATTGTTGCGTAACAATTTAAAGATGGGTTCACAGGTAGCAGTAAGGTGAGAAATGAACCTGGCTATGTAATTCAACCTTCCAAGGAAACCTCGTACTTCCTTTTCATTTTTCGTTGCCGGCATATCCTGTATTGCTCTAACTTTGTCTGCATCTACCTCAATTCCTCGTTGGCTCACAATAAAACCAAGTAACTTTCCCGATCAAACCCCAAAGGTGCATTTGTTGGGATTAAGCCTTAACCCGAACTTTTGTAAATGATCAAACAACTTCTGCAAATGGACAAAATGTTCTTCATCTGTTTGTGATTTCGCAATCATATCGTCCACATACACCTCAATCTCTTTATGAATCATGTCGTGAAAGAAAGTCACCATAGCTCGTTGATATGTCGCACCAGCGTTTTTGAGACCAAAAGGCATGACTCTATAGCAAAAGGTACCCCAAGGAGTTGTGAAAGCTGTTTTATCCATGTCTTCCGGAGCCATCTTTATCTGATTGTAGCCCAAGAACCCATCCATGAAGGAGAACACTGAAGACCGAGCATTATTATCAACCAAAACATCAATATCAGGTAACGGGAAGTCATCCTTCAGGCTTGCTCTATTCAAGTCTCGGTAGTCAACACACATGTGTACCTTACCATCCTTATTAGGTATAGGCACAATGTTAGCAATCCATGGAGGATAATTTATCACAGATAGGAAACACGCCTCAAGCTGTTTCTGAACTTCTTCTTTGATCTTTAAAGCCATGTCGGGTCTGGTCCTTCTCGGCTTCTGCTTTACAGGAGGACATTCTGGCTTGAGCAGCAATCTGTGCATCATTATATCAGTGTCTAAACTGGGCATGTCTTCATACGACCAGGAAAATATGTCAGCATACTCTCGAAGCAACTCAATCAACCCCTTCTTTTCTTCGCTTTGCAAGGCAACACCTATCTTGAATTCTCTCTTTACCTCTTCAAAACCGAGATTGATGACTTCTAGTTCTTCCTGATATGGATGGATAAACTTCTCTTCCTATCTCAAGAGCCTGGCTAGTTCTTCAGGGACTTCACAATCTTCCTCACTATCTTCGTTAGTATAATCAACTGAATTCTCAAGAATATAAGGAACCATAGCACTATCATTTCCAATGGAGTCCGAGACGGATCTGCATGATCGATGATTTTATGTTTTATTTTTAGAAAGTGAAAAAGAATATTTAGAATGTGAAAAGAAAATTATTTCCATTTTTATTTTGAAAAATTAAAAGTAAAAGAAAAGACAGGGAACAAAATTGTATGCAAAAGTGCGACTTTTCATTCAATGTTTAATGGAGATTGAAACATAAGGGGCCCCTTCTACAAGCTGTCACTATGCCTTGGGCAGGACATATGACTTAAATGGAAACAAAAAATTACACATCAAGGAAAACAACTTCAGGGATGTCCATGGCAGTCCAATTGCTGAGCTCCTGGTCCGGCACAACTTGATAGATAAATCTTGAAACATCTTCATCATCACCTACATCATCTGTGGAGAGCACTTTTCCTTCTTTGCTTACACCCGCACTGACGAACACTTTAGAAATTGGGGGAACATGCTTTCCTTTGAGAGGAACCCAACCATCTTGCACGGAGGACGATCGTTGATACCCAAGACCAAAGCGATCTTTCTTCTCTGGCACTTCAATCAATTTTCCCCAACTGTCATGGGGAGGTCTAGCTTCTATGAGGGTTTTGGCATCCTTCAAAGAAGCCAGGGGTGCTTCAAGCTTATTACCTTCCATGATGGGGAGCTTATCAACAGTAACAATCTCTAGAGCTTGAAAGGGCAACTCCTGCACCTCGCCTTTCACTTCCACATAGCGGTAGGTAGTCAGATTGTTAATCATTATATCTTCTTATCTACAAATGATGACAACTTGGTCATTTACAATGAACTTCAGACGTTGATGAAGAGTAGATGTCACAACTCCTGCTACGTGAATCCATGGACGACCCAAAAGGCAAGTATAAGATGGACGAATGTCCATAACATAGAATGAAAAATAGAAAGTGTGGGGACCAATCTTGACAGGAAAGTCCACTTCTCCATCCAGAGATCTTCTTGAACCATCAAACACTCGAACATTTAGAGTGGAAGGCCTCATCATTACTCTGTCCATATTCAGCTTAAAAAAAGTAGCCTTAGGCATCACATTGAGTGAAGAACCCGTATCTACCAAAACTCGAGATAAAACGGTGTCTAAACATTTCATAGAAACATGCAGCGCTTTATTGTGGGCTCTGTCTTTAAATGGGAGTTCATCATCGCAGAAACCTAAAACATTTCCCACAGTAATATTGGTAACGATTCCTTCAAACTGGGCCATAGAGATGTCTTGGGTAACATGAGCAGAACATAAAATCTTCAATAAGGCGTTGCGGTGGGTCTCTGAACACAAAAGGAGAGACAAGATGGAAATCTTAGATGGCGTCTGGTTAAGTTGATCCACCACTTTGTAATCACTTCACTTAAGAATCCTCAAAAGCTGCTCCGCTTCTTGTTCTACAGAAGGTTCATGCTGATTATCCATCACTTGCTTGCCCCTAGCCTTGGCTAGAGCATCACTATTAGTTTCTTTAGGAGGCGGTGGTGGAGGAGAAAAGATCCGACCACTGCGAGTCATGTTACTTATTCCTGCAATGTTGGTAATATTCTTGTCAACCACTGAAGGACACTCGTACTTCTTCCCATGAATATAGACCATATTATACTCCCATGGAACTTTCTTCGAGTCATTTCTTGTAGGAGGAATAGGAGCTTGAATCATTGCGGGGGTAGCGGGAGCTTGAATCATTGTTGGGGTAGTAGGAACCTGAATTGTCAACGTAATACTTGGTGTTGCTGAAAAGCTTCTCGAATAGTAGGGAATTTCCAAGACATTAATCTCTTCTTCTCGGAATATCTTCTCTATCTGTAGGACACCTTCATCTATTAACTGTTGGATAGCCGTCCTCAAACCAATACACTCTTCAGGTTTAGAGGAACATGTTAAACAGAAATCATGGAGTTCTTGTAGCACCTCATGCTCCAACAAATGTTCTCTAACAGTTCTTAATGATATCTTGATCTCGTTTACCTTGGTTACCAGAATCTATTCACTACCTTCTTCAATAGCATTGACCGTTTCCCCTGGGTGAGGAGGCATGGAATTATTCTGAATACTCGGACCAACATGGTTGAATTTGATTGCCTTTGCAACGAGGAGGTCTTGAACTTTACATTTTGAATGCTTTACAATTCTCAATTGTATGGCCTGGGGCACCAGAATAAAATTTACAATTAGGATTAATGTCATACCCCCTAGGGAGAGGATTCAGTGGCGGACCAAGTTCACGTAATTGAACCAATTGACTAGAAAGTAACTGAGGGAGAAGCTGAGCGTAGGACATAGGAATGAGATCAAATCTTCTTCCAGGTTCTCTTTGTCTTTGAGGAGCTCTCGAACCTTGAGGTTGTTGATAAATTGGAGGACGTGTAAATTGTTAATCACTATATATTGTTCTCCACAAACGACAATAATTTGGTCATTTACAATGAACTTCAGACATTGATGAAGAGTAGATGTCACAACTCCTGCTACGTGAATCCATGGACGACCCAAAAGGCAAGTATAAGATGGACGGATGTCCATAACATAGAATGACAAATAGAAAGTGTGGGGACAAATATTGATAGGCAAGTCCACTTCTCCATCCACAAATCTTCTTGAACCATCAAACGCTCGAACATTTAGAGTGGAAGGCCTCATCATTACTCCGTCCATATTCAGCTTAAACAAAGTATCCTTAGGCATCACATTGAGTGAAGAACCCGTATCTACCAAAACTCGAGATAAAACAATGTCCAAACATTTCATAGAAACATGCAGCGCTTTGTTGTGGGCTCTTCCTTTAACTGGGAGTTCATCATCGCAGAAACCTAAACAATTTCCCACAGAAAAATTGGTAACGATTCCTTCAAACTGGGCCATAGAGATGTCTTGGATAACATGAGCGGAACATAAAATATTCAATAAGGCGTTGCAGTGGGTCTCTGAACACAAAAGGAGAGACATGATGGAAATCTTGGACGACGTATGGTTAAGTTGATCCACCACTTTGTAATCACTTTGCTTAAGAATCCTCAAAAGCTGCTCCGCTTCTTGTCCTACAGAAGGTTCAGGCTGATTATCCATCACTTGCTTGCCCCTAGCTTTGGCTAGAGCATCACTGTTAGTTTCTTTAGGAGGCGGTGGTGGAGGAGAAAAGATCTGACCACTGCGAGTCATGTTACTGGTTCCTGCAATGTTAGTGATATTCTTGTCAACCACTGGAGGAAACTCGTACTTCTTCCTATGAATATAGACCACATTATACTCCCATGG
The DNA here is from genome assembly GCA_948472305.1 of Vicia faba. Taxonomy (NCBI): domain Eukaryota; kingdom Viridiplantae; phylum Streptophyta; class Magnoliopsida; order Fabales; family Fabaceae; genus Vicia; species Vicia faba. Next base: position 1,324,360,930 of record OX451739.1, read on the forward strand.
AACTGTCTTCGAGTCGTTTCTTGTAGGAGGAATATGAGCTTAAATCATTGCGGGGGTAGCGGGAGCTTGAATCATTACTGGGGTAGTAGGAACCTGAATTGTCAATGTAATACTTGGTGTTGCTGAATAGCTTCTCAGATAGTAGGGAATTTCCAAGACATCAATCTCTTCTTCTCGGAATATCTTCTCTATCTTTAGGACACCTTCATCTATCAACTGTTGGATAGCCGTATTCAAACCAGTACACTCTTCAGGTTTAGAGGAACATGTTAAATAGGAATCATGGAGTTATTGTAGCACCTCATGCTCCAACAAATGTTCTCTAACAGTTCTTAATGATATCTTAATCCCGTCGACCTTGCTTACCAGAATCTGTTCACTACCTTCTTCAATAGCATTGACCGTTGCTCTTGGGTGAGGATGCAAGGGATTATTCTGAATAGTCGGACCAATAGGGTTGAATTTGATGGCCTTTGCATCGAGGAGGTCTTGAACTTTACATTTGAATGCTCTACAATTCTCAATTGTATTTCCTGGGGCACCAAAATGAAATTCACAATGAGCATTAATGTCACACCCCCTAGGGAGAGGATTCAGTGGCGGACCAAGTTCACGTAATTGAACCAACTGACTAGCAAGTAACTGAGGGAGAAGCTGAGCGTAGGACATAGGAATGAGATCAAATCTTCTTTCAGGTGCTCTTTGTCTTTGAGGAGCTCTCGGACCTTGAGGTTATTGATAAATTGGAGGAGGTGTAAAATATTGTTGTGGAAGATACTGTGGTTGTGGAGTGAAAGGTCGTTGTTGGGTCATCCAGGATGCTGGAGTTGTAGCAGCATATACATGAGGAACAAATTGGTTAGGAACAACTGCAATCATAGGAAAATAAGGAAATCGAACTTGAGGAAATGCATGAGCTCTTCCTTGGTTGATGGTTATGGCACTAGTCTCACCTTATTTCTTCTTGACAAAACCAGAAAACGGCTTTCTACCAATGCCTGCATTGATGCTAGTATTGTTAGGGACACCTTGGATCGTTCCAGCCTTAATGCAAGTCTCAACAAGTTCACCAATAATGACCATATCAAAGAAATAAGTAGAGGTACTACTGGGCATATGTTGGAGATAAGGGCCTCGTAGAGTACCCATAAACAAATTAATCAATTCACGATCCAAGAGAGGAGGTTGGGCCCTTGCAGCCAAATCACGCCACCTCTGAGCATACTCTTTGAATGACTCTTCAGATTTCTGTATCATCCCTTGGAGCTGGGTACGGCTGAGAGCCATGGCAGTATTGTAATGGTAATGTTTCAAAAAGGCGTCAGCAGTTCTCCCTAAGTACTGACATGAGATCTTTCCAATTGCATATACCAATCCAATGGTGCCCTGGTCAAGCTATCTTGGAAGAAGTGCATGAGTAACCGTTCATTTTCAGCATAGGCATCCATTTTGCGACAGTAGGAACAGAGACGTGTCTCTGGAAAGAAAGTGCCTTTGTATTTGTCAAAATCCGGAACTTTGAACTTGGGAGGAATAACTACCCCAGGTATGAGGCACATTGCAGCAGTATTGAATCTAGAAGTCTTGATACCCTCTATGGCTTTAAGACGCTCTTCAAGAGCATGGTACATTTTCGCAGTTTCGGAAACTACGGCGGCAAGGTTCACTTAGGGTTCATCAAGATCAATAACATCGCGATGATGATCAACATCATTCCTAGAAGCTCCAGTAGGGGTCTCAACATTTGCATTGTCATTCCTCCCATTAGCAGAAGTGGAGGGAGCAGCAGTAGTAAGCTTAGCAACACTTTGATGTAACTCTTCCTGACCCTTGATCACGGCATGAAGGGTTTCCATAATTTGATCCATGCGAATGCCCATGGTGTCCATATCTCGGCGGAGTGCATTCTGATTCTCTTCAAAAATATCCATAAGTCTTTGCTAGTTGCCTCTTGTATGGTAAGGATATGGAGAAGTCGTCTTTGCTGTTTACTGAAGTCTGTCGGAAAAGGGACCCTAATGAGTTTTTGTTGTGAAAAATGAATGCATGATAGTATGAATGAATGATTTATCTTCATTTCTGAGGAAATCTAAAGACTCGTCTATCTTTTAAAATTTTCCTTTTTGAAAAGCTACATCAACAAGACTTGTCTTTGGATTTCCCTAGATATGAGATATATATATATACATGATGATATGATGTCATGGTATGCTATGGCATGAAGTCTCATCTCCATATATTATGGATAACCATTGCGTAGTCCTTTGCACAGGCTAAAAGTAACAGGATCAAAAGTCCGACGTCATAGGCATGTAGTCAAAGTAACCACCCATAAGGTATGTACTAAGGGTTTATCACCTGCCGAACAAGGTTCTAAAGAGTTCTTAGATTCTACGCTCTTCCTTTGGATATTACCAATGTCCCAATTACTTGGTAATCAGTAATATTCACAGGAAAAACTCATCCGGGTGCAATATCGCGTGACAACTATTTCCAGACTACTCCGTTATAGTATCCGCACTGCACCTAAAAGGCCGGGATGGGTTAATGGTTCTACGACCCTTAGCTTCTCGAGTTCCCAGGTCGAAAGCAACAATGTCTTCCCAATTACTCGGTAAATATCACTACTTTCAAGGGGACCTCCACTGAGTGGGGGATTTTCATGCCTGCTTCTTCGGGATTACTCCCTCAAAGTTAACATGACTATACTTCCCGTCCTAATCCTAAGTGTAACCCAAGTCCGGGTATAGGACCTATCAAATGTAATCACCCAACCCAACATCACAATGTATCCAGAATATGTGTGTAGAAATAATATATGTAATATATACAAAAGAATAAAGCAATCATAAAACAGTAAAGCAAAATAAATAGAATAAATAAACACCCAAAAAGACAAATAAACAAAACTAGGAGAGACTCGAAAAAGATCCCCAGTAGAGTCGCCAGCTGAAGCTACCGGCAGAAAACAGAGAGCCGCCATCGAACTTTATTTATCCCGAAGGAAGGGGAAATATCAATAAAACCACAAGGGAATGGATAAGATGTTCTTGCGACCAAGAGAAAGGGTAAGGGGGTCAGTTATGCGAGGGGAAGGTATTAGCACCCCTCACATCCGTTGTACTCAAAGGGATCCATTTTGTTTGTTTTTCTTAAAGGGTGTATTTATCTACAACTATACTTTCTTAAGGGGAAAAAGATGGTTTTTTATTATTGTGTTCATGAGGGTTTCCCGACCCTTTGCCTACGTATTCCGTGAAGGAATCAGAACACCGTAGTTCCTCTAGAAGATGGTTGGTTTGTGTTGTACCCCAAAATTTGCCCTCCCATTTTTTATAGAAGACACAACCCCAGGGTTTCTCAGATATTCAAGTTGGCTCAGGAATCGATCAGACAGATTTTCTCCTGTGGCAGTAAACCAGCAATTAGGTTTTTTTTCTTGCAATTCTCAAAAGAAATGAATTCTCAAAGATCCAATTGGCTTTCACATGTTTTCATGCTTTTTCAAGTTTACTGAAAGGTTAATGTTTTTTCTCAAGGCATGTTTGTTTGGGACAAGAGATGGAATCTAAGACTGTCATTTGGGACATTCATGTTTTTTTTTATCCAGGTTAACCAGATAATTTGCGTCTTTTAAAACATTTGTTTGTTTAGGAAATGGAATAGACAGTGCATGTTTTGATTGGAATGCAGTTGCAAGATTACAAAATTATTGGATTACATGGAGTTTAAGTTATCAGATTGGAGCATTTTGTTTCAATTATCTTGATTGGGAATCTTTAAGAATTAGTTAGGATGCGAAGAGAAAATTACAAGTTATTGACAGTAAAGGGTTTCAATGGACACCAGAATATCTCATGAGACTTTCTCCATTTATTTCAAACGTTGTTACAAAACAGTTTATTATTTAAATACTTTAGGTTTTACAACTTATTGTATTTAAAAGATAAATTAGTACAATTGTTGGATACAATACAAGAATGTTTCTCTCTAAATTACAAAGAAAATGAATCTATGCCTAAGGTTGACTGAGCTTCCTTTGCTTCCATGATTGCCACAGAGTCTCTTGCTTCCCCTGCTTTGCCACCATCCAGTTGTGCTCACATGAAAACAAAAGACAGAAAAATAGTTAGTACAATTATTTGGGCATGAGCAAGAATTTTCAAAAGAAAGAATGCTATTCATCATTAAAGTTTGCAATTTGGAATCAGAAAGCCATTTTTAATTCATCACATTTTTATTTTTCTATTTGCAAATCACAAGAAGATTATTCTTCTTGGTTCACCAAAAGAAAAATAAGAAATGCAAGCAAGCTGTCCAAACAAGAAATGCAAGCAAACTGTCCAAATGTAGCAAGGTTGTCCAAACAAACAAAATTCCTAAACAGCAGCAAAATGCCCAAACAACAGCCAAATGCCCAAACAACAGCCAAACAAATATTCCCAAACAGAAGGCGCAAACTGAGCCAAACAAAACAGGCAACAAACAGCAAAAACAAACAGCAGCATGGCAATACAAATGCAAGCGAGGCAACATAGCAGTAGAAAGCAGGCAACAAAAAAGAAAGTATAGCAATATAATAAAATAAGTCAAACAAGCAAAGGCTTGTTCAATAGGCTAAGTCATCATGTTCCATTTTTTTGCAAACTTTTCAGAAAAAGGCAAAAGAGAAATTTACTCTTAGTGTCATTGAGAGAGAAGAGAGGAAATAAGTCACCTAGGGATGCACAACCCTGTTGCCTTGACTATAACAATTGCATAGAAGTTGCTAGAAAACAAAAACTGTAACAAAAAGAGCATAAGAACAATATGCCAAAGTATTCAAAATTTGGTGGTTTTTCCACCATTTTGAATAAGAATTCAACCAAAGCAACATCAATATAACAGTGAAACTCTCAAGCAAAAGGAGATAGAGAAAAAATTATCAAACTCAGAAAACTGTCAAGTCCAAAAAACTGTAACAAAGAAAAACCTGTCAAAAACCACAAAGTCTCAAACCCAACAGCAAGAAACATCATCAAGCATCAAAACTGTCAAAACATACAGACCAAAACCCCCAAACTGTCAAACAGTTCAAACCAAAAATCTCAAACCATCCTCAAATCTCAAACCTGTAGCAAACTGTTAAAACCATCATAAAACACATCAAACTGTCAAACTGTCAAGCCAAAAAACACAAACCACTAAACTGTCAAAAACCTCCAAACTGTCAAAACCAACAACCCTCAGAATCACCAACCTTCAAACCATCATTAAACAACCATCTCAAAGTTGTAACAAAGCCAAATATCAATACAAAACAAAACAAAAAAAGCTTAGCAAGTCCAAAAATCAAAAACTCCCAAAATAACCAAACTCCTCAAACCAAAACTGTAACAGGGCCAAACTCATCAAACCTGTTGAAACACCAACATAAAAAACATAACCAAAAAACCAGTAACACCATCCCCAAAAAACCTAGAATCATTTTCAAATTCACAAAACAGTAGCAAACTCACAAAAATCAAAAAATCTAGAAGCACAACATCATCATCATTCAAAAGGAAAAAGAAGGGTTACCAACAGGTGTGAAAACCCACAACTTCAATCTTCATTTCTTCCCCCCCTCTCCGGCCACCAAGGAATGACGCCATCCCCTCTCCATTTCATCGAAAAATTCCAAACAGGTATGGTCTCTTTACCTTCCTCATAACATATTTTCCTGCATTTCAATGGACAATAAGATGGATTAATAGAAAAAACCCATAACAAGACAAAAAAACATGGAAATCATTTAAGCTTTAACGAAAACAGGACTTCACCTTTTCAAGATAAAACCATTAGAGCTTGGTTAGGAGGTGAGAGAGAGCGCTCCGGCAACGGAAATTTGGGGGGGGGGGATCAGATAAAACCCTTTAGACATAAATCTCATTTCAAAACTTAGGGTTTTCAGAAACGTGAATCACGGTGAGATGAGGAGAGATCATGTTGTTAATAGGGTGTTTCGGACATGAGACTAGGAGGAGAGGAGTTTAGAGATGAATAAAGATGAGGAAGATGAATAGAGTAAGCCAAAGAGATGAACGATGTCGCTGTGAGCAAAAGGGGTCAAACCCTAATTTCGTTTTGCATTTCCCTAATCAACAACTAAACTGATTTAAAATACATTTGGCCTGTTTCTTTTGCAAACCCTTAAAGCCCAGGCGCGTTTTCTGGGTACCCCCCCTTGGCTCGTTTTGCTAACAATAATGACATCTTTTTCTTTGGGCCTCATCCTTAAAAAACTCTCTTAAGCCCATTTTATTTCTTTCTTTTTTAATTTGTTCTTCTTCTTATACTTTTATTTGTTAACAAATTACTAGCATAATTTAAAGTATTTTATTAAATTGATTTAATTTTTTGTAAGTTAATTTTTATCATTTTGTTTTTTTTATTTAATTTTGTTTTAAATTGATATGATAAAACACCAAAAATAATAACTTAGTTTATTTATTTTTCTTTAGATTTTACATAATTAATAAGAATACAAAAATAATAATAATAAAGCTTATAATTTAATCAATTTTTTAGAATAGGTTTTATTTTTTCTCTTTTCAAGTAAATACATTTCATTTCATACTTTGTTGATTTTATTTTCATAAATTGTCATAGCTTTATATTAAATCGCACAAAAATTCGATTTGGTTATATTGTTTGATATTTGGACATTGCTATTTCATTTGATTCATCCCCATTTGTAACAATTGTACCCCCATTCCCGAATACTTTTGTAATAGCGTAGAATATCAATTCCCGCAATTTACTGTTTTCCATATACTGTATAGTACCTAGGCATGTATCGCAAGATTCAAAATCAATCGCTAGATAACTTAATCAAAGAATAAATTAACTTGAAACCAACACACTTTTCACACGCGCGCCTCTAGGGTAACCTCGCTCGTTGCCTCGGAAATACAATCATGTCCCTCGAATATGGGACGCTCTAGCAATGACCCTTCGATAAACAAATATCGTAGTCCCTCGATGACCCTCGATGTTGCCTTCGATTAAAATGATCGCGTCCCTTACAAAAATTGCTAAAGCGTTTCACAAGTTGCCTTTAATGATTGTAAAATTGACTCGCGCCTGTCCCTTCACATCCAACGATGGGGCTTCTTACCAAATCAATGGTAAGATAACACCATTAAATGGAAGAAGAAAAAAACAACTTAAGACCTTTCGAGTAGATAGATTCGCTCTTAGTTACTCGCTTGCTCACGAAAAAAACTTTTACACCTACACTCTCATTTCAAAAACATTTTCAAAAAGACAAAACGTTTTGTATACGTTCTTATAGAGACGAGAACCATTGAAAAAACTCTTTTTAAAACACTTTTCGAAACATGATTCACAAACACATCTTTGAACCAGTTTTCGAAACAAAACTTTGTATACGTTCTTATAGAGACGAGAACCATTACAAAGAGATTTTTCAAAATACTTTCAAAGCCCACACCACAAGCACACAATCAAATGAAAGCAAGTGATCTAAACGAGTAACTAAGAGCCCATGGAAAAATATAAAAGTGGGGTTACCTTAGGGTTTTAGATCACCTTTACATGCTTATCTTGCTTGACTTGTTTGCTTTACGCTTTGGTTCTATTGTTTGGGTTTGAATCCTCTACCCGGATTTGGGAAACATTCATAGGTAAATAACAATATGTTGTGGAAACTGTGCGGGGTATACCGACACGGTCTAAGCAATAGCTATGTTAGTGTGACATATTTGTGGGTACCGGTAGCCTTTGAGTCAATCAAAGAGAATACGGGGACACTGAGTGATGTCATGAAGCACTAACGAACTTTTAGAATCTTTACTTGACCAACTTGGCCTTTTAGGATGTAGTGAGATGAACGGATTTGGTGCAGTCCGAAGTTGGTAGATACTCGATACTACACTCATTGAGGGTTGTTTCCTTGGAATATTTCGGTCACCGGTAAGAGGCTGAATCAAAACAATGAACAAGGAAACAATCCAGTGATATCGAGCTCCTTAGAACTCGGTTACTATTTCTAGGACAGGTTGAGCCAACTAAACTTCAAGAGGGCACTTACCTATGAAACCCCATGCAAGCCTAAACTAGGAATTTGTGTGATTTGCTTGTACATATATACTTGTGCATAACATCATGGACATCATGAAGCATCATATGCATCCACTAACCATTTCAAGGATTTTTGGAAGTTCATTTGTGTTCCTGTTTTGTAGGCTATGGATTCACTTCGCAGGAAAACTATCCAGGTCAAACTTGTGAGAATTCCTCCACTGCTCAAGGAGCTAGCTTCAAGGATTCCTGAGAACTCTCCATTCACCGAGAGGCATGGTCGTCTTCTCAACTTAGTCACTTCCAACACAGAGGAAGACATGATGAAAGTTCTCTTCCAGTTCTTTGACCCCCTGCATCACTGCTTCACATTTCCTGACTACCAGTTGGTGCCTACTTTGGAGGAATTTTCTCAACTCTTAAGGATTACTATTCTTAATCAACTACCCTTCAATGGTATGGAAAGAGATCCAAAGCCAGAAGATATTGCTCGAGCCCTGTACTTGCAACCATCAGATGTCACAGGTCATTGGGAAACTAGAAGTGGTGTCAAAGGCTTCTTGGCAAAGTTCTTGTTTGAAAAGGCCCAAGACCGTTGAAATTCCTTGGACTTACAAGCTTTTGAGGAGATTTTAGCTCTTCTCATCTATGGGATGGTCTTGTTCCCAAACCCTAACCAACTCATAGATGTGAGTGCTGTCAAAATCTTCATGTCACGCAATTCGGTGCCTACATTGCTTGGAGATATCTTACACTCTTTTCACACTCGAACAATGAGGAAAAGAGGTGTTCTCATGTGTTGCACCCCTCTTCTGGCAAGATGGTTTATTTCTCATCTTCCCCAGTCAGTCTTGAAGAATGAGCAAGGCTTGAGGTGGTCATAACGATTGATGACTCTTACATATTCAAATATTCATTGGTGTTCTCGATCTAGAGAGAATGTTATCATCGTCGATCGTTGTGGGGAATTCCCTAATGTCCCTCTACTTGGCATTAGGGGAGGTATCACCTACAACCCCTGCTTGGCTCTGAGATAGTTTGGCTATGCTCGAAGGGATGGCCCACATGACATGCTGATTCAAGGCTTGGTTTTCGACTTCGACAACGATAATCAAAGACTCCGACAAAGGTTCATCCGAGCTTAGAGGATGCCTAACAAGGTAGACAGTAAGACCTTGGGACACAAGAATTCCATCCCTCTTGAGCCTTACCTCAAGTGGGTACGAACCTGCACCCAAAGTCTTATGATGCCTTACCCCTCCATTTTCCCAATGATTATAGAGCCTGTTAAGGAAGGAGAGGTTCCATACACCCTCCTACATCCTGACATGCCAACATCACTCGAAGATCTACAAAGGAGTTGGATACAGCTCAAGGGAGAACGTGATACTTTTGAAGCCCAATTCTACGCAAGCGAGAAGAAGCTTTTAGAACTCACTCGGTTACTTCACGAAGAGCAGACTCTCAACACCTACATTGCGCCAAAGAGGATGCGCAACATCTTTTTACCTTAGAATTTTGTATTATTTTGCCCAAGGGGCATTGATGTACTAACAAATTCTATTTTATTAATATGACGGGTGTTTCTTTTTTGTTTAAAACAATTTGAATTTCTGAATCCTTGAAAGAATTACATGAATACATATCATTCATCATATGCATAAGCAGGTCTTTGCAAGAAGTTTCCTCATCCCTCTGCTTTTTATTTCAGCAACATGGATCTTGAACAAACGGTTAAAGACTTGCAAGCTCAGAATTCACAATTTCAACAGCTACTCTTGACCTTGGCCAAGGGGCAGGAGGAGCTCAAGACTCTGCTAGAGAAAGGAAAAGAGAAAAAGAAGAAGAAGCGAGCCGGTGAGGCTATCATGGGCAGAAGGTTTGAAGGACAAGCCAGAAGGGTTTTGGAATTTCCATCAACCTCTGAGGAAGGGGAAGGAAAAGGTAAAGAGACTGTAGTGCCTTCAGATTCTGAGGCTGAAGAAGAAGAAGAAGAGGACTACTCTGAACAACAGTACCCTCCAGCCGATGACAAATACAAGAACTTGGAAGAACGTCTAGCTGCTATGGAAGTGCAAAGAGTACCGGGGTTGGATTTTGAGGAGCTAGGGTTGGTTTCTGGAATTGTAATCCCTCCTAAATTTAAAGTGCCACTGTTTGCTAAGTATGATGGGGTGTCTTGCCCAAAGATGCACCTACGATCTTATGTCAGGAAAATTAAACCACATTCTTCTGACAAAGACTTGTGGGTACACTTTTTCCAGGACAGTTTGTCAGGAACACAGCTTAATTGGTTCTACCAGATTGAGAGAGCAAACGTCCATAATTGGGAAGACTTGACAGCCTCCTTCTATAACTAGTATCAATACAACGCCGACTTGGCACCAACCCGTACTCAACTCTAGAGTATGGCCATGGTGTCCAACGAGGGATTCAAGGACTACGCCGAAAAGTGGAGGGATTTAGCCAGAAGGGTGCAACAACCTCTATCTGAGAGGGAGCTAGTAGACATGTTCTTGGGTACCTTGTCAGGTCCTTTCTTTAATCACCTGATTGGAAGCTTCTCTACAGGTTTCACTAAGTTGATTCTAACTGGCGAGAGGTTTGAAGCCGGTATTAGAAGCGGGAAAATTCAGAAAGACACGTCTACCTCTACTGCTGTAAAAAAGCCCTTCACAGGAAAGAAGGAAGTATCAGCTGTCTACTCTTAGAGGGGTCAAAGAAGAGTTGAGTGCCGGCCAGCGGTGGGGGCCATCATGATTCAAAAGACTGCATCAGACCAGTCAAGAAACAATCAGCCGAGGAATGATCATCCTAGAAACAATCAGCAAAGGGTGGAAAGGCCTGTAAGGCAATTAACCAAGATAAACATGACTCCTGCTCAAGTCCTACCCCATCTTCTGAAGTTGAACCTTGCCATGCTGAAAGAAGCCCCTAAAAATCCTAACACTGCTCCTCCATATTACCATCCGAACGCCAGGTGCGCTTACCATTCGGAGAGCCCAGGGCACGACACTGACAATTGTTAGGCCCTGAAGAATAAAATTCAGGATTTGATAGATGCTAAAGAAGTTGAATTCGACGCACCTGAAAAACCCAATGTTATCTCTGCTCCAATGCCAAGGCACGACCATAACGCCCATGCCGTTGAGGAGGATCTGTTTGTTGCTACTGTAGATGATTTGATAACTCCGCTCCCTATAATCAAGTTAAATTTGTTGAGGGCTAGGATTTTCCCGGGTTGTGAAGAAGATTGTCACCTTTGTTCATCCTCATTAACCCACTGTCCATTGTTGAAGATAGGCATCCAACGCCTAATTGATAACCAAGAAATCCTATTTGAGAAGACTCCTGATGTATCAAATTCTGTTAACGATGTTTCAATAATAACCATATCCGACAATCCTTCCAAGGTCCCTAAAAGACCTGTTAGGATTACATCCGCTCCGAAGGCTGTACCTTTGAAGATAACCATGCCCGGGCCAGTCCCGTACAAGTCCGACAAATCAGTACCATGGAACTATGGTGGAGAAATCTACTACCATGGTGTCAAACAGATTGAACAGACTGCCGAGGAAGAGAGCTCTGAGGAAGACAATTCCGACATCAGTAACATTGCCGGAACAAGCAAAGTTACCCGTAGTGGAATAATCTTTTCTCCGAAAATTTCCCCTCCAAAGGCAATTCTTGGACCCTCAGCTGCTCCTAAGGTTATCTCTACACCAGTAAACATATCTTCCAGTACACCAATTACAACTCCCGTGGTTATCCCCTCTTCTTCTGTTGATGTTCGAGGAAAAGGGATCCAAGAAGAGCCCGTCAGGACGAGGGCTCAGCCGTTGATCATCCCTGAAACCTCTCAAAAAGAAATGGAGGAAATTTTGAAAATAATCAAGAAAAGCGATTATGATGTGGTGGAACAGCTGGGGCAAACCCCCTCAAAGATCTCCATGTTGGCCCTGTTGCTTTGTTCAGAAGCTCATGTTAAGGATCTGATAAGATTTTTGAAGACGGCCCACGTGCCACAAGAAACCTCTGCTGATCAGTTCCAGTAATATGTGGCTAGTTTAATAGCTGACAATGGTCTAGGATTCTCCGATGCAGATTTAACTTTGAAAGGGAGAAAACATAATGATGCTTTGCATGTCTCGGTGGAATACAGAGGGACAACCCTAGCACACGTACTGGTAGACACTGATTCGTCTTTAAATGTCTTGCCGAAGAAATCCCTGGATAGACTGGATTGTGAAGGCTTAACTCTGAAACCCATCAATATAATTGTCAGAGCCTTTGATGGTTCTAAAAGGATGGTCCACGGGGAGGTGGACATCCCGATTAAGGTGGGAACTGAAACCTTCAACTCCATATTCTATGTGATGGACATCCGTCATTCTTACTCTTTCCTATTGGGAAGACCTTGGATCCACCATGTTGGAGCTGTCACTTCTACTCTGCATCAAATGCTCAAATACCCTGTCCAGAGGAAAATCATAACTATTTGTGGCGAAGTGGAATACATGATCAGTCATCTGAATTCTTTCTGTTATGTAGAATTGGATGGCGAATTCATCGAAACTCCTTTCCAGCATTTTGAAGAGGTAGCTCAGGAGATAGCGGCGACCAAGACAGTGTCCTTTGTACCCACGATTACCAGGCCTCCGCCTCGGATGTTATCTCTCAAGGATACAAAGGCAGTGATTAAAGTGGGAGGAAACACAATCTGGGGGCAACTTCCAGACTTTCCCCATAAATCAGACAAGTTCGGCTTGGGGTTCACCTCAACTGCTCAGAGGACTGTGTACCGCGCCCGCGCCGGAGGTCCACCTGTGAAGATCGGTCACCAAGGGGTTAATGCACTAGAGGACAATGAAGAAGAGGGCATCTTGGAAGACTGTATTTTTCCTACTATCAGCGGAGGACTGTGCAACTGGGAAGCAAAAGACTTTGTTCCGATTACTTTCATACCACAGTAATTTATCTTTTCCATTTCTGTTGGATCTGTAATAATTCACAAACAATTCGTGCTTTTTTAACCTTGTGTCTTACCCGAGGCACATAGGTCCATTTGTAAGGGTTCTTATTTCATTTTCATATGTCATTTCAATGAATCATGGACGTTTTTCATATAAACTTTTGTGTTCATTGTCTTTCTTTTTACATTTTATTTGTTTTAAGATGGATATACCCTTACACACACCCACACTCACAAATGCAGGTACTCTTCCATTCTGGATCCCATGGGTAACGATACTGCTATAGCCTTCAGTGACTCTAAAGATTTGATCTACCAAGCCGAATACGAAGGTGAGGAAGATTGTGAGGTACCTGGGGAATTGGCCAGACTTCTACAACAAGAGGAAAGGGCTATTCTTCCTCATGAAGAGCAGTTGGATACAATCAACTTGGGAACTGAGGATGACAAAAAGTAAATCAAGATAGGTTCCAATCTAGAGCCGAGTGTCAAGGAGCGCCTAATTCAGCTGCTGCATGATTATGTTGAAATCTTTTCCTGGTCATACGAAGACATGCCGGGACTCGATACCGACATCATGGTACACCGTCTACCCACAAGAGAAGACTGTCCACCAGTGAAACAAAAGGTCCGTCGCATGAGACCTGACATGTCAGAGAAGATCAAAGCAGAAGTTATGAAGCAGTTTAATGCTGGATTTCTGGCTGTTACTTCCTATCCTCAATGGGTTGCTAACATTGTGCCCGTGCCTAAGAAGGATGGCAAAGTGAGAATGTGCGTGGATTATAAAGACTTAAACAGGGTCAGCCCTAAAGATGATTTTCCACTTCCACACATCGACATCCTGGTCCATAACACAGCCCAACACAAAGTATTTTCTTTCATGGACAGATTCTCAGGCTATAACCAGATCAAAATAGCACCTGAGGACATGGAGAAAACTACTTTTGTTACACAATGGGGTACGTTCTGCTACAAAGTGATGCCATTCGGACTGAAGAATGCCGGGGCAACCTATCAACGCGCCATGGTAGCTTTGTTTCATGATATGATACATCATGAGATAGAGGTCTACGTAGATAACATGATAGCCCGATCACAAACTGAAGAAGAACACCTTGATCACTTGCAAAAGTTGTTTGTCGGGTTGAAAGAGTACAAGTTAAGATTGAATCCAAACAAGTGCACATTCGGAGTCCGGTCCGGTAAACTCTTGGGTTTCATTGTCAGCAACAAAGGCATCCAGGTTGATCCTGCCAAAGTCAAAGCTATACAAGAAATGCTCGCTCCTTGCACTGAGAAGGAGGTCCGAGGTTTCTTAGGACGCCTAAACTACATTGCTAGGTTCATTTATCACCTAACATCTACTTGTGAACCAATCTTCAAGTTGTTGAAGAAAGATCAGGTAGTTAATTGGAATGATAACTGTCAATTTTCTTTCGATAAAATCAAGGAGTATTTTCTAGATCCTCCTATCTTGATGCCACCCGTCGAAGGAAGACCGCTAATCATGTATCTAACCGTCCTAGAGAATTCAATGGGGTGCGTACTGGGGCAACATGACAAGTCTAGCCGAAAAGAGCATGTCATTTATTACCTTAGAAAAAAGTTTACCGACTGTGAAACCAGATATTACTGCTCTAGAAAACTTGCTGCACTTTGGTATGGGCTGCTCGCCGGCTAAGGCAGTACATGTTGACTCATACCACTTTGCTGATATCTAAGATGGATCCGATCAAATACATCTTTGAGAAGCCTGCTTTGTCTGGAAGAATAGCTAGAGGGCAGATGATCCTGACCGAATATGAGATATAGTACACGACCCAAAAAGCTATAAAGGGGAGTGTGTTAGCTGATCATTTGGCCCATCAAGCTATTGAAGATTACCAATCCATGAAGTTTGACTTCCCTGACGAAGACATCATGACATTGGACAACATTGAAGATATCAGACCATATGACGGACCTGAACAAGGATCCCGATGGACCCTGTACTTTGATGGGGCCTCCAATTCACTTGGCAACGGTATCAGTGTTGTGCTCATATCCCCAGAAGGTTTCCATACTCCTTTCACCGCCAGACTTTGCTTCAACTGTACGAACAACATGGTAGAGTATGAAGCATGCATCTTTGGACTCAAGGCTGCTATAGACTTGGGAATCAAATCTTTAGTTGTGTTTGGGGATTCAGCTTTGGTCATCAGTCAGATCAAAGGAGAATGGGATACTAAGCATCCAAACCTCACCCCTTACAAAGAACATGTCTTGACATTGTTACCACATTTTGAGCAGATTACCTTCGAGCACTTCCCGCGAGAAGAAAATCAGCTAGCATATGCTCTAGTTACAATGTCATCCATGTTTAAACTTAATTGGGACAACGAGGCTCCCCAGATCACCATTGAACGGATGGAAGGAACCGCACACTGTCACGAGATTAATATCGAAGAAGTAGTGGACCAACCTTGGTTTCACGAAGTCAAAAGGTATCTCAAGGCTCAAGAATATACTGAAGGAGCTTCAGTCAATGACAAAAAGTTCTTAAGGAGATTCTCCGCTAATTTCTTCCTGAGTAATGGCATCCTGTACAAGCGCAATCATGATTCTATTCTGCTCCGTTGTGTGGATAAGTTTGAAGCTGAAAAGATCATGGCTGAATTGCATGAAAAGTACCTTTGACACTCACTCTAGCGGGCATACGATGGCGAAAAAGATTCTACGGGAAGGCTACTACTGATCTACCATGGAAGCAGACTGCTATCAACATTCCCGAACCTGCCATAAATGTCAAATCTATGCAGACAAGGTGCACGTGCCTCTGGTTCCTCTGAATGTCTTAACAACTCCTTGGCCCTTCGCCATGTGGGGAATCGATATGATTGGAGAGATCAAGCCTACAACATCCAATGGACACCGCTTCATTCTGGTGGCCATTGACTACTTCACCAAGTGGGTCGAAGCAACTTCCTTCACATCCGTTACTAAGAATGTTGTTGCCCACTTCATCAAGCAGAACCTTATCTGTTGGTACGGTATCCCCGAAAGGATCATCACTGATAACGGTAGAAACCTTAACAATACTATGATCACCGCTTTTTGCGAACAGTTCAAAATTCAACATCACAATTCATGCCCCTATTGGCCAAAGATGAATGGTGTTGTCGAAGCTGCGAACAAAAATATAAAAAAGATCATACAAAAAATGACAGTCACCTACAAAGACTGGCATGAGATGCTACCGTTTGCTCTCCACGGGTACCGTACCACGGCTCGCACATCAACTGGGGCAACACCCTATTCCTTGGTATATTGCATGGAAGCTGTTTTTCCTATCGAGGTTCAGATTCCCTCCTTGAGAATCATGAAGGATGCAGGTTTGAGTGAAGACGATTGGATCCAAACCCGACTTGATCAGTTGAACTTAATTGACGAGAAGAGACTTACTGCTATTTTCCACGATCAGACGTATCAAAAATGGATGATCAAAGCTTTCAACAAGAAAGTCAGACGCCAAGTGTATCAAGTTGGAGATCTTGTGATCAAGCACATCATCTTTCCACAAAGTGATCCCAGGGGAAAATGGACTCCTACCTACGAAGGACCATTTGTGATCAAGAACATCTTTTCTGGTGGGGCAATGATTTTAACCACCATGGACATCGACGATCTGCCGCACCCTGCGAACGCAGACATAGTCAAAAGAGACTATGCATAAGAGACCCGCTAGGTTGACACACCTAGGCAAAACAAGGGCATCCCGGTGAATCGAAAACCCGAAAGGGCGGTTCGGGCAAAAATTAGGGATAAAACAAAAAAAATATATGTACACCCGGCAAGTTGAAAACTTGAAAAGGCGACTTGGGCAAAAAAGGGTTTCCCAGTGGACTGAAAACCCGAAAGGGCGGTCCAGGAAAAAGTTAGGGAATTAAAGCGTATGACTATGTCTCGTCGGATCACTTTAAGGACAATCTCTTCACAAACAAACTCGGAGCTTCTGATCAATTCAATCATCTTCGGACGAAGCAACGAATGGACAAGATATTCGGAGATACGAAGGCTATAGCAGAATGGGAACCCCATGGGATTTTTACACTTAGCCACCTTTCTTTGTATAAATTTTTCTCATTTTTTATGACACCATCCTCTTACTAGGATGTCTGTCTCCTTTGTACAAAATACTTATTCAAAGTAAATACAAAGATATCTCTTTCAAAGTACAAAAAACTATTTTCCTTTTTCTTTACACTTGTGTTTTATTTGCAAAAACGTCCAATGATTCATCAATGAACATATTCATTTGAACATAATTACTGTTTACAAATAAACATGATGAAAAAGAACAATTACTGACAGGTAAAAAGATTAGGAAAACGTCTTTAGACTATTCCATGAGCAATCTCTACAGCACGTCACCAAGATCCCCAGTGGAGCCAAAACTTTGAACTACAGATCCCCAGCGGAACTGAGACTACCGACTACCAATCCCCAGCGGAGCCGAAACTTCGAACTATCAACTCATAGCGGAAATCATCCAGTTTCTCCAGGTTCCCCCAGCAAGTTTGTCTTGAAGCTTGAAAATCAACCAGATAACAGTTAACTTTTGTTTCTCCCCAACCTAGGGTAACTCCCTAGTAGATTGGCATACAACCCAAACTCCTGAAACTCCCCAGTAGATTGGCATACAACCCAAACTCCTGAACTCCCCAGCGGAATAAGCTTTTCCCACAGAGTTTTCATTACAGGATAAACTTTTTCCCCACAGAGTTTTTATTGCTTCTCGACAGAATAAAGACTCCCGTCAATAATCCCCAGTAGAAGTCATTAAAATTTTCTGGATTCCCCAAGAAGATTCCTCAAGAAGTATATTGCATTACTCTTGCAACAGAATCCTCAGCAGTCAAGGATTTATTTTCCCCGACAGCAGTCAAGGATTTATTTTCCTCAGCAATACAGCAAATCAGCTTACATGCGCATACATTACATTCATATATCATAAACATGGATAAAACACATGCAACATAACTTTGTGTTTAAGCTAACATTTTACCCTTTTTAGGATAAGATTAATAGCTATCTTTAACAAATATTCAAAGATTTCAAGATACAGTACAGATACACTCCATACACAGAAGTCATTATGTCACTCATTCAGATCTCAACTTCAGATACAGTTCATATACGCTCTAGACAAGGATGCCATCCTGATACTTATTCAAACTCCAAGTACCGATACAATACAGATGCACTCCAGACACGGAAGTCATTTTGTCACTTATTCAGACCTAATTTCAAGATACAGTACAGATAGATTCCAGACACATAAGTCATTCTGTCACTCATTCAGATTTCAATTTCATGATACAGTTCAGATACGCTCCAAACACGGAAGTCATTCTGTCACTCATTCAGATTTCAAATTCATGATACAGTTCAGATACACTCCAGACACGGAAGCCATCCTGTTACTCATTCAGACTTAAAGATACAGTACAGATACACTCCAGACACAGAAGTTATTTTGTTACTTATTCAGATTCAAATTTCATATACAGTTCAGATACGCTCCAGACACGGAAGCCATCCTGTTACTCATTCAGACTTAAAGATACAGTACAAATACACTCCAGACACAGAAGTTATTCTGTTACTTATTCATATTCAAATTCCAGATACAGTCAAGATACGCTCCAGACACGGAAGCCATTCTGTCGCTTATTCGGATTCAAGTACAGATACAGTTCAGATAAGTTCCAAATACGGACACCATTCTGATGCTATTTCTTTCGATTTACGAATAAACATTCTTGGATGGCATCTACAAGCCCATCTCCAACAAGATTCTAACATACTCTCCAAATGGCATCTTTAAGCCCATTCCCTCAATTACACTTTTGTCGAGCGCAAATTTATGGGCACTCTAGTGTCCAATCATCTTTTACCTTCGAGTCACGAACGACAAAATTCGCCAATATAACTCTTCAGGTTCAAGAAGATTGAACAGGGGCAGCTGCTGTACCCCAAAATTTTCCCTCCCATTTTTCATAGAAGACACAACCCTAGGGTTTCTCATATATTCGAGTTGGCTCAGGAATCGATCAAACATATTTTCTCCTGTGGCAGTAAACCCACAATTAGGTTTTTTTTCTTGCAATTCTCAAAGATCCAATTAGATTTCACATGTTTTCATGCTTTTTCAAGTTTACTGAAAGGTTAATGTTTGTTCTCAAGGCATGTTTGTTTGGGACAAGAGATGGAATCTAAGACCGTCATTTGGGACATTCATGTTTTGTTTGATCCAGGTTAACCAGATAATTTGCGTCTTTTAAAACATTTACTTGTTTAGGAAATGGAATAGACAATGCGTGTTTTGATTGGAATGCAGTTGCAAGATTACATAATTATTGGATTACTTGGAGTTTAAGTTATCAGATTGGAGCATTTTGTTTCAATTATCTTGATTGGGAATCTTTAAGAATTAGTTAGGATGCAAAGAGAAAATGACAAGTTATTGACAGTAAAGGGTTTCAATGGACACCAGAATATATCATGAGACTTTCTCCATTTATTTCAAACGTTGTTACAAAATAGTTTATTATTTAAATACTTTAGGTTTTACAACTTATTGTATTTAAAAGATAAATTAGTACAATTGTTGGATACAATACAAGAATGTTTCTCTCTAAATTACAAAGAAAATGAATCTATGCCTAAGGTTGACTGAGCTTCCTTCGCTTCCATGCTTGCCACAGAGTCTCTTGCTTCCCCTGCTTTGCCACCATCCAGTTGTGCTCACATGAAAACAAAAGACAGAAAAATAGTTAGTACAATTATTTGGGCATGAGCAAGAATTTTCAAAAGAAAGAATGCTATTCATCATTAAAGTTTGCAATTTGGAATCAGAAAGCCATTTTTAATTCTTCACATTTTTATTTTTCTATTTGCAAATCACAAGAAGATTATTCTTCTTGGTTCATAAAAAGAAAAATCAGAAATGCAAGCAAGCTGTCCAAACAAAAATGCAAGCAAACTGTCCAAATGTAGCAAGGCTGTCCAAACAAACAAAATGCCTAAACAGCAGCCAAATGCCCAAACAGCAGCCAAACAAATATTCCCAAACAGAAGGCGCAAACTGAGGCAAACAAAATTTGCAACAAACAGCAAAAACAAACAGCAGCTTGGCAATATAAATGCAAGCGAGGCAACACAGCAGTAGAAAGCAGGCAACAAAAAAAAAAGTATAACAATATAATAAAATAAGTCAAACAAGCAAAGGCTTGTTCAATAGGCTAAGTCATCATGTTCCATTTTTTTGCAAACTTTTCAGAAAAAGGCAAAAGAGAAATTGACTCTTAGTGTCATTGAGAGAGAAGAAAGGAAAGAAGTCACCTAGGGATGCACAACCCTGCTGCCTTGACTGTAACAATTGCATAGAAGTTGCTAGAAAACAAAAACTGCAACGAAAAGAGCATAAGAATAATATGCCAAAGTATTCAAAATTTGGTGGTTTTCCCACCAATTTGAATAAGAATTCAACCAAAGCAACACCAATATAACAGTGAAAGTCTCAAGCAAAAGGAGATAGAGAAAAAATTATCAAACTCAGAAAACTGTCAAGTCCAAAAAATTGTAACAAAGCAAAACCTGTCAAAAACCACAAAGTCTCAAACCCAACAGCAAGAAACATCATCAAGCATCAAAACTGTCAAAACATACAAACCAAAACCCCCAAACTGTCAAACAGTTCAAACCAAAAAATCCCAAACTGTCAAGCCAATAAACACAAACCTCCAAACTGTCAAAAACCTCCAAACTGTCAAAACCAACAACCCTCAGAATCACCAACCTTCAAACCATCATTAAACAACCATCTCAAAGCTGTAACAAAGCCAAATATTAATCCAAAACAAAACGAAAAAAGCTCAGCAAGTCCAAAACTCAAAAACTCTCAAAAGAACCAAACTCCTCAAACCAAAATTGTAACATGGCCAAACTCATCAAACCTGTTGAAACACCAACATCAAAAACATAACCAAAAAACTAGTAACACCATCCCCAAAAAACCTAGAATCATTTTTAAATTCACAAAACAGTAGCAAACTCACAAAACTCACAAAATCTAGAAGCACAGCATCATCATCATTCAAAAGGAAAAAGAAGGGTTACCAACAGGTGTGAAAACCCACGCCTTCAATCTTCATTTCTTCCCCCCCTCTATGGCCACCACGGAACGACGCCGTTCCCTCTCCATTTCACCGAAAATTCCAAACATGTATGGTCTCTTTACCTTCCTCATAACATATTTTCCTGCATTTCAATGGACAATAAGATGGATTAATAGAAAAAACCCATAACAAGACAAAAAAACATGGAAATCGTTTAAGCTTTAATGAAAACAGGACTTCACCTTTTCAAGATAAAACCATTAGAGCTTGGTTAGGAGGTGAGAGAGAGAGCGCTCCGGAAACGGAAATTTGGGGGGGGGGGGATCAGATAAAACCCTTTAGACATAAATCTCATTTCAAAACTTAAGGTTTTCAGAAACGTGAATCAAAGTGAGATGAGGAGAGATCATGTTGTTAATAGGGTGTTTCGGCCATGAGACTAGGAGGATAGGAGTTTAGAGATGAATAGAGATGAGGAAGATGAACAGAGTAAGCCAAAGAGATGAACGACACCGTTGTGAGCAAAAGGGGTCAAACCCTAATTTCGTTTTGCATTTCACTAATCAACAACTAAACTGATTTAAAATACATTGGGCCTGTTTCTTTTGCAAACCCTTAAAGCCCAGGCGCATTTTTTGGGTACACCCCCCCTGGCTCGTTTTGCTAACAATAATGACATCCTTTTCTTTGGGCCTCATCCTTAAAAAACACTCTTAATCCCATTTTATTTCTTTCTTTTTTAATTTGTTCTTCTTCTTATATTTTTTTTTGTTAACAAATTACTAACATAATTTAAAGTATTTTATTAAATTGATTTAAATTTTTGTAAGTTAATTTTTATCATTTTGTTTTTTTATTTAATTTTGTTTTAAATTGATATGATAAAACACCAAAAATAATAACTTAGTTTATTTATTTTTCTTTAGATTTTACATAATTAATAAGAATACAAAAAAAAAATAAAGATTATAATTTAATCAATTTTTTAGGATAGGTTTTATTTTTTCTCTTTTCAAGTAAATACATTTCATTTCATACTTTGTTGATTTTATTTTCATAAATTGTCATAGCTTTATATTAAATCGCACAAAAATTCGATTTGGTTGTATTGTTTGATATTTGGACATTGCTATTTCATTTGATTCATCCCCATTTGTAACAGTTGTACCCCCATTCCCGAATACTTTTGTAATAGCGTATAATTTCAATTCCCGCAATTTACTGTTTTCCATATACTGTATAGTAACTAGGCATGTATGGCAAGATTCAAAATCAATCGCTAGATGACCTAATCAAAGAATAAATTAACTTGAAACCAACACACTTTTCACACGCGCACCTCTAGGGTAACCTCGCTCGTTGCCTCGGAAATACAATCATGTCCCTCGAATATGGGACGCTCTAGTAATGACCCTTGAATAAACAAAGATCGTATTCCCTCGATGACCCTCGATGTTGCCTTCGATTAAAACGATCGCGTCCCTTACAAAAATTGCTAAAGCGTTTCACAAGTTGCCTTCAATGATTGTAAAATTGACCCGCGCCTGTCCCTTCACATCTAACGACGGGGCTTCTTAACAAATCAATAGTAAGATAGCACCATTAAAAGGAAGAAGAAAAAAAATAACTTAAGACCTTTCGAGTAGATAGATTCGCTCTTAGTTACTCGCTTGCTCACGATAAAAAATTTTACACCTACACTCTCATTTCAAAAACATTTTCAAAAATACAAAACGTTTTGTATACACTCTTATAGAGACGAGAACCATTGCAAATCCTCTTTTCAAAACACTTTTCGAAACACGATTCACAAACACATCTTTGAACCACTTTTTCGAAACAAAACTTTGTATACGTTCTTATAGAGACGAGAACCATTACAAAGAGATTTTTCAAAATACTTTCAAAGCCCACACCACAAGCACACAATCAAATGAAAGCAAGTGATCTAAACGAGTAACAAAGAGCCCATGGAAAACCATGGATGAAAAGGATGCTAATACTTTCCCTTTTCATAATCTACCCCCCGAACTCGAGAAAATTCTCGAAAGGTCTTTCCTGTGCTTTTTTACCTTTCCTTTTAGATAAAATAAAAGTCGGTGGCGACTCTTGCTAACCGCACAAGTGCGAACGAAACGTAAAACTTCTAGCCAGTTCTCCCACCGTATCACAGTTTGTTTGTGTTTTTTAGTAGGCGACGTTAACGCATGCATTCTAGCAATAGGCACGGCCTATATCGCGGTAGAACGGAGATAACATGCCCTTTTTAGTGTTTGATTGGTTGAGTGTTTTTGTTAAGTGCGAAATGGGTTTGAATAATGATTAAGGGTGTTTTTGGATTTTTGATTAAAGAAAGAAGTTTTTGTCTTAATTAGGAAATATGCAATGCAAAAGAAAAATTCTAAGGGAGACTAACCTAGTTCTAGCCTTAATATTATCGTACAATGATGGCCCTAAGGTTAAGTTTGAAAGGGAAACTTCTATGTAAGTTAACATGCATGGATTAAAACCTATTGTCTAATTAATTCAATTTAATCAAGAGATTAAAACCGAATTAATAATCCTAAGGGAGCATAACATAATCAACCAAAAAATAAAAGAAATACTATCTAATATTTTTATTTGTCATTTTATCATGTAGAGAAATTAAATCAAACAAAACAATTTATTAAAATAAAAATAAAAGACATTGAGAAACCCAGGGGGTGCAATCTGATTCCAGCGGTGTGATAAGAAGTCTGGGCGCTAGGCCCAAAACGATGGTACATGAGTGTTATTGTTCACAAGATATTCCAAGAAAACAAAACATGGGCTTATGGAGATATGGCCCGGTCCAACAAAACTCAACATGATCCATCTAGATTTTTATTCAGCTTTCAGCTCCAAAAAAATGTATGGGCTTGGGAGAAACATGTGGTTTGCCCCAGACTTCAACCAACATCCAAATCCAAACCAGATTTATTCCGCATTTTATTATTTATTAATATATTTATTGAATTAAAAAAAATTAAAACTAAAAAAACAAAAGAGGAATTAGGGTTCGTTATTTCCCTATTCTTCTTCTTCTTCTTCATAAAGCGCATACCTCTCTCTTCTTCCTCACAAAGACCCGACGACGAACTCTCTCTTCTTCCTTCTCTTCATCCACCGCGGCCAACACTAATCAACACCATCATCTCCATTTCATATGAGCCTCATGTATCTGTCCGTCTCTTCTCTCTTCAATCTTCATCTCCGATTCTCTACCTCAATCTCACTCTATCACGATGATCTCGTTCTTTGATCCTTCTTCTATGATTTTCCGCTTCTCTTTGTTATGGCTTCCACGATTTATTGTTGGGTTTTGTTTGCAGGAATTTCAATCACGGTGCATTTGATTGAAAACGCAATAAAGACGAAGATGTTATGAGAAAACCGCGAGCAACAACATCGACCGAAGAGGATGGAAGGATCTCTTGATGCAAAGAATATGAAGATAAGGTGATTGAAGAGGTTTTCTTGGTGATTCTCTTGTGAGTTATAAGAATGAAGATCGAAAGAGGTGAGTTTCTAATTTTTATTTTGTGAGATGGGTTTCGTAGCAGAATGAAAACGAAAAATGTTTTCTTATCAGATTGTGTTTGTTTGTAACAAGTTTATGCAGGGTAGTGAGAGATTGAGTAAGGGTTGTATGAAAGTTATTAAGTAAGTGTGTAGAGAAATTGATGAAGATTTGGATTAGTCTTGAGGGATAAAGGGGCGGAGGTTTGAGAAGGTTAGAGGTTTCAGTTTAGGTATGAAATTTTCGTTTAGATTTTTGAACAAGACTTTCTAGTTTTTATGGTGTTTTTATTGTCTTTGTATAACTCTATTTTTACAGCTTTAACAAACTTCTGTATTTCCATTATTCTATGACTTCCTCATAGATTCTCGCTCTCTCGTATACCAAAGGAAATGGCCTAACACTCTCTCACAATGTTGGTTCAAGACTCAAACAGAAAACAAGTAAATTGACAACAACCATAGCAAAACCCCTAACCACACATTTGAGAATAAAAGAACTTACTTGCTTGGGGCTAGTCCAAGGATTCGGCTGCCGATGATAAAGTTAACAAGAAAAACCAGAGGTGCGCACTTTAGTTCCTTCTACCTTTGCTAAAATTATGATTCTTGGCCATTTTGAATATGTACGAGGTTCTTCTTCTGTTGCAGGTTTATTAACTGCTTGTATGTCGTTTCGGTTTATGGGAAAATGTGGTTATGGTAAGAGCAGCTAGCTATTGTTGTACTGGTTAGGAGAGTAATATGATTTATGGGGTAGAGTTTTTGCTTATTTTCTGTGAAAAGTATTTCTCTCTGTGATTGTGAATGAATTTTGTGAAGGTTTTTTCTGTTGAGTTTTGTGATGTGTATCTGGTATTCTTTCTCTGTTTTTTTGGCTGTGTACAAAATCTCTTAGCTTGTTGTCTTTGTTCAGTTCTCTCACTTTCAGTTTTCTGGTTGATACCTCACTCTCTCGGTTTCGCTGGCTGGTATCTCACTCTCTTAGTCTTGCTGGCTGTGTGCTCCCAAATCCACCTTTCAATGAAACAATGACTTTTTTATTATAGTGAAATAGAGGTGGAAATTAGGGGGGGGGGGGAATTGGTGGAATTTTGAATATTATTGGCAAGCTGACTTTGTGGCCTTTTTGAGTGCATGTTTTCTGTCTTACTAATTTTATGTAATGTTTAGACTGTTTATACTGGCTGTGCAGCAGGTTTGACACAGGTTTTGGGATGTTTTGTTTGGTTTGAAGAAAATTTGGACTATTTTGGTTAGGTGACATCTTTCTAAACCCTATTCTCTTTTCCTCTTTGCCTTTCTATGATGTAAAGCAATTATGCTTTTTGACAATTTCTGAAGGATTTGCCATTTAGGAACATGATGACATAAGGGCTATAAATCAATGCTAGCTTCAATTGTTTTGTGAATTATTGCTATTGTTTTTGGTTTTGGCCTTACTGCTATTTTCCAGTCTTGCTATTGTACTGTCTTGGGCTGCTTTAGGAGCCTGTTGTTTTTGCTTTTGTTTAGGCTGTTGTTTTTGCTTTTGTTCAGGCTTGTTTTTGCCTGGCTGTTTGCTGTTGTTTAGGATGTTGTTGGCTGCTTTAGTAGCCCGCTGTTTTTGCTTTTGTTTAGGCTGCTGTTTTTGCTTTTGTTCAAGCTTGTTGCTGCCTGGCTATTTGTTGTTGTCTTGGTGCTTTGCTGCATCTTATATTTTGCCTATGCTACCTTGTTTTTGTGATGCTGCATGCTGTTTTTGTACTTGGCAGTTTTAATTTTGCTTTTGTAGTAGGAAAACATACTAATTTCTTTTCCTATTGATGAGCTTTCTTGTTTAGCAAATAATCGTTGCTTGAATTTTTTCACATGTTGATTGTTTGCTAATTTTTTCCTTTTCTTGTTTCATGAACACAAGGAGTGAATGGCAAGCGAGGCAAGGTTAAAAGAAAAAGAGAAGACCATGGCTAGAAAGGAGTGGAAGAGTTACTTGAAGATGAAGCAAAGAAGACTTGAAGAAACAAACATTATTTCTTTCTTTAAACAAAACAATTGTAGTTCGTATTTCACATTGTAATCCCTTTTGTTAAATTATCCACAAACAATATCATTTGAATGATATTTCTTTAAAGCATATGAATGATGAATTTGTTGTACAAAAATTAGACAACTCCTGAATCTTGTTTGAACTTTGAAATTCTTACTCGAATGATTTGAATGCAACTCTTGCCTTTGTAACTTGAATTTCAAGAAATCACAAACAACTGTTGTAACTGGTATCCCAAGAACCTTACACCTTATCTTTTAATCCTCAATCTCCACATCACGCCTAAATCAAACTCGCCCTCTCAACAAGAACTTTAACTCTGATGTCCAAACCACGTGTAACTCGTAACTTAAGCAACAAAAACACGCCTTGATCGTCATGAACCTCTAACCTTATTTCTTACACCCGGATTCCATGTTCATCAATTTAAACTTCAAACTCCTAGCTCAGTGACTTAGAGATCTTAAAAAGAAAACTTGAAGTGCGAGGAGATATTAGACATGAAACCCCTAACCAAATGTACTTGACTTCGAGTTATCCTTGAGGCAGGTGCAAGAAACAGTTCACTAAAATCATGGATCCAAAACCCTAGCATCTTGACCAACAAATAGGGAAATAAAACCTAATCCTAGCTCTGATGGATTCGAGCGAGAAACAGCCTTGTAACTCGATAAGAAAGCAATCCATGATACCTCAAGAATCCACCCCACGATCCACTAACCGAGAACCAGATGGATTTCCCTTTTTCCCGATAAGAAAACTTCAAAACAAAATTAGACATAAAGAGGGCACAAACCTAATACCTTACTCCAAGGCGCCTGATTCCATGAGATGCGGGATATGCAAATGACTTAGTAAAAATGATGCAAATGGGATGCGAAGTTAAAAGCCTAACAAAAGCAAAAGGAGGTAGGGTAAATTTGGGGTACGATAGTCGGGATTCCATTTTTTTCCTAGGCCAGTCAACCTAGCGGGTTACTTTCATGCGTAGTATTTTTTGACTATGTCTGTGTTCACAGGGTGCGGAAAATCTTCATCGTCCATGGTGGTAAGTATCATTGCACCGCCAAAAAATATCCTCTTAATTAAGAATGGCCCTTCGTATGTGGGAGTCCACTTGCCCCTAAGATCACCGCGTGGAAGAATGATACACTTTATTACCAAGTCACCAACTTGATAAACCCAATGTTTGACTTTCTTGTTGAAGGATTTGATCATACGCTTCTGATACATCTACCCATGAAAAACAGTTGCAAGTATTTTCTCGTCAATCAGATTTATCTGGTCCATCCTAGTCTGAATCCACTTGTCTTCGTCCAAACCTACATCTTTTATAATCCTTATAGAAGGGATCTTGACTTCAACAAGTAAGACAACTTCCATACTGTAGACTAGAGAGAATGGGGTTGCCCTAGTTGACGTGCGTACTGAAGTGCAATAGCCATGAAGAGAAAATGGTAACATCTCGTGCCAGTCTTTTTAGGTTACAACCATTTTCTTCACAATCTTCTTAATGTTCTTATTGGCGGCTTCCACTGTGCCAGTCATCTTCGGTCGATAAGGAGAAGAATTGTGGTGCTTGATCTTGAACTGCATGTAGAGTTTAGTGATCATAGTGTTGTTGAGATTAGTACCATTATCTATGAAAATCCTTTTGGGGATTCCATACCGACATATAAGATTATGCTTAATGAACCGGGAAACCACATTCTTAGTAACAGAGGTAAACGAGGCTGCTTCAACCCACTTCATGAAATAATCAATGGCAACTAGAATGAAATGATGCCCATTGGAAGCAATAGGCTTTATTTCTCCAAGCATATCAATGCCCAAACTGCAAATGGCCAAGGAGAAGTCAACACATTTAATGGAACTGAAGGCACATGCACCTTATCAGCATAAATCTGGAATTTATGACAAGTTCTAGAATGATGGTGGAAGTCAGTTTCCATGGTGGACAAATAGTAACATGCTCTCAGAATCTTTTTGGCCATTGTATGTCCACTGGGGTGATTACCAAAAACACCTGCGTGCATATCTTCCATGATTTCCTTATCTTCCTTTTTGTCCATACAACGAAGCAAAGTTGAATCATGATTGCGTTTGTAGATGATTCCATTAATTAGGAAGAACTTGACAGAGAATCTCCTTAGAAACTTCTTGTCCTTGATTGATGCCCCCACAGGATAATCTTGAGCCTTGAGGTACTTTTTCACTTCATGAAACCAAGACCTGTCTTCGCTTTGTTAGTATTAACCTCGTAGCAGTGTGTCAGTTT
This sequence comes from Vicia faba, assembly GCA_948472305.1. Lineage (NCBI taxonomy): Eukaryota > Viridiplantae > Streptophyta > Magnoliopsida > Fabales > Fabaceae > Vicia > Vicia faba. The sequence goes on from OX451739.1 coordinate 1,324,389,975, forward strand.
GTTTAGTCTTTCAATATTATTTTGAGGAGCCCTGTTGTCCCATCTGACTTTGAACATAGATGACATGGTAGTTAACGCATCCGCCAACTGATTCTCTTCTCGTGGAATGTGTTCAAAGGTAATTTCTTTGAAATACGGGATCAATGCCAATACATGCTCTTTATAAGGAATAAGGTTTGGGTGCTTAGTGTCTAAATCTCCTTTGATTTGACTGATCACTAGGGCTGAGTCCCCGTATACATTCAAAAATTTGATTCTCATATCAATGGTAGCTTTGATACCCATGATGCACACTTCGTATTTGGCCATATTGCTGGTACAGTCAAAGAAAAGTCTGGAGGTGAAAGGCATATGGAAACCCTTGGGGGAGATGTTCACATCCTAAATTCCATTACCAAGCGCATTGGAAGCTCCATCGAAAACCATAGTCCATCGGTATCCTGGCTCAGATCCTTCATACGGTCCAGGTTCTTCATAATTAGTAACCAACATAATATTCTCGTCCGAGAACTCAAAATTCATATACTGGTAGTCGTCTGCGGCTTGATGAGCCAAATGGTCAGCCAACACACTTCCTTTGATTTCTTTCTAAGTGGTGTACTGAATGTCGTATTTTGGTAAGACCATTTGCCATTGGGCTATTCTTCCGGAGAGAGCGGGCTTCTCAAATATGTATTTAATTGGATCCATTTTAGAGATTAACAAAGTGGTATGAGTCAACAAATACTGTCTTAGTTTGCGAGCAGCCCAGGCCAAAGCGCATCAAGTTTTCTTAAGTAGTGAGTATCTTGTTTCGTAGTCGGTAAACTTTTTGCTAAGGTAGTATATTGCGTGCTCTTTTCGACCAGACTCGTCATGTTGGCCCAGTACACACCCCATTGAGTTCTCTAACACTGTTAAGTACATGATTAGAGGTCTTCCTTCAACTGATGGCATCAGAATCAGAGGTTCTTGAAGGTATTCCTTAATTTTGTCAAAAGCTATTTGACAATCGTCGTTCCATTTCACTACCTAATATTTCTTCAGTAACTTGACGATTGGCTCACAAGTAACGGTCAAATGAGAAATAAATCTGGCAACATAATTCAGTCGTCCCAGGAAACCTCTGACTTCCTTCTCAATATGGGGAGCTAGAATTTCTTGGATAGCTTTTACTTTGGCGGGATCGACTTCAATACCTTTACCACTGACAACGAAACCCATGAGCTTACCGGATCTCACCCCAAAGGTGCACTTGTTTGGATTCAGTCTCAACTTATATTTCTTCAACCTTTCAAATAGTTTGTGTAAGTGGTCGAGATGTTCTTCTTCAGTATGAGACCTGGCTATCATGTCATCAACGTAAACCTCTATCTCGTGATGAATCATGTCATGGAACAAAGCTACCATGGCACGCTGGTATGTGCCGCCATTGTTCTTCAACCCAAAAGGCATAACCTTGTAATAGAAAGTGCCCCACTGTGTGACAAAAGTAGTCTTCTCCATGTCTTTAGGTTCCATCTTGATCTGATTATACCCCGAGAAACCATCCATGAAGGAGAATACCTTATGCTGAGCAGTGTTATCAACCAAAACATCAATATGTGGAAGTGGAAAGTCATCTTTAGTGCTCGCCCTAATCAGATCCTTGTAGTCTACACACATGCGTACTTTGTCGTCTTTCTTCGGTATCAGAACCAAATTCTCAAACCATTGAGGATAGGATGTCACTGCTAATAACCCTGTGTTGAATTGTTTCATAACCTCGACTTTAATCTTTTCTGACACCTCGGGGCGCATGCGACAATGTTTTTTCTTTATCGAAGCATAACCCTCTTTTATCGGCAGACGATGAACCACAATATCAGTAGCAAGCCCTGGAATTTCTTCGTATGACCAAGCAAAGATCTCAACATATTCATGCAACTTTTTGATTAACCTGTTCTTGACATTGTCCTCTAAGTTGGTGCCTATCTTGACCTCTTTCCTATTTGTTTCAGTACCCAAATTTATAACTTCAACTAGCTTTTCACGCAGTTGTATGGCATTTTCTTCTTGCAATCATAGTATGGCAAGTTCTCCAGGTATTTCACAATCTTCCTCACCTTCATCCTCGACTTGGTAGATCGGATTTTCAAAGTCATAAGTGGCAATAGCAGAGTCGTTACCAACGGGATCTAGAGTGGATGTGGATCTGCAATGTATTGTATGGGTGTGTGTAAGAACACATAGCTATTTGAAAGTGATCAAAGTAAAAATAAATACATAGAGCACACAATTTGAATGCAAAACATCCAATGATTTATTAAAGGAGCATATGTAGATGAAAGATAACAACCCTAACAAGTGGACCGTTGTGCCCCGGGTAAGGCACAAGGCTTAAAGTTATTGTTTAAAATTACATATCCCAAAAACTTGAAAGCAATAAAACAGAAAATAGCAATTACTCTTGACTAAAGGAGATTGGCATAAAGTCTTTAACCTTCAAGTTGTTGAGTCCACCTCCAGTAGTAGGGAATATCCGGTTATCTAAATCACAACCACTATTAGTGTCTTCTATAGCATTGACATCATTAATGTTGATGCATAAAGGTGGTCTCCCAGCACGAGCTTGACGAACCGCCTTCTGAGCTTCTGAGGTGAAACCCAAACCAAATTTGTTGGACTTGTAAGGAATGTCAGGAAGCTGACCCCAAATAATGCAACCACCTTCTTCTACCACAGCCCTAGCATCTTTCATAGAAGCCATTCTTGGTGGATCCTTGGTAATCTTAGGAGTAGCAGGAGTGAATTTAGCAACGACAATTGTTGGAGGAATTACTTCAAAGGTATGGCATGGAGTCTCAATGAATTCACCATCCATCTCAACATATTTAAATGAATTCAAATGGATCACCATATACTCTTCTTCTCCACAAATTGTAACAATTTTCCATTTCACAGGATACTTTAATTTTTGATGGAAGGTAGAGGTAACAGCGCCTACCTCGTGAATCCAATGGAATTTAAGCAAACAGGAATAGGTCGAACGAATATCCATCACATAGACGGTGGAGTCAAAGACCTGGGATCCCAATTTGATCAGAAGATCAACCTTTCCATGTAACATTCTTCTTGAACCATCAAAGGCTCTCACCACAATATCAATGGGTTTCAGTATAACCCCTTCACCGTCTATTCTATCTAGTGCACCCTTCGGTAAGACATTTAGTAAAGAACCTGTATCAACCAATACATGCGCCAAGGTAGCGCCCCTACAATCAATAGAGACGTACATGGCCTTGTTATGATTCTTTCTTGTAGGATTTAAGTCAGCCTCAGAAAATCCTAATCCATTATCAACTATTAGGCTTGCAACACAATTCTCAAACTGATCAGCAGAGGTCTCTTATGGTACATGAGCAGTCTTCATAAATTTTATCAAAGCCTAAGCATGGGTGTAATACGGTGGGAGAAATGACTGTTATACTGGTTTGCATTTTGTATTCGCAAATTTCGCGGTAAGCACCCTTTCCATTTGTGGTTTTCCATGGGCTCTTAGGTACTTGCTCATTTTCAAAAATGTTTTCATGTTTATGTGTTTTGAAAAGTTTTTTTTGCTTTATGATAACTCTTGTATCAGTCCTCAAGAGTGTGATAAAGCGTTTTTGAAAAGATTTTGAAAGTGTGGTGTAAAAAGGATTTGGTTTTGAGCAAGTACTTAAAAGATATCTACCTACTCTAAAAAGGGGTTCTTTTCCTCCTTTCCTTTAGATAGTGCTATCCTATTATTAGTGAGTAGGTAGCCCTATCATTGGATGTTTGAGGGACTATTGGAAGGGATATTTACGGTCACTAAGGCAACTGGGCAAGAACTCTTAGTAATTGTCCTAAAGTTCTAAGATCACTTTTTTTACCGAGGCAACAGTCGAGAGGGTCATCGAGGGACTTGTGATCTCTTGAACTCAAGGATAGTCACTAAAAATTCCCATGTTTCGAGAAATGTGACTATTTCGAAGGCAACCAAAGTGGGGGATACCCTAGGGGTGCAAGTGTGCAATAATGTGCTTTTTTCAGGTATTTTTATCTTGATGTTAGTTATCTAAGATTGATTGGTTAGTTCTTTCCATAATCGCCTAATTACTAGCAGTTTATATACAGGCATACAATATAATGCGAAAAGTGAAACCTACAACTATTACAATGCTTCGGGCAGTTACGGTTATATCTGACTGAAATGTAAAGTGTGGAAAGTAAAAAAATCCTAATTAGGGCTATTACAATTCGGGAAACAGTTACAATAAATCGAAAAATGATAAAACAGAAAATAATAAATGCGCGGAGATTAAGATGGGAACAAGTTTGAAACCCTAAAAATCTAAATGCTTAATAAAAATATTTTTTGGTATTTTATATGATTTTTTTTTTGAGATTTAACCTAATTTCTAATTAATTTTAAATTAAAGAAAACAAGTTAAAATCAATTAAATTAAATTAATTTGCAAGAACTAATTTTAATTAAAAAAATCTAAATCTATTTTTTGTGTTTTTTTGTTGATTTTATGATTAAAAAAAGAATTTAAAAAAACATAAACAAATTAAGAAAAGGAAAATAAAGTAAATTAAAAAAAGAGGGCAATGGGCCTGGAGTAAGAAGCAAATTGGGGGGTGTTGACTGAATTTTTTGTTAGGGCCCATATCTGTTGGCCCATTACCCTTGCGTGTGATCCATTGGCGCTGCTCATTGGGAGGTCTATCATGAGCGCCTGGATCTGGAACATTTGATATGTCCTTGATGAGATCCTATGGTATGGAGATAGTAGCGCATGGTGGACACACTGGGACTTGTGGTACTGGATCTGCATGCACAAATCAGAAAAATAATATGCAAGACGCAGGGGTCGAACCCCTGACCTCCCACACACATAATTCCTTAACACCCTTTGTTCTTACCACTAAACCAGACTGATCATTCGTGAATATAACTGAAACAAAATAATATAATATAAAAATAACATGATTGTTGATTTCTCAATGCACGCCTCTTCAGTGGGCCCCTGGGAATTTGAATGGACCAATTAAACATTGTTGTTCAGCCATGCCAGTGCAGGAAGGCTCAAACCACCCCTCACGGTGGTTGACCACCATCGTCTCCGGCTCCTTCAAAACCCTAACCGGCAAAATAGCACATTTCCGATCCAGAAATTTAACCTACCCCCCTAAATCATAGGCTGCGATCATGATGGTGGTGTTCGTTTGGTCTGAAGGTCCTTGTACAGGGAGATACGAAGCTTGCAGTTCACTATTCCCTAGCAATGGCAGATGGCTATTTAGCCATCAAAGCTCATCAACAATTTCCCAAATTTGTTCCTTATCATCTTGTGATCATGTTATTAGGGTTAGAACAAATTGAGAAGAGATATAATTCAAAATACAAAAGACAGAAAAATTATGAAAAAATATGAGTTATGTATGATGAGTTTTAGCGTGTTATGGCTATGGATTATGATCCATACTTACCCAAGCTTACCTCAGGAATACCAAGGAACTTTTAGAATGCTTTGAAGTTGGCTGCAAAAGTGAATACGAGGATTGCACCACTCTTTGAATTTTTTTTAGAAGTGTTAGGGTTCTTTGTAGGCTGCTGCATGTATGTATTAGGTCTGGAATTGTTCTGCATATATACGAGACACTATTAGGTCAAGAAAAGTGGAAGAAAAATCCCAGCTTTCATGAGAAGATATCTTCTTTCAATTATGTGACTTTTTGGCTTTTTTAGAACAAATCCAATCTTTCTTTTCTCCAGGAGCTTCCCTTGATATGCCAGCACATTGTGCCCATTATTTGTTGAGAAAAAGATTCCAAATCAAATCCTACATTATTTCTATTATTTATTTATTTAATTTTGCATTTTAATGAATAAAATATCAAAATAAATAGAATAAATAATAGAATAATCCATAGGTAGGCCTAGAGGTCGTGGACCATGTTAGGAACAAGTTTCAAGCATGAAAAGATGGGCCCATTTGTAAAAAAATTCAAGTTTGGTCAATATTGGCTTCATGCACATTTCCAAAAATTGGTCAACTTTAGCAATGCATATATCTCTCATTTTTAACCCTAAGAGGGTGCTCTTGGACTTTTTAGAGAGCTTAGGATGTCCTCTAAACAATCCTTTTGGTTTCATTTCAATTGGATCTTCCATGTATATGTAAGGAGCCTTGACCCAAAATGTGTTTTTGTTGACTTTTTGAAAGGACCTATAATGTCTGTTCTTGTATCTTTTAACTGGGGAATTTCTTGAACTTGATGGATGAAGATAAGTTGTAGGGAATTGGATTTTATTCAAAATGAGCTTTGGTTGAATTTTTTTTGATAAAGTATGAGAAAGTTATGCATGGTCAAAGTTTGGTTGACTTTTCTTATAGAAACCCTAATTTACCATTTTTGATTTTTGATGAGTTAGGAACACTTCTTGAGGAATCATGATCAACCCTTGATCAAATGATGGATATCACTTCAAAATTTTGATGTTGACAAAAAATATTGAAGTTTGATTGTATATAGGCCACAATTGACTTTTGACCTAATATAGTTTATTTTCAGGCTTTTGAGCAGTTGACTGAGAAAACTTGTTGTGTAGGGCATGAAATTTGGCATGGATAACCTTGAGAACTTATTAGGGCCATGGAAAAAATTTGAGACCCTTGGAGCTCACACATATTGATGAAAAATGAAAGCCTAGTTAGAGGTTTATTGCCTTAGGAGGAGAATTTGTCTGGTCAATTCTTAGTCATCCTAGGGCAAGTTGGGGATCTCAAAGGACATGTCTTGAGTAAAATGAGAGGTAAAATTTTGGGATACAATAGCTTCCCCTGTTCAATCTTGTTAAACCTGAGGATGTAGATTGGCGAGTCCTCCTTTCGTGATCTGAAGGTGGAAGATGATTGAACACTAGAGTGCCCAGAAATTTGCACTCATCTGAAGTGATACTATTGGTGGATAATATCGGGAATAGGCTTATAGATGCCATTTGAAAAAGATGACAGAAGACTATCGAAGATGGGCTTAAAGATTCCATCTAGAAAATATGACGGAGAGTCGTCGAAGATGGGCATAAAGATGCCATCTAGAGAACACTGTTGATTTTATGAGATATTCCTTTGCGGGGATTCCTATTCCTGTTGTTGAGGAGGACTCCGTTGAGGAATGTTGGCCTTTGTCTTGGGAAATAGAGTTTAGGAGCATCAGTTGTCCATTACTCTACTGGGGAGTCATCTCTTGATTGGAGAGACGGAAGTGAACTGCTATCTGGTCAGGATCCAGGCTTCACAGCAATTTGCTGAGGATAATAAGGATGACTGCTATCTGGTTGTATTCCAAGATTCACAACGGCTTACTGGGGGAACATGAAATTAACTGCTATCTGGTCGGACTCCAGGCTTTGTAGTTTCTTTAACTAGATAAGAATCATAAAAATCTTAGTGTCGATTTAACTGAACCAGAGAAAGGTCTTGAATTATCTTCAACTGGAATAGAAATCAGAAAAATCTTAGTATCGATTTAACTGAACCAGAGGAAGGTCTTGGATTATTTTAATTGGAATAGAAATCATAAAAATCTTAGTGTCGATTTAATTGAACTAGAGAAAGGTCTTGAGTTAACTTTGACTGGAATAGAAATCAGAAAAATCTTAGTGTCGATTTAACTGAACCAAAAAAAGGTCTTGGATTATCTTCAACTGGAATAGAAATCAGAAAAATCTTAGTGTCGATTTAACTGAACCAGAGGAAGGTCTTGAACTATATTCAACTGGAATAGAAAATAGAAAAATCTTATTGTCGATTTAATTGAACCAGAGAAGGTCCTGAATTAACTTTAACTGGAATAGAAATCAGAAAAATCTTAGTGTTGATTTAATTTAACCAGAAAAAGGTCTTGAATTATCTTCAACTATAATAGAAATCAGAAAAATATAAGTGTCGATTTAACTGAAACATAAGAAGGTCTTTTGAGAATGATCTTTTTGAGGAAGATGCTGAAATAGCCCTTCGTCATACGTAGCCTTTGAGAAGACTGCCAGGTAATATAAGTAGTCAATGGTGTTTGTTGATTTGATCTTTCCTGCAAAGGTAAATAGTTAGTCGTATGCAATGTCATGATGTATGAAATGCATTGTGTAATGATGTTCTCAAAATAAATTAGATTATACTGTATGCAATATATATGCGCATGCCATGATGTATGAATATGGGGTACTGTTGCGATATTTCCTAGTCTGGGAAAATAAATCCCTGACTGCTGCTGGAGAGTACTGGGAAGATGAATCCCAAACTGCTATTTGGTAGATGAGGAAAGTGATTCTTCCATTTTTGTTGGGGATGGTGAATATAGATGATTTTCTAGGGATTTCCTCTTTCTGTTTGAGGATATTCTTCCGGGTATCTTTGACTCCTACTTGAGAATGACTATGTGGGGGAAGGATGCTCTATCGGAAGATTTTACCAATGTAGAGAAATAAACTCTGTTGGGGGATAAACTTCCGCAGCTAGAGAAATAAACTCTACCGGGTATAAGGATTTATAAACTGTTCGAGATTATAAAAACTTAGCTGGGGAACATGGATTTCAGTTCTCTGAGGGAACTTGGCTGGAGGAGGTCATTCCTGCTTGGGGAGGCAAAGGTAAGGATTTTGGTTGTTTTTACTTTGCAGGGACATAAGCATCACTAGGACGTATGCTGAAGATGTGACAGGAGGATGCCCCTGTGCCTGCTGGAAAGAGTAACTGTCAGGACTACAAATGGCTTTTCTTTGACTTTTACCCGTTTCTTAAAGTCATTAGCAACTGTCTTTCTGTTTCTTATGCAAGTATTTGTAAACAACAATCATATTCAAATGCATATGTCAAAAATAATCACTGGACGTTTTTGCAAAATAGAAAAATAGAAAACAAATAATTTTATACTTTCAAATAAATGATTTATATTGATTTTTGAAGTTCACCTATAACAGGCATTTTTGTACAAAGAGACTGACGTTCTAGTAGGAGAACGCCGCAGTGAAAATGAAAACTATACAAAATAGTGTACAAAGAGAAAAACAACTATGTGTAATTATCCCACTGATTTTCAATTCTGCTATTTCCCCTATGTCCTTGAGTGTCTCATCAGTTTGCTACTTATCCGAAGCTGACTGGATTGGTCAGTACCGTTTGAGCTTGATAGTTGATACTGAAGTCTGGTCGCAAGGTGATCCAATGGCACATAGTTGTACGCTTTAAATCACTAACTTTTTCCTGGACCTCCCATTCGGGTTTTCAGTCCACCGGGATACCCTTTTTTGCCCAAGCCGCCTTCTCAGGTTTTCGACTTGTCGGGTGTAAATTTTTTTTATATTCATCCCTAATTTTTGCCCGAAGCCTTTTGGTTCGCCGGGATGCCCTTATTTTTGCCTAGGCCAATCAACCTAGCGGGTCTTTATTTATGCGTAGTATCTTTTCACTATGTCTGCATTCATAGGGTGAGGAAGGTCGTCACCATCCATGGTGGTTAGAACCATGGCTCCACCGTAAAATATACTTTTGATCACAAATGGCCCTTCGTACGTGGGAGTCCATTTTCCCCTGGGATCACCTAGTGGCAGTATGATGCACTTGATTACTAGATCACCTACTTGATATACCCGACGTCTGACCTTTTTGTTGAAAGCCTTGATCATTCGTTTTTGGTACATCTGACCATGACAGAGAGTAGCAAGCCTTTTCTCATTAATCAGATTCAGTTGATCAAGTCGAGTCTGGACCCAATCATCTTTGTTCAAACCCGCATCCTTCATGATCCTCAAAGAAGGGATCTGGACCTCAATAGGTAGGACATCCTCCATACCATACACCAGAGGATAAGGTGTTGCCTCCGTTGACTTACGTGATGAGGTGCGATACCCATGAGCAACAAATGGTAACATCTCATGCCAGTCTTTCTATGTCACCATCATTTTCTGAATGATTTTCTTAATATTCTTATTAGCAGCTTCAACAACGCCATTCATCTTTGGCCGGTAGGGAGAAGAGTTATGATGCTGGATCTTGAATTATTTACAGAGTTCGGTGATCATCGTATTGTTGAGATTTGTACCATTATCTATGATGAATCTTTCTGGGACACCATACCGACAGATAAAGCTATGCTTGATGAACAGTGCCACCACATTCTTAGTAACCGTAGCAAAAGAGGCAACCTCAACCCACTTCGTGAAGTAATCAATGGCCACTAGGATGAAGCGATGCCCATTGGAAGCAGTAGGTCTAATCTCTCCGATCATATTAATGCCCCACATTGCAAAGGTCCATGGAGCCGTTAAGACGGTCAAGGGACCCGAAGGTACATGTACTTTATCAGCATAAATCTGGCATTTGTGACAAGTTCGGGAATGCTGATAACAGTCTGCTTCCATAGTGGACCAATAGTATCCTTCTCATAGGATATTTTTAGCCATGGTGTGTGTGATCGGTGGATCTGGAACTGACTGTTTAACGCTGGTTCGCTAAATGTCGCGGAAGCAAGAGTCGCCACCGTCTTTTATTTTCTCCAAATGGAAAGGACAAAAGCACAGAAAAATTCCTTATAGAGATTGCTCTCGGTTCGGGAGGTAGATTATAGAAAGGGAAGGTGTTAGCACCCTTTCTATCCATGGTTATCCATGGGCTCTTAGATACTTGCTCATTGTGTTTTCAAAAATGGCTTGTTTGCTTTTCAACTGTGGGTTTTAAAAAAGTTCCTTTGAAAATTTCAGTTCGACTCTTGTATCGGTCCTCAAGAGTGTTTGAAAAGTTGCTTTCGAAAGCTTTTTTGAAAAGGTGTCGGTGTGAAAAGTATTTTTGATTTGTTTTTGAAATTAGAGCAAGTATCTAGAGTCGTCTACCTACCCTAAGGAATTCGTCTGTGTAAATGTCCTTAAAGTAGTTCCATCCCACCATTGAGAGGTAGGTAGCACCACCGTAGGAGGTGTTCGGGTCAATTCGAGGGTTCGGGACATGGTGATCACCGGAGCAATAGGAAGACACCTTAGAAGCTACCCTCATGCCATGTTCATGGACATGAGGACTTACTAAAACGTCCTCTACTCGATGATCACCTTTCGAGGGGCAAGGCAACAATGAGGCGTACCCTAGGGGTGGTGTGTGATTTGTGTATCGTTTTCAGATATTTTTGTCTTGTTCATGTATTGGTGATCTACGCTTTTGTTTTTATTTTTGACATTCATTCTTTCATGCAAATTAATTAACAGTTAAAAAAGATGCGAGAAGGTAAATGTCCTACGCTATTACAAAGGCACGGGTCCACATCGCCAAATTTAATCCAAGACCCGATTTGAAATAAAATAAAGTGCGAAAAATATAAACGTCTAATTAAGCTATTACATGGCTTCAGGAGAATTACATGAATATTCACAAAAAGAAATAAAAACGCGAAGAGAATTAAAGTCGGGAATGCGAGGGCGTTGGACCCTTTTAAAGAAATTAAATCACAATTGTGAAATTAATTAAATTTAATGAGAAAAGAAGTTTTTTTTTTTTTTGAGTTTTTGTATTTATGGATTTTAATGAGAATTAATGGAATTAAAACATAATTCTAACTATTTTTAATTTATTAAAAAAAAGTGTTTTTAGTTTGACCTAATTTTAGTTAAATATTTACATGGCAAATTTTATTTACAAAATAATAATAATAAATAATTAAATGGGGTGGAAAAGAAAAAAGATAAAAGTATAAAACCCTAATTCTACATTTTTTTTAATTTATTAAGAAAAACATTTAAAATTAAACCTAGAATAAAAAAACTAAATTAATTATTAAATTTATTTACAAAAAATGTTTAAATAAAATATATTTTTATTTTGTAACTTTCTGATTTTTTTTATATTTTATGAAAATTAATTTATGAATTAAACTAAAAAAGAAATAAAACAAATAAATAGAAAAGAATAAAAGAGAAAGAAAATAATGCAAACCAATGGGGGGTGTTGACCCCAATTTGGAGGTATCTGGCCAGCAATTAGGCCCATTTTATTCCTGGCCTTGTTGACTTTCCTGAGAGGCGTGTGGCTTGGTTGACCTATGCATATGGTATTCCTCTGATCATGACCATTGGATTGAGATTATTGGCCATGTGGCAAGCCTGGATGGTGGGTGTATGATGAACCCTTGGAGAGAGCGCTACATGCAAACATGGTCAGAAAAATAATATGGAGAGAGGAGGGGACCTGGGAATCGAACCCAGGTCCTGTTGCTTACCAAACCATGTGCCTGCCAACTGAGCTGTTAACGCGCTTTGTATATAATATAACAAATAATCAATATAATGTAAAACAATAGTTAGTGGGACATTTCGCGCGAAATTCAAATGCGCCTGTAAGCCATGGACACGTCTGTCTTCTTCTTCAATTGCCTGTAAAATAAAAAGAGATAGCGGGGGTTTTAAACCCCCACTAAATGATGAACATGAAGATAGCGATTAGAATTTGGCCAATGATAAATTGAGCGCGACTAGTGTATTGGATTCGTATGAAGCTCCTGGTTCGAATGGTATACGTCTTGTTTCCTGATTTTTCCTCAAACGTAAAGCCCCAATTTTACAGTTTTGAAACCCTAATGAGCTCTAATGGTGGATTCGTGTATAGGGCACAAAAAATCAATTGAATGGTCTGGTTAGCTTCAGAATGACAAGACTAGTACAAAACAAACATTAGAAATCAAAAATATGGCATGAATGATAAAACACGATTATGCAAAAAATATGAAACAGTTTTACTTCTATGTACCAATTCCTGAGGTTGGAAGCGTCGAAAAGGACTCAGTTAGGTTCAGTGACGCCTTGGCAAACTAATGGTATAGTTATCTTGCTTTGAAACGCTTTGGAATGGTGTTTTCAGTTTTGAAAATTTCTTGAAAAAGTGCAAAGTTTGTCTATGGCTTTTTGCGCAGCTTCAAGGTTGTCCATTAGGTTTTGCTTCTGACCTATATGAGGGATGAATTAGGGTTGAATTTTGGGCAAAAAGATCAATGCATTGATGTATGAGATATTTGATTTTTCATGCATATTTTTCCAAATCTTTTTCATGTGTTTTTGATTCCAATCATGGCCAATCTTTCCAATTTTGTTGTGCACGAAATCTTGAGTAGCCAATGAGTGATTATACTGCATAAAAAGATTCAACCACATTTGTTTAGTATTTTTTTATATTTTAATTAATTAAATGAATTAATGGTGATTAAAATTCAAATAAATAATAAAAAATGATGAAATAAATCCCCTTTGGGCCAAATGGTCGTGCATAGCCTTTGGATGATGAATATTGGAAGAAAATGTGGCCCATTAGCAATTTTGAGGCATTTGAAGTAAAGTTGCCTTTTCAAAATACCCAAAAATTTCCCAACTTCCACAAGGCATATCTTGCTCAATTTTTAAGCTTTGATCATGTTCTTGGACATTTTGGAAAGGTCTTGAAGTCCTCTAACCAATGCCTTTGGTCCCATGTGAGTTTGATTTACCAATCTCAAGTTATGGTCTTTGACTTAAAGTGCCTTTTTGTTGACTTTTGAAAATGACCTATAATGTTGAAATTGATAACTTTTTGTGTGAGCATTTCTTGGACTTGAAGTGTGAAGAGGAGTTGTAGGAAATGTCATTCTCTTCAAATTGAGCTTTGGATGGAATTTTTCTGATAAACCATATGGAAGTTATGCCCTGGTCAAGTTACAGTTGACTTTTTCAACTGTCCAAATATGGAAACTTTTGCATCTTGAGACTTTTTGAGCCATGCCTTGAAAATCATGATCAATAATTGATCAAATGATGTTTGTGGCTTCAAAATAAGATGTTGACCAAAAATTTGAACTTTTGACTGTCAAATGACCATTTTGCCCCTGCAATTGACTGTTGAGCAATTAGGGTTTTTGACTGTGCAATTTTGTGCTGTAAGTCTTGAAACTTGGTATGAGGATGCTTGACCATGTTTATAGGTATGTGGGCCTTGCTTGGACCCTTGGAAACTTCATTTTCTTTGTCAGAACCAAAACCCTAGTTTTTGGACTGTTAGGAGGCCCTTGAACTGTGCAACTCTTGGGGAGATTTTGAAGCATGCTCTTTGCCAATCTTGAAGAATATGGGAGGGTAAATTTTGGGGTACAACAGTGTGTCCACTAGAGTGGGTGCCAAAGGTGCCTTCGTGTAAATCTTCCATAATCCTCTCTGCTTCGCTCTTGTCTACACACCGAAGTAAAGTAGAATCATGGTTGCGCTTGTAGAGGGTTCCATTACTGAGGAAGAACTTTGCGGAGAACCTTCTCAGAAACTTCTTATCATTGACAGATGCTCCCTCAGGATATTCTTGAGCCTCGAGATACCTTTTCACTTCATGGAACCAAGGTTTGTCCGCTACTTCTTCCGTATCAATCTCATAGAAGTATGCTGGTTCATCCAATCTCTCATTTTCCCACCTGACCTTGAACATAGATGGCATAGTAGCTAGCGCATCCGCTAACTGATTCTCTTCTCGTGGAAAATGTTTGAAGGAAACTTCTTCAAAGTGTGGAAGCAATGTCAGCACATGTTCTTTGTAAGGGATGAGATTAGGGTGCTTCGTGTCCCACTCCCCTTTGAATTGACTTATTGCCAAGGTTGAATCCTCGAAAATGATCAAGAACTTGATCCTTAGGTCAATAGCAGCTTTGAGACCCATGATGCATGCTTCATACTCAGCCATATTGTTTGTACAGTTAAAACATAATCTGGCGGTGAAAGGAGTATGCCAGCCCTTGGGAGATATGATTATAGCACCGATGCCATTTTCGAGTGCGTTTGAGGCTCCATAAAAAACCATAGTCCATCAAGATCCTTCCTCAGGTCCTTCATTCAGTCCAGGTTCTTCACAGTCAGTCACTAACATGATATTCTCATCCGGGAATTCAAAGTTCATGGATTGGTAGTCATCCACAACCTGATGAGCCAAATGATCAGCTAATACACTTCCCTTGATTGCTTTCTGGGTCATATATTAGATGTCATATTCGGTCATGATCAATTTCCATCTTGCTATTCTTTCGGAGAGAGCGGGCTTCTCGAAGATGTACTTGATCAGATCCATCTTAGATATCAACAAAGTAGTGTGAGTCAACATATACTATCTCAGTCGGCGAGCAGCCCATGCCAAAGCGCATCAAGTTTTCTCGAGCAGTGATTATCTTATTTCACAGTCGGTAAACTTTTTACTAAGGTAGTATATTGCATGCTCTTTTTGATCGGACTCATCATGCTTCCCCAGCACACACCCCATTGAATTATCTAACACTGTTAAGTACATTATCAAAGGTCTTCCTTCAATCGGCGGCATCAGAATCGGAGCCTCTTGAAGGTATTCCTTGATTCTCTCGAAGGCAGTCTGGAATTTGTAATTCCACTTTACCACTTGATCTTTCTTCAAGAGTTTGAATATTGGCTCACAAGTAGCATTTAGATGGGAAATGAACCTGGCAATGTAATTTAGGCGTCCCAAGAAACCTCTAACCTCCTTCTCTGTGCGAGGAGCTGACATCTCTTGTATAGCCTTCACCTTTGCAGGGTCTACCTGAAAACCTTTGTTACTAACAATGAAACCTAGGAGTTTACCAGACCTTGCCTGAAAGGTGAACTTGTTCTGGTTTAACCTCAGCTTGTATGTCTTCAACCTATCAAACAACTTTTGTAGATGATCAAGGTGCTCTTCCTCAGTTTGAGACCTGGCTATAATGTCATCAAGATAGACCTCTATCTCATGGTGAATCATATCATGCAATAAAGCTACCATGGCTCACTGATAGGTTGCCCTAGCATTCTTCAATCCAAACCACATCACTTTGTAACAGAAAGTACCCCATTGCGTGACAAAGGTGGTCTTCTCCATGTCTTCAGGTGCCATCTTGATCTGATTGTAACCAGAGAAACCGTCCATAAAGGAAAAGATCTTATGTTGTGCGGTGTTATCAACCAGAATGTCAATGTGGGGAAGCAGGAAGTCATCCTTGGGGCTTTCCCTGTTTAAATATCTGTAGTCCATACACATCCGTACCTTGCCATCCTTCTTAGGCATCGGGACTACGCTAGCAACCCATTATGGATAAAAGGTGACAGCTAAGAACCCAATGTTGAATTGTTTCATAACTTCTACCTTGATCTTCTCCGACATTTCAGGGTGCATACGACAAACCTTCTGCTTTACTGAAGGGCAATCTTCTTTAGTTGGCAGACGATAAACAATAATATCCATGTCTAGCCCCGACATGCCTTCATATGACTAGGCAAAGATATCGACATAATCATGCAACATCTATATCAACCGCTGTTTGACACTAAGCTCCAAATTTGTACCTGTTGTACCCTAAAATTTTCCCTCTCATTTTATTAAGATTTCCCCTCACAAGACCTCTTGGACTCCAGACATGATTATGGTTTTACCCAGCTCAAGACATCTCCTTGCACTGATGACCTGAAATTAGGGTTTGAGTTTGCACAGGTATTTTTAGACTTCCAATGCCTCATGTGACTTTCATGCTTCATGTTGGACCTATAAGATTGCTCATACCAAGTTTCAAGCTTTGTATCACATTTTTGCCTAGTCAATTGGACAGTTGACCTAAAAATCAGCTGTATTGGGGAAAAAGTCAACCATGGCCAATTTACAGTCAAACCTCATAATTTTTTATCCACATCAACATTATAGACTCATATGAACCATTTTATCAATTTTGGACCACAACTCCTCAAGAAATTTGATCAGATCATCAAAAGGGCAAATTGGTCAAAATTAGGGTTTTGACTGGAGAAGGGCAATTTCTGATTTTTCACCTAGCCAATGGCAAATTGGGTTCAAGCATGATTTCAAGGACTCAAGGGCATCATATTGACCTAATCACAAGGTTGAAAAGATCTCAAATGCATTGGATTGACAGATGAATTTTCCAATCAACTGATCAAAAAAATCAATTGTACACTGAAAAGTCAAACTTTGACTTTTTGGTCAAAATCAAGTGCCAAGGGTCATATTTCATAAAGATGTATCAAAACATGAAACTTGTTCACCAAGAAACTTAAATTTGGAAATTAGGGTTTAAGTTTGAAAAATTTCATAACTTAGAATTTTTCTAAGTTATGAAAATTTCTTGTTTTTTCCCAACTTTTCCCAACTTTTTCACCATGATGCAATTGGATTCAAAGAAAACTTCCAACATGAAAGTTGTAGTCCTCCACAAAATATATAACTTTTAATCACAAAGTTTTCCCAAAAGATGCTTGGATCTCAAGTTATGATTTTGTGAATAGAGGTCCATAAAACTTTTAACTTAGTGAAATTTTGCCCTAGTTTAGGCAGATTTTTAACCTAACTTCATGGCAATGTTTCACCTAGTTCCAAGAGGAATATCAAAATGAATTTCAAATATGGATTGTAGATCATGTTACAAGCTTTCCAAAATGTCCAAGAACTCTCCAAGATCATTTATGGTTAGGGAGAATCGAAGAAATGAAAATGGAATTTTATCACTTTTGTCCAAGGCATTTTGCACAATGTTACAACTTGCAAATCTGTCCTAAGCATGCTTGTACTTGGTTTACAGGTCCTAATCCTTTCTACACTCATTAATTTAATGCAAACACATTGGACAATGGCTTTGTTCTGAGCTATGGAGCTTTGTACATTGAATTAATCCATTTATGGCATAAAGGTAACAATACCATTTCCATAAAGCTTGCTTTTTGCAAACTTTGTTTATCTTGAGCCATGGACCTAATCTCTTGCTGCAAACAAATTCCACAAATATAAGGAAAAGTTCACCAACTATGTGCAGCTAAGGAACTAGCAAGTACAAGCTTTTGGGCATTATCATTTCACCTTTCTTCAAAAACAAGCAAACTTGCAAAAGTCAATATAACTTGGATATCTGATAAGAGCAAGCCGAAGCATCATTGGAACCAACTTCAAACTTTGTTGCAAGCCTAAACACGATTGCCTAACATCTCAAACACCCTCAAACATAAAAAACATCATTTTCTGCCCAAACAGGGAAATCTCTGCAGAACTCAAGCCATTTTGAAATTGGCTCATGCGTTTTGCCTTTCAACCCTTCAAACATCTTCCCAACAACACACCTGAACTATCCAGGCCCCTGTCCAGCAACTGTGAGCCCTGTTTCGAGCTTCACCATTTCCATTTTCTGAGTTTGCAGGTTGACTTCTACAGGGAGTTCCAAGCAACTTCAAGGCAAGCTGAGCATTGAGAAAGGTTGAGGGAACTTCAAGCAAGCTCACAAGAACTTCAGGCCTCACTCAAAGTGCCCACATTGCCATATCCAAACTCAACTGAACAAGGTATTTGTCAAGTTTCTAACTCCTTATTTAGGCATCCTTAAGCTTAGGTTTGTGAAACAAAAATGTAGTCCTTAAGTTGCTTGAGTTGTACATATGCGTAGATTCCATTTATATTAACTGAGCTAGGAGTATTTGATGGTTGGAGTTGCTAAAAAAACTAGGTCAGCAATTAGGGCCACTAAAATTCTCTCTTATCTTTGAGAGTTAGGTCATGTTCTTTATATCATTGGAATCGTGTGATGATGAGCTACATTTTTCATGTTATAAGTTTTTGATTTTATGCAAGCATGAGCAAGAACATGATTTGTATAACAGAAGCGTGCGCGTGGTGCCTGGAGGTCAGGGATGAAGATGGTTGGGCCTGGCGCCTTGGGCCTGCTTCTATTCACACCCCCTTTTACTTTTTGCACCCCCTGATCAATTTCTTTTATTTTTTATATTTTCTTGTAAAATTTATATTTTCTGACTTTATTTATTTTTTCTGAACATTTAAAATCACAAAAAATATTTTCTTTATTTTTTGCATTTTTATCATATTTTTTATTATTTTATTTTTTGCATAAAAATAGTTTATTAATAATAATATACTTTATTTTCTTAAATAAAACTTGTAAATAATATAAAAATATCATATATTTTTATTTTTCTTATTCATATACTTAAAATATTATTTTCATGCATATTTTAATTTTTAACATTTTTGTATATATTTTTATTATTTCCTTGTACACAAATGAAATAAATAAATAATATAAAACATATTTTCTTTTAAAACAAAAATTAGGGTTTTCACCCTTTCAAAAATAATCATTGTATTTTCTTATTTTTAAGACATAAATAAATTTATTTTCTCATACATAAAATTAATACAAAAATATCTCTTGCATATTTACATTTAATTGCATATTTAAATAATTGTTCATTTATTTATTTGTACAATAAATTCAATTTGGTTGTAATAGTTTTAGGGTTTTATTTTGAGCAATATCCCCCTATTCAAAACTTGTATCCCCCTCCCCATAATATTGTTGTAATAGTCTAGATTTACTTTACGCATTTTATTGCTTTCATATACCATGATAGTAAACTAGGGTTTTGTATGCAAAGACCAAAAATTAAAACAAATAGTATGACCTAAATACAAGATAAAAATGCATGAAAAATGACAACACATCTCACACAAGCACCCCTAGGGTTTCATCCACTTTTTTGCTTTAAAATGACCATGGTATGCATGCTAGGTATCTTGGCAAAATCAAAACAAAACAAAAGATCATAGTCCCTCGATGATGCTATCAAAAATTGCCTAAAACAAATGATCTCAAGTCCCTCAAAACTTGCTAAGATACTTGGCAACATTGTTATCATGGTCATACGATGACCCACGCCCGTCCCGTTTAACATCCAAAGATAGGGTTGTTTACCAAATGCAATGATAAATCAACAATGTCAAAGGAATAAAAATGTGTAGGAAAGACTTTTGAGTAGGTAGATAAGCTTCTAGTTACTTGATCAACTTGCAAAAAAATCCTTGCTATGTTCAAACACACACACAATTTCAAAATAATCTCCAAACAAACTTTCAAACATTGAAACATTTTTCAAAAGACAAACATCTTTGTATACATTCTTACAAACAAGAATCATTACAAAGATTGCCTAAACAAAGGCCTCTTTTCAAAATACTTTCAAAACCACACAAAGCACCATTTCAAAATTGGAAAAGCAAAGCAAGTGATCTAAAACAAGTAACTAAGAGCCCATGGAAAACCATGGATGAAAAGGGTGCTAGCACCTTCCCTTTTCATAATCTACCCCCCGAACCCAAAAACAATCTCAAAGGTCTTTCCTGTGCTTTTTACCTTTCCTTTTGGATAAAATAAAAGTCGGTGGCGACTCTTGCTAAACCGAAACATTTGCGAACACAAACGCAAAACCTCAAGTCAGTTCTCCCACCGCATCACAATACCTATCTTGACTTCTTTTATGTCCTCTTCTGTGCCCAAATTCACTATCTCAATTGGCTCTTCATGAGGCTGTATATCCCTTTCTTCCTGCTGTAACAGTCTAGCAAGTTCTCTGGGTACCTCACAGTCTTCCTCACATTTGTCCTCGACTTGGTTGATCGGATTTTCAAAGTCATAACCGGCAATAGCAGAACCGTTATCAATGGGATCCATAGTGGATATGGATCTGCAGTTTGATACGTGAGTGTGTGTAAGAGCATAGTTATATTGACAAAGTAAAAAGCAGAAAAGAAAAAACAAAGAGCACAAAATTTGTATGCAAAACGTCCAATGCTTTATTAATGACATATGAGATTGAAACATGATAACCCTCACAAATAAACCATTGTGCCCCGGGTAAGACACATGGCCATAGAGTTTATATTGTTTAATTATTACATATCCTAAAACAAGAAAGAGGATTACTTCTAAATAAAAGTAATCGGTATAAAGTCTTTAGCCGTCCAGTTACTGGGTCCACCATTGGTAGTAGGGAAGATCCAGCTATCCATGTCATAGTCACCATCATTGTCTTTTAAAGCGTTGACCCCATAATTGCTGATGCATAGGGGAGGTCCTCCAGCACGAGCACGACAAACATCCCTTTGAGCCCCTGAAGAGAAACCCAAACCAAACTTATCAGATTTGTATGGAATGTCACGGAGTTATCCCCAAATGGTACACCCACCTTCTTCAATAACAACTTTGGCGTCCTTGAGAGAAGCCATTTTCAAGGGAGGTCTGGTGATCTTCGGCAAATTGGTAACAACCTCAGTTGCAGCCAGGGTCTAGGGCACCTCTTCGAAGTTCTGACACGGAGTCTCGATGACCTTGATCCATTTCCACATACCTGAAAGAGTTCAGGTGACTTACCATGTACTCTTCTTCACTATGTACCGTGACAATCTTTCCTTTCACCGGGTACTTCATCATCTGATGCAGAGTGGACGTGACAGCTCCCGCCCCACGGATCCATGGGCGACCCAAAAAACAAGAAAAAGACGGACTTCTATCCATCACATAGAAGGTGGAGTCAAATATCTAAGAACCAACTTTGATGGGGATGTCCACCTCCCCGTGCACCATTCTTTTTGAACCATCAAAAGCTCTCACTACAATGTTGCTGGGCTTCAGGGTCAAACCTTCGCAGTCTAATCTGTCCAGAGCCTTCATGGGAAGCACTTTCAATGATGAACTAGTATCTACTAGAACATGGGCCAAAGTAGTGCCCCTGCATTCGATGGAGACATGCATCACATCATTGTGTTTTCTTCCTTTGGGTGTCAGATCAGCATTAGAAAAACCTAAACCTTTATCAGCCATTAAACTGGCCACACAATTTTAAAATTGGTCAAAGGAGGTTTCTTGTGGCCATGGGCAGTTTTAAGGAATTTCACCAAAGCCTTTGCATGAGCTTCAGAGCATAGTAGTAGGGCTAACATTGAAATCTTAGAAGGGGTATGCCTCAGCTGTTCGACCATATTATAGTCGTTGTTTTTAATTATCTTTAGGATTTCTTCCATTTCCTTCTTGGAAGCCTCTGGAATAGATTCTGAATGTGCCTTCGTCTGGAAAAGCTCAATCAATATGTCTTTTCCCCGAGTCTCGGCCGACTCGGTGGTAGAGGTGGCAACAAGGGTAATCACAGGAATTGTGTTGGTAGTATCAGCAGGAACAACAGTAGGAATGATCACAGGAATAGTAATGGCTTTTGGAGGAGAAATATCAGGGGAGAACACTCTTCCACTTGTTATTTTGCTGGTCCTAATGATGTTTCCATTGTCGGGATCAGTATTTCCAAAAACTTGGTCTTCAGAAGCCAATAGGTATTTCTTGACGCCATATTAATAGACGCCAGCCCCATAGTTCCAGGGAACAGCCTTGTCCGAGGAGTATGGTATTGGCCCTGGCATAGTGATGATCAGGAGAGCCAACTTTGGAGCATATGTAATCCTGACGGGTCTTTTAGTGGAGACTCTAGGAGGTTTGGCGGAAATGGTTATAATTGAAACATCCTTACAAGAAACAGTTGTGGCAAGAGTCTTCTCAAATAGGATCTCTTTATCATCCATAAGGCGCTGAACACCTACTTTCAATAAATAGCAACCAGTCGGTGGAGATGAACATAAGTGGAAATCTTCACCACAGCCCAGAAATAAACTGGCCTGCTACAAATTCCACTTAACAGTCATGAGAGGAGTAACAAGTTCCTCAACAGAAGTAAAAAACGTATCATCGTCAACAACATTATTACCATGACCGTGTTTGGGCATGAGAGCAGTTATAACATTGGGAATCTCAGGGGCGTAAAATTCAATTTCCTTCGCCTCAATAAGGTCTTGCACCTTGTTTTTCAAAGCCCAACAGTCGTTTGTATCATGTCCTGGACTTTCTGAATGGTAAGCACAACGAGCATTTGGGTTGTAGCGAGGAGATGCGGTATTGGGATTCTTGGGAGATTCCCTCAAGGAAACCAGATTGGATTTCAGTAGGTGAGGAAAAACTTGAGACAAAGTCATATTTATTTAGGTGAAATGCCTTACAGGTCTTTCTGCTCTAGGCTGATTATTTCGTTGTTGAGTAGCTTCAGGCGTGGATATCATAACAGCCTCTACCGTTGGATGGTGCTCAGTTCTGCCCTGATTTCGTTGATTGTAACCAGCACTGACATATTATTTCCCTACGAAAGGTCTCTCTTCTGCACTTGAAGAGGCATCCTTCTGAATGTTGTCAATTCTAATCCCAACTTCCACTCTTTCTCCTGTCAAAATTAACTCAGTAAAGCCAGCTGATGAGGTTCCAATCAGATGATTGAAAAATAGACCAGATAGGGTACCCAAAAACATATCCACTAACTCCCATCAGACAGGGGGTTGGGCTCTTCCTGCTAAGTCCCTCCACTTCTGAGCATAGTGTTGTACCCCAATTTTTTCCCCTAAGATCCTTTCATCATACCATATTGATTCAATCACAACATGATCACATTAGGGCATGTGGTTCTTCTCCCTATATTTAGCTTTGCTCTTTGAGGAATCACCAAGTACCTTGACTTGTGTTCTTTTATGATCGTCAATATTTTTTGTATTGATTTCTTCTTTTAATTAATAAAATGCAATGTTGGTTTGTCTTGCTTGTTACTCTTGTAGGTAAAGGCAGTGAGATTTAGCAAGTGGCTCCATGGGTTCATGAGTTTATTTCCATGCCCTAGTCAATAAAGCTTGAGAAGTTCAAACCTCACCATTGGATTTGTTTTTGGAGGAAATGGAATGGCAAGGTCATTTTGGTTCACTACATTTCCAAGATATCAAAATTGATTCAAAAGTGCAAGGGATTGATTGAAGAAGTTGTCATGGTTAGACAAGGTCTTGTTCCCAATGATCACAAATTTCTCTCAAATCTCAAGATATGAAAGTGGTTTTGGTGTCTATGAGTCCATGTTATCATCCTCAACAATTTCTATTTACAAAGCAGGAGTGTTGGTATTAGAAGGTTGTTCAAAATTGTCAAAGTTCCTCAAGGCATTTTTCTTAATCTAGGAGCTAGGGTTTTGAACTTCAAAGAAGCATATCTTGCTCATATTTTGGTATTTTTGAGTGATTCTAAAGACATATTTCTCTTCAAAGGGTTATTAACAAATCACTTCAAAAGTTTCAAGGAGTTTTAATATGGAAGAAACTTGATGATGAAGAAAGATTACAAGTCCTCCAGATAAACCCTCATTTTCCAATATGTGACTTCAAATGATCTTAACATGGTCAATGTTTATCACCTTGAGCCCACTCTTTTTCCAAAATGATCTTGACGATGTGAACTTTATTCCTTCTTTTATGTGCAAAGTGAGAAAATGGATGGAAGATACCCTAAGGATACAAAAGATTATTGGTCATTTCATGATTTTTTGCCAACTTCAACAATCCATAACTCTCTCAATTTATGGAGATTTTGAATGGTTCAAGTTTAAAAATGTCATTCAAAAGGTCTATTTCATGCCATATTTTTTGATCAAGAGAAAATTCCAAGAGGAAAGCCATGTTTGGATGCAAAACATTATAGGTCACTTTTGAAGAAAAACTTCAAATATTTCTAAGTATGGAAAGTCAACCTTTTTCCCCAACTTTGACTCAATGCAACTTTCAGCTCAAGCATCTATTTGATTCCATTCTTTTTCCATTGCAAAGCTTGTAACCTCATATTTCTAAAGCATCAAGAATCATTCCCTAAGACCCCTTGAGCTGAGAATGCCATTGGATTGAACTTGGTAACTTGGAACTGAAGTTTCTCCATAAGTCAGAATTTGAAATCTTTGTTTTGGCTTCTAATCACAAGTTTTCCACGCGTTTTTTCCTCTAAAACATGTTTAGCGAAGTTCCATAATTGATTAGCACAACAAAACGCGTGTTTTGGATGAGTTTTGATCAAATTTGAAGTCACACTTTTGTTGTTTGCAACTTCACACGATTTCCCTCCAAAGTTCATCATTTCACACGCTTGGACATTCCATTTGATTCCCTATAAATAGAGGGTCATCCCTCATTCATTTCCTTAAGCTTGGATAGCCAGAACCACCCTGCCAAACTTGTTCCATAACTCAAAATTCAGCTACATTGAAATCTACTTTTAAGCCTTTTTCAATCAAATTTTTCCATCAATTCACCTTCCTTGATCTTCCCTGAAGCTAACCATATAATTACATTCAAGAATCGTGCCTTAGATTTCTCCATAAAACTCCAGTTTCAGAGCTCTGAAACTCAACTTCAATAGGTAGGTTCCTTCATCAATTCTTTAAAACTTTGATATCATTGTGATGCTCTCATTGCCCTGATTCTAGTAGCAACACTTACTTTCATATGGAAACTTGTTTTGACCACGAAATTTCAAATCCCTTTTCAAAACTTTCCTTCCAATTTGCTTGAGCTACAGTTTATATAAATTTGTCTTGAAGGTGTGGTTGTCTTCGTCTTGAAGAGACGAAGCAAATGGAATAGGTGTGAGCTTCTGATTTTACAGTTTGAGAGACATGCAATTCACGTTGGATTGAGGTTGAAGATGACCAACGTGTCATCTTCCAACCAATGATGGCACGCCACTTGTATTTTTTGAAATCTGATTTAATTAATGATTCAATGCATTATCCACTAAAGTTCATAACATGCACAGCGCGCCAGATCCACTGGATCTGTTTACTAATGCGTTTTGACATTGACCAGATGGCCCATATTTTTTTGATTTTTATTTTCTATCTTGATTTTTATATTTAATTGTTTTAAATTTCAAAAAATCATAAAAAACTCATTTTTCGTGCAATAAATCTGAAAAAATTATGAAAAATATTTTTGATTTTTCTCTTTCTGATTTTTATTTTTCTACAATTTTATTTTGTGTTTTGGTATTTTTTTTATAAATTTTCACTTTATATTATTTGTTTTAAATGTTTAAAAATACTTTTATGCATTTTTAAATTCTGAAAAAAATATGGAATAATTCAATGATATTGTGACAAATATTGGTGACCTCACTTATTTTTTATTTCTGACTTTAGTATTTTTTATCATCTTTAATTTATTTTGCTCATTTCTTTTAATTTTAAAAATAGTTTCTGACTTTAAAAAATTACCAAAAAATTTATAAAAATATTTGAGTCCAGCTCTGATTTTTCTATGGTCTTACTTTTTATTTCTATATTATTTTGAACATAGTTGATATTTTTATCTCTTATTTATATTTTAAATATTTCTAAAACCCTTAAATATACTTGAACATGCAATATTATTTTGTGATTATTTTCGGGCTAATCTTGGGTTGAATTTTTTATCATGAACTTTATTAACATCATTGGATCCATGGTGTTGAGTTTAACTCCACAAAAAAAATGGATGAATGATTTTAATAATAGTTTGATAAAATTTTAATTCAAATATAGTTTGTATATTCTTTCCCACCCCTCTTCATCTCATCCATTTCTTATTGCACTAAGTGTTATTGGAGCATAATATTTATATCATGTCTCAAAATAAATGGTACATAGATTGCTATTGACCGGCCTCAAAATAGGTGCGACTTCTATATAAGCCCACTTACGATTGCTTAACATAGCGCTAAATTTTGTCCCGACTCGAATAAATGTTCATTTGTGGCCCAAACCTATGTGTGGAGGCTTTTGTTCTACCAATCCTCTAATGGATCTACAACACTTTTGGTCAACGCGGATCACTTAAACATCATTGATCATTAAATGGTACTTTTGAGGATTCCAAATGGATGATATACTTGACAAAAAGCAAATACAACTTATTGTGTGGAGGCTTTGTTTCTACCAATCCTCTAATGAGTTCCAAATGTAAGTTTCAAGATGGTCATCCAACTAACCACTAATTATTAAAGTTCTTTTACTTTGTGCCCTTTTATTTTTTATGCTTTATGTACCATTTATTTTAGCATTTATATTTCATGCTATTTTTCATTTTTGCTCACTTGAGCCCATTTACTTTCTTGTCATTTTTTATTTTTTTGCTCACTTGAGCTTTACTTTTATTTTTCAAGACACCTAATAATCAACATGAACCCTAAAAATCTTTAATGATACTTGGACTATACGTTTACTATCCTTGGCATTATGGAGTATGGGACTTCTTAGACTTAGGATTAGAAACCTTGGCCTATGTTGGAGACTTTGTAACCTTAATTGATATTTTGTCTGGAGTTCTTGAGGTTTACCTCAAGACATTGGGTTGTTTGTTTGTTTTATGTACAGGTTATTGTGATTACATTCTTTGTTTGTAATCTGGAATTCACCCGTATACAGCCGTTACTCTGTCCAATTTTTGTGAAGACTTAATACACTTGAAGTTTGGCTCTTTCAAGAGGTCTAGTGTCTTTGCTTTCTTAGTTTTAATCCAAAGAAAGAGAATTCTATCTTGGCTCATAGTGTCAAGTATTGGTTTCTTGTTGGTTATATGGTTCCTATCCCTAACTTTTACCTTATGCATTAAGATAGTCTCTTCTTCTCCTCCCATCTTCTTTAATTTCAAAAATCTTATTCCTCCTTTAGAAAACTCTTCTTGTTTTTTTAACCTGAACCACTTTCATAATAAACTTGGACTTAGGTCTATACATTTTCACAAAACCTTTTCACAAGTAAACTTCAATCAACTTAATAATACCTTGACATTTTTGTGAGAAGATTAAAAGTCAATCAATCTCATCCAAACCATTTTTCCATTTTGGCTCTTATCTTTAAAACTTTTCTCAAAAGACTAGACTCTTGTCAATCCTTGTAATGATGCAAACAACTATACTTCTATAATATGTAGTGAAGAGAGATATTTTACACTTAGGTGTTGAGTGAGGCATTGTCGATTTTAAAATCTAAGCCATATCCTCCACTTTGAGATGATGCAAATTCTCCTTTCTCATGATTGTGGGTAGTAAGTATGTTTTCCACACGGACAATGACAATGATGTCTTATCTCATAAAATTAACCAACACACTTGTGTTTTAAAATTTTTTAAGAGGAACTACGTGTACCCTGATCCCCTATTGCATGAAAAGGTGGTACGTAGGCACTAAAGGTTCGCAACTGCGGCGGGTGCAAAAAACCATAAAAATATATTTCTTTTCTCACCTCCACCATCCATTTTTTACACAATATTTCATAGCCAAAATGTACAGATTTTACAAAGAGGTTCCTGTGGAGTACCGTAGATGCTCAGGGTGCTAATACCATCCCTTTACATAATCAACCCCCTTGCCTTGAATCTTTCCCCCTTTTTTGGGTTATTCACTCTTTTCCCATTCCTTTGGAAATAATAAAGCGCAGTGGTGATTTCTATTTTGATTTGTACAAGTCTAGTCAATCCTATGGCTTAGTCTTAAACATTTCTACTGTTACAGAAAAATGGAGACTTCATTGGGGAAAGATTGACCTCTTGCTGGTCCATCCCTAAGTGGGTTGAGCCTATCTTTTTTTATATCTGTGTATATGCTATTGTTATCTATGTGTTATATGTTGAATATATGTTTATCTGGATTTTCCTGGTTTTCGGGGTTCTTGGTGATTACTCATATGTCCTATACCCGGAATTGGGAAAACTTTAAGATAAGACGGGCGGTATAGTCATGTTAACTTTGAGGGAGTAATCCCAAAAAAGGAGGCATGAGATCCCCCACTCAGTGGAGGCCCCCTTGACTGTAGTGTCGTTTACCGAGTAATTGGGAAGACGTTCTGCTTTCGAACTGGTAGCCTGCTGAAGCTGAGGATCATATAATACCAAACCCATCTTGGCCTTTTAGGTGTAGTGCAGAAGCTATAACGGAGTAATTCAGAAATAGTTGTCACGCGATGCTACGCTCGGACGAGTCTTTCTTGAGAATACTACTAATTACCGAGTTAATCAGGAAGTTGGTAATATCCGAAGGAAGGATGTAGACTCTGGGAACCTCTAGAACCTTGTTCGACAGGTGATAAATTTTAGACCATAACTTATGGGTAGTACCTTCGACCTCATGCTCGTGACGTTAAACCTATGAACCATATATGTGTGATATTGTGTGTGATTGCTGCATCATGCATCTGTGCACTCATAAGCATCTTTTGAAGAAATCTTATTTCAAGTGACTTAAAAGTTGACCATTTGTGAATATCTCAGGTACTTTTTAAACATGGATTCTGGAAAAAGAAAGATAGGGAAGTACAGTTTCAAGGATCCCAAGATAGATGAGTTGATCAGTCTAATTCCCGAGATTGAGTGTTCTGCAGATTTTCGGAAGAAGTGTGGATCCATCATTCCTCTCATGAAGCTGAAGATGAAGGAGGGTATTCTCTCGACCTTGGTCCAGTTCTATGATCTGATGTATCATTGCTTTACTTTTACCGACCATCAGTTGATGCCTACACTAGAGGAGTATTCTTATCTATTGGATTTACCTGTTACCGATCGTGTTCCTTTTATTGGCTTGGAGGATGAGCCAAAATCACATGAGATTGCTGCTTTGATCCATCTGAGGAAGTCTGAGGTTGAAGCCCATATGACTACTAAAGGAGGGATTAGAGGATTACCAGCTCAGTTCTTATTGGAAAAATCTCTCTACTTTGCCAGGATGAAGAGTACAGTCGCTTTTGAGGCCATCTTTACGCTACTTTCTTACGGGTTGTTCATATTTCCTAATGTGGACAAGTTTGTTGACGTCAATGCTATCAGAATCTTCATGATTGGAAACCCAGTTTCTACATTGTTGGGTGACGCTTATTAATCTATTCATCTTCAGAATTCTTATCATGGGGGGGTGATTATCTGTTGCACGCCTTTGTTGTACCGGTGGTTTATCTCTCATATGCCTCAGTCTGATGCTTTTTGGGATGTCAAGAAGGAACCCCGCTCGGCTCCTAAGATCATGGCACTTACTCACTCGGATAATAATTGGTATCATTGATCTTACCAGGATATAGAGATTATTGATAGTTTTGGTAGTTTCCCCAATGTACCTCTTCTTGGTACAAATGGAGGAATTAACTATAACTCTATTCTTGCACGAAGACAGCTTGGTTATCCGATGAGGGATAAACCAAATATTATTCATTTGAGTAGTTTCTTTCTGAAGGAGGGAGAAGACCATATGGAAGCTAGGGATAAGATTGCGAAGGCCTGGCATCATATTCATAAGAAGAGTAGGAAGGATTTGGGCCTGGCGTCACTTTGATATGTGCAACGTGTCTATAAATCTTTAAGTCCCTTGAAATATTAATAATAAAAGTAAATCATGTGCACCACATATCATGCATCATATTACACATATTTCTTGCATTTTATGTGCATATTCAGGTGTCTTACCAAGCTTCTTTACTTCGCTCAGCAAGCTGACTCATCACTATAACACTCAGGCTAATTTTAGAAAGAAGATGGACAACTTAGAACAAGAGAATTGCGAGCTGCGCGAGGAGGTTTCTGCTTTGAAGGCCGGCATGGCCAATCTTACTGCTCTGATGGAATCTCTGGTGGCTGCTCAGAATCAGTCACCGAGTGTTCAACCTCAGCCAACAAGGGTTGCTACTGAAGCTCCGGCTATTCCTGTATCTGCTACTCCAGCTGTTGTTCAGAATCTCATGCCTCAAGGTTACCCTTGGGGAATGCCAGAGAATTTTGCGCCTGAAAGTTTTAACCTTGATCCTCAAGATACTCCAATTGTTTAGACTATTGTTACTCCGGCACCTCCTGTGGTGCATGCTGCTCCTACTGCACCTCCTTCGATGAATATGGTTCCGTTTGTTAACAATGATGTGTGTCATCCTTTCCCTCTATCGAGTGAAGACTTGGGTCTTTATGACAAAATGAATGATTTTCAAGAACAGTTTGGCAAGATGCAGAGGGAGATGAAGGCCCTCAGGGGAAAAGAGTTATTCAGGAAGAATGTGAATGAATTATGCTTGGTCCGGAATGTTAAGATACCTGCTAAGTTTAAGGTTCCGGAGTTTGAGAAATACAAGGGAAACACTTGCCCTCATGCACATCTGGTGATGTATGTAAGGAGAATGTCTACCCATACTGATGATCAGCGTCTGCTGATTCACTTTTTTAGGATAGTTTGACCGGTGCTGTGCTGAAGTGGTATATGATTTTGGACAGTGTCAACATCCATACTTTCAATGACTTGGGATAAGAGTTTATCAAACAATACAAGTACTACTTAGAAATGGCGCCTGACCGTGATCAACTCAGGGCCATGGTTCAAAAGGACAAGGAATCATTCAGAGAATATGCACAGAGATGGCGAGAGGTAGCCGCCCAAGTGATTCCTCCCATGGAATAGAAGGAGATGACAAAGATTTTCTTGAAAACTCTGGGTGCTTTCTACTACGGGAGGATGGTAGCGAGTGTTCCAAGTGACTTTACTGAAATTGTAGGAATGGGTATCCTCTTAGAAGAGGCTGTAAGAGAGGGCCGTTTAACGAGAAGTGAAGGATCTGGAGGTGTGAAGAAGCCATCTTATGGGTTTACCAAGAAGAAGGAAGGGGATGCAAATGCTGTTATCCAAGAGAGGAGGGTCAATACTCCTAGAAGGAATTCTCAGCTTCATCATCAGTCGCCTCAGTTATTCCAGTTGTGGGTGTAGCTCCAACTACCGTTGCTTATCAGAGACCGTCCCATCAGGGGAATCAAGGGTATAATCAGAGAATGGAGAGTTATGAACCTATCCCTATGAGTTATACATATTTACTACCAGTGTTAATTCATAAGAAGTTGGTTCAGACCCGACCACCTCCTGTTGTACCATCACCATTGCCTTGGTATTACAAAGTAGACCAAACATGTGCTTTTCATCAGGGAGCACCAAGGCATAATGTTGAGAATTTTTATCATTTGAAGACTGAGGTGCAGAAATTGGTGAAGTCTGGTATTATATCTTTCAAGGATGTGGGCCCTAATGTGAAAGACAATCCTCTACCCAAGCATGAAGGAGTAAATGCTATGAATATGGTGGCCGGATGTCCAGGAGACTTCCGGATTTTTGATATTAATCTGGTTAGAGGAGACATACAGGGTTGCGATAAGATAAAGGCTGACTTACAGGAGATGATGGATGAGGGCCTCATCCACATAATCAGGCCTAGGGAAGAGTATGAAGATGAGGTGAATATGGTTTATAGATGTCCTGGAGAATTCAGAATTTTTGATGTATAGTATATGAATGAGGACCTTGTGTAATTGCATGCTACTTTCTGCCATATGGTTGGTCAGGTAGAACACTAGTATGGGTCTTGCCGAATTTGCTGTCGGGACTCCCGAGGATGTTCAATCGTGAAGAAAGGTGTTCAATTGTTGTTAGATAATGGAACTATCAAGGTTACAGGTCAAAGGGATGATTACCATGAAGTTGATTTGGTTGAGGTTTGTTTGACTGAAGAAGAGTCGGATGAAGAGTATGCCTCTGCAGATGAGTATTTCTCCTCGGATGAAGTTTTGTTTTTTAGAGATGACTGATTATGTTGAAGAGGGGGTAAACATCATTGTACCTTGTTTTGGGGAACCCGCACATCTTGAAGTTGAATATTATAGCAAGCCAGCTATTACCCCATTGGTGATTAGTTTGTCGGGGCCTGTTCCCTACAAGTCAGATAAGGTTGTGCCTTACAAATACAATGCTACAATCTTAGAGGATGAAGTGGAAATTGCCATCCAGCCAATGCCTGATGTTAGAAATATTGCTGAAAATAGTAGAGTGACCCGCAACGGTCGTGTGTTTGCACAAGTTGTTCGAGAAAATGTTAGTGCTAGAAAGAAAATTACTGAGAACATTGAACCCAAGAAGGTTATGGGTGAGACTAGTGGGGCTACGTTAGAGAAAGAAGTGGATGATATTTTGAAGATAATCAAGATGAGCGACTACAAAATTGTAGATCAGCTACTGTAGAATCCTTCAAAAATATCTATCTTGGCTTTATTAATGAACTCATATGCTCACAGAGAATCCTTGATGAGAGTATTGGACCAAGCTTTTGTGGAGAGTGATATGCCAGTAGACCAATTCAGCAGTGTAATAGGGAACATTACGTCATGTAATAACTTGAGTTTCTGCGATGATGAAATACCAGATGAAGGAAGGAATCACA
The DNA here is from genome assembly GCA_948472305.1 of Vicia faba. Classification (NCBI taxonomy): domain Eukaryota; kingdom Viridiplantae; phylum Streptophyta; class Magnoliopsida; order Fabales; family Fabaceae; genus Vicia; species Vicia faba. The sequence continues at coordinate 1,324,422,944 of OX451739.1, forward strand.
ACTTGGCCCTCCACATCTCTATGAACTGCAAGAATGATTCACTATCCAATGTGCTGATTGATAATGGATCCACTTTGAACGTTATACCGAGGAGCACTTTTATGAAGTTGAAATATCAAGGAACGCCTATGCGCCCGAGTGGCATCATTGTGAAAGCGTTTGATGGATCAAGGAAATCTGTTATTGGTGAAGTGGACTTGCCTATTCATATAGGACCACATTTATTTCAGATAACTTTCCAGGTCATGGACATTGTTCCCGCTTATAGCTGTTTGTTGGGACGGCTGTGGATTCATGAGGCAGGGGCTGACACTTCAACTTTACACCAGAAATTTAAATTTGTACGTAAAGGAAAAGTAGTAATCATAAACGGGGTACATGCATTATTGATATCTCATTTGTCCTCTTTCAGCATTGTGGAGGCGGATGAAGCTGCTGTTGGAACCCAGTTCCAAGCCTTATCCATTGACAACATAATAGGAAATGAGAATTCCATGGTTTCGCTTAAGGATGGGCAACAAGTTGTGCGAAAGGGTCATAGTGAGGTATGGGGACAGATTATGGATCCACCTCTAAACAAGAACATAGTAGGCTTGGGGTTCTCTTTGAAGAATGACAAAGGTAAGAGCATGAAGTCGAAGTCTTCTGCAGGCAGGTACCAAGAAATCTTTCATAGAGGAGGTTATCTTCATCCAACTATTTCCGGGATTAATGCCATTGTGGAAGATGAAGCAGAGCAGGAAATTCCGAATTATGTGACGCACAGAGTTAGGGTTCAGAACTGGATCACCATTGATGTTCCCTCTTGCATACATGTTTCAAAGTAATTTGTTTTGTTAATCTTTTTGAAAAGCTTTCACTCTGCCCAAGGTGGAAGCATTAATGTTGTAGGGCTTATCAGTTTGCTGTGACTTTTAAAATCAATAATAAAAGTTGTCTTTGTTTCCCAAATTGTGTCTTTATTTTTTGCTTTTTTCTTGGAAAATGGTAATCAGAAAAAACCTTTCAAAATAAATAATAACTGAAAATCAATTTGCATGATCACTTGTTATATGTGTCAGTTTCTAAAAGCAATCATAAATCATATGTGCAGATTAATTAAAAAACTCGTTGAATACAATGACCCTGCACCCTCTTCCAACTTCGAATGTCCTGTGTATGGGGCCGAAGAAGAATACTATGATGAGATTCCAGAAGAGGTCTCATGGTTTCTTGAGCACGAGGAAAATACCATTCAGCCATATAAAGAGCCATTGGAAGTGATCAATTTGGGTTCCGAAGAAGATCCGAAAGAAGTCAAAATTGGAGCATCGTTGCATCCTAATGTGAAGAGCAGGTTGATTGAGATGTTGAAAGAGTATGTGGATATTTTTGCTTGGTCTTACCAAGATATGCCTGGTTTAGATACGGATATTGTGGAGCACCGTTTACCGTTGAAACCAAAGTGTCCGCCAATCAAACAAAAGTTGAGAAGAACTCACCCAGCTATGGCAGTGAAGATCAAAGAGGAGGTTTTAAAGCATATTAATGTTGGTTTTCTTGTGACATCAGTGTATCCTCAATGGATTGCCAATATTGTCCCAGTACCGAAAAAATACGGAAAAGTCCACATGTGCGTAGATTACAAAGATCTAAATAAAGCTAGTCCAAAAGATGATTTTCCATTGCCACATATTGATATGTTAGTGGATAGCACAACAAAATTCAAAGTTTTCTTGTTCATGGATGGATTTTCCGGTTATAATCAAATAAGAATGGCTCCGGAGGACATGGAAAAAACAACGTTCATCACACCCTGGGGAACATTTTGTTACAGAGTGATTCCCTTCGGTTGAAGAATGCTGGTGCAACGTACCAGAGGGCTATGACAAACCTATTCCATAATCTGATGCACAAGGAAATCGAGGTATATGTTGATGATATTATTGCTAAATCCCAGACAGAAGAAGGGCATGTAGAAGATTTATTGAAGTTATTTCAGCGTTTGAGGAAGTATCGTCTCCGCTTGAATCCAAATAAATGCACATTCGGTGTTCGATCAGGAAAATTGTTGGGTTTCATTGTTAGCCAGAAAGGAATTGAAGTTGACCCTGATAAAGTCAAAGCAATTCAAGAGATGCCAGGGCCAAGAACTGAAAAACAAGTTAGAGGGTTCCTCGGGCGTTTGAATTATATTTCCATATTCATTTCCCACATGACTGCAACATGGGAACCGATATTTAAGTTGTTAAAGAAAGATCAAGGTTGTGTGTGGATGGATGACTGCCAAAGGGAATTTGAAAGTATTAAAGAATATCTGCTTGAACCTCCTATCTTGCTCCCTCCTGTCGAAGGAAGACCGTTGATTATGTATCTGACAGTGTTAGATAAATCCATGGGTTGTATTCTGGGACAACAAGATGAAATAGGGAAGAAAGAGTATGCCATTTATCATCTTAGTAAAAGTTTACTGATTGTGAGTCGCGGTATTCTATGCTGAAAAAGACATGTTGTGCTCTATCCTTGGCGGCAAAACGTTTGCGGTAGTATATGTTGAATCACACTACTTGGTTCATCTCCAAAATGGATCCAATCAAGTACATTTTTGAAAAGCCTGCTTTTACTGGGAGAATTGCCCGCTGACAGATGTTGCTATCTGAATATGATATCGAATACCGCACTCAAAAAGCTATTAAAAGCAGTGTGTTAGCAGATTATCTTGCTCACCGACAAGTGGAGGGTCATCAGTCTGTGGAGTATGAATTCCCCGATGAGGATGTGATATTCCTGAAAGTGAAATATTGTGATGAACCATTTCCCGAGGAAGGTCCTGACCCTGAATCTCGTTGGAGTATGATATTTGATGGAGCTGTGAACGCTTATGGTAATGTAATTGGTGTTGTGATTGTCACTCCACATGGATCGAACATTCCTTTTACTACAAGGTTGACATTTGATTATACTAATAATATGGTAAAATATAAGGCTTGCATCATGGGTCTCGAGGAAGCTATTGATCTCAGAATTAAAATTCTAGATGTGTATGGTGATTCAGCTTTGCTAATAAATTAAATTAAAGGAGAATGGGATACTCGTCACCCCGGCTTGATCCCTTACAAATATTACGCTAGAAGGTTGTTACCCTTCTTTAATAAAGTTGAATTCCATCATATTACAAGAGATGAAAATCAAATGGCGAATGCTCTGACAACTCTGGCTTCAATGTATCAAGTAAATACTTGGAATGATATACCTCGAATTATGGTTCGACGACTGGATAGGCCCGCTCATGTGTTTACAACAGAGGAGGTAGCAGATGAGAAGCCTTGGTATTATGATATCAAGCATTTTCTTCGGACTCAGGAACACCCTATTGGTGCTTCAAAGAAAGATAGAAAGACATTGAGAAGATTGGCAGGCAGTTTCTTCCTCAGTGAAAATGTGTTGTATAAGAGAAATTATGACATGGTCTTGCTCAGATGCGTGGATAGACACGAAGCAGGCATGCTGATGCATGAGATTCATGAAGGTTCATTTGGCACTTATGCCAATGGAAATTTGATGGCTAAAAATATGCTAAGGGCAGGTTACTATTGGCTGATAACGGAATCTGATTGTTACAAATTTGCAAAGAAGTGTCATAAATGCCAGATTTATGCAGATAAGGTCCATGTGCCTCCGACACTTCTCAATGTGATTTCCTCCCCGTGGCCTTTCTCTATGTGGGGTATTGACATAATTGGGATGATAGAACCCAAAGCTTTGAATGGACACTGTTTCATCTTGGTAGCAATTGATTACTTCACCAAGTGGGTGGAGGCTACTTCATATGCTAATGTCACTAAGAAGGTGGTTGTGTGCTTCATCAAGAATAATCTCATATGTCGTTATGGTGTGCCGAGCAGAATTATCACCGACAATGGCTCAAATTTGAACAATAAAATGATGATAGAACTGTGTGAAGAATTCAAGATTGTCCATCATAATTCCTCTCCGTACAGGCCAAAGATGAATGGGGATGTTGAAGATGCTAATAAGAATATCAAGAAAAGTATCCAGAAGATGGTTGTTACTTATAAGGATTAGCATGAAATGCTTCCTTTTGCTTTGCATGGATATCGAACACGTGTCCACACCTCAACAGGAGCAACCCCGTTTGCCCTTGTGTATGGAATGGAAGTTGTACTTCCAGTCGAGGTTGAGATCCCCTCTTTGCGTGTGATAATGGAAACTAAGTTGTCAGAGGCTGAATGGGTCCAGAACAGGTTTGACCAATTGAATTTGATCGAAGAAAAGAGAATGACAGCCTTGTGTCATGGACAGTTATATCACAAGAGAATGAAGAAAGCTTTTGATAAGAAGGTCAAACCTCGTGAATTCAGAAAAGGAGACCTCGTGCTCAGGAAGATCATGTCTTTCAACACTGATTCTAGGGGCAAGTGGACTCCCAATTTTGAAGGCCCATATGTTGTCAAGAAAGCCTTCTCTGGTGGTGCATTAATTCTTGAAACTATGGATGGCAAGGAGTTCCCACATCCCATGAATGCTGATGCAGTCAAGAAATACTTTGCCTAAAGAAATAAAAGAACAACTCGCTAAGTTGAAAACTCGAAAGGGCGGCTTAGGCACAAAAAAAAGAGCGTCTCGGTAGGCCGAAAATCCGAAAGGGTGGTCTAGGAAAAAATTAGAGACATAAACAGAATAAATTTCCCACTAAATTGAAAACCCGCAAGGGCAGCTTAGGAAAAAGTTAGGGGCTTTCTTGGCAAGTAACCACATCAGACAAGACTTGATTATTGGAGCAATAATAATCTTGGATCCTCATCATACTTCAACAGAAGTTCCTGCTCAAGATTTAAAAAGTTGTTAGAGGGGATAGTGGTCATTGTATCTCAATGTATATTTTCCATTATATATTACCATTTTCTGAACTTTGTAATCATCCATGGAGTCTAGCCATTCGTAGACTACCATTCTATTAATGAAATTTGAGCTTTTACCCAATTTTTTGTAGTTCTTATTTTATTTATCTTGCAAAGGCTCCATTTATTATTGATAATAAATTTCAAAGCAAAAAGATTAAATAACAAAATTGATTTTCTAAAATAATTTACAATTTACTGTTACTTTAAAAATTGTGACGCAATGGGAAAACAAAAGTGGTGATCCCGGGAATGGACGGACTCCAGTTGTTTTGGGAAGTTTTGTTTCCCGGGGAAGTTTTTCTCAGGATGTTCTCGCTGTTTTGGGTTTGTGACTCCAGTGTCCCCAATCAAGTTGTGGTTCATTTATCTTCTTTTCCAAGTTTGCATGATATGAATATTCAATCCCAGATTCCTCCAATAAAGGTTTTCGTTTGTTTAATAGGGGTTCTTTCTACCCAGAGAAGTTGGTACAATAACTACTCTTGAAAAACGCAGGTCTCCGGTTTCTCTAGTGAAGAATGTATATTGGTTTTCCCTTTGAGGATGTGGTGTTAACCACCCCAATGAAGTCAGCACGAAATCCCCAGTTAATGGCTTAATGATAGGACATTATACGCCTTCACAAAGTTTATGTGTTTCCTCTTTCAGAATGGTCCTGAATTCCCCAGTGAATGTTTTGATGATTTGATGACCGTCTGCTCTACTTGAAATTGATTTTTCAAAATCCCCAATAGAAGCATTACTTTTGAAAATATCTGATTTCCCGCTAAAGTCTGAGTGCTACACCTGGTAAAGCCTGAAGAAGGATGTTGTATCCCTATATCTGTATTGTTTGGTCGCTATGCTTTGTTTACTTCCGGATTACGTTTCTTCCCAGTAAAGTTAAACTAGGCAGTAGGTTTTTTTCCTCAGTTGGCGCCTACTTTTTCTTGGATTGTTCATCTTGAATGTAATTTAGCCGACTGTTAATTGTGCCCGAGGTGGTTTTGCCTGGTTACTCTCAGTGTTGTGTATCTATTTTGTCAGCATACGCACGATAACACTCATGCATTTATACATGCATCATGCATAGCTAAAATTGGAAAATCATTGCTCATTCACATTCGTTAATATTTTATTGACATATCACCCTGTTTTGCAGAGTTACGCTGTCCTCTCTCCAATAGAGTGTTGGCCTTAAGCAGAAAGCATATATTTTTTCAATCTCCCCACTGAGTTATCCCTCGTGGAAGATATTTGTCTGCATGATTTTGGTTTCCCTCTTGAGTTTATTTCTCAAAGGATGTATTATGGTTGACTGTTCTATCCCAGTTTATTTCTGGTTTGAATCTTTGATCCTCAGCAATATTATTGCTTATGAAATCTGCAGGCTTCAAGCCTTTGTTTGAGAATATGCATTTATTTTGCACGAGAAGACTTTATCTCCTCAGCAAAAATATATTGGCATCTCCCCAAGAAGTCATATTTCTTTCCCCAGGAAGCCATACTGTTCTCCCCAGAGAGTCATTTTTACAATCCTCCATAACAGCAAGTGGCAGGTCTCTTTATTTGAGCAACCTATACACCCTGTAAAAGTCGACGTAACTGTTTTTCTTGCTATCTTCTCTATGAGTTAATAGTTTGTAGACTGTTTCCCAAATTACCCCAATGGATGACAAGACTTTCAATATTGCAGAGATAGTTCATTGAGAAATTTTTACAAGTGGTAGTCTCTTTATTTGAGACATCTTATAAATGACCCTTTCCAGGAAGAATGCTTTTGTTAAAGAAGAAGTTGAGACCCGTTCTAGGTGAAATTCCAGAATTTTGGGGAAACTTATATTTTATCTCTACCTTCAGTGAAAGTTGGTAGGTCACCTTCAGTGAAAGTTGGTGATTGTTATCTTTTTTCTACCTTCAGTGAACGTTGGTAGTTCATCGTCAGTGAACGACGGTGCTATGATATATTTTCTCTCTACATTTAGTGAAAGTTAGTAGGTCACCTTCAGTGAAAGTTGGTGATTGTTATCTTTTTGCTACCTTTAGTGAATGTTGGTAGTTCATTTTCAGTGAACGGCGGTGCTATGATATATTTTCTCTCCACCTTCAGTGAATGTTGGTAGGTCACCTTCAATGAAAGTTGGTGATTGCTATCTTTTTGCTACCTTTAGTGAACTTTGGTAGTTCATCGTCAGTGAACGGCGATGCTATGATATATTTTCTCTCTACCTTCAGTGAAAGTTGGTAGGTCACCTTCAGTGAAAGTTGGTGATTGTTATCTTTTTGCTACCTTCAGTGAATGTTTATAGTTCATCATCAGTGAACGACGGTGCTATGATATATTTTCTCTCTACCTTCAGTGAAAGTTGGTAGGTCACCTTCAGTGAAAGTTGGTGATTGTTATCTTTTTGCTACCTTCAGTGAACGTTAGTAGTTCATCGTTAGTGAATGGCGGTGCTATGATATATCTTCTCTCTACCTTCAGTGAAAGTTGGTAGGTCACCTTCAGTGAAAGTTGGTGATTGTTATCTCTTTGCTACCTTCAGTGAACGTTGGTCGTTCATCTTCAGTGAACGACGATGCTATGATATATTTTCTCTCTACCTTCAGTGAAAGTTGGTAGGTCACCTTCAGTGAAAGTTGGTGATTGTTATCTTTTTTCTACCTTAAGTGAACGTTGGTAGTTCATCGTCAGTGAACAGCGGTATTATGATATATTTTCTCTCTACCTTTAGTGAAAGTTGGTAGGTCACCTTCAGTGAAAGTTGGTTATTGTTATCTTTTTGCTACCTTCAGTGAACGTTGGTAGTTCATCATCAGTGAACGGTGATGCTATGATATTTTTCTTTTCTCTCTACCTTCAGTGAAATTTGGTAGGTCACCTTCAATGAAAGTTGGTGATTGTTATCTTTTTGCTACCTTCAGTGAACGTTGGTAGTTCATCATCAGTGAACGGCGATGCTATGATATTTTATTTTCTCTCTACCTTCAGTGAAAGCTGGTAGTTCATCTTCAGTAAACATCGATGATTTCTTCTCTTTACCTTCAGTGAAAGCTGGTAGCTCACCTTCAGTAAACGTCAGTGTTGTTATTTCTCTCCTATTTCTACCTTCAGTGAACGTTGGTAGTTTCTCCTTAAGTAGAAGTTGGTACATCCTTTGACTTCTTACCATCCTCTAAGTCAGGACTTTTGATCCACCAGTGATTTATTTTCCTGGCTGGGTTTCTCTTTTGTCTCTTTTTTTCCTTTGTTACATCCCCAGCAGTGTTTTGTGTTTCTTCGATTTTGTTCATATGCATTCATGCTCATAAGCATTGCATGGCATCTTAGGGACAAAAATAGGGTTTGTTTAATATTTAAGTATCTTTGATCGCGTCGACATGAATATTTCTAACCTTCATATCTCCGGATAGAAGAAACTTAAATAAGGGCAGCTGTTGTACCCCAATTTTTCCCCCTAAGATCCCTTCATCATACCATATTGATTCAATCACAACAAGATCACATTAGGGCTTGTGGTTCTTCTCCCTATATTTAGATTTTCTCTTTGAGGAATCAACAAGAACCTTGACTTGTGTTCTTTTGTGATCATGAATAATTTTTGTCTTGATTTCTTCTTTTAATTAATAAAATGCAATGTAGGTTTGTCTTGCTTGTTACTCATGTAGGTAAAGGCAATGAGATTCAGCAAGTGGCTCCATGGGTTCATGAGTTTATTTCCATGCCCTAGACAATAAATCTTGAGAAGTTCAAACCTCACCATTGGATTTGTTTTGGAGGAAATGGAATGGAAAGGTCATTTTGGTTCACTACATTTCCAAGATATCAAAATTGATTCAAAAGTGCAAGGTATTGATTGAAGAAGTTGTAATGGTTAGACAAGATATTGTTCCCAATGATCACAAGTTCATATTTATCTCAAATCTCAAGATATGGAAGTGGTTTTAGTGGCTATGGTCCTCATTATCATCCTCAACAACTTCTATTTACAAAGCAAGAGTGTTGGTACAAGAAGGTTGTTCAAAATTGACAAAGTTCCTCAAGGCATTTTTCTTGATCTAGGAGCTAGGGTTTTGAACTTCAAAAAAGAATATCTTGCTCATATTTTGGTATTTTTGAGTGATTCCAAAGACATCCTTCTCTTAAAAGGGTTATTAACAAATAAATTCAAAACTTTCAAGGAGTTTTCATATGGAAGAAACTTGATGATGAAGAAAGATTACAAGTCCTCCAGATGAACCCTCATTTTCCTATGTGTGACTTCAAATGATCATAACTTGGTCCATTTTTATCACCTTGAGCCCACTCTTTTTCCAAAATTATTTTGAGGATGTGAAATTTATTCCTTCTTTTATGTGAAAAGTGAGAAAATTGATTGAAGATGCTCCAAGGATACAAAAGATTATAAGTCATTTCATGATTTTTTTTTGCCAACTTCAACAATCCATAACTCTCATAATTTTTGGAGATTTTGAATGGTTCAAGTTTCAAAATGTCATTCAAAAGGTCTATTTCATGTCATATTTTTTAGTCAAGAGCAAATTCCAAGAGGAAGGCCATGTTTGGATGCAAAAGATTATAGGCCACTTTCAAAGAAAAACTTGAAATATTTCTAAGTATGGAAAGTCAACCTTTTCCCCCAACTTTGACTCACTGCAACTTTCATCTCAAGCATCCATTTGATTCCATTATTTCTCCATTGCAAAGCTTGTAACTTCATCTTTCTAAAGCATTAAGAATCATGCCCTAAGACCCCTTGAGCTGAGAATGTCATTGGATTGAACTTGGTAACTTGGAACTGAAGTTTCTCCATAAGTCAGAATTTGAAATCTTTGTTTTGGCTTCTAATCACAAGTTTTCCACGCGTTTTTTCTTCTAAAACATGTTTAGTGAAGTTTCAGAATTGATTAGCACAAAAAAACACGTGTTTCGGATGAGTTTTTATCAAACTGGAAGTCACACTTTTCTTGTTTGCAACTTCACACGATTTCCCTCCAAAATTCATCATTTCACACGCTTGGACATTCCATTTGATTCCTTATAAATAAAGGGTCATTCCCCATTCATTTCCTTAAGCTTGGATAGCCAGAATCACCCTGCCAATCTTGTTCCATAACTCAAAATTTAGCTACATCGAAAATCTGCTTTCAAGCCTTTTTCAATCCAATTTTTCCATCAATTCACCTTCCTTGATCTTCCCTGAAGCTAACCATATAATTACATTCAAGAATTGTGCCTTAGATTTCTCCATAGAAGTCTAGTTTCAGAGCTCTGCAACTCAACTTCAATAGGTAGGTACCTTCATTAATTCTTCAAAACTTCGATATCATTGTGATGCTCTCATAGCCCTAGTTCTAGTCGCAACACTTACTTTCATATGGAAACTTGTTTTGACCACGAAATTTCAAATCCCTTTTCAAAACTTTCCTTCCAATTTGCTTGAGCTACAATTTATATAAATTTGTCTTGAAGGTGTGGTTGTCTTCGTCTTGAAGAGACGAAGCAAATGGCATAGGTGTGAGCTTCTGATTTTACAGTTTGAGAGACTTGCAATTCATATTGGCTGGAGGTTGAAGATGACCAAGGTGTCATCTTCCAACCAATGATGGCACGCCACTTGTATTTTTTGAAATCTGATTTAATTAATGATTCAATGCATTATCCACTAAAGTCCATAACATGCATAGCGCGCCAGGTCCACTTGATCTGTTTAATAACACGTTTTGACATTGATCAGATGGCCCATATTTTTTTTATTTTTATTTTCTATCCTGATTTTTATATTTAATTGTTTTAAATTTCAAAAAATCTGAAAAAATTATGAAAAATATTTTTGATTTTTCTCTTTCTTATTTTTATTTTTCCACAATTATATTTTGTGTATTGGTATTTTTTATTAAATTTTCACTTTATATGATTTGATTTAAATGTTTAAAAATACTTTTATGCATTTTTAAATTCTGAAAAAAATATGGAATGATTCAATGATATTGTGAAAAATATTGGTGACCTCAATTATTTTTTATTTCTGACTTTGGTATTTTTTTAAATCATTTTTCGTTTATTTTACTCATTTCTTTTAATTTCAAAAATAGTTTCTGACTTTAAAAAATTATCAAAAAATTTATAAAAATATTTGAGCCCATTTCTGATTTTTCTATGGTCTTACTTTTTATTTCTTGATTAATTTGAACATAGTTGATATTTTTATCACTTATTTCTATTTTAAATATTTCTAAAACCCTTTAATATATATTTTTTGGATAATCTTGGGTTGAATTTTTTATCATGAACTTTATTAACATCATTAGATCCATGGTGTTGAGTTTAACTCCACAAAAAAATGGATGAATGATTTTAATAATAGTTTGATTAAATTTTAATTCAAATGTGGTTTGTATATTCTTTCCCACCCCTCTTCATCTCATCCCTTTCTTATTGCACTAAGTCTTATTGGAGCATGATCTTTATATCATGTCTCAAAATAAATGGTGCATAGATTGCTATTGACCGGCCTCAAAATAGGTGCGACTTCTATATAAGTCCACTTACAATTGCTTAACATAGCGCTTAATTTTGTCTCAACTCGAATAAATGTTCATTTATGGACCAAACCTATGTGTGGAGGCTTTTGTTCTACCAATCCTCTAATGGATCTACAACACTTTTGGTCAATACGGATCACTTAAACATCATTGATCATTAAATGGTACTTTTGAGGATTCCAAATGGATGATATACTTGACAAAAAGCAAATGCAACTTGTTGTGTGGAGGCTTTGTTTCTACCAATCCTCTAATGAGTTCCAAATGCAAGTTTCAAGATGCTCATCCAACTAACCACTAATTATTAAATTGCTTTTACTTTGTGCCCTTTTATTTTTTATGCTTTATGTACCATTTATTTTAGCATTTACATTTTATGCTATTTTTCATTTTTGCTCACTTGAGCCCATTTACTTTCTTGTCATTTTTTTATTTTTTTGCTCACTTGAGCTTTACTTTTCTTTTTCAAGACACCTAATAATCATCATGAACCCTAAAAGTCTTTAATGATACTTGGACTATTTGGTTACTATCCTTGGAATTGTGGAGTATGGGACTTCTTGGACTTAGGATTAGAAACCTTGGCCTATGTTGGAGACTTTGTAACCTTAATTGATATTTTGTCTGGAGTTCTTGAGGTTTACCTCAAGACATTGGGTTGTTTGTTTATTTTGTGTGCAGGTTATTGTGATTACATTCTTTGTTTGTAATATGGAATCCACCCATATACAGCCGTTACTCTACCCAATTTTTGTGAAGACTTAATACACTTGAAGTTTGGCTCTTTCAAGAGGTCCGATATCTTTGCTTGCTTGGTTTCAATCCAAAGAATGGGAATTCTATCTTGGGTCATAGTGTCAAGTATTGGCTTATTGTTGGTTAGATGGTTCCTATCCCTAGCTTTTACCTTATGTATTAGGATAGTCTCTTCTTCTCCTCCCATCTTCTTTAATTTCTAAAATCTTCTTCCTCCTTTTGAAAACTCTTCTTGTTTTTTTAACCTGAACCACTTTCATAATAAACTTGGACTTAGGTCCATGCATTTTCAAAAAACCTTTTCACAAGTAAACTTCAATCAACTTAATAATACCTTGACATTTTTGTGAGAAGACTAAAAGTCAATCAATCTCATCCAAACCATTTTTCCATTTTGGCTCTTATCTTTAAAACTTTTCTCAAAAGACTAGACTCTTGTCAATCCTTGTAGTGATGCAAACAACTATACTTCTACAATATGTAGTGAAGAGAGATATTTTCCACTTTGGTGTTGAGTGAGGCATTGTTGATTTTAAAATCCAAGCCATATCCTTCACTTTGAGATGATGCAAATTCTCCTTTCTCATGATTGTGGATAGTAAGTATGTTTTACACACGGACAATGATAATGATGTCTTATCTCATAAAATTAACCAACACACTTGTGTTTTAAAATTTTTAAAGAGGAACTACGTGTACCTTGATCCCCTATTGCACAAAAAGGTGGTACATAGGCATTAAAGGTTCGCAACCGCGGAGGGTGCAAAAAACCATAAAGATATATTTCTTTTCTCACCTCCACCATCCATTTTTTACACAACATTTCATAGCCAAAATATACAGATTTTACAAAGAGGTTCCTGCGGAGTACCATAGATGTTCAGGGTGCTAATACCTTCCCTTTACATAACCAACCCCCTTACTTTGAATCTTTCCCCCTTTTTTTGGGTTATTCGCTCTTTTCCCATTCTTTTGGAAATAATAAAGCGCAGTGGCGATTTCTATTTTGATTTGTACAAGTCTAATAAATCCCATGGCTTAGTATATTTTAAGATCTTAAACATTTCTACCGCTACACATAGTCTTTGAAACCCTCGCTCGAACCCATAGACATATTTTGGAGTTGTGTACGGGTGGGAGCAAGGTCTGCATTATACTGATAATGCTTGTAGAAAGCAGCAGCCAGGTCTTCCCAATTACGAATATTGGTCCCCTCCAGCTGGTAGAACCACTCTAGTTGAGTCTCGGATAGACTGTCTTGGAAGAAGTGGACCCATAAATCCTTGTCAGCAATGTGTGGCTGAATCTTCCTCACATAAGATCGAAGATGCATTTTGGGACATGAGACCCCATCATATTTAGCGAATACTGGAACCTTGAACTTATGCGGGATGATGGCCCCAGAAACCAAACCTAGCTCTTCAAAATCCAGCCCAGGTACCCTCTGGATTTCCATTGCATTTAGACGATCCTCCAGTTGTTTGTATTTTTCATCGGCCGAGGGATATTGCTCCTCATTATATTCAGTCTCTTTATCAGATTCCCTTGTACTGGGGTCTTCCTCTCTTGTTTCCCTTTCTTGATTGTCTCCTTCTTTTGACGAATATGCTAGTTCTACAACTTGCCTTAACGGTCTTCTGAACCTCCTTCCTAAATTCACCACACCAGCTGGCTTCTTTGGCTTCTTGGTCTTTTCTTTGACAATCAAGGCTTTCAACTCTTCTTTCCCTTTGGCTAGAGCCATGATCATTTCTTGAAACTGAGCATTTTGAGATTGTAGACCCTTCACTGTTTGTTCGAGAGCCATTGCTGAAATAAACAGCGAAGACGATGTGAAACCTGCTTTGAAACCTGTTTATGCAATGATATGTATTATATATGTATGCAATGTTTTCAAGGATTTCTAAGACTTAAATTTGCTTAAACAGAAAGAGAACAAATGTTAATTGCATTAAGAAGTTTTATCGGTCACCATGATGCCTCTTGGGCTTGCAAAGGAAGTAACAAAGCAAAAATAAACTCTTCAAGCAAAGAAAGACTCAAGCTTCCCACAGGCGCATCCTCTTTGGTGCAATGTAAGCATTTATACTCTTCTCTTTGTGAAGTAACCTGGTGAGCTCTAAAACCTTCTTCTCGTTGGTGTAGAATTGGGTTTCAAAGGTATCCCGTTCTTCTTTAAGTTTGATCCAGGATTTATGTAGCTCCTCGAAATCAGTTGGCATGTCAGGATGAAGAACAATGTAAGAAGTTCCTCCCTCAGCAATTGGCTCCATAATAACAGGTAAGACGGCGGGGTAAGGAATTACAAGACATTGAGCACGAGCTCGCACCCTTTTGAGGTAAGGCTCAAGAGGGATGGAATTCTTGTGCCCTAGTGTCTTGCTGTCAACTTTTTTTACCATGCCCCAAGCTCGAATGAACCTCTTGCGATAACCCTGAACATCATTCTTATAGTCAAAGATGATTCCTTGGACAAGTGCATCATGAGGACCATCCCTTCTAGCATAACCAAACTGTCTCAACGCCAAACATAGATTATAAGTGATTCCTCCCCTAATTCCTAAGAGAGGGACATTAGGGAATTCCCAACAGCGGTCAATGATGGTAACATTCTCCAAGGATCGAGAACACCAATGAATATTCGAATGTGTGAGGGACATCAACCTATGAGACCATCTCATACCCTACTCATTCTTTAAAATAGACCGAGGTAGGTGCGAAATAAACCACCTAGCCAATAGAGGAGTGCAACACAGAAGAGTCCCTCTTCTCTTTAGAGTGCGAGTATGCAGAGAGTGTAGAATATCTCCAGATAAAGTAGGCACCAAATTATGAGACAGAAAAAACTTGACCACATTCACATCTATGAGTTGGTTCGGATTAGGAAATAACACCATCCCATAGATGAGAAGAGCCAACACTTCTTTAAAAGCTTGTAAATCCAGGGTATCCTAAAAATGGTGAGCTTTCTCAAACAGAAACTTAGTTAGAAATCCCTTGTTGCCTCTTCTAGTTTCCAAATTTGCCACTACATCATACCATTATAAAGACAGAGCTTAATAAATCTCTTCAAGCTTTGGGTTTCTTTCGATACCGTTGAATGGTAACTGATTAAGGATAGGTACCCCCAATAATTGAGAAAACTCCTCCATAGTAGGCACTAACTGGTAATCAGGAAAAGTGAAGCAGTGATGTAACGGGTCAAAGAATTGAAAGAGCACCTTTATCATTTCTTCATCAGAGTTTGAGGTGACCAAGTTGAGAGTTTGACCATGTCTTTCAGTGAAGGTTGAGCTTTCAGGAATCCTTGATGTTAATTCCTTGAGTTGAGGAGGTACCCTCACAAGGTTGACTTGGATAGTGTTCCTGCGAGCGGACATCGTGTCCTACAAGACAAGACAAAGATAAGCCCTAGAAAATCCTTGAAATGGTTAGTATGACATGCCATGTTATGATGTCATAATTATGCTAAGAAATCACAGATATAGCAAGCACAAGCAAATCACACAAAAACCTTAGGTTTAAGGCTTACATGGGTTTTAAGGTAATACCCTCTTGAAGTTTTGATTGGTTCAACCTGTCCTATAAATAGTAACCGGGTTCTAAGGGATCTCAATATCGCTGATCTTTCCCACAAGTTTCGTTCCGATAGACAACTGACTTGCCACCAAACCAAACTAGGGAGTCAAATCTCAATGAGTGTAGCATCGAGTATCAACCGACTTTGGGGATACACCAAAGACGCCCATCTCACTACGTCCTAATGACCGAGTTGTTCAATTAAGGTTCTAAGGTCAGTTGATACTTTATGACACCATACAGCGGCCCCGTATTCTCCTTGATTAACTCAAGGGCTACCGGTACCCACCAAAGTTTCGCATCAACATAGCTATCGCTTCAACCGTGTCGGCATACCCCACACAATTTCCACGATCTTTTGCTACTTACCTAAAAGGTTTCCCCAGATCCGGGTGTAGGATCTATGGTAACCCAAACAATACCCTTAATACTAAAAGCAATCAAAACAAACAAAGGAAACAGATTAGAAATGAACTAGACCCTAAGGTAAACCCCACTTTTATTATTATCCCCAGCAGAGTCGCCAGTTCTGTAATACGGTGGGAGAACTGACTGTTATACTGGTTTGCATTTTGTATTCACAAATGTCGCGGTAAGCAAGAGTCGCCACCGACTTTTCTTTTATCCAAAAAAGGAAAGAGTGAAAAGAACAAAAAAAGACCTTTTTCGAGATTTTCTGAGTAAGGGGGTAGATTATGGAAAGGGAAGGTGTTAGCACCCTTTCCATCTATGGATTTCCATGGGCTCTTAGGTGCTTGCTCATTTTGAAAATTGTTTTCGTGTTTGTGCGTTTTGAAAAGTTTTTTTGCTTTATGATAACTCTTGTATCAGTCCTCAAGAGTCTGATAAAGCGTTTTCGAAAAGATTTTGAAAGTGTGGTGTAAAAATGAATTGGTTTTGAGCAAGTACTTAACAGCTATCTACCTACTCGAAAAAGGCGTTCTTTTCTTCCTTTCCTTTAGATAGTGTCATCCTACTATTAGTGAGTAGGTAGCCCTATCGTTTGATGTTTGAGGGACTATCGAAAGGGACATTTACTGTCACAAAGGCAACTGGGCAAGAACTCTTAGTAACTGTCCTAAAGTTCTAAGATCACTTTTTTAACCGAGGCAATAGGCGAGAGGATCATCGAGGGACTTGTGATATCTTAAACTCAAGGGCAGTCACTAAAAATTCCAATGTTTCGAGAATTGTGACCGTTTCAAAGGCAACCAAAGTGGGAGATACCCTAGGGGTACAAGTGTGCAATAGTGTGCTTTTTTTCAGGTATTTTTATCTTGATGTTAGTGATCTAAGATTGATTAGTTAGTTCTTGCCATACACGCCTAATTACAAGCAGTTTATATACATGCATACAATATAGTGCGGAAAGTGAAACCTACAACTATTACAAGGCTTCGGGGCAGTTACAGTTATATCTAACTAAAATGTAAAGTGCAAAAAGTAAAAAATCCTAATTAGGGCTATTACAATCCGAGAAACAGTTACGATAAATTGAAAAATGATAAAACGGAAAATAATAAGCGCGCGAAGATTAAGATGGGAATAAGTTTGAAACCCTAAAAATATAACTGCTTAATAAAAATATTTTTTGGTATTTTATATGAAATAAATTTGAGATTTAACCTAATTTCTAATTAATTTTAAATTAAAGAAAACAAGTTAAAATCAATTAAATTATATTAATTTTCAAGAATTAATTTCAATTAAAAAACCTAAATCTATTTTTTGTGATTTTTTGTTGATTTTATGATTAAAAAAAATGAATTTAAAAAAACATAAACTAATTAAAAAAAGGAAAATAAAGTAAATTAATAAAATGCTGGAAATGGGCCTGGAGTAAGAAGCAAATTGGAGGGGTGTTGAGTGAATTTTTTCTTAGGGCCCAGATCTGTTAGCCCATTACCCTTGCGTGTGATCCAGTGGCGCTGCTCCTTGGGAAGTCTATCGTGAGCGCCTAGATCTTGAACATTTGATATGGCCTTGATGAGATCCTATGGTATGGAGATAGTAGTGCATGGTGGACACGCTGGGACTTGGAGTACTGGATCTGCATGCACAAATCAGAAAAATAATATGCAAGAGGCATGGGTCGAACCCCTGACCTCCCACACACATAATGCCTTAACACCCTTTGTTCTTGCCACTGGACCAGACTGATCATTTGTGAATATAATTGAAGCAAAATAATATAATATAAAAATAACATGATTGTTGAGTTGTCAACGCGCGCCTCTTCAGTGGGCCCTTGGGAATTTGAATGGACTAATCAAACATTGTTGTTCAGCCACGCAAGTGCAGGGAGGGTCAAACCACCCCTCACGGTGGTTGACCACCATCGCCTCCAGCGCCTTCAAAACCCTAACCTGCAAAATAGCATGTTTCTGATCAAGAAATTTAACCTACCCCCCCCCCCCTAAATTATAGGTTGCGATCATGATGGTGGTGTTCGTTTGGTCTGAAGGTCCTTGTAAAGGGAGATATGAAGCTTGTAGTTCACTATGCGCTAACAATGGCAGATGGCTATTTAGCCATCAAATCTCATCTACGATTGCCCAGATTAGAACAAATTGAAACGAGCTATAATTCAAAATACGATAAACAGAAAAATTATAAAAAAATATGAGTTATGTATGATGAGTTTCAGCGTGTTATGGCTATGGATTATCATCCATACTTACCCAAGCTTACCTCAGGAATACCAAGGAACAGTTAGAATGCTTTGAAGCTGGCTGCAAAAGTGAATACGGGGATTGCACCACTCTTTGAAATTTTTTGAGAAGTGTTAGGGTTCTTTTGAGGTTGTTGTGTGTATGTATTAGGTATGGAATTGTTGTGCATATATATGAGACGCTATTAGGTCAACAAAAGTGGAAGAAAAATCCCAGTTTCATGAGAAGATATCTTCTTTCAATTATGTGATTTTTTGGCTTTTTTAGAACAAATCCAATCTTTCTTTTCTCCACGAGCTTCCCTCAATATGCCAGCACATTTTGCCCATTATTTGATGAGAAAAAGATTCCAAATCAAATCCTACATTATTTCTATTATTTATTTATTTAAGTTTGCATTTTAATGAATAAAATATCAAAATAAATAGCATAAATAATATAATAATTCATAGGTAGGCCTAGAGGTCGTGGACCATGTTAGGATCAAGTTTCAAGCATGAAAAGATGGGCCCATTTGGAAAAAATTCAAGTTTGGTCAATATTGGCTTCATGCACTTTTCCAAAAATTGGTCAATTGTAGCAATGCATATCTCTCTCATTTTTAACCCTAAGAGGGTGTTCTTCGACTTTTTAGAGAGATTAGGATTTCCTCTAAACAACCCTTTTGGTTTCATTTCAATTGGATCTTCCATGTTCATGTAATGAGGTTTGACCCAAAAGGTGTTTTTGTTGACTTTTTGAAAGGACCTATGATGTTCGTGCTTGTATCTTTTAACTGGGGAATTTCTTGAACTTGAGGGATGAAGAGAAGTTGTAGGGAATTGGATTCTCTTAAAAATGAGTTTTGGTGGAAAAATTTATGATAAAGTATGAGAAAGTTATGCCTGGTCAAAGTCTGGTTGACTTTTCCTATAGAAACCCTAATTTGCCATTTTTGACTTTTGATGAGTTAGGAACATTTCTTGAGGAATCATGATCAACCCTTGATAAAATGATGTATATCACTTCAAAATGTTGATGTTGACAAAAATCTTGAAGTTTGACTATATATAGGCCACAATTAACTTTTGACCTAGTATAGTTGATTTTCAGGCCTTTGAGCAGTTGATTGAGCAAACTTGTTATGTAGGGCATGAAATTTGGCATGGATAACCTTGAGGACATATTAGGGCCATGGAAAAAATTTGGGACCCTTGGAGCTCACACATCTTGATGAAAACTGAAACCCTAGTAAGAGGTTTATTGCCTTATGAGGAGAATTTGTCTGGTCAATTCTTAGTCATCCTAGGGCAAGTTGGGGATCTCAATGGACATATCTTGAGTAAATTGAGAAGGAAAATTTTGGGGTACATCAATGGGCTTTAGAGAAGAATAACAAGGATAACATGGATATCTTGGAGGGCGTCTTCCCCAACTATTCAACAATATTGTAGTCACTTTTGCGGATGATTTTTAGTATTTCCTCCATCTCTTGTTTGGAAGTATCTTCAACAGTAACATCTTTTGATGGTGCCTCCGTCTGGGCAGACTCAATTATCTTCTCTTTTCCTCGAGTGTCAGTAGTTAACTCAGTAGTTGGGATACGAACTTGTGTAGTGATAATCTTTGGAGGAGATATCTCTGGAGAGAAGACCTTTCACATTTTGGTAACTTTACTAGTCCCAATAATATTTTCGAGATTCAGGTTAGTAACTTCAGTATCTTCATCTTCGGCAATCCATGGATCTTTCTTAACACCATGGTAATAAACTTCAGCTCAATAATTCTAGGGAAGAACCTTGTCAGAGGAATATGGGACTGGCCCCGATGCAGTAATGATCAGGGGAGTCACCCTAGGCCTGGAAGTAATCTTTACAGGACCTTTAGAGGTGTCCTTATAGGAGTACAAGAAATTATAATTATAGGAACATCTTCCCGTTTCAGCTCTTGAGACATGCTTTCATGCAAACTCTTCACTGACGGAGTCTTCTCAAACAGAATTTCACGGCTATCAATCAAACGCTTAATACCTTTTTTCAGCCACATACAACCATTAGATTGGGACACACAATGGTAACAATTTTCAAGGCAACCTGGAAATAAACCGGCTTGCAACAGATTCTTCTTAATGTTTATCAGGAGAGTGGCCAAGTCACTTACGGTGGAGACATAAGAAACATCGTCAATGGCATTAACGTCTTTACTATGACTGGGCATAGGTTCAGTGATCACATTAGGGGTCTCGAGAGGATCAAATTCAATCTCTTTCGTGTCAATCATATCCTGGATTTTGTTCTTTAGGGTCCAACAATTGTTTGTGTCATGCCCGGGACTGTTGGAATGATAAGCACGTCTAGCATTGGGATTGTACTTTGGAGAGGAAATTTTGGGAACCCAAGGAGGATCCTTTAGTGTGATCAGTTCCACCTTCAACAAATGCTGCAATGCTTGAGACAACGACATATTAATCTTGTAAACTGTCTCCTGGATGTGTCCTGCCTGCGCTGATTATTCTGTTGTTGCATTGGTGCAAGGTTGGAAATCATTACTGTTGACACAACTCGATGACAATCTCCTTTACCACGACCCTTTTATCCGCACACAACATTATCCTTTTTCTTCCCGTGGAAAGGCTTCTTCACAACATTTGAAGACCCGGTTACTGGAATCTTCCCACTCTTGATACCACCTTCAACTTGTTCCCAAGTTAGAATTAGCTCAGTAAAACAAGATGAAGAACTCCCAATTAGAAGATTAAATAATGGAGCTATCAGAGTACCCATGAACATATCAACTAGCTCTCAGTCAAACAAGGGAGGTTTCACCCTTCCAGCTAAGTCTCTCCATTTTTGGGCATATTCTTTGAATCCTTCATTCGAACCCATAATCATGTTTTTTAATTGCACACGAGTCGGTGCAAGGTCAACATTATATTGATACTGCTTGTAAAAAGTAGCAGCCAAGTCTTCCCAAGTACGGATGTTGGTTTCTTTTGGCTGATAGAACCACTCGAGTTGTGTACCAGACAAGCTTTCTTGAAAGAAGTGAACCCATAACTTTCTATCAGCAGTATGGGGTTAGATCTTTCAAACATAACATCTTATATGAAGCTTGGGACAAGAAACACCATCATATTTGGCAAAAGTAGGGACCTTGAATAATGAGGGATAACAACCCTCGAGATAAGACCCAACTCTTCAAAATCCAATCCAGACACTTTCTGGATTTCCATGGCCTTGAGGCAATCTTCCAACTGCTTGCACCTGTCATCTGCAGGAGGATACTATTCATTAGAAAAGTCATCATCCTCAGAAATTTTACCAGCACCTTGATTGCTTCCACCTTTAGCCGTGATGCTTCTACCATCTTCTTCTTGGTTGTCATCTTCATCCGAGGAGATATAAGTAGATTGAATTGGTTTAACGGGACCTTTGAATCGTCTCCCCATGCTGAGCATAGAAATTGGATTTTGAGTTCTCTTCTTTTTGGAGATGAGCTCCATCATATCTTTCTGTCCTTGAGATAGGTTTAGGAGGGTCTCCTGGAATTGGGCATTCTGAGCTTGGAGTTCCTTGACAGTCTATTTTAGAGCCATCTTTTACTTAAATAAACAGAAAGAAGATGAGAAAACATGTATGGGAAAACCTATTATGTGATGATGCATGATATGTAGATGCAATTTTTTCAAGGATCTTATGAGATTTAAATTCGTTAACCAAAAGTAAACAGAAATAAGATTTTTATCAGTAAGTTCACGTGAATACAAAATATTATAAAGGATAAATTAAAAACTCCTAAATCTTTAAGTTTCTCAAGGATGCCTCCTCTTTGTGTTGATATATGCGTTAAGACTATGCTCCTCGTAAAGTTGCTTCGTCAGTTTCAACACTTTCTTCTCACTTTCATAGAACTGAGTCTCAAAGGTGTCCCATTCTTCCTTGAGTTGAATCCAGGACTTCTGCAATTCTTCAAGGTCAATAGGCATGTCTGGATGAAGGATGGTGTGAGCAATGTCTCCTTCAATAACAGGCTCCATGATTACTGGTAACACAGTAGGATATGACATCAAAAGGATTTTAGCATGAGCTCGTACCCATTTGAGATAGGGCTCCAGAGGGATGGATTTCTTATGCCCTAGAATCCTTTTATCAATCTTATTGACTATACCCCAAGCACGGATAAATCTTTGTCGGTAACCTTGAAGATCATTGTCATAGTCAAATACAACACCCGAATAATGATATCATGAAGACCATCTCTTAGAGCATAACCAAACTGATGTAAAGCTAGATAAGGGTTGTAAGTAATCCCCCCCCCCCCTTATTCCCAGGAGTGGAAAATTAGGGAACTCTCCACAGCAGTCAATAATAATGATATCTTCCTGGGATTGGGAACACCAATAAATGTCTGAATGAAAGAGTGACATTATCCTTTGAGACCACCTCAAACCTTGTTCATTCTTCATTATTAAGCAGGGACGGTGCATGTTGTACCCCAAAATTTTCCCTCCCATATTTCTCAATACATTTCAAGTAAGGTCTTCAAATTGCCCAAGGAAGTCCAAGAGTTGATCAGACAAACTCTCTCCTAAAGGCAGTCTACCTCAAATTAGGGTTTCATTTTGCATCAAGATGTTTGAGTCAAAAGGGTCCCAAATGCTCACTATTGTCCTCAAGATCATCCATGTTAAGTTTCAAACCTTGCAGAGGAAGTTTGCTCAGTCAATTGCTCAAAGGCCTGAAAGTCGACTGTGCTAGGGCAAAAGTCAACTGTGGCCCACATACAGTCAAACTTCAAGATTTTTGGTCAGCATCCTCATTTTGAAGTATTATTCATCATTTTATCAAGGTTTGATCACGATTCCTCAAGGATTTCTCACAATTCATCAAAACCCAAAAGTTGCTAAATTAGGGTTTTGTAGGAAAAGTCAACTCAACTTTGACCAAGCATAACTTTCTCATGCTTTATTAGAAATAACCCATCCAAAGCTCATTTTGAATAGGATGTAATTACCTACAATCCATATTCATCTCCCAAGTTCAAAATATGCACTCACAAGAATATATAAATTTGGACATTATAGGCCATTTTGAAAAGTCAACAAAAACACCTTTTTGTCAAAGCTTCATACATGAACATGGAAGACTAAATTGAGATGAGACAAAAAGGGTTGCTTAGAGGACATCTTAAACTTTCCAAAAAGTCCACGAACACATCTCTAGGGTCAAAATTGAAGGAGTTATGCATTGGCAAAGTTGACCCTTTTTGTAAAATTGCCAAAAGTCAAATATGTCCAAAATTGAATTTTTTGCCAAATGGGCCCAACTTTTTATGCTTGCATTGAGTTTTTAACATGGTCCACGACCTCTAAGCCCACCCATACATTTTTATACTATTTATGCTATTTATTTTGATATTTTATTCATTAAAATTCAGAATTAAATAAATAAATAATTGAAATAATGTAAATTTTGATGTGAATCTATTTTGGGCAAGTTTTATGTTGGTTTATATCAATTGATTTCGTGCAATAATCCTTCAAATATGTCCAGGTTCATCCACATGTGAAAATGGCATAAAATCATCAAATATGGCATTTTTTTCAATTCTTGATCATGGTCTTAAAACACAATATTATGAGGGAGATTCTTTCCATGCTTTCTTGTCTCCTCATTCTCCTCTATAAATATAGAGCCAGACAAGCTTGAAAGACACGAAATTCCTCTTCAAAAAGCTCTCCAAAAGCTCTTCAAAAAGCTCTCCAGAAATCAAAGAATTGGTACAAGTCATATCTCGAGGTTCCGGTCTCTCTCAATTGACATCAAGACTCAAACCATCCTCTTGAAGTCTTCAGGAGTCTTACAAGGCCCAAGAGCAATCCATCACATGCCTAGCACGCCCCCATTTGACAATACCGATTTGGTAAAATTTTAAACTTCGAATCTCTAATTTTAATCATATTTTATGGTATGCTAACGTTTGTTCGAGTTTATATAGAACAGTTATGGATGGTTGAATCATAGGTTCCACGCAAGAATAAAAAACACCATAGTTAGAGCATGAAGCTTTCGAAGATTCGAGCCTAGAGATTTCTGATGATTGCACCCCCTGTTTACTTTTGCTACTAGGCCCATCTTTATTTTCCTGTTTTATTCATTTCATTTATTTCTTTTAATCCTTTTTTTTATCAATAAACAAATATAAAAATCACATAAAAATAGATTTAGGATTTTTTTTCTTAATTAAATTTTAATTTTGGTAAATTAATTAACAAAACACTTTAACTTTTTTTTTAAAATTAAAATTAATAGAACTTAGGTTTAATTTCATTTTAATTCATTTTCCTTTTCGTAACAAAAATACCAAAAAAACATAGAATTAATTTCTTTTATTTAAATGTCATGTTTCTTTAATAATTTTTTTTTAATATAGATCTAGATCAATTATTTTTTAACTTAAACCATTTTCATAAATTAAAACAAAAAGATTTTTTTTATATCTTAGGATTTTTAGACGTCTTTTCAAATTTGCGCGTTATTATTCTTTCACACTTCATTTTATTATTGTAACTGTATATTGGGATGTAATAGATGATTAGTAGGACCTTTACCGCTTTTATTTATTCCCCCCCCCCCCAGTTTTGGATATGTACATAATCCCCCTCCCCTAAGCCTTGTAATAGTTAGGTTTTATATTTCTGCACTTTTAAATTACTGCAATTATTAACTGCTAGATGTATGACTAATAGGATTGTATGGCAAGAATAATCAAACATTAGCAAACTTAACACAAGACTAAAATAACTGAACATAACACACCTTGCACATATGCACTCTTACGGTATGCCTCACTTGGTTGCCTCGGAAAACAATGGTCATGTCCCTCGAACGTAGGGATACCCTTAGCAAAGGCCCTCGGTTAAAATCATCATAAATATCATGGTCCCTCGATGTCCCTCGAAGTTTCCTACGGTATATGATGTTGTCCCTCGATGTTGCCTACGAATATATGATGACAGTCCCTTCGAAATGCTAAGGTATCCCTACATGTTGCCTTCAATGAGTATTACGTCCCTTTCGAATTGACTCTTACAACTCCAACGACGGTGCTACCTACTCTTTAATAGTGGGATAGCGCTGTCTAAAGGAAACAAGAACAAAAACATTCTTTTTTCGAGTAGGTAGATGCTAGTAGGTACTTGCTCAAAATCAAACTTTTTCACACTTACACCTTTTTTTAACAAAGTTTTCAAAACAACTTCGTAACACTCTTGAGGACTGATGCAAGGGTTAAAACGAAGTAAAACAAAAACTTTTCAAAAACACACAAACACAGAAGCAATTCTTAAAATGATGAGCAAGTACTTAAGAGCCCGTAGAAAACTACGGGTAGAAAGGGTGCTAATACCTTCCATTTCTATAATCTACCCCCCGTACTCAAAATCTCGAAAGAGGAATTTTTCTGTGCTTTTATCCTTTCCAATTGGATAAAATAAAAGTCGATGGCGACTCTTGCTTATCGCGACATTTTGCAAACACAAACGCAAAACACAAACCACCATTTTCCTAAAATAGTCCGGTTCTGCCACCGTATCACAGTGCGAAATAAACCACCTGGATAGCAAAGGTATACAACACATGAAAGTTCCTCGCTTCCTCATGGTATGTGTGATAAGAGAATGCAGAATATCTCCGAGCAAAGTAGGCACATGATTATGAGTGAGGAATATCTTAATGGAGTTTACATCTATAAGTTGGTTCGAATTGGGGAATAATACCAAACCATAGATTACTAAAGCCAAAACATCTTTGAAAGCATGAAAACTCATGGCATCTAGAAACAACTGAGCTTTCTCCATCATAAATTTTGCAAGGAGATCTTTAAACCCACTTCTGGTTTCCCAATTAGATGCAATGTCGGGCAGTTTCAGGTGCAAGGCTGTGGAAATATCTTCAGGTCTTGGATGTTTCTCTAAACCAGTGAAGGGTATCTGATCCAGTATAAGCACCCAAAGTATCTTTGAGAACTCTCCATTCTGGGCACCAACTGATAATTGGGGATAGTAAAGCACTGGTGTTTAGGATCAAAGAACTGGAATAAAACACTGATCATTCCTTCTTCAAAACCAAAGATAACCAAGCTGAGCAAATAACCATGTCTTTTGTTAAACTGAGAGATTTAGGGAACCTTTGAGACCCATTCTTTGAGTTTTGAAGGTATTCCCATAAAGTTGATCCCGATAGTATTTCTGTGAGCGGAGGCCATAGCCTACAAAATAGAACAAAGATAAATCTCTTGGTCCTTGAAATGGTCAGTGAAAATGCTATATTATGATGTTATGATGTTATGATGTTATGTTTAAACAAGATAGCAAGCACAAGAAAATCACACAAAAGGCCTTAGGTTTAAAGGCTTGCATGAGGTTTATAGGTAAGTACCCTCTTGAAGTTTAGTTGGCTCAACCTGTCCTAAGAATAGTAACCGGGTCCTAGGAGTCTCATATTACCGATCTTTCTCTCAGGAATTGTTTCAGAAGATTAACTGACTTGCCACAGAAATATCCCGAGAGTTAAATCTCAATGAGCATAACATCGAGTATCAACCAACTTCGGACTGCATAAAAGCCGACCATCTCACTACTTTCTAATGGCTAAGTTGGGTCAATTAAGGTTCTAAAGGTCAGTTAGTGCTTATGACACCACGCGATAGCCTAGTGTTATCTTCGACTGACTCAAGGAACACCAGTACAAACTAATGTGTCACACTAATGTAGCCATCACTTTAACCATATCGGTCTACGTCGTACAGTTTCTATGATTTATTGCTACTTAGTAAAAATGTCCTCAGATCCGAGTATAGGATCTTTGCAAGAAATTAAACCTGAGCGAAACCCAAAATATAAAGAAAACAAACAAACAAAGCAATTAAAAGTGATCTATCCCTAAGGTAACCCCTCTTTTTTAGGTATATTCCCTAGCAGAGTCGCCAATTCTGTAATACGGTGGGAGAACTCACTTTTTTAGTGTTTTATCGCAAATGTTGAAGATAGCAAGAGTCGCCACTGACTTTTATTTTATTCAATATATAGGACAGGTGAAAATAATATGAAAGAACTTTTAAGATTTTGAGTTCGGGGGGTAAGTTATGAAAAGGGAAGATGTTAGCACCCTTTTCATCCGTAGTTATCTACGGGCTCTTAATTGCTTAGCTCACTTTAATTCTCTTTGTATGTGATTTGTTTGAAAATGTATTGACAATGCTAGTGCAAGGCAGTATGCTTTATAATAACCCTTGTATCAGTCCTCAAGAGTGTTTATAAAGAGTTTGAAAGTAATTGTTTTGAAAGTGTGAGGTGTGAAAATTATTTTAGTTTGTGAGCAAGCAATTAAGGGTATCTTACCCACTGAAAGGTCTTTCGTTATCCTTTTCCTTCTCTGTTAGGGATGGTGTTATCCATACCATTAGTTGGTAGGTAGCCCCATGCATTGGATGTGAAGGGACAAGCGTAGGATCGTCGTTATGGTCATTGAAGGCAACATATAGGGATACCTTAGCAATTCGAAGAAACTGTCATCATATATTCGTAGGCAACATCGAGGGACAAGATCATTTCTTATAGGCAACTTCGAGGGACATCGCAGGACTATGATCTTTATAATGACTTTAACTAAGGGTCTTTGTTAATAGTATCCTTGTGTTCGAGGGACATGACCATTGTTTTTTCCGAAGGCAACAGAGAGGGAGGCTACCTTAGAGGTGTACGTGTGCATAGTGATTCAATTCAGATATATTATCTTGATTAAGGTTTTCTATGTTTTGGTTTTAGATCTTGTCATACTTGCCTAATTACTATATAGTTATATATATACATACATACATACATATATACATACATACATACATACATACATACATACATACATACATACATACATACATACATACATACATACATACATACATACATACATACATACATACATAGGTGCAGAAAGTAAAAGTGCGGGAAAGTAAACATATACTATTACATCTCGTGAGCAATTACATGATAGATAAAATGCGGGAAAATAAACTAAGCTATTACAAAAATACTCGTGCGACCTATACATTTATTTCTAAAAATTTAAATGACCAATAAAAATAAATGTTAGAAAAATGTTTTAATAAACCTAAGATTTTAAGTGTAGAAAAAAAATATTTTTGATTTTTTATTTTTTGGAAAATATTCTTAAAGTGTGAATTAATAATTAACCCTAATTCTAAGTAATTTAAAAATCAATTGTGAAATAAAAACAAATTTAAATTAATTAAAACAATTTTTGTTGGTCAAAAATTAAATTAATTAATTAAAAAACCTAAATCTAATTTTTAATGATTTTTTCTGATATTTTATGGTCTTTTGATTTTAATTAAAAAAAGTAATTAAATTAATTAAGCAAAAGAAAAAATAATAAAAACAAGAAAATTGGAAAATTGGAAAAAAGGGTTAAAAAGAAAGCCTGGGGTGGGACTTGAACCCACACCCCCTAGGTTACAGGCGTGCGCCTCTTCCACTAGGCCATGGTGCTTGTTGTGTTTGGAGAATGACTGGCAATTAACACATAGCTTACCTGCGCGTTATCGTAAAAAAAAGAAATAATTTGGCCAAAAGGATGGTTCGAACCCACACCCTTATACACGCAAAGCCTTGAAAATGCACGCTCTTGCGACTGGGGTGGCTGTTACATCCGGTCATGGAATACAAACTAATTAATATAAAATAAAACCAAATTTTGATTTTTAATTCAAAACAAATCAAATGCAAGTGGGGCCCCTGTATCAAGTGTTTACCAATCAAAAGTGGAGAGAGGGCACTAGGGTTTTGATTGGCCAATCAGTTTGCAGCAAATTGCTACGCCAACCTGGAAGGAGTCAGTGCCACCGTCCACAGAGAAACCCACCATCTTCTCCGATGGTGAGATTTTTGAAACCTGTAAAACACGCAGAATCAAGGTAAACAAAACATCTTATCCCCCTTAAAATTTCCTCCTGAGTTCGAATATGAGGTTTGTTTTGACTAAAAGTTCCTGTATCATGAGTTTTGAAGCAATCTGTTCTTGATGCCCTAACAATGGGAATCATGTATTCCTGCGTCAAAGATTTCAAAAAGTGGTTCTAAACAATCATAAACATTGACATGAACATGTATATATGCATTAATTCAATGTAAATTGCATGGTTTAAAGGTTTGGTTTCACGAAACTTTACCCAACCAGTGTGCTTGAAAGAGGGAGTTCAGGTGTGCTTCAGGCTTTAGCAATGATTGGGAAAGACCTTTGGAGTCCTCAGGAGTATGAATGAATGCTTGGAATTGATTAAAACTGCTGGAGACCAGGGTTTTGTTTTGCCCTAAATCTTGAATTTTGAGAGATTTTTGAAGTGATTTTTGAGGCCGCAGCTGTGTGTCCTTAGCATCTGTTATGCTTATGTATATATAGAGCATGGAATTAGGGTAACAAACATTGCATGAAATCTCATGGAATTATGTGCATGATTTATTTCCAAAATTCATTCAAAACTTTCCAAAAGTGAAGATTTTCTTCCATATGTATTTCACACGATTTTTCCAGGTTGAATATGTGATCCTGGGCCTCCAACACAATTAGAACAAAAGCCCATGCGCCTTAGATGATTTAATTGTCATTTTATTTGATTTATTTAGATTTTAATTGAATAAAATCAAGATAAATAAGAATAAAAATCATGGCAAAGTAAGAATGGATTTAGGGGTCCTATAATGTGTTATGAACACGTTTGGACCTGAAAACTTAGGCCCAATAGCCCAAATTACAAATTTGATCAATTTGCTCTTCATGCATTTCCTCAAAATTTTCCCAACTTGCACCAATCAGAACTCTCTCAATTTTCATTATTTGAAGGTGATCTTTGACTTTTTGGAAAGCTTAAGATGTCCTATACAATCTCTGTTTTGATTATTTTTGCATTTGAAGAATTTATCTTGATGTAAATTGCTCTGACAAAAAGTGTCTTTTTATTGACTTTTTAAATGACCTATAATGTATTGGCCCATATCTCTCAAATGAAGCATTTTTGGACTTGAGCTTGGAGAGATATAGATGTAGAGAATTGAATTTCCTTCAAAATAAGCTTTGGTTGGGGAAAACTAATGAAGCATGTGAATGTTATGCTTGGTCAAAGTTCAGTTGACTTATCCTAAGGAAACCCTAATTTGGCAACTTTTGATGATTTGAGGGTTTTTCTTGAAGAACCATGATCAACCCTTGGTCAAATGATAAATATGACTTTAAAATATTGATAATGACCAAAAATCTTGATGTTTGACTGTATCTTGGCCACAGTTGACTTTTTACCTTATACAGTTGATTTTCCATTATCTGAGCAATTGACTTGAGAAAACTTGTGATGCGAGGCATGAAACTTGGTATGAGCATTATTTGAAGAATATGAGGAGTTATGAAAAACATTTGAGGTATTTGAAACCCAAATTTCCTTGTAAAATATGAAACCCTAGTTGGTGATCCATTGCTTAGAAAGAGAATTTTTCTGGTCAATTCTTGGGCAACCTTGAGCATTTGAGAATCCTAAGAGAGTGTCTTGAACAAAAGAGAGGGAAAGTTTTGGAGTAAAACACTTATTCCTGTTTTTATGCATATATTTTTTAATAGTAATCATATTCATATGCATATGTTCATTCAATTTAATCATTGGATGCTTTTGCGAACAAAACAGAAAAAGTAAAATGAAAATTTGAATTTTAAAACAATATTTGTATTGATAATTTGCTTATAAACAAGTGGTTTTGTACAAAGAGACAAAAATCCTAGTAAGAGAAGATCATCGTGAAGTATAAAGTAAAATAAAGAAAAAAATATCTATGTGGAAATAATCTCGTCAGGTTTCAACTCTGATATTTCTCATATGTCTTTGAGCATCTCATCCCTTGCTATCGGAAGAAGTTGATTGAATTGATTGGCACCATTTGAACTTGACGTTGGTCATAAAGCTAGTTGTAAGTGATCCAACGGGACATAGTCGTACGCTTTAATCCCTAATTTTTTCCTAGACCTCCCTTTCGGGTTTTAAGTCCGCCGAGATACGCTTTTTTGCATAAGCCGCCTTTTCAGGTTTTCGACTTGTCGGGTGTACAATCTTTATATATATTCTCTGATTTTTGCCTGAACCTTTTTGGTTCACCGGGACGCGCTTATTTTTTCCTAGGCCGGTCAACTTAGCGGGTCGCTTTCATGCGTAGTATCTTTTGACTATGTTCGCGTTCACAGGATGCAGAAAATTTTCACCGTCCATGGTGGTAAGTATTATAGCGCCGCCCAAAAATATCTTCTTGATTACAAATGGCCCTTCATAGGTGGGAGTCCATTTTCCCATGGGATCACCTTTCGGTAGGATAATGCGCTTTATTACCAAGTCCCCAGCCTGATATACTCGATGTTTGACTTTCTTGTTGAAAGTTTTGATCATGCGTTTCTGGTACATCTGACCATGACAGACAACCACAAGCCTTTTCTCCTCAATCAGATTCAACTAGTCTAACCTAGTCTGGATCCATTCATCTTCGTATAAATCTTCTTCCTTCATAATTCTCATAGAAGGAACCTGAACTTCGATAGGCAAGACAACCTCCATACCATAGACTAGAGAGAATGGGGTTGCCCCAATTAATGTCTGAGCTGAAGTGCGATAGCCATGAAGATCAAATGGTAACATCTCTTGCCAATCTTTACATGTCACTATCATCTTCTGTATCATCTTCTTAATTTTCTTGTTGGCGGCTTCCACTACACCATTCATCTTTGGTCGATACAGAGAAGAGTTGTTGTGCTTAATCTTGAATTGCATGTAGAGTTTCGTGATCATAGTATTGTTAATATTAGTACCACTATCCATGCTAATTATCTCGAGGATGCCATATCGACAAATAAGGTTATGCTTAATGAATCGGGCAACAACATTCTTAGTAACAGAGGAGAACGAGACTACTTCAACCCATTTCCTGAAGTAATCAATGGTGACGAGGATGAAGAGGTGTCTTTTGGAAGTCGTAGGCTTGATTTCTCCAATTATATCGATGCCCCGAAATTGCAAACGGCCAAGGAGCAGTCAAGACATTCAGAGGTGCTAGAGGCACATGTACTTTGTTAGCGTAGATTTGGCACTTGTGACAAGTTCTTGAGTGGTGATGGCAGTCAATTTCCATAGCCAACCAATAGTATCCCGCTCTCAGAATCTTCTTAGTCATAGTATGTCCACTGGAGTGAGTACCGAAGATACCTTCATGCATATCTTCCATAATTTTCTCCACTTCCGTTTTGTCTACACAACGAAGCAGATTCGAATCACTATTGCGTTTGTACAGAACCTTGTTACTCAGGAAGAACTTGGCTAAGAACCTCCGTAGGAATTTCCTATGGTTGATGGATGCCCCATCGGGGTAATCTTGAGCCTCAAGGTATATTTTCACTTCATGAAACCAAGGCTTCTTTTCTACTCAGTCAGTGTCAACTTCATAGAAATGTGTTGGTTCGTCTAGCTTCTCAATGGTAATTCCGGGAGCCTTGTTGTCCCATCTAACTTTAAACATATACGACATGGTTGCTAATATGTCGACCAACTGATTCTCTTCTCATGGGATGTACTCAAAAGTGATTTCCTCGAAGTACGAGATTAAGGTAAGCACATGTTTTATAAAAGGAATGAGATTCGAGTGCTTAGTATCCCATTCTCTCTTGATTTGATTGATTACCCGAGCTGAGTCCCATATACATTCAAGAAATTAATCCTCAAGTCAATAACATCTCTGATGCCCATGATGCACGCTTCATATTCGGCCATGTTGTTGGTACAATCAAAGCAAAGTCTGGCAGTAAAGGGTGTATGGTAACCCCGGGGAGAGATAATTACAACACTAATTCCGTTGCCAAGTGCGTTAGAAGCTTCGTCAAAAACCATAGTCTATCAGAATCCTGGCTCAGATCCTTCATACGGTCCAGGTTCTTCACAATCCGTTACTAGCATAATATGATCGTATGGGAACTCAAAATTCATAGACTGGTAGTCGCCTACAGCTTGATGAGCCAAATGGTCTTCCAGTACACTTCTTTTAATTGACTTTTGAGTGGGGGTACTAAATGTCGTATTTTGTTAACACCATTTGGCATCAGGATATTCTTCCGGAGAGAGCTGGCTTCTCGAATATGTATTTAATGGGA
Organism: Vicia faba; assembly: GCA_948472305.1. NCBI lineage: Eukaryota > Viridiplantae > Streptophyta > Magnoliopsida > Fabales > Fabaceae > Vicia > Vicia faba. The sequence goes on from OX451739.1 coordinate 1,324,456,607, forward strand.
TCCATTTTAGAGATCAACAAAGTGGTATGGGTCAACATATACTATCTTAGTCGGCGATCAGCCCATGCCAAAGCACAACAAGTTTTTTTAAGTAGTGAGTATCTTGTTTCACAGTCGGTAAACTTTTTGTTAAGGTAGTATATTGCATGTTCTTTTTGACCAGGCTCGTCATGTTGGCCCAATACACACGTTATTGAGTTCTTTAACACTGTTAGGTACATAATTAGAGGTCTTCCTTTAATTGGTGGCATCATAATTGGAGGTTCTTGTAGGTACTCCTTGATCTTTTCAAAGTCTGTTTGATAGTTGTTGTTCCACTTTACTACCTGATCTTTCTTTAGCAGCTTGAAGATTGGATCACAAGTAGCAATCAAATGAGAAATGAATCGAGAAATGTAATTCAGTTTTCCCAAGAAACCTCTGACTTCCTTCTCAGTACAGGGAGGAGGAATTTCTTGAATAGCTTTGACTTTGGCGGGTTTAACCTTAATTCCTTTACCACTGACAACAAAACTCAGGAGCTTACCGGATCTCACCCCAAAGGTGCACTTGTTCGGATTCAACCTTAGCTTGTACTTCTTCAGTCTCTCAAACAACTTGTGTAGATGGTCAAGATGCTTTTCTTCAGTCTAATATCTGGCTATCATATCAATGATGTAGACCTCTATCTCGTGATGGATCATTTCATGGAATAAAGCTACCATGGTACGCTGATATGTTGCACTGATGTTATTTAACCCAAAAGGCATAACTTTGTAGCAGAAAGTGCCCCACTGTGTGACATAGGTAGTTTTCTTCATGAATTCATGTGCCATTTTGATCTGATTATATCCTAAGAAACCATACATGAAGGAGAATACCTTATGCTGAGCGGTGTTGTCAACCAAAACATTAATGTGTGGAAGCGGGAAGTCATCTTTGGGGCTCGCCCTGTTCAGGTCCCTGTAGTCTACACACATGCATACTTTTTCGTCTTTCTTCGATGCCGAAACCACATTTGCAACCCATTGAGGATACGATGTAACAACTAAGAAACATGCATTAAATTTTTCATAACTTTGGCCTTGATCTTCTCTGATATTTCGGGATGCATGCGACAAACCTTCTGTTTTATTGGAGAACATCCATATTTCATCGGCATACGGTGAACCAAAATATCAGTATTGAGCCCTGGCATGTCTTCGTATGAAAAAGAAAAGATCTCAACATATTCACTCAACATCTTTACTAACCTGTTCTTGACAATGTCCTCTAGGTTGGCGCCTAGAGGACATTGTCAAGAACAGGTTAGTACCCAAGTTTACAATTTCAACTGGCTCTTCATGTGCTTGAATAGCCTTTTTCTTTTGCATTAATAGTCTAGAAATTTCTCCAGGTATTTCACAACCTTCCTCAGCTTCGTCCTCAGCTTGGTAGATCATATTTTCAAATTCATAAGTGGAAATAGCAAAGTCCTTATCAACGGGATCTAGAGGGGATGTGGATCTGCAATTTATTGTGTGGGTGTGTGTAAGAACACATAACTATGATAAAACTAAAAAGAAAGACAAAGAGAACAAAATTTGAATGCAAAACGTTCAATGCTTTATTAAATTAAAATATGTTTATGAAATGACAACCCTTAACAAATGGACCGTTGTACCCCGGGTAAGACACGAGGCTTAAAGTCATTGTTTAAAAGTTACAAAGCCAAAACTTGAAATTAATAAAAACAGAAATGAAGTTATTACTCCTGACTAAAGGAGATAAAGATAATGTCTTGGGTCTTCTAGTTGTTGGGTCTGTTGCCGATGGTGGGAAAGATCCAGCTGTTAAGGTCATAGTCACTTCAGCATCTTCTATAGCGTTGACTCTGTTATTGATGACACAAAATGGTGGTCTTTTAGCACGAGCGCAACGAAAAGCCCTCTGACCCTCTACAGTTAAACCCAAACCAAATTTGTCAGATTTATACAGAATGTCAGGAAGCTGACCCCAAATAGTACAACCACCTTTTTCTACAACAGCTTTAGCGTCTTTTAACGAAGCCATCCTGGGCAGAACCCTAGTAACCATGGGAATGGAAGAAACATCTTTAGTAGCGGCTGGAGGGATAACTTCAAAAGTCTGATAGGGAGTCTCGATGAATTCTCCGTCCATCTCTACATACCAGAATGAGTTCAGGTGGCTAACTAAATACTCCTCTTCACCGCATACGGTAACAACCTTTCCGTTCATGGGATACTTTAACTTCTAGTGCAGGGTAGAGGTAACAGAGCCCGCCCCATGGATCCAGGGGCACCCCAGTAAGCATGAATAAGCTAGGCAAATATCCATTATGTAGAAGTTAGATTCGAAGACCTGCGAACCTACTTTGACCGGGAGATCCACTTCTCCATGTACCATCCTCTTTGATCCTTCAAAGGCTCGGACTATAATATCATTGGGTTTTAGTACAACCCCTTCATAATCTAATATGTCATGAGTAACCTTCGGTAGAACATTCAATGAAGAGCCAGTATCAACCAATACGTAAGCCAGAGTAGTGCCTCTACACTCAATGGAGACATACAGGGCCTTGTTGTGATTTCTTCCCTCATGAGTTAGGTTAACATTAAAAAAACCTAACCCATTTTCAGTCGTCAAGCTAGCAACATAGTTCTCAAATTGATCGGCATAAATCTCTTGTGGCACATGAGTAGACTTCAAGAATTTCACCAAATCTTGTGCATGGGCTTCAGAACATAATAATAAGGATAACATAGAGATCTTATATAGGGTTTTCCTCATATATTCAATGATCTTGTAATATCTTTTACGTATGATCTTCAATACCTCCTCCAACTCTTTCCTGGAGGTGTCTTCAACTGCAACTTCTTTAGGCGCCTCCGTCAGGGCAGGCTCTATTATTTGCTCTTTGCCCCGAACCTCAACACTTGACTTGGTAGCAGAAACTCAAACAGGTGTAGCAATAGTCTTCGAAGACATTTCTGGGGAGAAAACCTTTCCTCTTCTAGTAACCTTACTGGTCCCAAAAATATTGTTAATGTTGGAATCAGTAGCTTTAACACTTTCATATTTAGTAGTTGGTAGTTCTTGCTTGACGCCATGGTAGTAGATGTCAGATCCATAATTCCAAGGGATAGATTTATCGGAGGAATATAAATTAGGTCCAGGTGTAGTTATGATTAGAGTAGCAATTTTTGGATTGGAAATAATCCTTACAGGACCTTTGGAGGTGATCCTGTCAGGAAGGCCGAATATTAGAGATAAGTCTTGAAACGAATTCTCAGCAGAAGGAATCTTCTCAACCAGAATTATGTGATTGTCCATTAGGTGTTGAATGACTTATTTCAGTAACTTGCAGCCATTGGGTTGGGCTACGCAACAATAGCATCTTTCGATACAACCCAAAAATAAATAGGTCTGCAACAGATTCTTCTTGATTATTGGTAGGGGTAACCAATTCACTTATAATAGCAATATAAAGAACATCGTCAATAGCACTTATGCCTTTGTCATGCTTCGGAATAGGTGTAATAATTACATTTGGGGTCTCTGGAGGATCAAACTCAATCTCTTTGTTGTCAATCATGTCCTGAATTTTGTTTTTCAAGGCCCAATAGTTGTTGGTATCGTGCCCAGGACTGTTGGAATGATAGGCACACTTCGCATTAGGATTGTATCAAGGAGAGGAGGTGTAGGGATTTTGTAGAGGATCCCTTAAAGTTATCATCTCCGATTTCAACAAATATTGTAATGCCAGAGATAATGGAATACTGATCTTTGTAAGTTGTCTTCTCGGAGTGTCTAACCTTCTCTGATTGCCCTATTGTTGTTGTTGAATAGGCGCATGCTTAGAAATTAGAACCACTCTTACAGACTGATTGCAGTCCCTTTTAACACGACCCTTTTGGGCATAAACATCATTGGTCCCCTTCTTACCATTGAATATCTTCATTACAGCACTCAAAGATGCAGCCACTGGAATATTTTCGCTCTTGATACCACTTTTGACATGTTCTCTGGTTAGAATTAGCTCAGTAAAACCATACGAGGAGCTTCCAATCATATGGTTAAAGAATGGGCCTGTCAAAGTGCCCATGAACATATCCACTAGCTTCCTATCAAATAGTGATGGTTGAACTCGTCTAGCCAGATCTGTCCACTTTTGGGCATATTCTTTGAACCCTTCATTCGAGCCCATAGACATATTTTGTAATTGCACACGAGTTGGTGCAAGGGCAACATTGTATTGATACTGCTTGTTAAAAGCAGCATCCAGGTCTTCCCAAGTATGAATGTTGGTTCCTTCCAGCTGATAGAACCACTCAAGTTGTGTACCAGACAAACTTTCCTGAAAGAAGTGAATCCATAACTTTCTATTAGCAGTATGGGGTTGGATCTTCCGAACACAAGACCGCGAATGGAGCTTTGGACAGAGCATACCATCATATTTGGCAAAGGTAGTAACCTTGAACTTATAAGGGATAATAACCCCCGAGATAAGGCCTAACTCTTCAAATTCTATCCCAGGCACTTTTTGTATCCCCATAGCATTAAGTTGATCTTCCAGCTACTTGTATCTGTCATCAATGGAAGGATACTCCTCATCAGAATAGTCTTCATCCTCAAGAATTTTACCAGAACCATAGTTGCCTCCACCTTCAGCTTTAATACTTCTACCGTCTTCTTCCTGATTGTAATCTTCATCAGAGGAAATAACAAAATTTTGAGTTTGCTTGGGGAGGTTTTTGAACCTTCTCCCAATTGAGGATGACTGGCTTCTGAGTCTTCTTCTTTTTGGCCATGAGCGCCATCATCTCTTTCTGCCCCTGAGCTAAGCTCAGGAGCGTTTCCTAGAATTGGGCATTTTGTGCTTGGAGTTCCTTGACAGTCTATTCTAGAGCCATCTTTTACTGAAATAAACACCAAGAAAATGAGAAAACCTGCTTATAGAGTACCTGTTATGTGATGATATGTATGATATGCAAATGCAAGTGCAATATTTTCAAGGACCGTTGCGGGATTTAAATTTGTTTAAACAAAATAAATTTTAGTAACAAGCTCAAATTATAATTTCTTTCAATAAAAATAATTACAAAACAACAAAGCATTAACTCAAGTCTCCCATGGACGCTTCCTCTTTAGGTTGACATATGCATTAAGCCTTTTTTCTTCGTGGAGTCGTTTTGTCAGCTCTAGTACTTTCTTCTCACTAGCATAGAACTAAGCCTCGAAGGTATCTCTTTCCTCTTTAAGATGAATCCAGGACTTCTGTAGTTCTTCAAAGTTAGTAGGCATATTGGGATGAAGAACAGTATGAGAAACACCCCTTCAACAACAGGCTCTATGATCACTGGTAGGATAGCAGGATATGGAATGTTAAGATTCTGAGCACGAGATGGCATCCATCTGAGGTAAGGCTCTTGAGGAATGGAATTCTTGTATCCCAAAGTATTTCTATCAATCTTATTGATCATGCCCCAAGCATGTATAAACCTTTTATGTTAATTTTAAGGATCGTTCTTATAGTCGAACATAATACCCTAGATGAGCATATCATGAGGACCATCCCTTCGAGCATAACCAAACTGACACAAAGCTAGAGAAGGGTTGTAAGTGATGCCCCTTCTTATACCAAGGAGTGGTGCATTAGGGAATTCACCATAGTGATTAATAATAATGGCATCTGCCTAAGATCGAGAACACTAATGGATATCTGCATGAGTGAGTGACATCAACCTTTGAGACCACCTCAAACTGTGTTCGTTCTTCATCATTAATCAGGGAATGTGCGAAATAAACCACTTGGACAATAGAGGTATGCAACACATAAGAGTTCCTCACTTCTTTATAGTACGAGTGTGGAGGGAATGCAGGACATCTCCGAGTAAATTATGTATCAGATTATGAGTGAGAAATATTCTGATGGCATTCACATCTATGAGTTGGTCCAGATTAGGGAATAGTACCAACCTATAAATCAGCAAAGCCAACATATCCTCAAAAGCACGAAAATTCATGGCATCTAGAAACCACTGATCCTTCTGTATCAGAAATTTAGGGGAAAAACCCTTGACTCCATTCCTTGTTTCCCAATTAGATACAATGTCTGATTGCTTTAGATGTAAGGCTACTGTAACATCTTCAGGTTTCAGAAGTTGCTCTAGACTGGTGAAGGGTATCTGATCAAGAATAGGCACTTCGAGCAAATTAGAGAATTCTTCCATTGTGGGCACCGACTGATAATCCGGGAAGGTAAAACAATGATGCTTCAGATCAAAGAACTAGAAAAGAATGCTCATCATGTCTTCCTAGAAGCCAGTAGTAACCAAACTGAGTAGATGACCATGTCTCTTGGTGAATTGATAATTGTCAGGAACCTTTGAGACTAATTCCTCAAACATGGAAGGTATCCTTACGAAGTTGATTCAGATGGTATTCCTACGACTGGAAGCCATGACCCTGCAACACAGAACAAAGATAAATCCCCTAGATCCTTGAAATGGTTAGTTATGATATGATGTTATGATGCTATGATGTCATGTTTAAATAGATAATTAAACACAATAAAAGCACGCAAAGGCCTTAGGTTTAAGGCTTTCATGGGGTTTGTAGGTAAGTATCTTCTTGAAGTTTAGTTGGCTCAACCTGTCCTAAAGAAGTAACCGGGTTCTAGGGATCTCAATATCTCTAATTTTTGCCACAAATTTTGTCTATTACGACAATTGACTTGCCACCAAACAAAACCCGAGAGTCAAATCTCAATGAGCGTAGCATCGAGTATCAACCAACTTTAGACTGCGCCAAAGCCGGCTATTTCACTACCTTCTAGTGGCTAAGTTGGGTCAATTAAGGTTCTAAGGTCAATTAGTGCTTATGACACCATGCAGAAGCCTAGTATTCTCCCCGAATGACTCGAGGGATACCAGTACAAACCAATGTGTCTCACTAACGTAGCCATCAGTTCAATTATATTGGTATATGCTGAATAGTTTCCATGATCAATTGTTACTTACCTAAAATTACCCCATATCCGGGTGTAGGATCTTTGCAATAAAATTAACCCGAGCAAGCCCCAAAATGTAAAGCACACAAGACAAACAAGGAAAGCATTTAAAAATGATCTAACTCTAAAGGTAACCCAACTTTTAGATTTCCCCAATAGAGTCGTCAGTTCTGTGATACGGTGGGATAACTGACTTGGTTTTGCAATTTATCGCAAATGTTGCATGTTGTACCCTAAAATTTTCCCTCCCATTTTTACTCAAGACATGCTCATTGAAGTGTTCAATTGCTCAGGGATGACCAAGAATTGATCAGACAAATTCTTCTCCTAAGCAATGAACCTCCAATTAGGGCTTCACTTTTTACCAAGATGTTTGGGTTGCAAATGCTCCAAGTGATTTCTATGGTCCCTAATATGTCCTCAGGAATGTCAATGCCAAATTTCATGCGTTACACTACAAGTTTGCTCAGTCAATTGCTCAAATGTTTGAAAGTATATTGTACAAGGTCAAAAGTCAATTGTGGCCAATAAACAGTCAAACTTCAAGATTTTTGGTCAACATCAACATTTTGAAGTGATATGCATCATTTGATCAAGGGTTGATCATGATTCCTCAAGGAGTGCTCTTAATTTATCAAAAGTCAAGAATTGCTAAATTAGGGTTTCTATAGGAAAAGTCAACTGGACTTTGACTAGGCATAACATTCACATACTTCATCAATTTTCCCCCAACCAAAGCTCATTTTGAAGAGAATCCAATTCCCTACAACTTATCTTTTATCCTCAAGTTCAAGAAATGCATCATTTGGAAGATACAAGTTCATACATTACAGGTCATTTTCAAAAGGTCGATAAAGTCATTTTTTTCCAAGACCATTTACGTTAATATAATTTATCCAAATGCAAAAATGGTCAACATAGAGATTGTAGAGGACATCTAGGTATTTCCAAAATGTCCAAGATCATCATCATAGGATAAAAATTGAGCAAGTTATGGATTGCACAAGTTGGACAGTTTTCAAAGGAAAGGCATGAAACCTCAATTGAGTAAATTTTTGATTTTAAGTTATTGGACCTAACTTTTTGGAGTTCAAATATGTTCATGATGTGTCGAAGGACCTCTAAATCTATCCATGCATTTTTATTTGAATTTTTATTCATTTAAATATGAATTAAATCAAATAAAAACTAAATAAAATTGCATAAAATAGTAAATATTGGTTATGGAAATATGGGCTGATGGGTTGAATTATTTTTTGCTCCAAAATTTCATGCAAAGGAGGCCAGGTGCATTACATCTCAAAATGGGAAAGAATTTGCATTTTTAGAACTTTTTAATGTGTTTGATTTTGGTTTGAAAGAGGGCCATTATGGGTGGATTCTTACCATCTTTTCTAGCCCTCTTCTTCCTCTATAAATACAAGACCAAGGCATGAGCAAAGGACACGAAAATCATTGCTAGGAAGCCATATCAAAATTCACAAAATTTCCACAAAGCTTTCAAAATTGAAACAACCTTTGCAAGCATCCTAGATCCAAACCAATTGACCAGTTGTGATCTAGAGGTTCCCAAGAACTCATTACATCCATTCCTAAGGCTTGCAACACCTTATATCATCATATCCACGCATCACCGGTTGGTAAGATTTTCTTGAATTTTAAAACTGCATTTTCATGGCATGTTAATATTTTTAATCGCTTGATTTGTGTTTAGCACGTCTATTAGAGCAGGTGTGATGTTTAGAATGAAGGTTTTGGGGCCACACAAAATTCAAATTACACCCCCTTTTCCACTTACTGCCTGGCCCGCTTCTATTCGTTTATTTTGTTTTTTTACTTATTTCTTTTAGTTTGTTTTTTTTAATTAATATAAAACCAAATAAAAATCATAAAAATATTAGGTTAGCATTTTTTTAATTAAATTAATTTTATAAATTAATTAATAATTATTTAAACTATTTCCTTTAATTAAAAACTAAATAGACTTAGGATTTTAATTCATTTTCCTTTTCATAACAAAAATACCAAAATAACCTAGAATTAATTTTTTTTTCTTTAAATTTCATATTTATTTAATAATTAACCTTTTTTCTTTAAATATAGATCTAGATCAATTATTTTTTAACTTAAATTATTTTCATAAATTAAAACAAAAAACAAACAGAAGATTTTCTCTTAGGATTTTTTAGACGTCCTTTCAATTCGCGCGTGTTATCATCTTTCGCATTCTATTTTTTATACTATTGTAACTGACTATTGGATGTAATAGCATAACTAAGACTTTACATTTACTGCTTTATTTCCCCTCAAAGTTTTGGATATGTAATTAACCCCCTTCCCTGAAGCCTTGTAATAGTTTAGATTTACATTTTTGCACTTTTAATTACTGCAAATTATTAATTGTTTAGATGTATGTTAATTAAGATTATATGGCAAGAATAACAAACAAAATGCTAGAAAACTTAATGCAAAGACAAAAATAACTGAATACAATACAATTGCACAAGTACACCTCTAGGGCATCCCACTTTGGTTACCTTTGAAAAAAACAGTCACAACTCTCGAAACGTGAGAGATTTTAGTGGCTACCCTCCGGTTTAAAGATCATATGTCCCTTGATGACCCTTTCGATGTTGCCTCGGTAAAGCAATCTTAAAACCATAGGGTAGTTACTAAGGTTTCTTGCCCAGTTGCCTTTGTGACTATAAACATCCCTTCGAATGTCCCTCAAACATCCAACGACTAGGGTTGCCTACTCACTAATAGTAGGATAGTAATGTCTAAAGAAAAAGAGGAAAAGAACAACCTTTAGAGTAAAAGTAGATAGCTCCTAGATGCTATGCTCAAACAATTTTTACACTTACACAAAACCTCTTTCAAAATCATTTTCAAACACTTTGTATACGTTCTCTATTATTCCGAGAAACATTACAAAGTTTTCCGCACTAAGGTGCTTTCAAAAATACTTTTCAAAACACACAAAGCACAAACCATTTCAAAATGAGCTAAGCATCTAAGAGCCCATAGAAAACTACGGATGGAAAGGGTGTTAATACCTTCCCTTTCCATAATCTATACCCCTTACTTAGAAAACTCTCGAAAGGTATTTTTCTGTTATTTTCACCCTTTACTTTGTTGGATAAAAGAAAAGTCGGTGGCGACTCTTGCTTACTGTAACATTTGCAAATACAAACGCAAAACCAGTATAACAGTCGGTTCTGCCACCATATCACATTGTAGATAATAAGAGTCTCCACCGACTTTTCTTTTATCTAATAAGGAAATGATATAAAAAAACAGGAAATACCTTTGAGAATTTTTGATTTCGGGGGGTAGGTTTTGAAAAGGGAAGGTGTTAGAACCCTTTTCATCCGTAGTTATCTACGGGATCTTAATCTCTAGCTCACTTTTGTTTTGAAAAAGCTTTGTGTTTGTGTTTTGAAAATATTTTGAAAAATTCCTAAGTACGACAACTTTGCAATGATTCTTGTATCAGTTAATAATGCAAACAAAGTGTTTTTTTTTGAAAATATTTCAGGGGAAGTGTTTGTGAAAAAGATGTTTTGAAATGTTCGCGAGCAAGCAATTAAGAACTATCTACCTACTCAAATTATTTCATGTTATTTTCTTCCTCCTTTAGATAGTGTTATTCTACCATTAGTTAGTAGCAATCCCTATCATTGGATGTGAAGGGACAGGCGCGGATCATCGTACAACCATAAAGGCAACTCGTAGGGGCGCTTTAGCAATTTTATCGTAAGGGACTAGATCGTTTACCGAAGGCAACATCGTAAGGGTGATTGAGGGACTATGATATTTTTAACCGAAGGTCTTTGCTAAAGGGTCCCCACATTCGAGGGACATGACTGTTTTTTGAGGTAATGAGTGAAGTTCCCTAGAGGTGTGTGTGTGTGAAGAGTGATTCCTGTTCAATTATTTTAATCTTGCAATTAAGGTTCCCTATAATTGTTTTTATGTCTTGTCATACAAATCCTAATTACTAGAAAAATAATATAACAATAATGAAAAGCAGTAAAGTGCTGGAAATAAAATTCCACACTATTACAAGGCTTCGGGAATGGGGGTACAAATAATAAAACTGGGGGGAAAGAGTAAATCCTAATTAAACTTTTACAACCATAAGAAGTTACATAATTGGAAAAAGAACGTGAAAATAATAAAGTACGTGAAACGATAAAAAGAAAAAGAAAAGAGAAAATTGTTTTGTGATCGATTTGATTAAAAAAAAGTTTAACGATTAACCTAAAACCTAATTGATTTTAAATAATTTAAAAAAAGGTTAGTTAATTAAATTAAACAAAACCCTAAAATCTAAGTTGATTTTAACTTAATTAAGAAAACCTAAAAATCATATTAGGGTTGATTAAATTAAAAACCTAAAATTAAATTAGGGTTTATTAAGAAAAATGTCAAAGGTTTGTGAAAAATGTTAGGTTTTATGAAAAGAAGAAAAGGTGTTAAAAAATAACCAAATGGTAGGGGTTGGTGTTGAACCCACGCCCTCAGGAATTTCCAACAACGTAATCACCACAGGCCAAGCGCGCCTTCGTGTCAAGATCTGGCCTCAGCGTGTTTTGTATTCTATCCTACAAAATATGAAAATATTAGGGAAACAACGTGGCAAAAGGCTAGATCAAACCCAGGTCCTTTGATACAAATGACTTATCGCACGCGCTTCTACTGCTGGGGAGGCTGTGTATCCATTAGTTTAAATGAAATAATGAATATATAATAAACATGAATGTATTGACCAGAGAGGCGTCGGAGCCCTAGCTCTGGTCGTCTTCTCCGGTGACCTTCTTTTGCCCAACCTGCAAAATAACCAAGATTAGTAATCCAAAAACATCCTACCCCCTAAATCGAGGGCTACGAGTTTGATGGGATGATTATTTTGGTCTAAAAATCCATGGTTTTTGAGTTATGAAGAAAAATGCATGAATCGACGTAGCTATGGTGATTCAAGATTCTAACTGCATGGGACCTCCACGATTATTCTATCATGCACTATCAAACCTAATGAACACATTATTGAAATTAATACATGTTAAAGCAAAAAGAAAATCAAGATATGAATGTTATGAAAATCATGAAATCAGAGATGCTATGCAATGAGATTTCATGTGTTTGGGACCATCAAAATTGGTCCAACCTTACTCTGCGTGATTACTGGGAGTGAATAGAGTGGTTGTTTGTAGTGAGAGGGTTTGTTACAAGGGTTTCAATCATTTAGGGTTCTTGAAAAATTTTGATCCTTTTTGACAAGTTTGTGGGGCAAGCTTTTCGTGTCCTTGTATTGGAATGATTGGGAGAATATATAGGTTGAAATTAGGGCAAAGATATGGGCTTGGTCTCTGTGTAAGAAGACCTTGTCTTATTATTTAATTTTGACTTTTAAATGAATAAATAAAATAACTCAAAGGGAGGTGTATAAATAAGTCTCAAGGTGCACATGAGATATAGAACACGTCTGGACCCTGAAATAATAACCCAAAATATCGAGTTTGCTCAATTTGAACTTCATGCATTTACTCAAACTTTCCCAACTTGCTCTGGTCATAACTCTCTCAATTTTCATATTTTGAAGGTTATCTTGGAATTTTTGGAAAGCATAAGATGTCCTCTACAATCTCTATGTTGATCATTTTTACTTTTGAAGACTTTATCTTGATGTAAGTTACCTGGAAAAAAAGTGTCTTTTTGTTGACTTTTGAAATGACCTATAATGTATTGGCTTATATCTCTCAAATGATGCACTTTTTGGACTTGAGATTACAAATTCAAAGTTGTAGAGAATTTAATTTCCTTCAAAATGAGCTTTGGTTGAGGAAAATCTGATGAAGCATGTGAAAGTTATGCTTGGTCAAAGTTCTATTGACTTCTCCTAAGGAAACCCTAATTTAGCAACTTTTGAATCTTGGTGATTTAATGGCTTTTCTTGAGGAGTCATGATAAACCTTTTATCAAATGATTAATATGACTTCAAAACATTGGTGTTGACCAAAAATCTTGAAGTTTGATTGTATGTTGACCATAGTTGACGTTTTACCCAATACAATTGATTTTCAGTTATCTGAACAATGGACTTAGAAAACTTGTGATGCAAGGCTTGAAACTTGACATGAGCATCCTTGAAGACATATAAGAAACCATGAATTCCATTTAAGACCTTATAAACCCAATTCTCCTTGTTAAAAGTGAAACCCTAGTCTTAAACCCCTTGCTTAGGAGAAAAAATTGTTGACCAACTCTTGAGCATCCTTGAGCATTTTGAGAACCCTAGGAGAATGCTTGAAGAAAATGGGTGGGAAAATTTTGGGGTACAACATTCATACTCTACAATTGCATACAAGTTGGTGCGAGATCAACATTATACTGGTATTGCTTATAGAAAGCAGCAACCAAATCTCCCCAAGTATGGATATTGGTCCCTTCTAGTTGATAGAACCATTCCAATTGTGTTCTAGACAGGCTCTCTTGAAAGAAATGCACCCACAACTTCATGTCAGCAGCGTGTAGTTGAATCTTCCGGACATATGACCTCAAATTAAGTTCGGGAAGGAAACACCGTTATACTTTTCAAAAGTGGGGACTTTGAACTTATGAGGAATGATAACTCCTGAGACTAAACCCAAATCCTTAAAATCCAACCCAGGCACTTTATGGTTCTCGATAGCATTTAGACGATCTTCTAGATGATTGTATTTTTCATCAGCAGATGGATATTGTTCATTAAAATAATCTTCTTCCTCTTTATCAGAGTATTTAACCGGACCATGGTTGCTTTTTTCAGTTTCACCACTCTTATCGTCTTTATCTTGTTCGTCATCTTCGTCTAATGGAGTATTGGGATCCTGAAATCGCTTGACTGGATCCCTGAACCTTCTTCCCATGTTAAGGATACCAGTTGGTTTCTTTGTATTTTTATTCTTCTCTTTGGTGATGAGTTCCTTCAGTTCTTCCTTCCCCTTTGCTATGTTTAGGAACATCTATTAGAACTGGGAATTTTGAGCCTGGAGATCTTTCATTGTCTGTTTGAGAGCCATTTTATGATGAAATAAACAACAAGAAGATGATAAACCTATCTTGAGAATACCGGTTATGCAATGATATGCTATGTAAATGTATATGCATATGCAATATTTTTAAGGACCTCGTGGGATTTAAATTTTTCAATTAAAAAGGAAACAAAGAAACTTAGTAGTAAGTTCAAATTGTAACTGCCTTTTAGGCTTACAATGAAAACAAGATAGTTAAATTTTGAAAATCCTAAGGCCTAAGGCATTAAGTCTCTCATGTATGCTTCCTCTTTGTGTTGACATATGCATTAAGGCTCTGCTCTTTGTGGAGTTGTTTCGTCAGCTCCAATACTTTCTTCTCACTAGCGTAGAACCGAGTCTCAAAGGTATCCCTTTCTTCCTTGAGTTGAATCCAGGACTTCTGTAGTTCTTCAAAGTTAGTAGGCATATCAGGATGAAGAATGGTATGAGAAACATCTCCTTCAACAACAAGCTCCACAATTACTAGTAGGACAGCAGGATATGGAATTATAAGATTTTGAGCACGAGACAGCACCCATCTGAGGTAGGGCTCCAAAGGTATGGAGTTCTTATGCGCCAAAGTCTAGCTATCAATCTTATTGATCATGCCCCAAGCACGGATAAACCTTTAAGAGTAACTTTGAAGATTGTCCTTGTAGTCGAATACAATACACTGGATAAACATATCATGAGTACCGTCTCACTGAGCATAACCAAACTTACGTAGAGCTAGAGAAGGGTTATAAGTGATACCTCCCCTTATGCAAAGGAGTGGCACATTAGGGAATTCCCTATAATGGTCAATAATAGTGATGTCTTCTTGAGATCAGGAACACCAATAGATATCTAAATGAGCAAGTGACATCAACCTTTGAGACCACCTTAAACCTTGTTCATTCTTCATCATTGATCAAGGAAGGTGCGAAATAAAACACCTGGATAGTAAAGGTATGCAACACATGAGAGTCCCTCGCTTCCTCATAGTACGAGTGTGAAGAGAGTGCAAAATGTCTTCAACCAAAGTAGGCACAGGATTATGAGTAAGAAATATTTTGATGGTGTTCACATCCATGAGTTGGCCCGGATTAGGGAATAGTACCAAACCATAGATCAGCAAAGCCAAAATATCTTCATGAAAACTCTTGTCATCTTGAAACAACTGAGCCTTCTCTATCATAAATTTAGCAAGCAGATCTTTAACTCCACTTCTTGTTTCCAAATTAGATAAAATGTTTGACTGCTTCAGATGTAAGGCTGCAACAATATCTTCATGTTTTGGAACTTCCTCTATACCGGTGAAGGGTGTCTTATCAAGAATAGGCACTCCAAGTAGCTTATAGAACTCTTCCATTATGGGCACCAACTGATAATCTTGGAAGGTAAAACAATGATTCTTAGCATCAATGAATTGGAACAGAACATTCATCATGTCTTCTTCGAAACTAGGGGTAACCAAACTGAGTAGATAGCCATGCCTTTTGGTGAATTGAGAGTTTTCTGGAACCTTTTGAGACTAAATCCTTAAGCTTGGAAGGTACTCTTACAAAGTTGATTCGAATAGTATTTCTGCGAGTGGAAGCCATGACTTACAATAAGGGACAAAGATAAATCCCTAGGTCCTTGAAACGGTTAGTGAAAATGTTATGATGTCATGATGTCATGATGTTATTTTCATGTTTAAACAAGTAGCAAACACAAACAAATCCCAAAAGAGCCTTAGGTTTAAAGGCTTGCATGAGGTCCATAGGTAAGTACCCTTTTCTATTGAAGTTAAGTTGGCTCAACCTGTCCTAAAATAGTAATCGGGTTCTAGGAATCTCATATCACGGATCTTTCTCGAAGGTTTTATTTTAGTATGACAACTGATTTTCCACCAAAACATCCCGCGAGTCGAATCTTAATGAGCGTAGCATCGAGTATCAACCAACCTTGGACGACACCAAAGTAGGCTATCTCACTACCTTCTAATGGCCAAGATGGGTCAATTAAGATTCTAAAAGTTAGTTAGTGTAATGACACCACGCAGAAGTCTAATGTTATCCTTGACTGACTCAAGGAACATTAGTACAAACTAAAGTGTCGCACTAACCATAGCCATCATTTCAACTGTATCGTTCTACACCGTACAATCTTCATGATCTATTGCTACTTACCTAAGGCACCCCTAGATCTGGGTGTAGGATCTTACAAGAAATAATAAACCCAAGCAACCCTTAAAGTTAAAGCAGACAAAGCACACAATTTTTAAGCAAGTAAAGTGATCTAAACTCTTAAGGTAACCCCTCTGTTTAAGTACTCCCCAACAGAGTCCCTAGTTCTGTAATACGGTGGGAGAATTGACTTTTTTAGAATTTTATCGCAAATGTTGCGGATAGCAAGAGTCGTCGCCGAATTTTCTTTTATCCAACAAGGAAAGGGTGAAAAGAATAGGAAAGACCTTGATTGATTTTGAGTTCAGGGGGTAAGTTATGAAAAGGAAAGGTGTTAACACTCTTTTCATCCGTAGTTATCTACGGGCTCTTAATTGCTAGCTCACTTTAAAAAATTGCTTTGTAAGTGTGATTATTTGAAAATATTTTGAAATGCCAATGTAAGACAGACTTTATAATGATTCTTGTATTAGTGCTCAAGAATGCGTACATAGTGTTTTAAAAATATTTGTTCGAAAGTGTAGTGTGAGAAATGTTTTGTTTGTGAGAAAAGTTGTGAGCAAGCAATTAGGAGTTTCTTACCCACTAAAGTCTTTCTTATTCTTTTCCTTATTCTTTAGAGACATTTCTATCCATACCATTATTTGGTAGGTAGCCCTATCTATTGGATGTATAGGGACCTGTGAAGGTTCATCGAATGGTCATAGAAAGCAACATCCAATGATACTTTAGCAATTCGAAGGAACTGTCATCATATTATTCGTAGGCAACAAGGGACTTGATCATCTTTTCGTAGGCAACTCGAGGGACATCGCAGGAGTATGATCTTTATTCGAAGGGACTATGATGATTTAATTGAGGGTCTTTGCTAAAGTACCCTTACCTTCGAGGGACATGACCATTTATCTGAAGGCAACAAGAGGGAATTATCCTAGAGGTGTATGTGTGTAAAGTGATTCAATTACAATTATGTTATCTTGGAATTATTTAAGGTTATCTACTGATTAATTTTATCTTGCCATACAAGCCTATTGCTACACAGTTATATGTATACAAGGCATAAAGTATATGTGTGAAAAAGTAAAGTCATACGCTATTACAATGCCTTAGGGCAGCTACATGATAAAGAAATTATACAGAAATTTAAACTAGGTTATTACAAAATTTGTACATCCTATACAATTTGTCTAATAAAATAAATAGTAAAATAAAATAAAAATGTTAGTAAATTATTTTTTTAAAAATCCTAAAGTCTAAAATATTGAAAATCAATTTTTTTTGTGTATTTTTGGTTTGATTTTATATGTTAAAAAAACCTAATGTCTACTTTTTAATTACAAATTAATTAATTTAATTGCAAAAACCTAATTATAAACTAATTAAATTAATTGATAAAAAAAAAGAATAAACCAAATTTTTTGATTTTATAAGTTTTTTCTGATTTTTTATTGGATTAAAAAAAAGGGTTAAAAGAAAGAAAATAAAAAAAGGGTTGAAAAATTGGTAAGAAAAAGGTTGCAGGCGTTGGGACTTGAACCCGCGCCATTGATCTCAACAACATGCCTTTTTGCCACTGCGCCAGTTAATAGTCTGTGATATGGAATAAAACGATTCCATTTGTAATAATCTTGTGTTTTATCCTGAAAATAAAAAAATAATTTTCCAGAAGGGGGATTGAACCCACGCACCTACGTTTACCAAACATACGCTTCACCACCAGGCCACTTGTTGTTATGCGTTAGTGAATTGAAATTTAAACAACAAATAATAAAAACATCAATTCAGAGACGCCGGAGTCAAACTCCGCTCATCTTCTTTGATCAACATGAATCATGAATCCTACAAAAATAAATGACTTGGAACAAAACAAGTGCCTAGATTACATAAACAGATCATTGTGAATTTAATGGTGGTGTCCTTTTCTCTTGAATGTGCATGTAAACAGAGTTTTTAAGAAAACAACAGTTCATTCTCTAACGATGGCAGATCATGTTCTCTATGTTAGAGCTTGATATTTTTGGTTCAAACATGTCTCACAGATCATGTTAAACACATTTGGGCAATCAAAAGTAAACAATAATGCATAGATTGACAAATTCGAATTGAGAAATTTTTCACCAAACCAGAGTGCTTGAGCATGGTGTTCTGGACGTGGAATGGGATGCTTCTTGGCTTGGATGAGTTCCTGGAAACTTCAGGAGGTTGATTTAATCCTTGGTTTAGACTGAAATAGGCTGGCGGTTTTGATACAATATGGAACTATTCTTTGAAAATTTTGTGTTTTAAAACCCTTATTTTTTAAGGTAGCCTTCGTGTCTTCTCTTCACTGATGATGTCCTCTATTTATAAGCATCATATTAAGTCAACAAAAATGAATGGAAATCATGAGGAGTTAAGTGTGAATCAAACATGATAAAACATGTTTTCAAGCTTCCAAATTTAAAAATTCTTGCCAAAATCAATTAAAAAACGTCCAAAACAAATGAAATTCTCTTTCCATATTGAGGAAACACAGTTTTGGCAAGTTGGATATGTGATCTTGGGTTTCAAAATGATCCAAAACAAAAGCCCATATGCCTTGGTCCATCATTTTCTATTTTATTTGATTTATTTTGCTTTTAATTGAATAAAAATCAAAATAAATGAAATAAAAATAAAAGACAACGCGTGAATGGACTTATTGGTCCTTAAACATGTCATGAACACGTTTGAACTTAAAAACTTAGGACCATGAGCAAACTTGTGATGCAAGGCTTGAAAATGGTCATGAGGGTACCTTGAAGTGTATGAGGAACCATGAAATCTACTTGAGGCATTAGAAGTTCAATTTTATTTAAGGAAAGTCAAACCCTTATTATAGGTCAAATTGTTTAGGAGGAGGATTTGTCTGGTCAACCCTTAAGTATTCTTGAGAAATTGAGAATCCTAGGAGCATGAGGTGTCTTGAATCAATTGTCTTCAAAAATGGGAGGGAAAAGTTTATGGTACAACAGCAGTCGTGCGACATGATTGACCAAAGAAGTTGGTTCATCAAGTGGGGTAAGAAAATTTGGAAATAGTTTCCCAAAGAAGAAAGAACAAGATGCCAGTGCAGTGTTATCCAGAAGACCAAGAAGAAGGTATCTACAACAACACGTTGCAGATGTCACTCCCATCATTAATACCACACTAACTTATCATCCACAGTTCCCCCAAGAAGTTCAGCAGCCTCGACAATAGACTTACAAAACACAACAACCTCAACAATAGGCTTACAACAATCAACAATCAAAATACAATAATCAACAAAACAGAGTAAGAAGTGCGCCATGTTTTGATCTGATCCCTATGACTTATGAAGAATTGTTACCTGGATTATTTCAAAAGAATCTGGTTCAGAAAAGAACACCACATGCTATCCTGAAAGATATCCCATCTAGGTATAAAACAAATGCTCATTGTGCTTTTCACTAAGGAGCTCCAGGTCATAATACTTGTGATCGATGGAAATAGAACTGACTGTTTTGAAATGCTGGTTCGCGAAATGTCGCGGTAAGCAAGAGTCGCCACCGTCTTTTATTTTCTCCAATAAGGAAAGGACAAAAGCACAGCAAAATTCCTTTTCGAGATGTTTCTCGGTTCAGGAGGTAGATTTATAGAAAGGGAAGGTGTTAGCACCCTTTCTATTTGTGGTTATCCATGGGCTCTTAGGTACTTGCTCACTATGTTTTCAAAAAATGTTTGCTTTTCTTGTGATTGTGGGTTTTGAAAAAAGTTTCGTTTTGAAAACTTCTAGGTAACTCTTGTATCAGTCCTCAAGAGTGTATGAAGTGTTTGTTTGAAAACTTTTTGAAAGTGTAGGTGCGAAAAGTATTTTTGTTTTTTGAAAGAGCAAGTACCCATGAGAAATCTACCTACTCTAAGGAATTAAGCTGTGTAAGAGTCCTTTAGACAGTACTATCCCACTATTGAGAAGTAGGTAGCACCGTCGTTGGAGTTATTCAGGTCAATTCGATTATAGGGACATGTGTGGTCACCAAAGCAACAGTAAGACGCCTTAGCGGTAACCCTAATATCCTAGATCCTTTTTATCCAAGGCAACCGTTTCGAGGAAACTGGATCTTTAGACAGGAGGGCGACCTCTAAAACACCCTATACTTAATGACCACGTCGAGGAAACCAAGTGAGGCATACCCTAGGAGTGTCATGTGCACATGTGTCAGGTTTCATGTTTAAATTATCTTTGCACATTTTATGGTGAGCTACGGGTTGATTTTAATTTTCAGGTAAGTCTTGTCATGCATAGTTAACAGTTAATAATTGTGCGGAAAGTAAATTGCGGAAAGTAAATCTACGCTATTACAAGGCGTCGGGTATTTACATCGCCAAAAACATAACCCTTGAAAAGTAAATGCGAGAAAATAAAAGAAAGCGATAAAAGTCCTAATTACGCTATTACATCCTCGGAACAATTACATAAATATAATCAAAAATAATAATGCGCGAAAAGAAATCGAATCGGGAAAAGTCTTAGGGCTTTGACCCTTTTTGAGAAAAGAATGGAATTTGGTCCCTTTTTGCAATTAATTAAATATTAAACCTAAAACTAATTAATTAATTAATTAAAATAAAAAGTATTTTTTATGTTTTTTATGTCTTAATGAAAAATAAAATAAAAGGATTAAAAGTGTCAAAAGAAAAAACCCTAATTCTAATTTATTTTAAATAATTGAGAAAGAGTTAGAGTTAACCTAATTAACTAAATTAATTATATTTAGAATTTCTTTACAAAATAATAATTAATAGTGAAATTAATAAATAAAAATATTTACATTTTTTAATTGTCTGAATTTATTATGAAAAGTAATTATGTGAGTTAATTAAATAATAATAATAATTAATAATAATAATTAGTAAAAGAAAATAAAAAGAAAAACAAAATAAAAAGGAATAATAAAGAAAAAGAACCCAGGGGGTGCTGGCCCATTAGGAGGTGCAGATTGCAATTTATGGCCCACTAATACTCAAGCCCTTCTGACTTTCTTGAATTGTCCAGCGCATAGTTGACTAGGGAACATGGTGTTCATCATCTCTTGGCCACTGGATCACTGCTTGAAGCCACATGGCATGATGGGACATGGGGTTCATGGTGGAACACGTTGGGCATCCTGCATAGAATCATGTTAAGAAAAGAAATAAACGTTTTGGGTGGACCTGGGAATCGAACCCAGGTCCCAACGCCTGCTGAACACCTGGCCAACCACTCCACCAACTTGCACGCTTTGTTATAAGAATAAGAAGAAAATATAATATATAAAAATTAGTAAATATGCTGAAACACAAAACAAGCGCGCGTTTTACTTGAATCGTCCAACCAGGAAGCAACACGTCCTTCGTCTTCTTCGTTGAATCTGCAAAACAAAGATTAGATAGCGGGGGTTTTTAACCCCCACAATTTGGCATGAGGAAAAATAGTGAATAGAATCCTGGTGCACATAAATATTTCGCGAGGGTGGATTTAAACTCCTCTTGTCTCAACGATTTCAGCCATATGCCTCATGAATCCTAATTTTACTTGGTTTAAATAGCCCTAATTCCAGAACTCAAAAACCTTAGAATTTGTTCATGGCATCTCTGGATTTAGGACGTTTTAATCCAATTAACCCATGCCAAAAGCTTCGTATGATTCCTATGAACACAAACCAACCACAAGAATATGTTAAATATGCATGAATCAATATATACGATTATGGAAAAAAGCTTCAAACCGTGACACTGTAATGGGCGATTCCTGGAGTTTTAGTATTGGAATTTGAATGTAACACGTCCAGGGAACCTCCTGCAGGGTATTAGAATCAAGAAAATGCCTTGAATTGGCCTGGAAGATTGAAAACAGTTTTGAGTTTTCTTTGAATTTTCTCAATGTGATTATGGCTTTTTCTGTAGCAAATTCCCGTCCATGGCATTAGGTTTAGCTTATGTATATATAGTAGAAGGGAATTAGGTTACAATCTTGCAAGGAAATCCATGAAATAATGGTTGGAATATTTGATTTGTAATCACATCTTTTTGCATCTTTTTGATTGAGAAAACTTGCCAAACTTGTAGATTTTTGTCCCTTTGATTGGCACACGAAATTCTCAGCATATCTTGAGCTTGTTTGCTTCACCAAAAGATTGAAAAAACATATCTTTATATTTTCCTACAATTTAAATCAATTAAATGAATTAATATTAATAAAAAATCCAATTAATTAATAAAAATAAGAAAAATAAATTCAAATAATCTTAATGGGTCGTGCATAGGCCTTGGGTAAAGTTTCAAGAAGGAATTTGAGGCCCATTAGCAAAAACAAAGTGTTTTGAGCAAAGTTGACTTTTGCAAATCACAAAAATTTCCCAACTTCTCCAATGCATATCTTGCTCAATTTTGGTCATATGAACATGTTCTTGGACATTTTGGAAAGGTCTTGAAGTCCTCTAACCAATGCCTTTGGTCCCATGTCATTTGGAATTACCAATCTCAAGTTATGGTCTTTGACTTAAAGTGCATTTTTGTTGACTTTTGAAATTGACCTATAATGTAGAAATTGATAACTTTTTGTGAGAGCATTTCTTGGACTTGGAATGTGAATATGAGTTGTAGGAAATGTCATCCCCTTCAAAATGAGCATTGGATGGGATTTTTCTGATGAACCATGAAAAAGTTGTGCTTTGGTCAAGATACAGTTGACTTTTCTACTGTCCAAAAATAGTAACTTTGGGCATCTTGGTGATTTTTGAGCCATGCTTGTGGAATCATGATCAAGACTTGATCAAATGATGATTGTGGCCTCAAAATAAGATGTTGACCAAAAAATTTTACCTTTGGTTGCAAAATGACCATTTTACCCCTGTAGTTGATTGTGAGGCCAATGAAGCTTTTGACTGTGCAAACTGGCATTTTGAGCCTTGAGAATTGACATGTAGATGCTTGACAATGTATATAGGCCTATGGGACTTGATTGAGCCATTGAAAACCTCAGATTCCTTGAAAGAACCAAAACCCTAATTTTGACTGACTTAGGATGTGTTTGGACTGTGCAACCCTTGAGAGATCTTGAACCATGTGAAGATGATTCTTGATAAATCTTGAAGAATATGGGAGGGAAAATTTTGGGGTACAACAGTTGCCCCTGTTCAATCTTCTTAGACCTGAGGATGTAGATTGGCTTGCGTGCCTTTCGTGATCCGAAGGTGGAAGATGATTGAACACTAGAGTGCCTAGAAATTTGCACTCGCATAGTGGAGTATCAACAATGTGATGTCGGGAATGGGCTTATAGATGCCATTTGGAGAGATGATGGTAGGAGGATAGGCTTATAGATGCCATATGGGGAGGTGACAGAATCTTGTCGGGGATGGGCTTATAGATGCCATCTGGAAATGTAATGGATAGTTGTAGAGATGGGCTTAAAGATGCCATCTGGAAATGCTGATCGCATAAGAGTTTCCTTAGCGGGAACTTGCGTACCTGAGAAAGAAAGATAATTTCTTGGCCTGTTACAGGTGTTGATCTTCAAACTCTTCATGTAGATAACTTTCCTGGCAAGATACAGGTATAGACCTACAATCAATCGCTCACAGATATGCCCTGGCTAGCTACAGGTATCGAATCTGGAACTTCAAAAAGTTGATCGAGATAGCTTTCCTGGATGGACACAGGTGTAGACCTCTAATCAGTCGCTCACAGATATGCCCTGGCTAGATACAGGTATCGAATCTGGCACTTCCCAAGGTTGATCGAGATAGCTTTCCTGGCTGGATACAGGTGTAGACCTCTAATCAGTCGCTCACAGACATGCCCTGGCTAGATACAGGTATCGAATCTGGAACTTAAAATGTTGATCGAGATAGCTTTCCTGGCTGGATACAGGCGTATACCTCTAATCAGTCGCTCACAGATGTGCCCTGGCTAGATACAGGTATCGAATCTGGAACTTAAAATGTTGGTGGGTTGTCTCTACTGACAGGTTATCTCAGAAAAATCTTTAGGAATCGATTTAACTGAACCAAGGGAGGTTTTGTCTTCTTTGACGAGTCGTCTCTTTTAACGGGTGGTCTTCAGGCTGTCTTCATTGACAGGTTGTCTTTATTAACGGGTTGTCTTCAATGACGGGTTGTCTTCAATGACGGGTTGTCTTCAATGACGGGTTGTCTTCAATGACAGGTTGTCTTCAATGACAGGTTGTCTTCAATGACATGTTGTCTTCAATGACGGGTTGTCTTCAATGACATGTTGTCTTCAATGACAGGTTGTCTTCAATGACGGGTTGTCTTCAATGACAGGTTGTCTTCAATGACAGGTTGTCTTCAATGATAGGTTGTCTTCAATGACGGGTTGTCTTCAATGACAGGTTGTCTTCAATGATAGGTTGTCTTCAATGACGAGTTGTCTTCAATGACAGGTTGTCTTCAATGACAGATTGTCTTTATTGACGGGTTGTCTTTATTGACGGGTTGTCTTCCATGACAGGTTGTCTTCAATGACGGGTTGTCTTCAATGACAGGTTGTCTTCAACAACGGGTTGTCTTCAATGACTAGTTGTCTTCAATGACGGGTTGTCTTCCATGACAGGTTGTCTTCAATGACGGGTTGTCTTTATTGACGGGTTAGGAATCGATTTGACTGGATTCGTCTTCTTTGACTGGATTTGTCTTCTTTGATTGGATTCGTCTTCTTTGACTGGATTTGGAGTCTAACTGCATCTTTCCTGAAAGGTAAAGGTTAGTCATATGCCATGCATGATATGGATCAAGCAATGATGTTCTCAACATAAATGAGATTGTATGATATGATGCGTATATGCATGCATGTGTCATGATGTATGACAATGTGATGTTTATGAATGTATTTTCGTCTGAGAAAATAAATCCTTGACGAATGCCGGGAAGTTCGTTGAATCCTTGGCTGATGTTGAAGAGTAGGGTTCTCCGTTTCCGCTGGGGATGATGAACGAAGATGATTGCAAGAATAAACCGGTAGGAGAAGATGACTCCGTTGGGGAATAAACCTAGCGAAGATATTACTCTGCGGGGAAATTACTCTGTGGGAAGAGATACTTCGCTGAGATTTTGATGATAACTCCGCTGGGGATTCCGTTGATAAGCTTTGTTGAGGGAATTTGATGAACTCTGCTGGGGATAGGAAGAACTTCGCTGAGGACGATCTTTCTGTTGCAATTTGCTGAGGATAACCCAGTTAGACTCTGGTGGGGGATAATCCTTTGAATATGGCTGGGGAGAGATTTGTACTCTGCAGGGGATAAGCTTCCAGAATCTACTGGGGAAATGATTCAACTCTCCTGGGGAAACTTTTGAGGAAATGGCTCCACTGGGGTATCTTGTATTTCGCCGGGGAACAATCTTATATTTTGTCGAGGAATATTAAGACTGTCGGGGATGCTTGCTGAAGAATATTTGTATACTCTGCTAGGGAATATTAAGATCTTCTGGGGATACCCAACTTCTTCAGGACTGATGATAGACCAACTATGCTCGGGGGAGAGTATTGCTGACTTGCTGGGGATACTGTGCCTTTTTGGGGCTGATGGGAGACCAACTCTGCTTGGGGAGAGTATTGCTAAATCATGCCTTACTCGGTGGGTAGTGAAGGTATCTTGGTCAAATTCCTCAGCTGAATCTACCTTTGTACTTGGTGAGCAAAGCAGCTATACAGTTTGCCCAATTCTTATTGCCCCAGCTTCTGTGGGAGAAGGTACCTGTGGAGGTCCTTGATAACTACCGATCGACAAATCTTCTTCTGGTAGGCGAGTGACGAGATGACGGGACATAGTCGTACGCTGTGATCCCTAACTTTTGCCTGGACCGCCCTTTCGGGTTTTCAGTCCACCGGGATACCCTTTTTTGCCCAAGCCGCCTTTTCAGGTTTTCGACTTGCCGGGTGTATAGATTTTTCATTTTCATCCCTTATTTTTGCCCGAACCCTTTTGGTTCGCCGGGAAGCCCTTATTTTTTCCTAGGCCAGTCGACCTAGCGGGTCTTTGATTATGCGTAGTATTTTTCCGACTATGTCCATACTCTCAGGATGTAGGGAGTTGTCACTGTCAGTAGTGTTGTGTTGTCATATTTCCAGAAGATCATCGTTTGATCGTGCATGATTCGTTGCTGGAATTCATGTCCAATGCCCCAAGTGACTCAGGCGGAGATTTGCCCCCGGCTGTTTGGCATTTTGAGAGATTCCTTGAATCTTGACTTGACTGCCCCAGATGATGGACAATGCTCATGTCGTGCCCCCGGATTGGAAGTGTTTTTCCACTTGATGTGATCCTTTGTATTGAGAAGGTTTTCTGTTCACTAGATATTCGTCGTGCGAATTTCTCTGCTGTTGAACAAATAGTCATATGCAAACAATATTATTTTAAGAATGCAAAGCTTATGTCTGTCTTGAAGTTTTTGAAAATGCAGTTTTCAATAAAACAAGTGAATTTTTGTAAAATGTGATGTCAACTCAAGATTTTACAGCAAGCCCTACAGGAGTCAGGATACCTTTTGTAACAGTATGCTTTTGAACTAACCCATGCTTCAGCTAGGACTTTCAAGGGTTATAACGTGGCATGGTTCACGGTTCAAGAAACAAAGGATAAAGGCTCAAAGTATATTTGTACCCACCCGCTCTTCGTGATGTTCTTCAAACCTAAACTCAGCTAATCGTGCATTAGATCTTACTTGATTCTTTGCTTTGATATACCAGTGGTGGTTCGGATATTGACAATTTATTTTGAATAGGCAGTCATTTCTTTTTTGTTGAGGGTTTATAGGACCTCCTTCTTTTTGATTTCGTTATCCCTGTTTTTTGCCTGAACTATTTCTTTTGTGATTACAGTCAGCGGGATGCCCCAGTTTTGTAAGTCTCCTTCATAGGTTTTGACTTAATGGGCTTTTATTTTTGAGAGGTAATGACTACCTGTCTTTATGATTATTGGAACCATTACTGTCTTTTCGTCTCGGAAGGACTTCTTTGATGCCATTCATTGTGCACCTGGATTAACTGAGAACACTACCCTTCCCCAGGTTATGATTAAGGGTTTTAATTTTTGAAAAGAAAAACTCCAACTTCTTTGGCTCAAAGGGGTTGACGAGGGATTATCTTCCTTATTACTCCACTGTTTAGGATTTGAAACAATGCATGTACCTCATCAGCGGGGTCTGTTCAAAAGCATACTGTAAAGATTGTGGTATCGTTTTTGTCATCCTCCCTCAAAAGGCTTAGAATTTTTAATCGAGAGTTGAACATCAAAAAATAAAAGCAATTTTGAATATAGTGAACACAATTACTTCAAAACAGACACGTGTAATGCATTAATGAAATAAGAGAGTTTGACATGATAATTGTTTGAATAAGCAAAGAAAAATACAATATCAAAATTCAAATGAACAAAAGTCTCTCAATCCTAGCCATGTTTTGGCAAGGGAGCAGTGATCACATTGGGAGTCTCGGGCGCTTCGAACTCGACCTCCTTTGCATCGATTAGGTCCTGAACCTTGTTCCTCAAAGTCTAACAATCGTCTGTATCATGCCCCGGGCTGTCAGAATGATAAGCGCAGCGGGCGTTGGGGTTATACCTTGAAGGTGTCTTGTTGGGATTCTTAGGAGGGTCCCTTAGAGTTACCAAATTGATCTTCAGCAACTGTAGCAATATCTGGGACAAGGTCATGCTGAGAGGAGTGAATTGCCTTATAGGTCTCTCTTCCCTTTGTTGGTTGCGGTGTTGAGGAGCACTGGCCGATTTTGAAATAACTATTGTGTTGACATCTTGGCGGTGTTCGGACCTATTCTGCCCTCTTGAACCGTAGACGGCACTAGATTCTTTCTTGAATGGTTTTTTCTCAGTGTTCGAGGAGTCACCCTTTTGTATCTTCCCAGACTTGATACCAGCTTCTATCCTCTCACCAGTCAAGATCAGATCGGTAAACCCAGCAGAAGAATTCCCAATCATATGGTTGAAGAAAGGACCAGACAGGGTCCCCAAGAACATATCCACAAGCTCACGGTCCGTCAAAGGTGGTTGCACCCTTCCAGCCAGGTCTCTCCACTTTTGGGCATACTCCTTGAATCCTTCACCCATCCCTAGTGACATACCCTGGAGTTGGGTACGCGTAGGAGCGAGGTCGGAATTATACTGATACTGCTTATAGAACGCAGTGGCCAAGTCCTCCCAGTTACGAATGCTGGCTCCATCCAGCTGATAGAACCATTCGAGTTGAGTCCCTGAAAGACTATCCTGGAAGAAATGGATCCATAAATTCTTGTCAGCAGTGTAAGGTTGGATCTTCCTTACATATGATTGGAGGTGCAGCTTAGGACAGGAAGCTCCGTCGTGCTTTGCAAAAGCAGGCGCCTTGAACTTGTGGGGGATCACCACCCCAGAGGATAAGCCTATGTCTCCAAAGTCCAACCCGGGCACATGCTGAATCTCCATAGCACTTAAGCGGTCTTCCAGCTGTTTGTACCTATCCTCGGCAGGAGGGTATTGTTCATCATTATAATCCGTCTCGTTGTCGGAGACCACGGGACTAGGAACCCTTCTCTCTTGGGGACTGTCTTTGCCTACAGATGAGGTAGTCAGCTCAACCTCATTCTGTAATCCATTCCCAGATCTGCGTCTAGTATTGAACAAAACAGTCCTCTTCTTCTTCTTCTTCCTCTCTTTCAGAATCAGAGTCTTCAAATCCTGTTGACCCTGCGCTAGGCTCATAACCAACTCTTGAAACTGGGCATTCTGGGCCTGGAGGGCCTTGATATCTTGTTCAGCGGAAGGTTCAGTAGACATGATGATTGCTGAAATAAACAGCGAAGAAGATAAGCGACCTGTAAAAAGTGTACCTGCAATGCAATGATATGTATGATATATGTATGCAATGTTTTCAAGGATCTCGCGGGGTAAACAGAGAAACTTGTTAGAATTTGACCCCGGTAGCTTGATTGAAGGAACTTCGTGTTGTTGAGAGTCCTTCTTCAAGAGTCAAAGCTCACCATATCGAGTGGGTCATAGCCCCTGACTCAAGTTATCGTGTTTTGATCTCCAAACAACCTTGGCTAGAGGAAAATAAATCCCCTTTGCCCCTTGCTAGACATTTGGTTCATCATGACCTGCATCACAAACCCTTGAGATCCTTGAAATGGTTAAGGAAATGTTATGGTATGATGTTATGATGTTATGTTATGCATGGAGTGATGTAAGTAAACCCTGTTATAAGCCAGATTAAGGACTGTAAACAAAACCTACAAGGAACTCATGTTGTCAGATAACAAGAATGTGCAAGTAGTTCAAGTTTGAAGGCACACAAGTCACATAAAAGTGCCCTTAGATTTCAGGCCGGCATGAAGTTTAGGTACTACCCTCTTTCAGTTTCAGTTGGTTAAGACCTGTCCTAGAAAATAGTAACTGGGTTCTAGAGGATCTCAATATCACTGACTACCCTCAATCGGTCATAACTCCAGCTTCGCAACCTTTTCTTGCGGCCAGAACCATCGCGAGAGTTTAGCCTCAATGAGTGTAGCATACTGCTACTGTTCTATGGCCAAGTTGGGTCAATTTAAGGTTCTAAGGTCGGTTGGTGCTTAATGACTCCTCAGAAGACCCATATTCTCCTCGTTCCAACACAAGGGATATCGGTACAGACCAAGGTGTCACACCAACGTAGCTACTACTTCACCCGTGTTGGTCTACGCCGGACAGGTCCCTCACAGTTTATTGCTACCTAAAGGGTATTCCCCAGATCCGGGTTAGGATCTATGAAGCTTCGATGCAAGCACACAATATTAAAGCAAACAAGGCATACAATTGAAAACATAGAATGATCTAATCCTAAGGTACGCCTCACTTATCAATATTCCCCAGCAGAGTCTCCAGTTTTGTGATCGGTGGAAATAGAACTGACTATTTTGAAATGCTGGTTCGCGAAATGTCGCGGTAAGCAAGAGTCGCCACCGTCTTTTATTTTCTCCAATAAGGAAAGGACAAAAGCACAGCAAAATTCCTTTTCGAGATGTTTCTCGGTTCGGGAGATAGATTTATAGAAAGGGAAGGTGTTAGCACCCTTTCTATCCGTGGTTAACCACGGGCTCTTAGGTACTTGCTCACTATGTTTTCAAAAAATGTTTGCTTCTCTTGTGATTGTGGGTTTTGAAAAAAGTTTCATTTTGAAAACTTCTAGGTAACTCTTGTATCAGTCCTCAAGAGTGTATGAAGTGTTTGTTTGAAAACTTTTTGAAAGTGTAGGTGCGAAAAGTATTTTTGTTTTTCGAAAGAGAAAGTACCCAGGAGAAATCTACCTACTCTAAGGAATTAAGCTGTGTAAGAGTCCTTTAGACAGTACTATCCCACTATTGAGAAGTAGGTAGCACCGTCGTTGGAGTTATTCGGGTCAATTCGATTATAGAGACATGTGTGGTCACCAAGCAACAGTAAGACGCCTTAGCGGTAACCCTAATATCCTAGATCCTTTTTATCCGAGGCAACCGTTTCGAGGCAACTGGATCTTTAGACAGGAGGGCGACCTCTAAAACACCCTATACTTAATGACCACGTCGAGGCAACCAAGTGAGGCGTACCCTAGGAGTGACATGTGCACGTGTGTCAGGTTTCATGTTTAAATTATCTTTGCACATTTTATGGTGAGCTACGGGTTGATTTTAATTTTCAGGCAAGTCTTGTCATGCATAGTTAACAGTTAATAATTGTGCGGAAAGTAAATTGCGGAAAGTAAATCTACGCTATTACAAGGCGTCGGGTATTTACATCGCCAAAAACATAACCCTTGAAAAGTAAATGCGAGAAAATAAAAGAAAGCGATAAAAGTCCTAATTACGCTATTACATCCTCGGAACAATTACATAAATATAATCAAAAATAATAATGCGCGAAAAGAAATCGAATCGGGAAAAGTCTTAGGGCTTTGACCCTTTTTGAGAAAAGAATGGAATTTGGTCCCTTTTTGCAATTAATTAAATATTAAACCTAAAACTAATTAATTAATTAATTAAAAGAAAAAGTATTTTTTATGTTTTTTATGTCTTAATGAAAAATAAAATAAAAGGATTAAAAGTGTCAAAAGAAAAAACCCTAATTCTAATTTATTTTAAATAATTGAGAAAAAGTTAGAGTTAACCTAATTAACTAAATTAATTATATTTAGAATTTCTTTACAAAATAATAATTAATAGTGAAATTAATAAATAAAAATATTTACATTTTTTAATTGTCTGAATTTATTATGAAAAGTAATTATGTGAGCTAATTAAATAATAATAATAATTAATAATAATAATTAGTAAAAGAAAATAAAATGAAAAACAAAATAAAAAGGAATAATAAAGAAAAAGAACCCAGGGGGTGCTGGCCCATTAGGAGGTGCAGATTGCAATTTATGGCCCACTAATACTCAAGCCCTTCTGACTTTCTTGAATTATCCAGCGCATAGTTGACTAGGGAACATGGTGTTCATCATCTCTTGGCCACTGGATCACTGCTTGAAGCCACATGGCATGCTGGGACATGGGGTTCATGGTGGAACACGTTGGGCATCCTGCATAGAATCATGTTAAGAAAAGAAATAAACGTTTTGGGTGGACCTGGGAATCGAACCCAGGTCCCAACGCCTGCTGAACACCTGGCCAACCACTCCACCAACTTGCACGCTTTGTTATAAGAATAACAAGAAAATATAATATATAAAAATTACTAAATATGCTGAAACACAAAACAAGCATGCGTTTTATTTGAATCGTCCAACCAGGAAGCAACACGCCCTTCGTCTTCTTCGCTGAATCTGCAAAACAAAGATTAGATAGCGGGGGGTTTTTAACCCCCACAATTTGGCATGAGGAAAAATAGCGAATAGAATCCTGGTGCACATAAATATTTCGCGAGGGTGGATTTAAACTCGTCTTGTCTCAACGATTTCAGCCATATGCCTCATGAATCCTAATTTTACTTGGTTTACAAAGCCCTAATTCCAGAACTCAAAAACCCTAGAATTTGTTCATGGCATCTCTGGATTTAGGATGTTTTAATCCAATTAACCCATGCCAAAAGCTTCATATGATTCCTATGAACACAAACCAACCACAAGAATATGTTAAATATGCATGAATCAATATATACGATTATGGAAAAAAGCTTCAAACTGTGGCACTGTAATGGGCGATTCTTGGAGTTTTAGTATTGGAATTTGAATGTAACACGTCCAGGGAACCTCCTGCAGGGTATTAGAATCAAGAAAATGCCTTGAATTGGCCTGGAAGATTGAAAACAATTTTGAGTTTTCTTTGAATTTTCTCAATGTGATTATGGCTTTTTCTGCAGCAAATTCCCGTCCATGGCATTAGGTTTAGCTTATGTATATATAGTAGAAGGGAATTAGGTTACAATCTTGCAAGGAAATCCATGAAATAATGGTTGGAATATTTGATTTGTAATCACATCTTTTTGCATCTTTTTGATTGAGAAAACTTGCCAAACTTGGAGATTTTTGTCCCTTTGATTGGCACACGAAATTCTCAGCATATCTTGAGCTTGTTTGCTTCACCAAAAGATTGAAAAAACATATCTTTATATTTTCCTACAATTTAAATCAATTAAATGAATTAATATTAATAAAAAATCCAATTAATTAATAAAAATAAGAAAAATAAATTCAAATAATCTTAATGGGTCGTGCATAGGCCTTGGATAAAGTTTCAAGAAGGAATTTGAGGCCCATTAGCAAAAACAAAGTGTTTTGAGCAAAGTTGACTTTTGCAAATTCACAAAAATTTCCCAACTTCTCCAATGCATATCTTGCTCAATTTTGATCATATGAACATGTTCTTGGACATTTTGGAAAGGTCCTGAAGTCCTCAAATCAATGCCTTTGGTCCCATGTCATTTGGATTTACAAATCTTAAGTTATGGTCTTTGACTTAAAGTGCATTTTTGTTGACTTTTGAAATTGACCTATAATGTAGAAATTGATAACTTTTTGTGAGAGCATTTCTTGGACTTGAAATGTGAAGATGAGTTGTAGGAAACGTCATCCCCTTCAAAATGAGAATTGGATGGGATTTTTATGATGAACCATGAAAAAGTTGTGCTTTGGTCAAGATACAGTTGACTTTTCTACTGTCCAAAAATAGTAAATTTGGGCATCTTGATGATTTTTGAGCCATGCTTTTGGAATCATGATCAAGACTTGATCAAATGATGATTGTGGCCTCAAAAGAAGATGTTGACCAAAAATTTTGACTTTTGGTTGCAAAATGACCATTTTACCCCTATAGTTGATTGTGAGGCCAATGAAGCTTTTGACTGTGCAAACTGGCATTGTGAGCCTTGAGACTTGACATGTAGATGCTTGACAATGTATATAGGCCTATGGGACTTGATTGAGCCATTGAAAACCTCAGATTCCTTGAAAGAACCAAAACCCTAATTTTGACTGGCTTAGGAGGTGTTTGGACTGTGCAACCCTTGAGAGATCTTGAACCATGTGAAGATGATTCTTGATAAATCTTGAAGAATATGGGAGGGAAAATTTTGGGGTGCAACAGTACTGAAAACTATTTCCCATTGAATATTGAAGTTCATAAATTGGTCATAAGTAGTATCTTATCATTTAGATACGTTGGTCCAAATGTGCAAGCTAATCCGCTACCTAATCATGGAGAACATGTTGTGAATATGGTGGGTGGGTATCCCAGCGAATACCATATCTTTGATGCCTATCAGTTGAAAGGAGATTTGGTGCAAATGTGTGCTACCCTTTACGGAATGATTTAAAGACACAACTATGGTTCTTACCAAATCTGTTGTAGATACTCTCGTGGATGTCATATTATGAAAAGAGGTCTTCAACAACTACTAGATCAAGGTCTCATAATAGTCACCAGATACCGAGATGATAATGAAGTGAATATGATTGAAGATGATTCCGCGGAATTTATAACCATTGATAACAGTGTGCTAATTCCCATTAAGGCATATGCCAGGTATGCTAAAGAACCTACAATTGAAGATCTCAACATAGTGGCTCTTGTAGAGACTCATGAACATTGGGTCCGAAGAAGGTTGATTGATTTTAGTCATGATTGGTGCCCAGAATGTGAAAATAAATCATGGGGCTGTGCTACTCTGAGAAGGGATATCCATATATTGAAAGGCACGTGTTTGTTTAAAGAGGGAGCGGTATCCATTCTTGGTGATAGAATACGAAAGGAGGAATCGACTAAAGCTACTCTTGACGCAAGTATGGAGATCATTGTTTACAAGGGAAGAATTGAGGATGCTGAAGTGAATGTCATAGTCCCTCATTTTAACATACCCGAGCCTTTGGAAGTAACACATAGCAGTCAAATAGCTCTTGTTTCCCCTTTGGTTGTATACTTGCACGAACCGACTCCCTATGATTATGATAAAGCTGTACAATACAAATACAATGCTACTATGCTTGAAAATAGGAAAGAAATGCCTATTCCTTCTCCTTCCTTTGTTGTTAACATCGCTGATGTTAGTGGCTTTACCCGTATAGGTAGTGTGTTCTCCGCTATACCTTCAAGGAAAGTTGGGAGTATCCCAATTGAAGCTCTTGTTGCATTTCCTAGTCCTGGAGTTGAGAAAGGAAAACCCAGTAAGACCAGTCTGAATGATGATGCCGATAAAATTTTAAAATTGATTAAAAAGAGTGAATATAAGGTGATAGATCAGTTGTTGCAAAAACCTTCCAAAATCTCCATACTTTCTTTGTTGATGAACTCTGACACCCACAAAGAAGCATTAATGAAAGTTCTAAACCAAGTATTTGTTGACCATGGTGTAACAATCAACCAATTCAGCGGGATAGTAGGAAATATTATTTCTTGTAACAAATTGAGATTTAGTGATGAAGACCTCCCCAAGGAAGGAAAGAATCACAATTTTGCACTACATATCTCCATGAAATGCCTTTCAGATAGTCTGTCCAATGTGTTGATAGATACGGGTTCTTCACTAAATGTTATGCCTAAATCAACACTATCTAGGATCTCGTATCAAGGCATTCCCATGAAAAGTAGCGGGGTTGTTGTAAAAGCATTTGATGGTTCAAGAAAAACAGTAATTGGTGAAGTAGACTTACCAATGAGAATTGGTCCCCACTTTTTTCAAATAACATTCCAAGTAATGGATATCCAAGCTGCCTATAACTATTTGTTAGGATGACAATGGATTCATGAGGCAGCAATTGTCACTTCAATGCTCCACCAAAAGCTTAAGTTTGTAAATAATGGAAAATTGGTCGTGGAAGGCGGAAAACAAGCTTTTATAGTGAGCCATCTCTCGTATTTCTCCTACATTGATGCCGGTGAAGAGTTTGGCACTCAGTTTCAAGCACTGTCTATTGCTTATAAGAGTACAAAGAAAAATGGGGCATCTATTGCTTCATACAAAGATACGTGACGAGTAGTACAAAGTGGAGTAAGTAAAGGTTGGGGTGTTATGTTGGACTTACCTGAAAACAAGTTCGGTGAGGGTTTGGGTATTTCTCCGACAACTACCTAAGTTTATAAAAGAGACACTTTCACCCGTTCTATCCAAGAGATGTTCCGTAGCGCAGGCTTTATTTTCCCAACATCACCTGAAGCTAATGTCATTCTCGGATATGAGTCTGAAGAGGATTGGCCAAACTTTATGACACATGGAAGGATTTTCCATAATTGGATATTCGTTGATGTTCCATTAGCCGTTCACATTTTTTAGTAATGTTCTTGTTGTTGTTTTTAAAACCTTTTGCTCTGCCCAAGGTGAAATAGTAGTTGTGGTGCTTTATTAAAAAATAAATCTTACCAATATTCCTAAGGTGGAAAAGATCTTGTATCAAGCTTTTGTTTCAAGTTTATCATCATTAATAAAAGTCATGTTGTCTCCTATACTATTGTTTTTTACTTTCCTTTTTTCTGAAAAAATGGTAATCCTAAAAAACCCTGAAATAAAAAAAAAACCACTTTTAAAAATCTGCATAAATTTTTTTTTACTCTTTTACTTGTCTCTAAAATCAAACATAAATCATATGTGCAGATTAAAACATGAATCTATTGAAATACATGATCATATGCCCTCTCCCAACTTTGAGTTCCCTGTGATTGAAGCTGAAGAGGTAGAAATAGAAGAAATATCTGAGGAAATTTTGTGATTGTTAGAGAAAAAGGAGAAAGCCATTCAGCCTCATGAAGAGCCAATAGAAGTGATCAATCTTGGAACAAAGGAAGAAAGGAAAGAAGTTAAAGTTGGGGCACTGCTTAACCCTGATGTTAAAGAAAAGATAATATAGCTTCTCCGAGAGTTTGTTGATATATTTTCTTGGTCCTATCGAGATATGCCAGGGTTGGACACCAATATTGTGGAGCACCATCTGCCATTAAAGCCAGAATGTCCTCCGGTGAAGGAAAAGCTTAGAAGGACCCACCCTGATATGGCTAAAAATATCAAAGAAGAAGTTCAAAAACATATCGACACAAGTTTTCTTGTTACTTCTGAGTATCCTCCTTGGTTGGCCAACATAGTCCCCGTTCCTAAGAAAGATTGTAAAGTCAGAATGTATGTCGACTACCGAGATTTGAATAAAGCTAGCCCAAACCATGATTTCCCGTTACCGCATATTAACATGTTGGTTGATAACACTGCAAAGTTTAATGTATTTTCATTCATGGATGGTTTCTCTGGCTACAACCAGATCAAGATGGCTCCTGAAGACATGGAGAAGACTGCTTTCAGTACACCTTGGGGAACATTTTGCTATAGAGTGATTCCCTTTGATTTGAAAAATTCTAGTGCAACATATCAAAGGGCTATGAATACTCTGTACCATGATATGATGCATAAAGAGATTGAGGTCTATGTAGATGACATGATTGTCAAATCACAAAATAAAGAAGACCATGTGGAACACCTGCTAATGTTATTGCAACACCTGAGAAAGTATCAACTCTGCCTAAATCCTAATAAATGTACTTTCGTGTCCATTTAAGAAAGATGCTAGGTTTCATCGTTAACTAGAGAGGTATTGAAGTAGATCCCGATAAATTCAGATTTATTCAAGAGATGCCTGCACCAAGATCAGAAAAACAAGTGAGAGGGTTTCTTGGACGTTTGAACTATATATCCAGATTTATATTACACATGACAGCGACTTGTGGGCCGATTTTCAAGCTTCTTATAAAGGACCAAGTTTGTATATAGACTGAAGATTTTCATAAAGCATTTGATGGCATCAAGATGTATCTACTTAAATCTCCCATTTTGATCCCTTTGGTGGAAGGAAGACCTTTGATCATGTATCTAACTGTATTGGAAGATTCTATGGGTTGTGTGTTGGGTCAACAAGATAAAATTGGAAGAAAAGAACATGTCATTTACTACCCCGAGTAAGAAATTCACAGATTATAAGTCTCGTTACTCCATGCTTGAGAAAACTTGTTATTCTTTGGATTGGCCGCTAAGCGTCTTCATCAATACATGATTAATCACACTACTTGGTTGATATCTAAAGTGGATTTGATCAAGTACATTTTGCAGAAACCTGCTTTAACCAGAAGAATTTTCGGTTGGAAGATGCTGTTATCTGAATATGATATCGAGTATCACACTCAGAAAGCTATCAAAGGAAGTGTTTTGGCTGACCATTTGGCACACCAATCTATTGATGATTACTAATATGTCAGATACAATTTCCCAGACGAAGATGTTATGTACCTGAAGATCAAAGACTGCGATGAACCTGAATTTGGAGAAGGACCTGATCCTCAATCTCGATGGGGTCTAATTTTCGATGGATTTGTTAATTCCTATAGAAGTGGAGTAGGGACAGTTATCATTATTCTTGATGGTACCCTTATTCATTTCTCTGCAATGCTGATGTTTGATTGCACCAAAAATTTAGCGGAGTACGAAGCTTGCATTATGGGTCTTGAAGAAGCAATTGATCTCAGAATCAAAGCCCTTGATATATATATATATATATATATATATATATATATATATATATATATATATATATATATATATATATATATATATATATATATATATATATGGATACTCAGCTCTTGTGATTAACCAGATAAAACGAGAATGGGTGTAATACGGTGGGAGAATTGACTTTTTTGGTTTTAGCCAAATGTGCGGTTAGCTAGAGTCGCCATTGATTTTTTTATCCAATATTTAGGAAAGGTGAAAAGAACAAAAAAGACCTTGATAGATTTTGAGTTCGGGGGGTAAGTTATGAAAAGGGAAGGTATTAGCACCCTTTTCATCTGTAGTTATCTAGAGGCTCTTAATCGCTAGCTCACTTTTGAAAATTTTCTTTTGTGTATGATTTGTTTGAAAATATTTTGAAAAGCCAAATTATGGACAACTTTGTAATTATTCTTTTATGAGTCATCAAGAACGCGTACAAATTGTTTGAAAATATTTTGTTTGAAAAGTGTGATGTGTAAAAATGTTTGTTTTTTAGAAAAGAGTTGTGAGCAAGCGATTAAAAGTTCCTTACCCACTAAAGGTCATTCTTATTATTTTCATTCTCATTTGGAGATAGTATTATCCATACCATTAGTTAGTAGGTAATCCCATCTATTGGATGTGAAGGAACAAGCCAAGGGTCATCAAATGGTCATCGAAGGCAACATATAGAGATACTTTAGCAATTTATCCGAGGGACAAGATCATTTTTCATAGGCAACGTCGAAGGGTCATCGAGGGACTATGATCTTTATTCAAAGGGACTTTGCTAAAGTATCCCTATTTCGAGGGACATGACCATGTTTCCGAAGGCAACAAAAAGAGGTTACCCTAGAGGTGCAAAGTGTGAATAGTGTGTTCAGTTCATCTATTTATCTTGTATTAGGGTTACCTATCGATTATTTTTAGATCTTGTCATACACGCCTAATTACTAGCAGTATAATATATACATAAAGGTAAAGGTGCGGAAAGTAAATCATAAACTATTACAGAGCTTTGGGGAAATTACATTAAAAAAAAGATGTGAAAAATAAAGTGCAGAAATTAAACGCTAGACTATTATACTCCGTAAGCAGTTACATAATAGAAAAAATTCAGAAAGATAAATCTAAACTATTACAAGAAAACGTCACACGACCTATACAATTTATCTAAGAAAAATGTTTTAAAAAATGTTTGAATGTGATTTATGTTTTTTACAAAATAATTTGATGTTAATTAAATAGTTAAAACCCTAAGTCTAATTGATTTTAATTGATAAAAATACTAGTTAATTTAATTAATTAATTAAAAAAATCAAGAATTAATTATTAGCTAAAACCCTAAACCTAAGTTGTTATGTTTTTGAAAAAGAAATTAAAGTTTGTTATAAGTTAATAAAAAATAATTAAGAAAAAAAGTGAAATTAGGGTTAGTAAAATAATGAGAAAAAAGAATTTCTGGGGTGAGTATTGAACCCATGCCTCCTAGGGTATCAACACGCTCGTTTTACCATTGAACCATTGTTGCTTTTGTGTTTAGGAATGGGAATCAATCAAGATATGATAACCTGCATGTTAGTTTGTAAAATAAGCAAAAAATAATGTAAAAGGCCAGGATCGAACCCATGCCATGCCCTTCATGATACGCGTGTGCCTGCTTTCCAACTGAGTCTGTTGGTCATTTGTTGTTAAAATACAAACCAATAATTATATAATATAAAAAACACTGAAATCAGAAGCGCCGGAGCCCTAGCTCCGATCATCTTCTCCGATAAACTCTTTCACCAAAAACCTAAAAAATGTTAAAATAAAA
This sequence comes from Vicia faba, assembly GCA_948472305.1. NCBI lineage: Eukaryota > Viridiplantae > Streptophyta > Magnoliopsida > Fabales > Fabaceae > Vicia > Vicia faba. The sequence goes on from OX451739.1 coordinate 1,324,496,610, forward strand.
GAAAATAAAAGACCATATCTCCCTAAATCCATGGCTGCGAATTCATTGGTGGTCTTATTTTGGCCTGAAAGTGTTTGTATCGTGAGATACAAGAATTCAAGAGCTTCGTGCCCTAAACATGGTGCTTTCTGATTCTTGCATCAAAACTAAAAGTTAATGGTTTTAAAATATTCCAAATATCAATATGAACATGTATGAATGCTTATAAATGATTTACAACGTGAGAATTAAGAGTTTGTAATTGAAAATTTTTACCCAACCCGAGCAACTTAGTCTGCATGCTCTAGGATGTTTCAAGCTTCAAGAAGGATTGGAATGAGTTCTTGGGAACTCCAGGAATGCGTTTGGATGCTTGGTTTCAATTGAAGGAGCTTGCAAATAGGGTTTTGTGTTTGCCCTAGTTTGAGAAATTTTGAGATTTTTGAGAGTTCTTGTAGTCAGTAATTCATGTTTTTTTGTGGTCTTAATGTGATGAGCATTTATAGGACAATGTTAGGTAAACAAAAGTTGGACCAAATCTTGTATCATTATGGCATAATATTTGATTTGATTTTGGCATGAAAAGTTTCTTCTTTTTTGATCCAAATACAATCTTTATGATCCCACACGATTTTTTTCAGCATGGTTATGTAATATTGGACTCATGATTTGATTCAAAATAGATCTCCACACCTTGTATCATTTATTTAATATTTTATTTGATTTATTTTGCTTTTAACTGAATAAAATTAAAAATAAATGAAATAAAAATTAAAAATAATGCATGAATGGACTTATGGGGTTTCAAAAATCTTGATGTTGACCAAAATCTTGAAGTTTGACTATATGTTGACCACAATTGACTTTTTACCCAACACAGTTGATTTTAAATCATTTGAGCAATTAATTGAGCAAATTTGTGATGCAAGGCATGAAACTTGATATGAGGATTCTTTAAAGCATATGAGGAACTATGAAACTCATTTGAGACATTAGAAGCTCAATTTCCTTGAATCAACTTGTCTTGAAAAATGGGAGAGCAAATTTTGGGGTACAACAATGGGAGACTCTCCAGCCGAGCATGATTCCCTACAAATACTACGCAAGGAGATTATTGAATTTCTTCAACAAAGTTGGTTTGTACCAAATTCCCCGTGAAGAAAATAAAATGGGTGATGCTTTATCCACTATGTCTTCCATGTATCAAGTAAATCATCACAACGATATTCCCACAATCAGAATCACGCGCCTAGAAAGACCTGCTCATGTGTTTGCAGCATAAGAAGTTATAGATAACAAGCCTTAGTTCCATGACATTAAGTGTTTCCTTCAAACTCAAGAATACCCACTTGGGGAATCCCGTAAAGATAGGAAGACTTTGAGAAGACTATCCGACAATTTCTTCCTAAATGGTGATGTACTATACAAAATAAACTTTGATATGGTTCTATTAAAATGTGTGGATGAACATGAAGCGGGTTTGCTAATGCAAGAAATTCACTAAGTTTCCTTCAATGCCCATGCCAATGGGCATGCAATGACGAAGAAAATGTTGAGAGCAAATTACTACTGGTTGACGATGGAATCTGACTGTTGTAAATATGTAAGGAAGTGTCATAAGTTCCAGATATATGCAGATAAAATTCTTATGCCTCTAACTCTTCTTAACATTATGTCTTCTCCATGGCCTTTCTCTATGTGGGGTATTGATATGATCGGTATGATCGAACCCAAGACCTCAAACGAACATTATTTCATCCTGGTGGCTATTGATTATTTCCCTAAGTGGGTCGAAGCAACTTCATACACAAATGTAACTCGTCAAGTGGTGGTCAAGTTTATCAAGAACCAGCTCATATTCGGATATGGTGTGTCAAGCAAAATTATCAGCGACAAAGGATCAAACCTGGACAATACAATGATGAAAGAATGGTGTTGTGGAAGCTGTTGTTGCACCCCAAAATTTCCCCTCTTTATTTTACTTGCATGGCTTGTGTTCATCATACATACTCATGCATTATCATAATAGGATCAAGGTATCTGGGTTTCCCATATTCCTCTATAATCTATTGAAAAATAATTGTATTGACAGTTAGGACAAGAAAGTTCTCGTACCCTCAATATTTGAGTCTCTCAAGCTACAATAGTTTATCGTATCCCAAGATGTCTCAATTTTTATCTTTGATTCATCAGAAGTTTAGGATTGCAAGTGTTAACTCTTGAATCACATTTTCTCCTATTCATTTCTCAAATTAGGGTTTTGACCAGTGGAAGAGTTTGAGGCTTATAGGAGATAAATTTGTGAAGTATCATATTCTCATCATCATATGAAGCATCTTTATTCAAAGAATCTCTCAGTTTGTCTAGAGGAATGAGGGTTTTGAATATTGATCACCATCTCATAGCACAAAGGGCTAAAATTAGGGTTTTGATTTTAATCAGGAGTTCTCTAAATTTTTGACCCAAACTTGAATCCATGCTTCTTTACATGTTAATAAACATCTATGTTTGAAGGATTGAGTGCCAATTTTAATTGGAAAAGGTTCAATTGATCAAAAGGGGAAAGATAGTCATTTTGACCAAAAGTCAACCAAAATAAAAGTTGACCAAGTGGACTTTTAGTCAACTACCAATTCAAGTATCCTATTTTTATATTTCATGATTATTGGTGTCATAAAATGAAGAGAAGATGTCAAATTAGAGATAACTTGTTCAAGAAGTTACTTGGATACTTAGAAAAATTTCTAAGTCCCTATAGTAGTGAACTTTGGACATCTGTAACTTTCTCATTTTTTATCCAAAAGAGGCAAATCATACATATTCAAAAAGCTCTTGAAAAATCCTAAGAGAGTGCAAATGTGTGTGTAAAGCCCAAAAATGAAGCATTTGAAAGATATTTGACTTGGAAAATTAGGGCATAAGTCTTGAATTTTACTTGGCAAACTTGCTTGACACGCGCATAATTTTGACAAACACCTGGTGTGCCATTTTGATGGCCTAATTTCTTTTGATTCAGCTGCCAATTGGAAAATTCAAAAGGAGCATTTTGTTGTTCATTGTATGGGCTTTCTATTTAATTTGGAACAATCCAAAATGACCAAGGAAGGAACAAGTTTTAGTGCTTCAAAGTTGGTGTTTCAACCTGACCAGACATGCACACCATGCAAGCTAGGCACGCGTACAAGGTCCAGGCTTCCAAATCATTGTTTTTCTCAACTTCAGGCCATGATATCTTTATGATGCAAGCATCATTTTCAGAAATTCAAACTTCTATAATGATCTAAATTGAAAGAGATTTCTAAAGGCCTCTTAAGCAAAGAAATCACACGAGAAAATTAAACGAAATTGGAGAAGAAAGTGAGTTGATCGATATACTTGGCATGCAATCAGTTTACTATCCCATGTGCTTCTCATGCCTGATCACCATATCATAGTTATCTCATTAATTTCCATTCCATACGAGCTCATCAAAATGTCTGCAAGTCCATACCAAAACAACATAAAATGCCAGATGCGCACAACTATCACATTTCTCTGATTTTTGGCCAAATTCCCTTCAGCGGCTCCAAAACCCCAATGACTCTTATACCCTTAGAAAAGCTTCTTAAACACACTTCCCTACTCTATATAAAACCTCTTCTTTCTCATTTTAAGAGAGCTTTATTTACATTCACAATAGAGCTCTGAAAAACTCTCCTCGAAGCTAATCCTCTCTCTCAAAACAAAATTTTCTTCTTCAAATTTTCTCCTCAAGTTCTTTGCCCAAAGCTCTAATTCCCGCACAGTTACGCTTCATTGAAGTGAAAGAGAAAGTTTCATTGGATTTCTTTCAAGTCGAGAGGCATAGAGTGAATTTATTTTTCACTCACTTGAAGTAAGTTAATTCTTAAGCTTCGATCTGAATTGTGTCTTACATTTAATATGTAGATCTTGTATGATAGTGTAGTTGGGCAGATCTTAAATCTGATGTGTGTTCGTGTGCAATTTGAAGTTCAATTCCTGCTCTTCAAGTTGTGTACAAGTTTCTTGTTGCAATGATTTCATGTATAATTCTCGTTTTGTTCTTGCAACATCTGAAAAATCAAAGAGAAGATTCATATTCCTTGAACTTCTCTGATGAATTTTGATGTTTAGATTAATGGATTTGGTGAAGAAACAAAAAAGATTCATGGATCTGAAAATAGCATGTTAATTTCTGTTTTACACACATTTATGATTTGTTATTTTCAGTGATTTTCGTCTCAGCTTTTCTCCATGATTTGCACATCATTTTGAAAACTCTTTGATCCCATGTTAATTTACTGTATGAGATCTTTAATTTGATCAAAATTTTGTTCGTATTCATCAAGAAATGAAAGAGAAATCGTGATTTGAATTTAGCATGTCAAACTGAACAAATACGTTAGGGCATGGTTAGAAGACAAGGGCGATGACGTGGTGCTTTTCAATTGAACATGATTTAAATATCTTTTACAACGCGTTTGTTTTTTAACAGGTGTAGTAAACCACAATATCTTTGAATTTTAATGCATTTTCATTTTTTTTCTTTCATTTTTTTTTAAATATTTTTTCTCACTAATAAATTATCAAAAAAATATATTAGACTTCATTTTTAGTCTATTTTCATGTTATGATTATTTTCTTTTTTTTATTATTTTTAGAAAACTAAATAATTCAATTAATTCAATTAGGGTTTTCATCACCTTTTAGGTTCTAGAATTTTATTTTCCAACTTTTACTTACCTAAAAAATTCACAAAAAAAATATCCTACGATTCATTTTGAATCTACTTTATAAAAATAATCTTTGTTTGATTTTATAAATTTCGTGACAATCATATAAAGTCCATCTTTAGTTATATTATTTTCTTTACTTTTTTTTGTTATATTGTACAAATGATTTTTGTTTGATATTTTCTTATAGTGATAAAATTCCATAAAAATATACTTGCTGACTCTTAGGTATTAAACCAATTTCCATGATTTTTAATTGAATTTACATTTCAGTTTTCCTATTTTTCTGAATTTTAGAATCTAATATTAGTTTTTGGTCTTTCTTCTTGCTCAAGCTTAAATAAACATTTGAAAACCTAAATTTCTTTACTTATAAAAATCAAATAAAATATATTTGAACTTCTTGGATGACTTAAGATCATAAAAATAATTTTTTTTGAATTTTAGATGTTGATATTGTATTTTTCACAAATATTTTTCTAAAACTATCTAGTTTGACCCTTTTGTCAACTAGTCTTGTAAGTTTCCAATCATTTCCACCTCTTCAAGTTAGTCCAAGAAATTTAAATCATGTTTCTGACTTTTATAAGTCTTTAAAAAGTTAAGATTTAATTGACTTAATTTTACAAGCTTTAAACCTATTTTTGACCTAATTTTTATTTAGAAGCATGCATAGGGCTTTACATTGATCAAAGTGTTTGTGTTTGAAAATTTGTGTACATATTTTAGGGTTAATTTTTTTGGCATAGTATATATTACTGACTAGGTGCTACTAAATTCCATTCCTCCTATTTTTATCACACTCCTAACACCTTTTTTTCCCATAAAACCTTGATACTTATTATCCACCTCTCTTGGTGGGTTTAAGATTTCAATCCATTGCTTTGTTTTATCATAAAAATGTTGATTGTTCTTGATGCTTGGTAATCCTTTCTCCCTCCTTTATTGAACCCACCTCTTGTATGCTCCCCATAGGATCTTTAATTCATTCTTTTCTAAGTGAGAATTGAATAGACCTTAGGCTTATATCCATGTATGCCAATATTAGGTAGATGTTCCATTCTCCTATCCTCAACCATAGGATCAATAATGCATGACAACTTTAAGGATATTTTTCTAGTACCCCCTAAGACTTTTCTTTCTTCTTTTGCATCTCATTAAAACAAAAACATCTTTTTCTTACAAACTTCAAAACACTTAAAAATTACCAATGAGAATCATACCTTTGATGAGTATGGGAGATAATAAGCGGGTTTCTTCTCGATCTTACAGTTATTTCATTATAAGCTTTGGTGTGGTTCAAGTCACAAAGACTCCTTTCATGGATAAGTGAAAAAGTGGCTAATATCTCTTTCTTGAGATCAACTAGCTATTATCTGCTACAAAAACATCAACCAACGCAAACTCTTTTACCCTCAGCCTTTTATTTAAACTTTTTCAAAAGAACATGTTAATTCACTTATGTGCTGAAGCGTAAGTCTCTAAAGGTCGAGTTGCGGCAGAAGGCGAAATTAATATTGTTCATTAAAAAACACAAAACAAATCAAAACATGTGAGCCGAACTACGGCGCCCTGATTCCTGAAAAGGGATATGTAGGCATCTGGTCACGGGGCTCAGTCGAGCGACCTTTGTAATATTTCCTTCTCTTCCCCGTGTTTGCTCTTTTTCATGCATTCCCCCTTTTTATTTTTATTTTTAGCTCTTAAGCTTTAGATGTAGATTTTATACACCCTTAGATTAGAACAAACACAAGTGGATCCTGTGGAGTACCACAGACATATGGAGTGCTAATACCTTCCCCTTGCGTAACCGACTTCCTTACCTGATCTCTATGGTTGCAAGACTGTGATTTCACCCCCCTTTCAGGTTTTCTCGATGTTTACCTCTCCCTTTCGATGGGATAAAAGACATTAGATGGCGAATTCATTGAGTTTTATCTTTTATGATTTCTTCGGTTGCTTCAGCTGGCGTCTTCGTTGGGGAAGTTAACCAAATGCTAGTCCACCCTTGTGTAAGTCAGTCCTAGCTTGTGTTTGTTTTTCTTTGGTGTTTATGTGTTTATTGCTTTCCAGCTTTATTTGGTTATATGCATTGATTATATGCTTTCATGCATTGCATTTTATTGTCTCCTATACTCTAGATATTGTTGTTGTGTTATTTCTATATGGGGTTGGGATGTTACTTCTTGAGGTAAAAGGCCCAGTACCCAGGCCAGAGTTGTGAATTCATAGGAAACCTAATAATAGAGCGGGGACATGACGGCTATAGGACGTGGTTCGATTAGTGTAGTCATTTCATATACCACGCTCAGATGAGGTTCAGTTGAAGGTATTTTCATCATACACGTTTGTGTTGCAATGATTTTAATTTCAAGAGGACCTGTGATTTGCGAGTTACCCTTGCCTTACCCTGACCTAGTCTTCACCCATGAGTGGGAGGGTTAGTTTCTTATAGGTACGGTTGGTGACTTTGGTTCTATTGGTGGCTCTAGTTCTAATGGTGAATTTGATTATGTTGGTGACTATTATTGGTGACCATCTCGAACCTTTAATCCTATGACTCTACACAGTAGTGCAGCAGCACCCAGTATTCTGGAATCCTTCATCCTGTCATTAATACATCATAGCATATTTACTTTTCAAAAAAATGATGTACAAAAAGGTCAACCTGCATATGCATTGTCATTTTCTGAGGATATTCAAGAGTTCGTATCTTCATTAGAGATGGCTTCCAGGCACATCTTTTCTTATGGTTTCTTCCATGAGGATTTTATACCATTAAGAGATTTAGACGCTCAAGTTGTCAAGCACATTTCGAGAAGATTCACTAAGACTATGGTAATATCCTGTCTCTCTTGAATGCTACCAGTGAGTCATGGGCTCTACCCACTCTTCTACAGTACTACGACCCGAAGTGGTGTTGCTTCACTTTCCAGGACTATCAGCTTCTTCCTACTCTAGAGGAGTATGTCTTCATTCTTAACGTCGAGGTTCAAAACTGGGGTCCTTTCGTTAACGTTCAAGAGGTGTTTATTCTTGAAGCTATCAAAGAGGCTATTTATTTGATCATGAACAATGTGAAAGGGAATTGGAAGCACAAAAGTGACGTCTTTGGCTTTTCTTCCAGGTTTCTGAAAAATGAAAGCTAAATAGTTTGCGAGTGAAATAGATTGGTTGGCCTTCAATGTTGTAGTGGCTATCTTGATTTATGGGATAGTTATGTTCCCAAATGTCACGAACTTTGTAGATTTCACTGTTGTTTATCTCTTCATGGATAAAAAACCTTGTGCCAACTCTTCTTGTTGATGCTCACTACTCCATTCACTCCAGGAATGGAATGAAGGGAACGATTGTTTTTTGTTTTCCATTAATGAATAAGTGGTTCATGACCCATATACCCGTAAGTGGACCATTTTTGAACGTCCGAGGCACTTACTCATTTCTCAAAGAATCATGAGTCTCACTCATCATGATATAAAATGAGATAAACTTGAGATGGATGTCTTTGAGATAATTACGAGTGTTAGGTAGTTTTCTAATGTCCTTATCATTGGAAGAAGGGGTTACATCAATAACAATCCTATGCTCGCACTTTGTCAGTTAGGGTATGCAATGGATGGTGAACCATTCGACAAGTGGTAGAAGATTTTGTTTTCTTTAATAAGGCGGTAAATCCTGGACTGTTGAAGAAAATACAACTAGCTTGGGATGAGATTCATAGGGAAAACAAACCTCTCCTTGATAGGAAGGATGCTAGTATTGGAATTCCTTATATCAGATGCGTCATGAAGAGAGTTGAAACTATGTTATTGCCTTACCCTCGAGAAGAATCATACCATTAGTAGATTTCACGAAGTAGCTTTTGTTGCATGATTACCACCAAAATTGTTGGATGGGATCTTCACACTGTATTTTGCTAACATGGGTTTAAACTCAGTTGATTCTGGATCTCTTATGATGCAATATTGTCTCGTATCTATGAATTCATTTGATTTGCAGTTTTGTTATGAATGGAAAATAGTGTTTGCTTTACTATTTCTTATCTTGTTTGGTCTTTTTTTATGGTTGACAAAATTCTTGGATACCTGGGAAATGAAAAAACAAAACATGCATAATCATGCATTTCATGCATTATAAGTCTTTTAACTAGTCTTCTTATATGTTAGTTCTTCTTTTTCTCCATTCGAGGTGTTTAACGACGACTACTCACAAATACTGAATAAGAAGTTGTTGATGCCTTGGAAAGGACCAAGGGCAAATAAGTGATAATTGGTAATCAAAAACCTGTGCAGGCTAGTGTGCCTAAACCATTTGTTGCGCCTGGGATATCTTCAGCTCTTGATGACGAGGTCGAACAGTTGATGAGAATCATAAGAAAGAGTGATTATAACATCATAGAGAAGCTGCACTGGACGCCCTCTAAGATGTCTATTTTATCTTTGTTGATGTATTTTGAAGCGCACTGGAAGACTCTGATGAAGCTACTGAAAAATGATTTTGTGCCGCAAGGGATAACGTATGGACAATTTGAGAGAATTTATGCCAATATATCTTCCTGAGATGGTTTGGGTTTTACTGGCTTTTATCTCCCTCATTTGGGGTGTAACCATAACAAAGCATTGCACATTCCCATGGAGTGCAAAGACACAACTTTATCACGTGTGAACACCGGATCTTCACTGAATGTATTACTAAAGACTGCATTAATGAAGATTGACTATTTCGGTGGAATTGTGTCCTAGTGATTTGGTGGTGGAAGCTTTTGATGGATCCAAGTGATCAATGTTTGGTGAAGATGACTTACCGGTTAAGATGTGCCCTCGTATTTTTACTACTACATTTTATATAATGAACACATAGATGGCATATTGTTGCTTGTTATGGCGCCCATGGACTCACAAAGTAGGGGCAGTTATCTTCACTCTTCACCAAAAGCTCAAGTATCCTCTTGAGGGTAAGGCAATAATTGTTTGTCGTGGGGAAGAATATATTGTGAGTCATCTGACTTCTTTCCGATATGTGGAGATTTAAGGAGAAGTTCATGAGACTCCTTTTCAGACTTTTGAGACTGTTCAAATGATCAAGACTCCTTATTCTGAGTAAAGAAAGAAGCCTGAGACTTCTTTGACTTTATTTAGAGATGCCGAAGCGCTGGTCGAGGCTGGTCACCCTAAGGGTTGGGTCAGGTTGTGGATGTCATTCCAAAGTTTAACAAATTTAGTTTGAGTTTCAACCCTGGGAAGTAGATTGCAGCTCCCAAAGCTTCAATTTAGTTTACTCCATTGAAGTTTTCCAGCTCTGGTTTCGCCCAAGATGGATGTACCAATGTAATTGTTGATCATGAAGATTGTGTCTACAGTATTGATATTTGGGATTCGCCCAAGAATTCCTGGTCAGGAGCTGGACGATTGGACTTTATGGGATACCATCCAAGTTACAATTGTTAAGGGTCTATTTATAGATCGGTTGGTAGACAAAGTCGTCACACTATACCCAAGGCACCTGACCATTAAATCAGAGGCACTCTCCACAACTTTGTGTTCCCAAATCTTCTCGTCAGCACTCATTGCCTATCTCCCAAGTGAAGCCATGGGAAAAAGCCTTTTAGTAGAAACAGAAGTATCCTTAGAAGCATTCAGATTCTATTTCGATGTCATATGCCTGGTTACTTCCTCGACTACTTGAATAATTAGTTGATTGAGCTCCATACTATGGGTTTTCCTCTTGCAGATCTTCCACTTGACTATGACAAGAATTCTAAGTGTGAGTTTCATTCTGGGGAATTTGGTCTTGATATTGAGGACCACAAGGATTGAAGTATAAAGTCCAGCATCTATCTGGTATCTTTTCCAAAAGCCAATTTCGTTTGGAAATTCATTCCAGAATCTTTCTCCCAGTGAAGTTTCACTTTAGTGTCAAAGAAGATGAGGTTAAAGAAGTCTTCGGGTGCAGTATCTGATTATCTATTCTCTGAAGTGAAAGACCCTCGGTGGTTCAGTTGATGCAATGTCGCTTATTATAACTTCCATCATTTCTTTTGAAGGAATGTTTTATGAATATCATCCTGGGGCACCTGACCATTCAATTGAAGACAGTTTGTCGTCCATAAAAAAGATCCAGGATTGGATCAATTCAGAGATAGTTGTATTCATAATAGATTCGAAGAGGAAAATCTTTTCTCAAGTGAGTATCAAGACTTCACAAATCATCAGAATCAAGAAGTCCATACGGAGTCAAGTCTCCTCAACAATGGCAATTTTCTAATTACATTTGCATTCTCATTTGAAATCTTTCTTGTTTGGTTCAATACTTTCTTGTATGTAAAACTTGTTTATTTCTGAATATTAATCATAATGTATTGAATATGTTTGTCTTGAATTAACCCATTCATATTCATTCATTAATGTTTTTCTTAGTTTTTTTATACTTAACTCTTGTTAAATAAAGCAAAATACCTCTGGAGGGAGGATGGTGAGAAATATACCAAAAATCTCAAATGGTGTGCTTTTGAGTAAAACCCTGTTGACGACGCACAAGCATTATTTCAAATTCCTAAACACCGGAGATATAAGGGATATAAACCCTCGTCAACCCCTTTGAGCCTTGAAGTAGGAGTTTCTTTATTGTCATAAAAAATCGTCACATTTGACCCAGGGGCGGGTAGTGTTCAATTAATATGATAGAGCGTTCAGAACTCATCAAGAGTGCGCACCTAAGGATACAACAATGGTTATCCATCAAAAAGCTGAGGAAAGTCAAAACAGTAATGGTCAATCTTCGCCTATCACCAGTGTGCATCAAAAAAACGATGATACCGTAATGGTTATCTCTCGCACATCAGGAGGTCAACAGATGACGATACCATAATGGTTATCCCTCATCTACCAAGGACTCAGGTAGTCACAATCACTTCCAACAAATCGAAGACGACATGGAGATCAACGACTTGTTCAAGAGGGGAGAAAAGGAAATGCAGAGAAAATGAGACAAAAAGCCCTGCTAAGTTGAAACTTGAAAAACATGTCTCTTAGAAAAAAGTCAGGGCATCCCACTGGACTTCAGAGTCAAATTCAAAAGGAATTTGTCAAGACAAAATTTAGGGAAAGCGAAAATCGCGAAAAGCGAAAAGGGATTACCAAATAAAAATCCTCCACAAGGAACCAAGTCATGTGATCAGACACCAAGAAAAAAAAGAAGTGAGTGACTGCCATGTCTAAAAAACCTCGTCTGACTCCTCAACCATTCTAAACTCTTCTCAAGAGATGAGTGCTCGCATCAAGTCAACTGAATTTAGGGATGAAGAACATCATGGAGAATGGGTGGGCACCAAATATTTTGAGCCTTAAATCCTTATTTCTAAAAAAAGCGTGAACCAGACCACGTTACAACCCTTAAAAGTCCTAGCTGAAGTATGGGTTAATTCGGAAGCAAGAGTATAACGAGAGTATGGTAATCTGACTCTGAGGAGGCTTGCTAAAACTTTCGAGTTGGTGTCACCACATCTTTTTACTTTCTTTTGCACAAAAATTTGATGTTTAATCTTTTCAATAAAAGTTTTTAAACTTCAAGACAAACATATGATTTGCATTAGAATTATCATTCTTGGAATAAACATTCTTTGTATATGAACAAGTGCTTAAACATCAAGTGAGCTTGCATGATGAGCATCAGATGAAAATTTGACTATCCCAAGGGACAAATTGCTTCAGGGATATGTTGAAGCGCAAATCATTTTTGAAGATGATCTTAATCTGGATAAGACCTTCTATTGACTCCATTGAGTAAAAGAATACCAGTTTGAGAAATGATCTGAAGCAGATTACAAAAGTTGATTGCCCAGAGTCTCTGTCAAGAAGTGGTGCATTACTTTCAGTTGGTCCCGAGGGACATATTTCTTCAAGTATCCGATTGGAGAACGAAGCAATTCAAGTTGAGAAGAACAATTGTGTACTAACCTACTTTCAAGGCGTAAGCCAGCCACCTTAAGGTTGTGTTGTCTTCATAAATCTGCAAGGTTCTCATTTCTCCGTGAGCATGAGGCAGGGAAATGGTTTGTCAAGACTCTGTTAAGCAGGAGCAGGATATTTCAATGGTAGTACTCCGTTGAGAAGAAACATGAGTATATTAGAGTTTGAATACCCTAATAGGCATAGAGATCATGTTGAATACTCTGGTTAGTAAGTGTTCAGCCAATATGAGGCACTCAAGTCGGGATTTGAACCCCCAAAGTACAGTCAAACTAGGGAAGTTATGTCAAGATTTGACAAATTTCTCCGAGAATCGGTATTAGAGGAGAATCTTTTCAGAATCTGAAGATGCATGGGCATTCGCTCAAGCATGGTTGAAACCACTTCAAACATTGGTCAGTCATGAGCCATGTTCCAAAGTTCACAACACTGGGGTTGTTTATGTTGCTGGTATAAATCTCAGAAAGTCCTCTTGGGGAAATTTTCTTCAAAAGGCCCTATAGACTGGGGCAAGAAATTATGCAGGGGAATTTCCTTATCTTCAATGGTTGATAAGATTAAATCCAGTCGTAGGCTAAGCAACTTGTGAATCTTAAAATCATGTCGAGAAGTTAGGACCGTTGTTCTCGGCTTATCAAAGACTTAAGTTTATTTATTGACGTTCCTCAATTAGAAGTCAGGATCGTTATCCTTCTCTCATTAGAGACTTAAGTTCATTTATTGATGTTCCTCCATCAGAATTCAGGATCTTTATCCTTGGATCATTAGAGACTTAATTTCATTTATTGACGTTCCTCCATCAGAAGTCAGGATCGTTATCCTTGGCTCATCAGAGACTTAAGTTTATTTATTGACGTTCCTCCATCAGAAGTCAGGATCATTACCTCCAATTAAAGTTTGGATTGTTATCCTCAGTAGGATACGAGTAGGAACACAAAGAGCATGTGAGGTTGTTACCCATACATGGTTTGTGATGGAAATATTGTTTCCTAGGAGGACTCATTTCCCCTATAAAAGATCCATTGCTACTTGAAAAAAGTCCGTCTACCAAGGGGTTTCTCTTCCAAGATCTTTATTCCCCAGCGAAGCATTCCTCATTTCTCTACAGGAGGAGTATGGATCTTCTCCTCAGAAATTTAGAAGATGTTTGCAGTCAAGATGATTTCTTCTCAATGGTTTGCAATTTATTTTTGCAGTATCCTCTCCAAAGTCCACTTTTCATTGGCATTACTCTTAGAGTTGACATGATGAAGTTGCAATTTTGTATCATATTTTTTATCCAGTGGTCGGTAATTCAAACTATTTATTCCTCAATAGAGGTTACCCTTCCACACATGGGGAATATTGCCACAATTTCTATTTTTGCAAGTACTGTTGGTCTTTTATGATAAGAAGCATACCAGCAAATGAATCAAGAAGGTCCTGTATGCGACCAACATGAGGATTTCTGTAGAATGGCATCCAATTTCCCTATCTCCAGTGAAAGCATGCCCCTATGTAATCCCCACTGAAGTCGGAATTCTTGGAAAGAGTTTGTTTAAGAGTTTGTCCTTTCTAGAGGGATGATATCCAAAGAAGTGGGTTTCATAAGGATTCTATACAATCTTCTTCTTCAGTGCAGTATACTCTTTTTGAAGAATCTGGGAAGGATCGTTTCATTGGACTGGAAACCTTTGTTATATCCCCTTGAAGTTGATACCTTATGTCTCTATGGTTGGTATTTATCTCCCCAGTGAGTTTGTCATTCATCATCCCCATGTAGTTCGTATCTTTTCTCCCTAGAGAAGTTTTCCCTTGTTAGTTTTTCTTGAAGAGATGTTTGATCAGCATGCTTATTATGCCCCAGTGGAGCAAGCCTCCTATTTTTCTGGAGCGGTGTGCATAGACGAATGTCGTTTAGGGATCTTTTATCCCCAGTGATAGAATATTGCTGAAATATTTCCTCAGTGGAGTTCTGATCCTCAAGCTTATGGTTCAAAGATGCCATTCTCTTCCCCAAGTGAAGATTGTTACCCCCTAGTGTAGTATGGGTAGAATTCTTTTATTTGAGAATTTCAATAATTACCCAGTGAAAGTCACTTTTATTAAGGACTTACATCATAAGATCCCAGTTCCCAGAAAGGTTTTCTTTATCCATGGAAAGAGATGTTAGATCTTTTCCCTAGGATGTTGGGAGTTGGACCAGAGTTCAAAGTTTTCTCTGAACTATAATTTATTTTTTGCAGTATTTTCCCAGTGAAAGCATACTCTCATCCGATTATAATTCCTCCTTCTCAGTGAAGTCTATTTCTTTGAATTTTTTTATTAATAACCAAGTATTAAAAAAATATTTCGCGAATAACCGGGTTTCGGAAAAAATTACGCAAATAACCATGTTTGAGATGGCTCCACAAAGGAGGAGCCATCTCATTTGGCGCATCCTCCTCATTTTATAAGGGAGGCGCCATCTCATTTGGCGCCTAAGGGCAAAAGGCAAGCCCTAAGCCAAATGAGATGGCGCCTATGTGCAAAATTAGGTCAAAAAAAAAAAAAAAATTTCCTTTCCTGCGCGTTGCGTATTAGACAGAGATAAACAAAATTGATTTTTTATTTGAAAAAAAATAATTACATTCAACTGTTTTACATTTAAATAACAGTAAAAAAATAGATACAAAAAATACTGGAAAAAAAAAGATACATCAATGATCCCCAGGAACCCGGTAATGACCCCCAGTTCTGCATCCCCGTCCTCGCCTTTCTCTTGCTGGGTGCCGTCTCGTTTCCTGTTGCGGCAAGGTCGATGGCCCGGCGAAGTCAATGCGATCCGAATCCATAAAATCAGTAAGATCTCCATATCTCGAAGATCCGCTCTGGTACAGTCGGTTACCCATACCCTCGAAGTTTGGTCGTGTTGGCGGTGGGTGGGGTTCCATGGTTGGTCGGTAGCATTGGTCGTCTGAGTATGGGGGGTAGAAAGGAAATGGATCTTGGGGTGTTTGGTACTGTGGATGTTGGGTTGTTTGGTGATATGGTGGTTGATGGTAGGTTTGGTCGGGTTGGTCATAATCTTCTGACATTCCCATATCAGGGCTAAGGCTGGATGTTGAGGGCCCCATATTGGGATATATGGAAGACTGAAATTGTGTATGGGGTATGTGGGTTTGCTGGTATTGGGGTTGGTATTGTGGTTGGGTTTGAGGCATATCTGGGTATTGGTAGTTTGGCGGTGATTGTGGTTGGTAGTACGGCATTTGGTTGTAGTTGTGTTGTGGTGGGGAATGTGGTTGTGTGTTTGTTGGTCTGTTTCTTCTTGGGGGTAGTCTACTACATGGCAACGGAATATTCAGTCGCGTCTTTTGGGCTTTTCAACCATGCATCGCAGGGTTTGCATCATGCAAACCAATTCTACAAATAGACGGGACTTGGTTGTATGGGAAGTACAAAGGCACGCTTCTGATGGCAGTTGCACAAGATGGCAACAATAACATTTTCCCCGTTGCGTTTCCCCTTTCGAGGGGGAGACCAGTGGTGCTTGGAGCTTTTTCCTGAAAAATCTTCGTACACACGTGGCTCCTCAACCAGATCTCTGTTTGATCTCGGACAGACATGCCTCCATTGAAAGTGCCTATAATAATCCGGCAAATGGTTGGCATGACCCTCCTTCTACGCATGTCTATTGCGTCAGGCATATCGTCCAGAATTTCTCGAGGGAGGTCAAGGACAAAACATTGAGGAAAGCGGTGATGAATGCGGGATACGCACTGACACAACCCACATTCAAATATTACCGCAACGAGATCCGTTTGTCTAACCCAGAAGCCGGTACGTGGATCGACAATATACCGGTCGAAAAGTGGACCAGGTCATACGACAATGGCCAAAGATGGGGGCATATGACAACAAATCTTATTGAATCAATGAATGGGGTATTCAAGGGCATACGAAACCTCCCCATCACTGCCTTGGTGAAATCCACGTATTTTAGGATGGTTGCGTTATTTGCCAAAAGAGGTGAAATGTGGTATGCGGTCTTGCAATCAGGACAACTATGGAGTGAAAGCTGTATGAAATACATTAAGGCTGAAAGTGCTAAAGCCAACACTGTTCACACAATTTAAGAAATTCAATATAGGAAATTACATTAGGGTTTTCGCGTACAACAATGATTAACGATAATCAATATAGGAAATTACATTAGGGTTTTCGCGTACAACAATGATTAACGATAATCAATCTAGGAAATTACAACTGTTAACACAATTTCATCTGACCCATGCATCATCAGCATTACATCACTGTCTGTTTTGACTTCCTCCAACCATACATTAGGTCTTCCTGTCGCATGCGAGGTTGTTGTTCGTTTTCGCTGGATCCTTCGAATTTTTTCCCCCTCGGCGATGTCTCCATCTAGCCACCGCATCAACTCCCGCTTCAGACGCTCCATGGAGTGAATGTGCCAGAATTTCATTTTCATCGCGGGTTTCGTGGCGGAGAATATAACGTAACCATCTCTGCTAAAAATCATAGGCGACGTCATTACGTAAATAAGGGAGTACAAAATAAAAATACAGTGCGAGAAAGTGTGAGAAATTTCAAAGAAACGGACGAATTATTTATAAAACAGCAAAAAACCCTAGTTTTGCCCTAGGCGCCAAGTGAGATGGCGCCTCCTCTCCTTTTTAAGGAGCATGCGCCATCTCACTTGGCTAAAAGCCAATGGAGGCGCCAAGTGAGATGGCGCCTAGGGCAAAACCCTAGGTGCATGCGCCAAATGACTTGGCTCCTCCTTTGTGGAGCCATCTCAAACATGGTTATTTGCGTAATTTTTTCCGAAACCCGGTTATTTGCGAAATATTTTTTTAATACTTGGTTATTAATAAAAAAAAATCTATTTCTTTCCAAGTTTTCTCGGAAGAACCATTTTATTCACCAACCAGAGATTCTTGATATACTCCCCTTGAAGTCGGCATTATGCGGCTTCCCAGTGAGGTTCTCACTCGTTCTCCCTATGAAGTATGCATCCTCCTACTCAGGCAGGGGTGCACCCTCTCTCTCTCTCCAATGTGGCATGTCTATGTCAGAGTTTCTTGAAGAGATTCATGTTTACCTATGGGAGATTCTGGTTTGGTATCCTCATGAGGACGACCATCATCCTCAACAAAGTGGTTTCGGCTCCCCAGTACAAAAATCCTTGTCGGCTTGAATTTTGCAAAAATGGTTATTCACAGCGCGGTGGGTATTGTTGATGTTAAAATCTAAAGTTTTTTGGCTCCCCAGTGTAAGAGGTAGTATTTATCCCCAGTCGAAGTCAAATTTCGAGGACCTGTTGGAGTAAATTATCTATTATTCCCCAGTAGAGCATGTTTTATTTCACTAGTGGAGCAAGTGTCTCGTCTCTCCAGTGTAGTGTACATGAGAGTGCCAGTCATAACTCTTTCATCCCCGTTGACAGAAGATTTATTGAGATGTCCCCAATGGAGTTTCTATCCTAGGATGTTTGTTTCTTCCCCAAGTGAAGATTTTTTATCCCCCGACAGTGTTATCCCCATCGCGGTCTGAGTAGAGTTCTTTTTATTTAAGAATTTCTATAATCACCAATAAAAGTTATCTTTGTTAAGAAATTCTATGCGAAAAAGTTTCCATTCACAGAGAAGCTCTCCTCTTTCTAACAGAAGATAAAGAATTTGTTCCCAGGAAGTTAGGAGTTTGATCAAAATTCAAGACTTTTTCTGAACTGCAATTTGTTTTTGCGGTATTGCTCTCTAGGAAGTTACTTCCTCAATGATATCGGTCTTTAAAGGTTGGTGGTTCCGAATCTCGGTTCCCCATTGAAGTTCATATTGCCTTTTCTCTACAGAAGATCAGATGTTCAAGAATAATCGTTCAGAAGTTCATTGTCTTTTCAGCAGCCAATTATTGATGTGCTTTCCCTAGTGCATTGCTAAACATACATCATTACATTGCATCTACCAAAACGCATAGAATTTCCATTGTATGGAGCATTACGCTAATATTTTTTAAGTATAAGCCAATTATGTTCACCTGCAGTAACAAAATTTTTATGTGCTCAGATTTGAATTATCTTCACAATAAGCTTAGGGTGATCCTATTTTGTTTCCCCAGTGGAGTCTCTTTTGATTTACCACTAGTCGTGTCTTTGGTGCTTTCCATTTCCCCAGTGAGCCGTGGCTTTCCCTTGCCCGTGCACACCCTTGATTATTTTACCCATGTTTGCTTTGACATTGGAATGCGACTAAGAGTCAGTGTATAAACTTTCTTTTGTATTTGAGTATCCATATTTGGTGTATGGTAATTCAAACAATTACTACTCTTGAAGAATTAAGACCACGCCTTTGGTTTGAGGGGTATTGTAATTCTTGCATACTTACAACCACTTGAAAGTCCAATATGATTTGGAAATCCTTGTCAGAGTATCCCTTAGCTGGTCTCTTTCTTGTGTAAAGTTTACCTTTGATTTGGCGGTCTCATTGAGTTTACTGGTCAGAATTCTCATCTAGTTTCCCCAGCGGAATATGCCACGTTGTATCCCTAGTAAGTACACCTTTGGTTAATGTTCTCTCTCCAAAAGTATATCTTTGGCTAGTTTTATTTTCAGCAGCGGGTCCGCTTTTGATTGTTGTATCTTGACTGGAGTCTGCTTTGGTCAGTCTCTTTTCCATATAATCAACATTCTTGTTTAGGTTCTATTTTTATCCGTTCCTTTTCTTTGGTTTATCCGTTTGGATCAGGTTTACCTTCTGTTAGCTTAGCTAACATTTTTTTTAGCTTATGTTTGGATCATTTCCTTCCCTTGTTTAGGTTCTGTTTTGATCAGTTCCTTTTCTTTGGTTTATCTGTTTGGATTAGGTTTACCTTTTGTTATCTTAGCTGCTAGTTAGGTTATGTCTGGATCATTTCCTTCCCTTGTTTAGGTTCTGTTTTGATCAGTTCCTTTTCATTGATTTATCTTTTTGGATCGGGTTTACCTTCTGTTAGAGTCAGTGTATAAACTTTCTTTTGTATTTGAGTATCCATATTTGGTGTATGGTAATTCAAACAATTTCCACTCTTGAAGAATTAAGACCACGCCTTTGGTTTGAGGGGTATTGTAATTCTTGCATACTTACAACCACTTGAAAGTCCAATATGATTTGGAAATCCTTGTCACAGTATCCCTTAGCTGGTCTTTTTCTCGTGTAAAGTTTACCTTTGATTTGGAGGTCTCGTTGAGTTTACTTTGGTCAGAATTCTCATCTAGTTTCCCCAACGGAATCTGCCACGTTGTATCCCTAGTAAGTACACCTTTGGTTAATGTTATCTCTCCAAAAGTCTATCTTTGGCTAGTTTTATTTTCATCAGCGGGTCCGCTTTTGATTGTTGTATCTTGACTGGAGTCTGCTTTGGTCAATCTCTTTTCCATATATTCAACATTCTTGTTTAGGTTCTATTTTGATCAGTTCCTTTTCTTTAGTTTATCCGTTTGGATCAGGTTTACCTTCTGTTAGCTTAGCTAACATTTTTGGTTAAGTTATGTTTGGAACATTTCCTTCCCTTGTTTAGATTCTGTTTTGATCAGTTCCTTTTCTTTAGTTTATCTGTTTGGATCAGGTTTACCTTTTGTTAGCTTAGCTACCAGTTAGGTTATGTTTGGATCATTTCCTTCCCTTGTTTAGGTTCTGTTTTGATCAGTTCCTTTTCTTTGGTTTATCTGTTTGGATCGGGTTTACCTTCCGTTAGCTTATCTAACATTTCCTCTTATATTATGTTTAGATTATTTTCTTCCCTTGTTTAAGTTCTGTTTTGATCAGTTCCTCTTCTTTTGTTTATTCGTTTGGATGGGATTCACCTTCTGTTAGCTTAGCTAACATTACCAGTTAGGTTATGTTTTGACAATCCCTTTGCCCTGTTAGAGTCTGTTTTGACTGATATTTTTCTTATATGTGTCTAAAATCCTTATCAAACATGTATATCTAGTCTTTTTCGTGTGCATCTAATCCTGACCTGATATGCAAGATTTTACACCCTGATAATCACTATTCATGAAACCAAAAAATAAAAAAAGTAGAAAAACCAAAATTATAATAAAACCTGACTGGTTCCACGGTGCAAACCTGCGATTTTTCTGGATGAAGACCCATGAAAATCTCAACACAATATTCTCGGCTACACAAGAAAATAATTGGAAGTTATCAAACCTCGTCTAGATGGCACCCCAACAAAAGATCGTTACAATGGTTTGTTAGTGTGTATGCATAGTGTAATACGGTGGGAGAACTGACTTGGTTGTTTTGTGTTTGATTGCAAATGTTGCAGATAGCAAGAGTCGCCACCGACTTTTCTTTTATCCAATAAAGGAAAGGGTGAAAAGAACAGGAAAGACCTTTTGAGAATTTTCTTGATTTCGGGGGGTAGGTTATGAAAAGGGAAGGTGTTATCACCCTTTTCATCCGTAGTTATCTACAGGCTTTTAATTTCTAGCTCATTTTGAAATGCTTTGTGTTTGTAAAAGTTTGAAAATATGTTGAAAACTCCTTCGTTCGGTAAACTTTGTAATGATCGCCGTATCGTTGAGAATGTATACAAAGTGTTGGTTTTGAAAATATTTGTTGAAAAGGAGTGTTTGGAAAGATGTTTTGAAAATTCCAATGTAAGGAAATTTTGTAATGATTCTCGTATCGTTGAGCATGTATACAAAATATTTGTTAGAAAAGTGTTTTTAAAGTTTGAAGTGTGAAATTATGGTATCAGATATGAGATGTCGAAGGAGATGTCACGACACAAATATCTGAGGACAATGTAAAATGCAACAAAAGTAAAAACAGTAAAAAACACAAGGGATTGTTAACCCAGTTCAATGTACAACAAGACCTACTATGGGGGCTACCAAGCCAGGGACAAGTCCACTAAATAGTATCAATTCATAGACCCTCAGTAAACAACCAGTTTACGATCTAATCACGTAATCACTACACGTGCTATACTTATACCTAAGACACACCTAGGTATGAGGCCCTCCTCAAATCCCTTCAATCACTTACAGTGAAGAACAACTGAAATAACAAGTTTTAAATACTTCAATCATTCAATGCTTAAAAGCTTATGAATGATCCATAATTAACAAATCAAATAACAACTCAAGTATTAAATCAATACTAGAGTGTATGACAATTAAAAGACTTAGTCTTCTAAAACAGAAAGAAAGTATTCTTCTTCAAAAGTTGTCATTTAATGAATAAGGAAGCAAGTCCTTATAAAGGAGCAACAGTGGGCTTGGGATGATATACAAATATTCCAATATTTTGATTATTTCCATGAAAACAGGCCAAGATATAATCCATAAGGATAATTCAAATAGAAAAATATTCCTCCATATTTTTCACAAGCTATGAGTCACAAATCCTGAATTATGGCGCACATGAAAATAGGAAACAAAAAACTTAAACTAATATTAGTTGTATTCAGTTCAGGAGGATAATGTCAAGACATCTACTTTGACATCATTCAAAACAGTTTTCTTAAAATGTCAAGACATTTAGCAAAACATTTTTTTACCAAAATTGCTGCCAACAAACACTTACAAACTCCCCCTTTGATAAATTTTGGCTAAAACATTATTTGAGCACATTATCAGAGCATTATCAGAGCAGCAGCATAAGCAAGCAAAAACAAAAACTCAGTTAGTAGAGGAAGATGTCAGAACATCTTCTGAGACATGAGGCTCCCCCTCAAGTATTAAGCCCCCCCTCAGTCGATGGTCAGTTAGTCAATTTCTCTCCCCCTTTTTAGTCGTAATATGCCAAATAGAATGATGCATTTAAGAGAGTATCAATAATATAGGTACATACCATAGAATTCAGAAGTCAAGCACATACAAGTGCCAATAAGAAACAAAGGGGTCAAATAAATAAACAACAAATAGTCTAACTGTCTTTAGGACCAGTAGACTTGGAAGAGCCAGAACTTCCTTCCTCACTATAATCTCCTTCTTCAGAGCTCACTCTATCATCAAAGTTGTTGTGCTTCTGCATCTCTTTGATCATCTTTTCAAAAGTTAGCTTTCTTGCTGAGCTAACTCTGATCACATCATCTAATTCTTTGCAGGCTTCCCTTAATTCAATGGTCATGTCATCCTTGGTGGAGGTCTTGTTTTCAGCAGATGTAGATGTCAATACAATGTTTGGGACATGTTTTCCTGAAAAAAGCTTGAAGAGAAGGGTCAAAGCAGACTCCCTCTTGCATACTACATCATTACCACTTAGAATTCCAAGATGCTTATTAAGAATAATTCCACAGATAAGGAAAGGAAAAGCAATATGCATCTTAATGGCACATGTTCCTGCATGCTTAATAGTATGATAAAAATTTAAGTACCATAATCAAACAGTTTCTTGTTTCCAACAACATAAATAAATTTTCCTAAGCCAATAGTGATGGTTGAAGTATGATTGGTAGAACCCAGTTAGCAGACCCAATTCAATGCAAGATAGCATATTTCACACTTAGCTTGCTAACAGGAAGTTTATTCTTGATGGGTCACTCACTCACTTGGTTAGCAGTGATGGCTTTGCATACTTGATTATCAGTTACTTCCAGCTCACAATAATCATCTTCAGACCTATCCAGAAATCTATTTATGATAGCAGGGGAAAATTCTACACACCTACCTCTAACAAACACCTTTCTATACTCCTTACATTTATGATCAACACAGTCAATTGGAATATTAACAATAAATTCCTTAACAAGAGTCTCATAGCATTTGGCAAACCTGGTAACAGTTTTCATTAATCCAGCTGAAGATATCAGCTCTATAATTTCCTTGCACTCCAGTGCACCAACTCCCAATTCTCTTTCAAGGGCAATTCTTCTTTGAAATACATACTTTCACTTTTCAGCATTCCCAACAGAATGAAAGGAAATGTTGTCAAGAGGGGCATCAGGTACCCTAGCAGAAAGCTTCTTGCTAGTAAACTTTTTAACAAGAGAGATGTCCTGGACATCTTCCTCGACATCATAATTAGAGTCGGCTTATTTAACTAATACAAATTTCTTCTTACTTTTAGATATCTTTACAACATCATCATCGTCATCTGTGGAGCTATCAGGTCTAGTTTTTATTTTGCTAGAGGGAGGAACCACTTTACTTCTGGGCTTTGGGGGACTATATATGGTTTTCTTCTTGATTATCTTGTCAGGGGGTGTGATATTCACCTCCTTCACTTTCCTGGATTTGAGCCTTTTAGCAATTCTAGGAACCACATTAAAGATGAGCTCGTTGTCAAATAGCTCATCAACATTAACCATATTCATATAATTTTGATTTTCTGCAGCTTTGGAGCCAGTAGCATCTTCCTTGGTAGGAGAGTTCTTCTCAATATTTGGTTCAACATCATATTCCACTTCCTTTAGAGCAGAAGTAGCAAGCTTATCAAGTTTTCTTTCAGCAGTATCTTTCTTGGAGATGGATGATTCAATAACACTTTTAGGGTCATTTCTTTTCCAGCCGGAGAAGGTATACGAGCAAGAGGGGAAAAAACCCAGGCACAGCAAAATCTTTATTTAACACTCTATTTACTAGCCTTCTAATGCTTCTATCAACATTGACAATCTCTTATTTTGTCCTATCATCAGTAGCAGTAGAAGTATTACCTTTATTGTCTTTGGATTTATTTATAGGTGATGATATGGGTTTCTTGACCTTCTTCTCAAGAGGTGGGATAGTTGTTAGAGGAGTAACTTCAAGTACTCTGTCAAGAGAGAGTTTCTCATGGAGGTTGATAGATTTTGAGGAAGACGATGTATGGTGTTGAGACATCTTTGAAGATTTTTGAGCATAGAGATGAAGAATGACAAGGGTTCTGTGATACGGTGGGAGAACTGACTTGAGGTTTGCGTTTGTTTTCTCACTTGTTCGGTTTAGCAAGAGTCGCCACCGACTTTTTATTTTATCCTAAAGGAAAGGTTAAAAAGCACAGGAAAAACCTTTTGAGATGTTTCGTGGGTTCGGGGGGTAGATTATGAAAAGGGAAGGTATTAGCACCCTTTTCATCCATGGTTATCCATGGGCTCTTAGTTACTTGTTTTAGATCACTTGCCTTGATTTTCAATTGCTTGAAATGGTGGTGTGTGTTTTGAAAATGTTTTGAAAAAGATGCCTTGTCTAGGAAACCGTTGTAACAATTCTTTACTCGAATGTTTTACAAAGGTGTGTGTCTTTTCGAAAAGATGTTTCAATGTTTTTGAAAGTTGTTTTGAAAGTGTTTTTGAAAGTGTGTTGTGGAGTGGGTTTTGAAAGTAGGCAAGTATGTTTTGCAAGTTGGATCAAGTAACTAAGAGTTGTCTACCCCTAAATTTACTCAGATTTTTCTCATGTTTTAACCCTTTTAACGGTATTGTTCCACCATTGTATTTGGTGGACAATCTTGTGTTAGGATGTTAACGGGACAGGCGCGAGTCATCGTATGGACCATGAATGCAATGGTGCCAAGTGTCTTTGGCAATTTTGCTTGAAGGGACTATGATCATTTTGTAGGCAACTTTCGAAAGCGTCATCGAGGGACTATGATCATTTGAATTGTTTTGCCAAAGAAACTCAACATGCAAGCATGGCCCATTTTGGAAGGCAACAAGCGGGATTACCCTAGGAGGTGCAAGTGTGAATGGTGTATTGATTGTCATGCATTTATCTTGTATTAGGTTATCTAGCGGTTGATTTTGAATCTTCGCATACAAACCCTAATTACTATACAGTATATAGAAAGCGATAAATTGCGGGAATTTAAAGTCTAAGCTATTACAAATAAGTATCCGGGAATGGGGGTACAAATATTTACAAATGGGGATGAGACTTAATAGGAGAGTAGTGTCCAAATATATTTACAACCAAATCGAATCGCATTCTCAATGTAATGTATATCAATGTATAAGAATAAAAGATAAGCAAATGTATTGGTGTAAGTGTATGTGATTTATTTACAGGTGATGTAAGATGTTAACTTAATGCAAAATTAAGTATTTATTTATTCTTTTTGTGTTTTTGTTGATATGTACAAACAAATGTTTTAGTTATAGAAAAGTATTTAACTTAAAAAATCTATTTTTTATGTATTTGGTTAATGTTTTATATACAAAAGGTTTAATGAAAGAAAAAGATTAACTTAATAAAAATCCATTGTTTATGTATTAATGTCTTTATGTATGGAAAAAAAGATTTAATAAAAGGAAAGAAAATGTTTAAGAAATTCTATTTTTATGAATTAATGTTTTTATGTATTTTAGTTAGTATTTTATGTACAAGATTTAAATTAAACAAAAAATGATAAACTTAATAAAACTAAGTTTTTATGCCTTTTTAATTGTTCTAAATAAAATATAAAACATTCTAGAAAATTTTGTATACAAAAAAAAAAGGTTAAAGTGTTTTTTATTTACAAAAGAAACAAATTATGTTATAAAAAGAAAATAAAAGAGTATTAGCATAAAAAAGTAAATGGGCTTGAGGGGGTTAGCTGGGCCCAAACAAAACAAATGAACAGAAGCATGAGGGGGGGGGGGGGGGGTGCACGCCAGTTTTGGGCTTAAGCGTTCTTGGACGGGGCAAGGCCCAGATGGGTTTTAACACATTTTGTTTTAGGGTTGTTTGAGTTTTGCTTCATTTTGGATTAGGGTTAGGCTCAGAGCGGCGCTCTCATCTTCTTCGCTTCCTTCGTTCCCTTGAGCCAAGCTTCTGACTTTTCTCTCCGTCCCCGCTGCCAGGCGCCACCGTCAGCTCCTTCTCCCTCCATGGATTGCTCAAGCAGTGACAAGCAAAGGTAATAATTTCCCTCTTTTATGCCTTAGGGTTTTCAGTCTTCCTTTTTGCATGTTTTAATTTCGTGTTCTGATTTTTATGTTGTTATTTGTGTTCTGTTTCTATGAGGTTTTGAAGAAAAGGGGGGAGAAATTATACCTTTGGATATGGAGACGGAGGAGGACGGCGGCGTCCTAGGAGGCCGGAGGCGAGGGGAATACGTGATGTTGAGAGCTGGCTAGCCTGGTAACCACGTATCTTGATTTTTTGTTGTTTTATGATGATAGCTCTGAAAACCCTAGCACAATTTTCTTTTCCTCTTCTCTTTTGCTTCTGATTGCTGGCTTTGTATGATGTTCTTGCTTCTGAGTATGATGTTTTTCTGACTCTGAAACTTTGAGTGAGCTTTGGATTGCTTATTTGCTTCTGAACACTTCTTTTCCTCTTCCACTGTTTTCTTGTTGAGATGTTTGTTGAAATGTTACTCAATGATGAACTCTAAGTTCTGAGAGTTTGGATTTTGGCCTATGATGAATCTCATTCTGAGGCATTAGGGTTTGCTTGACTCTGAGAACATTTGTTGAAATGCTGATGTTGATTTGAGTATTGGTGATTTTGATTACTGAGTTTCCTTAGGTACTAACCCTGTGATGAATCATTTTGAGGGCTTGTTGATTAGTGCTTTGATTGGTTTGAACTTGAGCTTAGGCTTCAGGCTTGCTGGTTTGTATGGGATTCATGTTGTATTGGTACAGGCTTGGCTTTGATTTTTTTGGAGTTTATGACAGGTTTGGATGGCTTCTGGTTTGAGAATAGTTTGACAGGATTTGTTGGGGTTTCTGGTTTTGTGTAGTTTGGTGTTTTAGGCCTGGTTGGAATTTTGTTTGGGTAAAGGCTTGAAGTTACAGGCCTTTAGGCAGGCTGAAGCTCACAGGCTTGAAGTTTGTTTCTGGTATATTATTTACAGGTTGATGCTTTAGGCTTGTGTTTGAGATCTATGCAAGCTTAAGGTTTATGCAGGCTTTGTTTAAGATTACAGGCTGCAGGGCTTGGTGTTGGAGGCAGGTTGTTTGCTTGCTTATGTTATGTAACACAGTTTTGTGGTGAGCTATATTTTTTGTGATATTCTGCCTCCCTCCTCTTATTCTGATATGTTTTGTTTTATATATCTTCCTAAGCCTAAAGCTTGTAAGCATCTTCTCTCTCTCTTCTCTCTCTCTACAGATTAAAGAGTGTGATATGGTGGGAGAACTGACTTGGGTTTTGCGTTTGTTTTCGCAAATGTTTCGGTTGAGCAAGAGTCGCCACCGACTTTTTATTTTATCCTAAGGAAAGGTTAAAAATCACAGCAAAAACCTTTGAGATGTTTTCTTGGGTTCGGGGAGTATATTATAGAAAGGGAAGGTATTAGCACCCTTTTTATCCATGGTTATCCATGGGCTCTTAGTTACTTGCTTAGATCACTTGCCTCTGATTTTCAATTGTTTGAAATGGTGCTTTGTGTGTGGGTTTGAAAATGTTTTGAAAAGAGGCCAATGTGGTGGCAACCTTTGTAATGATTCATGTTTGAATGTATACAAAGGTGTATGTCTTTTGAAAAGTTTTCAATGTTGTTTTGAAAGTGTTTTTTGAAAGTGTTGTGGATTATGGTTTTGAAAAGTAGGCAAGTGTGTTTTGCAAGTTTATCAAGTGGCTAAGAGTTGTCTACCCCTAAATTTACTCAAAGGTTTTTTCTATGTTTTAACCCTTTTAACAATTTTGTTCCACCATTGTATTTGGTGGACAATCTTGTGTTAGGATGTTAGCGGGACAGGCGCGGGTCATCGTTTAGACCATGATTGCAATGGTGCCAAGAGTCTTTGGCAACTTTTCCTTTAAGGGACTTGATCATTTTTAGGCAACTTTCGAAAGCGTCATCGAGGGACTATGATCATTTGAATTGTTTTGTTTTGCCAAGGACACCTAACATGCAACATGGCCCATTATTGAAGGCAACAAGTGGAGTAACCCTAGGGGTGCAAGTGTGATTAGTGTTGTCCATTTTCATGCTTTTTTGTCTTTGAATTAGGTCAAGCTATTTGTTATTTGATTTTTGCATACAAACCCTAAGTCTATCATGGCATATTTAGAAAGCTTTAAAGTGCGGAATAATAAAATCCTAAATTATTACAACACAATTATGGGATGGGGGTACAAATGTTCAAATGGGGATATTTAGCAAGAAATTAAAATCTAAGCTGTTACATCCAAATTGAATATACAAAGATTAATTAATTGTACAATAATTAAATAAAATACAATAAATATGCAAGATGCAAAAAATGATTTTCATATGTATGTAAAAGTATTTCTCATGTGACAAATAAACAAAAATAAAAAGGATTGATTTTTGGGTATTTTCATGGTTTAGGGCAAAACCCTAATTTTGCTAAATAAAAAGTATTTATTATTTAATATATACAATATTTATTAATTATGCACAAAAAATAAATAAAAAGGAAGTATATTGTAAAAAAAGTAATTTTTGAGGTCAAATATTAATAAAATGAAAAATGTATTATTTTTGTATTTATCCTAAATATTCTAATAATTATATAAGTATTTATCTTATATGTTAAATATATTAAATATATACAAAAATAAAATATTTATTATTTACAAAAAAAAGTATATTTTTTAAGAAAATATTTTCAAAAGATAAAATAAAATAAAATCAGAAAATAAAATGTATTTGTATTATTTTTTAGTATTTTAAATAAAAGGTATTATGTATATTTATTTACATATAGAACTAAATGAAACAAATAAATACCAAATAAAATGCAAAAAATGTGAAAAAAAATATTTTTAATGTTTTTTCATGTTTGAATAAAAATATAAAATCAGAATCAAAAAGAAAAAGTCAAAAATAACAAATATATCACATAATGGGCCAGGGGGTGCAAATTGAAAAAAAGGGGTGCAAAAAGTGGGACTGACTCAGGCCCAGCCCAAGCCAGTCATCTACAACCTCCAGACTTGTTTGAACAAGCAAAACGCGCGTTTCCTAACTCCTGATTACTGGACTTTCAAGCAAAACTCATAACACCAAAAATGTAGAGCATCAAGAGACGAATCCAGACATATAAAGAACTTGACTTAACTCTAAGAAACGAAGGAGAATTTCTTCATCCCCAATTTCTGACATAAGTTTTTTTCTAATATTCAGGTTCCAAATTCTCTCAGTACACACAACATAAATGCAAAGTAATTATATGTGTAGCTTCAGGGCCATGAGTAGAGCATTTTTCATTCATAAACCTAAGCCTAACTCTTCCTAGATTGAGAGATAGAAGTCCATGTTTTTACCTGTTCAGCTTGAATCGTGTACAACAATGGAGGTACTTTCAATGCAATGTGAGGACTTGTACAGCTTGCTTGAAGTTCAGAGATGCTTCTCCAACCTCTAGCTTGCTTTGAAACTAACTGGAACGAGCTATGTGACTCAACCTGCACAACTGTAAAAATGAAAATGGTGAACTTGGTTAGAGGTGTTACAGTCTGTAGCTAGGGCTTGGGATAGTTTGTATGGATGTTATGGAGTGTGTATGAACCAGCTTTGGCCAAAACGCACGAGCAAACTGAGTTGTGCAACTCAATCTGTAGGGATGCCCTGTTTTGTGCAGCAAAATGGTGTTTTGATGTTTGGGGAGGTTTGGAATATGGTAGGCTCGTGTTTCAGGTCAGTTGGATCAAGTGAAAAGTGTTTACAAAGTTTGCTTGAGCTGGTTCTTGCAGGAATGAGAGATGGGATCAGTTTTGCAAAGTTTCTTCTCCTTTAAGCTAAAGTTGTCAAGTTGGGTTATAGGCCAAGGCAGGTCCCTCAAGCATGCTGCATAATCTCTCCTTGATCAGTGGGATTAGTTCATAAACTTGTGCCTAGAAGATCTGCCTTGTACTTCTTTGATTTGTGTTTTGACATAAAGCCATGCTTTTCCAAAATGGCAAACTTGCTTTTTCCAAATATGGCTTAATTTTGTGTGTATTGCCCAAATGAATGAAATAACATCTTGGCACAATGGCTTAGCATTGAATTACTGAGTAAGAAAGGGATTAGAGGCCTGTAACCTAGCTTGTGCATGCTGATTTCAAAAATGCCCAAGTTATGAACATGTAAATGGCTTATGAACAAAGTGACTTTTGCCCATATTGACAAATTCGATTCTCCCTAACCACAAGGGTGTTTGAGAAGTTCTTGGACAATTTGGAAAGCTTAGAATGTGTACTACAATCCATCTTTGTAATTCAAGTTTAAATTCCAAGTGGAAGCATGTGAAAAGTGGCCATGAAGTTAGGCAAAAATCCTGCCTAAAATAGGTCAAAAATTTTCTAAGTTAAGAATGTTTTGCACCTCTATTCCAAAAATCATAACTTGAGCTAAAAGATTCTTTTGAGGAAACTTTGTGAATAAAAGTTTTAGATTTTGCAATGTACTATAACTTCATGTTTTGAGTTTTGTTTGAATCCAAATTTATCTTGATGAAAAGATGGGACAAAGTTAGGAAAAAATTAGGAAATTTCATAACTTAGAAAATTTCTAAGTTATGAAATTTCTTCATTTCAAACCCTAATTTGTAAATCTTGGTTTATTGATGAACAAGTTTCATAATTTGACATGTCTTGATGAAAAATGAATCTTGACACTTGATTTTGACCAAAAAGTCAAAGTTTGACTTTTCAGTATGCAGTCAAATTTTGCTCAGTTGACTGGAAAATTCATCTGTCAATCTTGTGCATTTGGGATCTTTTGAACTTGTTGAATGTGTCAAGACAATGTCATTGAGTCCTTGAGTCCATATGTGAGCTTGGTTTGTCATTGGCTAGGTCAAACAGTCAAAAATTGCCTTTGTGCAGTCAAAACCCTAAAAATGACCATTTTGCCCTTTTGGTGATTTGATCAAATTTCTTATGGAATTGTGATCCAAACTTGACCAAATGGTTCATATGATTTTATAATGTTGATGTGGGTCAAAAATCATGAGGTTTGACTGTCAATTGACCACAGTTGACTTTTTCCCCAATACAGCTGATTTCTAGGTCAACTGTCCAATTGACTGGGCAAAGATTGGAATCAAGGCTTGAAACTTGGTATGGATAAACTTGTGAGTCCAACATGAAGCATGAAAGTCATTTTGGGCATTTTAGGTCAAAACATCTTTGTGCAAACACAAACCCTAATTTGGGTCAACAGTGCAAGGAGGGGTCCTGAGCAGAGCAAACCCTAACTTGATCTTGAGCTCCAAGGGTCTTATGGTGAGAAAATGTTGAGGAAATGGGAGGGCAAATTTTGGGGTACAACAGTTGCCCCTATTCAATCTTCTTAGACCTGAGGATGTAGATTGGCTTGCGTGCCTTTCGTGATCCGAAGGTGGAAGATGATTGAACACTAAAGTGCCCAGAAATTTGCACTCGCATAGTGGAGTATCAGCAATGTGATGTCAGGAATGGGCTTATAGATGTCATTTGGAGAGATGGTGGGTAGGAGGATGGGCTTATAGATGCCATCTGGAGGTGTGACAGAACCTTGTCGGGAATGGGCTTATAGATGCCATTTGGAGGTGTCGATCGCGTAAGAGATTCCTTAGCGAGAACTTGCGTACTTGAGAAAGAAAGATGGTTTCCTGGCTTGCTACAGGTGTTGATCTTCAGTCTCTTCATGCAGATATGCCCTGGCTAGGTACAGGTATCGAATCTACAAATAGTTGCTCACAGATGTGCCCTGGCTAGATACAAGAATGGAATCCGGAACTTCAAAAGGTTGCTTACAGACGTGCCCTGGCTGGATGCAGGTATCGAATCTCTAAACTATCCATGCAGATATGCCCTGGCTAGGTACAGGTGTCAAATCCACAATCAAATACTCATAGATATACCCTGGCTGGATACAGGAATCGAATCTGGAATTAGTCGTCTACAGATATGCCCTGGCTAGATACAGGTATCGAATCTGGAAATGGTCGTCTACAGATATGCCCTGGCTGGATACAGGAGTCGAATCTGGAATTTGTCGTCTTCAGATATGCCCTGGCTGGATACAGGAATTGAATCCGGAATTGCAAAAGGTTGGTAGAGATAGCTTTCCTGGCTGGATACAGGTGTAAACCTCTGACCTGAGAATGAAAGATAATTTCCTGGCCTGTTACAGGGGTTGATCTTCAAACTCTTCATGCAGACATGCCCTGGATAGATACAGGTATCGAATCTACAATCCATCACTCACAGATGTGCCCTGGATAGATACAGGTATCGAATCTAGAATTGCGATAGTTGATAGTAATCATCTTTGGATTGACCTTTTCCTGAAAAGGCAAAACATTAGTTGTATGCAATGTCATGATGTATGAAATGCATGATGTCATGATGCTCAAAATGAGATAGTATTGTATGCAATTTATCATATATGTAAGCAGGATGTATGAAATGTGAAATGTCTATGAATGTATTTTCGTCTAGGAAAATAAATCCTTGACGAGTGCCGGGAACTTGTTGAATCCTGGGCTGATGCTGAAGAGTGGAGTTCTTCGTTTCCGCTGGGGATGATGGTTGCAAGAATAAACCGGTAGGAGAAGATGACTCTGTTGGAGAATAAACTTGTTGGAGAGATTACTCTGCGGGGAATTACTCTGGGAAGAGATACTTCGCTGAGGTTTTGACGAGAGCTCCGCTGGGGATTCCACTGATAAATTATGTTGGGGAAATTGATGAACTCCGCTGGGGATAGGAAGAATTTCGCCGAGGACGATCTTTCCGTGGTGATTAGCTGAGGATAACCCAGTTATACCCTGGTGGGGAAATAACCTTTGAACAAAGTCGGGGAGATGCGTTCGTACTCTGCAGGGGACAAGCTTCCAGAATCTACTGGGGATAAGCTTCCAGAATCTACTGGGGATAAGCTTCCAGAATCTATTAGGGAGGATGATTCAACTTTCCTGGGGAAACCTTTCAGACTGTACTGGGAAATGGTTCCACCGGATGTCTGTATTCCGCCGGGGAACAATCTTATATTAAGACTGCCGGGGATGCTTGCTGAGGAATGTCTATGCTCCGCCGGGGAATGTTGAGATCTTCTGGGGATACCCAACTTCCTTAAGGCTGACAGTAGACTAAATCTGCTTGGGGAGAGACGCGTCGCTGACTTGCTGGAGACACTGTGCCTTCTCAGGGCTGATGGGGAACCAACTCTTCCTGGGGAGAGCATTGCTGAATCTGGTCTTACTCTATGGGGAGTTGAGGTAACTTGGTTACGTTCTTCAGCCGAACCTACCTTGGTACCTTGGCGGATAGAGCAACTACATTGCTTGGACAATTCTAAACTGCCCCTGTTGCTGATGTCATCTGTAATCAGTCCTTTGTTTCGCATGCAAATATTCATGATTAGCAATTAATGTCAAATGCATATATCAAAAATGAACATTGGACGTTCTTTGCAAAACAAAACAGAAAAAAGGAAAAACGATGGGTAATTTGTCTGAAAAATTGAACTTGTATTGATTTTGAAATTTGCCTGTAAATAGGCGTTTTATGTACAAGAGGTTGGCGTCCTAGTAAGAGAACGTCGCCGAACAGCATAGAGTTTATACAATTTTGTGAAAAAGAAAACAAAACAGCTATGTGAAAAATAATCCCACTGGGTTCCAACTCTGCTATCGCCTTTATGTTTTCAAGTGTCTCATCACTTTGCTGCTTAGTTGAAGATGAAGCTGATTGATTGTGTCGTCTGAGCCCGATAGTTGATGCCGAATTCTGGATGCAAGGTGATCCAATGAGACATAGTATTACGCTTTATCCCTAACTTTTGCCTGGACCGCCCTTTCGGGTTTTCAGTCCACCGGGATACCCATTTTTGCCCAAGCCGTCTTTTCAGGTTTTCGACTTGCCGGGTGTACGGATTTTTTTCATTTCGTCCCTTATTTTTTGCCCGAACCCTTTTGGTTCGCCGGGAAGCCCTTATTTTTGCCTAGGTGTGTCAACCTAGCAGGTCTTTAATTCATGCGTAGTATCTTTTTACTATGTCTGCATTGGCGGGGTGAGGAAGGTCGTCACCATCCATGGTGGTTAGAATCATAGCTCCTCCTGAGAAGATATGCTTAACCACAAATGGCCCTTCGTACGTAGGGGTCCATTTGCCCCTGGGATCATCTTGAGGTAGAATGATGCGCTTGATTACCAGGTCTCCGACTTGATACTCTTGTCGTCTGATCTTCTTGTTAAATGCCCTGATCATCCGTTTTTGGTACGTCTGACCATGACAAATAGCAGTGAGTCTCTTTTCGTCAATTAGGTTTAGCTGATCAAGCCGAGTCTGGATCCAGTCATCCTCGCTCAAACCTGCATCCTTCATTATCCAGAGAGAGGGTATTTGGACTTCAATAGGCAAGACTGCCTCCATGCCATAGACCAAGGAAAAGGGAGTTGCCCCTGTTGACGTCCGTGCTGAGGTACGGTACCCATGAAGAGAAAACGGTAACATTTCGTGCCAATCTTTGTAGGTTACTGTCATCTTCTGCACAATCTTCTTGATATTTTTATTCGCTTCTTCTACAGCCCCATTCATCTTCGGCCGGTAGGGAGAAAAGTTGTGGTGCTGTATCTTGAATTGCTCGCAGAGCTCAGTGATCATCTTGTTGTTAAGATTGGTACCATTGTCCATAATGATCCTCTCAGGTACACCGTATCGACAGATCAGGTTGTGCCGAATGAACCTGTGATACGGTGGGAGAACTGACTGTGGTTTTGCGTTTGTTTTCGCAAATGTTTCGATTGAGCAAGAGTCGCCACCGACTTTTTATTTTATCCTAAGGAAAGGTTCAAAAAGCACAGCAAAAACCTTTGAGATTTTTCTTGGGTTCGGGGAATAGATTATATAAAGGGAAGGTATTAGCACCCTTTCTATCCATGGTTATCCATGGGCTCTTAGTTACTTGCTTAGATCACTTGCCTTTTTCCAATTGTTTGAAATGGTGCTTTGTGTGTGTGTGTTTTTGAAAATGTTTTGAAAAGAGGCCAATGTGGTGGCAACCTTTGTAATGATCCATGTTGGGATGTATACAAAGGTGTATGTCTTTTGAAAAGGTTTTCATTTGTTTTTGAAAGTTGTTTTGAAAGTGTTGTGAGGTGTGGTTTAAAAACAGGCAAGTGTTTTTGTTTTGCAAGTTGACAAGTACTTAAGAGCGATCTACCCTAAAGTTCTCAAAGATTTTTGTTATGTTTTTAACCCTTTTAACAATTTTGTTCCACCATTGTATTTGGTGGACAATCTTGTGTTAGGATGTGAAAGGGACAGGCGCGGGTCGTTGTTTAGACCATAATTGCAATGGTGCCAAGTATCTTTGGGCAATTTTTCTTTAAGGGACTTGATCATTTTTAGGCAACTTTCGAAAGCGTCATCGAGGGACTATGATCATTTGAGTTATTTGTCTTGCCCAAAGAGACCTAACGTGCAATATGGCCTAATTTTTGAAAGGCAACAAGTGGATGTAACCCTAGGGGTGTTAGTGTGCAAGTGTGTTTTATTGCATACAAGAGTTTTTTCTTTGAATTAGGTTTTTTCTATTTCATTGATTTTATCTTGCCATACACGTCCTAATTACTAGCAATAAGAAGCGGAAATGTAAAATCCTACGCTATTACAACAATTAAGGGAGGGGGATACACATTTGTACATGGGGGGTTCAACGAGAAAAATAGACAAAAAAGAAAATAGCAAAAATCAAGATATATAGAGAGAGAGGGAGCCCGCGCGCTGCTGGGAGGTCATCAGAAGTTCTGACTCAGCTCCGCTGCCAGATGATCAACCTGTTAGTGAAACTGGATGAGTCAGAACTTCTGACTATGGCACCTGCAAAACAGAACCTTGTTAGTGGGGAAATCAGAAGTTCTGATTTCCCTGCGCTGCAAGACAGAAGTTTGTTAGCGGAGAAACCAGAAGTTCTGATTCTGCTGAAAAGGCAATAACTCTCAGAGGTTCTGATATCATTGACAACAAAACAGGCTTCAGATGTGCTAACGTCAAAGTCAGCATTTGGCTTTTCCCTGTACTAATCAGAACATCTGCAATCCTGTTGTTACTCCACAAAACAGGAAACATATTTGGAACAGGTCCAGCAAATACAAAAAATGTTCCAGAGGTCAGAACCACCAAGGTCACAGGCAAGTCCTATACTGGCTCAGAATGTTCTGAGGTATGAAAATCCTCAGAACATAAACAGCAATAACATGAATATTTACATTATGTTACTTGAATATGCACAGCTGATGATGCTTAACAGTGTGATGAGGGTCAGCAGGTGCTTACCTGACTGTTTGGAAAAGTTGGTGAGTGAAAGTTTAGCTTTTGGTTCTGGTGGTGTTCTGGACAGATTTGAAAAGGGGAAGTAAAGGTGTATACGTATGTAGGGTCAGAAGTTTGGAAAGGGTGTCTTTGGTTTACAGAAAAAAACTGGATATTTGATGAAGTTGAAGGTGAGAAACTCAAAGTTATGAAACAAAACTGGAGATTTTGGCAGAGTTTCAGAATGCTATGTTGCTAAGAGTTCTGTTTCTTTCTTAGCAATTTCTGTTTCTTTTTTTGAACGTCTTTGGCAGTGGTGAAGACTCTCTATTTATAGGCAAAATCCTTGTGGATGCCTTGAACATTTAAGGCGCCAACAGAGTTTGAATTTGTTCTTTGACAGAAATTCCTGGGAAGTTGTGATACAGATAGCTTTCAGCCTAGGTTGCAGCAGCAGGCGTAGATTGGGGAGAAGTGACCTCTGAAATGGGAGGTGGCGTGAAGACCTATGCCAGAATCTGTGCAAAAGCGTTTTCCAAGCCACACGTGAATGCTCAGGAGTGGTTGGAAGCATTAATGGGCATTAAATGGTGACAAGACCTGTCAATACCAACATTCTGGTAATGGAAACCAGCGTTGAATCAGCAGCGTACACCATGCTCTGGCCTTGGCTACCTGTTGTCTTAGTAAGCTCTGGAAATTCTCATGGTTTTCTGGTACGTTCCTTGGATTTACTTCTGGACAATCTGGACTTAGAGATTCTGTATCAGTGTAACACCCACTCTTCTGGTCTTTCATCTTCTGATTTCAACCTGTTCTGAAGGAGCCTTCAGACTTCCCTGCTTCTCTTGCATTCCTTTAGCAAATTCTGACTGGGCTTGTGTAACTGCTGAAGGGGCATGCTCTGTTTGAGGCTTACATTCTGAACCACGTTTACAACTTCTGATTGAACTGATGTAGCTGCTGAAGAGCCAACTTCTGACCACGCTGAGCCAAGCTTGCAACTTCTGACCGTTTTCATCTGGAATGGGTCCAGAAGTTCTGAAGCGCTGATTTTTCTAAAAAACACTTATTTTAAAGAAACATTCTAAGTACTTAGAATTTGATTTTTTTCTCAAGATAAAAGCGTTGCTTCTGGAGTTCGTGAGATCATCTTGCTCTTGTAAGTGGCTTGCTTGGGCAAAGGGATAACTCAGGACTTGGATTTGTTTCAGGGGGACCTTGAAAAATCCAAGATGGTTTCCTGAAGAAAGGGAGGGCAAATTTTGGGGTACAACAGTTGCCCCTGTTCAATCTTCTTGAACCTGAAGAGTTAGATTGGCAAGCTTGCCTTTCGCGACTCGAAGGTAAAAGGAGATTGGACACTAGAGTGCCCGGAAATTTGCACTCGCATGTTGGAGTATCAGCGAATGTGATGGTGGGAATGGGCTTATAGATGCCATTTGGAGAGGTGGTGGATGGGGAGATGGGCTTATGGATGCCATCTGGAGATGTGACAGAACCTTGTCGGGAATGGGCTTACAGATGCCATTTGGAAGTGTTGATCGCACAAGAGATTCCTTAGCGAGAACTTTATGTATTTGAGAAAGGAAGATGTTTTCCTGGCTTGTTACAGGTGTTTGATCTTCAATCTCCTTATGCAGATATGCCCTGGCTGGATACAGGTATCGAATCTACAATCGGTGGCTCACAGATGTGCCCTGGCTGGATACAGAAATCGAATCTGGAAATGTTGTAGTTGATAGATGCGCCCTGGCTAGATACAGGAATCGAATCTGGAAATGTGGTCAACAGATATGCCCTGGCTGGATACAGGAATCGAATCTGGAAATGTTGTAGTTGATAGATGTGCCCTGGCTGGATACAGGAATCGAATCTTCGAACTCTTCAGACGTTCCCTGGCTAGATACAGGAATCGAGTCTGGAAATGTGGTCAACAGATATGCCCTGGCTGGATACAGGAATCGAATCTGGAAATGTTGTAGTTGATAGATGTGCCCTGGCTGGATACAGGAATCGAATCTTCGAACTCTTCAAACGTGCCCTGGCTAGATACAGGAATCGAGTCTGGAAATGTGGTCAACAGATATGCCCTGGCTGGATACAGGAATCGAATCTGGAAATGTTGTAGTTGATAGATGTGCCCTGGCTGGATACAGGAATCGAATCTTCGAACTCTTCAGACGTGCCCTGGCTAGATACAGGAATCGAGTCTGGAAATGTGGTCAACAGATATGCCCTGGCTGGATACAGGAATCGAATCTGGAAATGTTGTAGTTGATAGATGTGCCCTGGATGGATACAGGAATCGAATCTTCGAACTCTTCAAACGTGCCCTGGCTAGATACAGGAATCGAATCTGGAAATGTGGTCAACAGATATGCCCTGGCTGGATACAGGAATCGAATCTGGAAATGTTGTAGTTGATAGATGTGCCCTGGCTGGATACAGGAATCGAATCTTCGAACTCTTCAGACGTGCCCTGGCTAGATACAGGAATCGAGTCTGGAAATGTGGTCAACAGATATGCCCTGGCTGGATACAGGAATCGAATCTGGAAATGTTGTAGTTGATAGATGTGCCCTGGCTGGATACAGGAATCGAATCCTCGAACTCTTCAGACGTGCCCTGGCTAGATACAGGAATCGAGTCTGGAAACTGATCACTCTCAGATATGCCCCGGCTAGATACAGGTATCGAATCTGGAATTTGTGACAGTTGAAGGTAGTTGTCTTTGGGATTGTCTTTTTCCCTGAAAGGCAAAACATAAGTTGTATGCAATGTTATGATGTATGATATGCATGATGTTTTAACATGAGACAGCGTTGTATGCACTTTATCATGTATGTAAGCAAGATGTATGAAAGTGTGAAATGTTTATGAATGTAACTTCGTCTTAGGAAAATAAATCCTTGACGATCGGCCGGGGAGTTGCCCTGTGGCCGAGATACTTTACTGAAATTTTGATGAGAGGCCTGCTGAGGACTTCAATGATGGATCCCGCTGGGGATAAAAACTCCGCTGGGGATTGAAAGATAAACTCCGCTGGGGATTTGAAAAATAAACTCCGCTGGGGATTGAAAGAACTTTGTTGGGGGCGATCTTCCGTGGCGATTAGCTGAGGATAACCCAGTTATAAGCCCTTGTGAGGAATAATTCTGAATAAAGCTCGGGAGAGATGTCCGTATTCTGCAGGGGATAAGCCTCAAGAATCTACTGGGGATAAGCTTTAAGACCTGCCGGGGGAAGTGGTGCCTTTTCAGGATCGACGGGGAATCAACTCAACTTGGGGAGAGTATTGCTGAATCTTGTCTTACTCTGCGGGGCGTTGAGATGATTTGGTCACATTCTTCAGTCGAATCTACCTTGGTACCTTGGCGGACAAAGCAAACAGACTACATCAGACAACCTTACATTGCCCCTGTTCCTGATGTCACCTGTAATTAATCTTTTGCAAATATTTATGAATCAGCAATTTAATGTCAAATGCATATATCAAAAATGAACATTGGACGTTCTTCGCAAGACAAAACAGAAAAAGGAAAAACAATGGCAATTTGTATGACAAGTGACTCTGTATTGATTTGAATTTTGCCTGTGAAAAGGCATTTTTGTACAAGAAGCTGACATCCTAGTAAGAGGATGCCGCCGAATAATCACAGAGTTTACAATTTTGAAAACAAAACAGCTATGTGAACAATCACATTGGGTTCCAACTCTGCTATCGCCTTTATGTCCCCAAGCGTCTCATCGCTTTGCTGCCTAGTTTGAAAATGAAGTTGATTGGTCGATGCCGAAATCTGAGCCAGATAGTTGATGCTGAATTCCGGATGTGAAGCGATCCTATGAGACATAGTGTTACGCTTTACCCCTAATTTTTGCCTGGACCGCCCTTTCGGGTTTTCAGTCCACCGGGATACCCATTTTTGCCCAAGCCGCCTTTTCAGGTTTTCGACTTGCCGGGTGTACAGATTTTTTTCATTTCATCCCTTATTTTTGCCCGAACCCTTTTGGTTCGCCGGGAAGCCCTTATTTTTGCCTAGGTATGTCAACCTAGCGGGTCTTTTATTCATGCGTAGTATCTTTTCACTATGTCTGCATTGGCGGGGTAAGGAAGGTCGTTACCATCCATGGTGGTTAGGATCATGGCTCCTCCTGAGAACACATGTTTAACCACAAATGGCCCTTCGTAAGTAGGGGTCCATTTGCCCCGGGGATCACTTTGAGGAAGGATGATGCGCTTGATTACCAGGTCCCCAACCTGATACTCTTGTGGTCTGACCTTCTTGTTAAATGCCCTGATCATTCGTTTTTCATACGTCTGACCATGACAGATAGCGGTGAGCCTCTTTTCGTCAATCAGGTTTAATTGATCAAGTCGAGTCTGGATCCAGTCATCTTCATTTAAGTCTGCATCTTTCATTATCCGGAGAGAGGGTATCTGGACTTCAATTGGCAGGACTGCCTCCATGCCATAGACCAAGGAGAAAGGAGTTGCCCCGGTTGACGTTCTTGCTGAGGTACGGTACCCGTGAAGAGCGAACGGTAACATCTCATGCCAATCTTTATAGGTCACTGTCATCTTCTGCACAATTTTCTTGATATTCTTATTCGCCGCTTCTACAGCCCCATTCATCTTCGGCCGGTAGGGAGAAGAATTGTGGTGCTGTATCTTGAATTATTCACAGAGTTCAGTGATCATTTTGTTATTGAGGTTGGTACCATTGTCCGTGATGATTCTTTTCGGGACGCCGTATCTACAGATCAGATTATGCCGGATGAAACGCGCCACGACGCTCTTGGTTACCGTCGCGTAGGAAGCTGCCTCAACCCACTTCGTGAAGTAATCGATCGCTACCAAGATGATGCGATGCCCGTTGGATGCCGTCGGTCGGATCTCACCGATCATATCAATGCCCCACATCGCAAAAGGCCAAGGTGCCGTCAGGACGTTCAGAGGGACTGGGGGAATATGCACCTTGTCAGCATAGATCTGGCATTTGTGACAAGTTCGAGAGTGTTGGTAACAATCGGCTTCCATTGTGGACCAGAAATATCCTGCCCGTAGGATTTT
Organism: Vicia faba; assembly: GCA_948472305.1. Lineage (NCBI taxonomy): Eukaryota > Viridiplantae > Streptophyta > Magnoliopsida > Fabales > Fabaceae > Vicia > Vicia faba. Next base: position 1,324,538,440 of record OX451739.1, read on the forward strand.
CTTTGCCATGGTATGTCCACTGGAATGTGTTCCGAATGTACCTTCATGCAGTTCTATCATGATTTTCTCTGCTTCAGCCTTATCCACACAACGTAGTAGAGTTGAATCATGATTACATTTGTAGAGGATGCCGTTGCTGAGGAAGAATTTTGCCGCAAACCTCCTCATGAATTTCTTGTCATTGACAGATGCACCTTCAGGGTATTCCTGAGCTTCTAAGTACCTTTTCACCTCATGATACCAGGGTTTTTCAGTTGCTTTCTCAGCCTCGAGGTCGCAGCAGTGTACCGGTTTGTCCAACTTCCAAATGATGATCCGGGGAGCCTCATTGTCCCATTTAACTTTGAACATTGAAGACATCGTAGCCAGTGCGTCCGCTAGCTGATTCTCCTCTCTTGGGAAGTGCTTAAAAGTTATCTCTTCAAAGTGGGGAAGCAAGGTCAACACATACTCCTTGTAAGGAATAAGATTTGGGTGTTTCGTATCCCATTCGCCTTTGATCTGATTGATCACGAGAGCGGAATCTCCGAAGACACTCAGGAATTTGATCCTTAAATCGATTGCAACTTGTAGACCCATGATACATGCCTCATATTCTGCCATGTTGTTGGTGCAGTTGAAACATAATCGGGCGGTGAGTGGAGTATGAGTTCCTTTGGGAGATATGATTATAGCGCCGACGCCGTTACCCAAAGCATTGGAGGCTCCGTCAAAATGCATAGACCATCGGGATCCTTCCTCAGGTCCTTCATCCGGTCCAGGTACTTCACAGTCAGTTACCACCATGATGTCTTCGTCCAGAAAATCAAAGTTCAATGATTGGTAATCGTCCATAGGTTGGTGTGCTAAATGATCTGCCAGTACACTTCCTTTAATTGCTTTCTGAGTTGTATACTGGATATCATATTCTGTTAAGATCATTTGCCATCTTGCTATTCTTCCAGACAGAGCGGGCTTTTCAAATATGTACTTGATGGGATCCATTTTTGAAATCAATAGAGTAGTGTGAGTCAGCATATACTGTCTCAGCCGGCGAGCAGCCCATACTAGAGTGCAGCAAGTTTTCTCAAGCAGTGAGTAACGAGACTCACAGTCGGTAAACTTTTTGCTCAAGTAATAAATTGCGTGCTCTTTTCGGCCAGACTCGTCATGCTGTCCCAGCACACACCCCATTGAATTGTCAAGTACTGTCAAATATAGTATCAGAGGTCTTCCTTCCACTGGAGGCATAAGAATGGGTGTCTCTTGGATATATTCCTTTATCTTTTCAAAGGCAGCCTGACATTCATCGTTCCAACGTACTACTTGATCTTTCTTCAGTAATTTGAAGATTGGCTCACAGGTAGCAGTTAGATGTGAGATGAATCGGGCAATGTAATTCAGTCGTCCTAGGAAGCCTCTGACTTCTTTCTCTGTCCTTGGAGTTGGCATCTCTTGTATAGCTTTTACCTTGGCAGGGTCCACCTGAATACCTTTATCACTTACGATGAAACCTAGCAATTTTCCGGACCTCACCCCAAAGGTGCATTTGTTGGGATTCAACCTCAGCTTGTATAACTTCAGTCGGTCAAACAGCTTCCTCAGATGATCAAGGTGCTCCTCCTCAGTTTGAGACCTTGCTATCATGTCATCAACGTATACCTCAATCTCATGATGGATCATATCATGAAATAAAGCAACCATGGCACGTTGATAGGTTGCCCCAGCATTTTTCAATCCGAATGGCATGACCTTGTAACAGAAGGTGCCCCACTGAGTCACAAAGGTAGTCTTTTCCATATCTTCCGGGGCCATCTTGATCTGATTATACCCTGAAAAACCGTCCATGAAGGAGAAAACCTTATGTTGAGCAGTATTGTCAACGAGAACGTCAATGTGAGGTAGAGGAAAATCATCCTTGGGGCTTGCCCTGTTTAAATCCCTGTAGTCAACACACATTCTGACTTTACCGTCCTTCTTCGGCACTGGCACCACATTGGCAACCCACTGAGGGTAGGAAGTTACTGCTAGAAATCCGGCATCGAATTGCTTCATAACCTCGACCTTGATCTTTTCAGACATCTATGGGCGCATGCGGCGAACCTTTTGCTTTACCGGAGGGCAGTCTTCCTTGGTTGGCAGGTGATGAACTACAATGTCGGCATCCAAACCAGGCATGTCTTCATAGGACCAAGCAAATATCTCCATGTAATCCTGTAGCATCTGGATCAATCGTTGCTTCACTCTGAGCTCTAGATTGGCACCAATCTTGACCTCTTTCCTATCTGTCTCAGTACCCAGGTTAACTGTTTCCACAGGCTCTTCATGTGGTTGAATAGCCCTCTCTTCCTGGAGTAGCAGCCTCGCGAGTTCACCAGGCACTTCGCAATCATCTTGACCTTCGTCTTCGGCCAAGTTGATCGGATTCTCGAAGTCATAACTGGCGGTAGCAGAGCTGTTACCAGTGAGATCCAAAGTGGATTGAAGCCTGTATAAGTGAGTGTGTGTAAATATAGCTGTTTTGCAATATATAACACAGAGAGAAAAAAGATCACAAGATTTGAAATGCAACAAACGTCCAATGTTTTGATTGATGATATATGAAAATGTCATACAAAAAGCCCTCACAAATGGAGCTACGATGCCCCGGGTAGGACACCGAGCCAATAAAAGTTTTAACACACTGTTTGTTACAAATTGAAAATCAAAAGAGTTAATTACTGCGTGACAAATGTGATAGGTGTAAAATCATTTGCCGTCCAGTTGCTTGGTCCGTTGCTGGTAGTCGGGTAGATCCAACTGTCAAACTCCGCTTCCTCTACATCCTCCTTAATAGCATTCACCCTTGGACTGGTGATAAACACTGGAGTCTTTCTGATCTTTTCCTTGCGCACAGCCCTCTGAGCCTCTGCAGTAAAGCCTAGCCCGAACTTGTCGTTCTTTTGAGTGAAGTCAGGAAGCTGACCCCAGTTCGCACAATTGCCTTTCTCGATTACAGCCCGGGCATCCTTCAAAGATGCCATCTTCAACGGGAAGTCTTCTTCAGCCACTGCTTCAGTTGATGCCAAAATTGGAGGTACTTCCTCAAAATGCTGAAAGGGGGTTTCAATAAACTCCCCGTCCATCTCGATATACCGGAATGAATTCAAGTGACTAACCATGTATTCCTCCTCACCCTGCACGGTAACAATCTTCCCTTTGACAGGGTATTTGAGTTTTTGGTGTAGAGTGGAGGTTACTGCCCCAGCCTTGTGAATCCAGGGTCGACCCAATAAGCAGGAGTAAGATGGACGAATATCCATTACATAGAACGTTGAGTCGAAGACTTAGGAACCCACACGAATAGGAATGTTTACTTCACCGTGCACCATCCTCTTAGAACCGTCGAAGGCTCTAACAATGATGTTACTAGGTTTCAATTCCAAACCTTCACAATCCAAGCGATCCAATGCCTTCTTGGGCAAAACATTCAGGGAAGAACCGGTATCCACCAACACGTGTGCGAGAGTAGTGCCCCTGCATTCTATGGAAACATGCAGGGCATCATTGTGATTTTTCCCTTTGGGGGTGAGGTCAGCATCCGAGAACCCCAAGCCATTGTCAGCTGTCAAATTAGCCACACAGTCGGTTAATTGATCCGCAGAGGTCTCTTGCGGTACATGAGCCGTTTTCAGGAATGAAATCAGGGCTTTTGCGTGGGCCTCTGAGCATAGCAGCAATGATAGCATAGAGATTTTGGAGGGAGTATGCCCCAACTGTTCAACAACGTTAAAGTCACTCTTTTTGATGATTTTAAGAATTTCCTCCATTTCTTGTTGGGAGGTTTCTACAGCAGTCTTTTTTGGTGCCTCTGTCCTGGCAGGCAAATCCATAGCAACTTCTTTGCCCCGAGTATCAAAGGACCCGGCGGCAGTAGTAGACACGGGAACTTGAATTGGAACATGCACACTTGCGGGTGTGATGGTGAGAGGTTTTCGGATAACTGGCGGTGCAATGTCAGGCGAGAAGAGCCTGCCACTGCGGGTAATCTTGGCGGGACCAGTGATGTTACTGATACTGGTATTGGTGTTGAACTCCTGCTTTACTCCGAGCACATACACGTCCGCCCTATAGTGCCATGGGACAGCCTTATCAGACTCATAGGGGAGAGGCCCCGGAACAGTAATAGTAATGGGTGCAACAGACATAATTCGGACTGGTTTCTTCACGGGAGCTTTGGCAGGATTGTAAATTGTGACAACGGATATTTCTTCAATGGAGACAAACGGAACAACAATTTTCTTGAACAGAATTTCCTTGCTATCCATCAGGCTTTGGATGCCTGATTTCAGTAGCGGACAACCGGTAGGGATAACAGCACACAGGAGGCAACCCTTACCACAACCCGGAAATAAACCGGCTAGTAATAAGTTCCTCTTAACAGTCAAAAGAGGGGTAGCAACATCATTCACTGAAACAGCATACAACTCCTCTTCAATGGCATTTACTCTATGCTGGGGCATAGGAGCAGTTACAACATTCGGTCTTTCAGGCGCTTCAAACTGAATTTCCTTCGCGTCAATAAGATCTTGCACTTTGTTTCTCAAGGCCCAGCAATCGTCAGTAGTATGCCCGGGGCTATCAGAATGATAAGCACAACGGGCATTTGGGTTATACTTAGGAGATGTAGTATTCACGACTTTAGGAGCTTCTTTGATGGTCACCAAGTTGGTTGATAACAGTTGGGGTAAAATTTGTGACAAGGTCATACTCAACCGAGTATACTGTCTCTTGGGTCTTTCACCTCTTTGTTGATTGTACTGCTGAGGAGCAGCAACAGGTTTTGAAATGACCAGAGCATTGACGGCTTGGCGACTTTCTGGCTTGACTTTTCTTCTAGGACCATAGACGGCACTTGCTTCCTTCTTAAAAGGCCTCCTCTCAGTACTTGCGGCAATACCCTTCTGAATCTTTCCTGACTTGATGCCAGCTTCTATTCTTTCGCCCTTTAAGATCAAATCGGTAAACCCCGCGGAAGAGTTACCAATCAGATGATTGAAAAATGGTCCAGATAGGGTCCCTAGAAACATATCAACAAGTTCACGATCGGTTAAAGGAGGCTGCGCCCTGCCAGCCAAATCCCTCCATTTTTGTGCGTACTCTTTGAATCCTTCGCCTGTTCCTAACGACATACCCTGAAATTGGGTACGAGTAGGGGCAAGGTCAGAATTGTATTGGTATTATTTGTAGAAAGCGGTGGCCAAATCTTCCCAATTTCGAACGTTGGTTCCTTCTAGCTGATAAAACCACTCCAGCTGAGCTCCAGAAAGACTGTCTTGAAAGAAATGAATCCAAAGGTTTTTATCTGCCGTATAGGGTTGAATTTTTCTCACGTAGGACCTGAGATGCATTTTGGGACAGGACAGCCCATCATACCTCACAAACACTGGCACTTTGAATTTTGGGGGAATCACAATCCCGGCAACCAAACCCAAGTCTTCAAAATCCAAACCCGGTACCCTTTGTAGCTCCATGGCGGCCAACCTGTCTTCTAGCCCTTTGTACTTATCATCAGCTGGAGGGTATTACTGATCGGTATAATCTTCATCCTCTTCGACCTCCTCCTCTTCCGCATCAGACTCGGAAGTCACCGCGGCTCCACCTCCTTTGCTGGTTCCTTCATCAGAGATAGGAGGAAATTCAAGCACTCTCCGAGCTTCTCCGTCAAATCTTCTCCCCAAAGTAGCCATCCCGAGTCTCTTTTTCTTCTTTTTCACTGGGTCTTTGTTCCCCAATTGAGTCTTGATATCCTCCTGACCCTTAGCCAAGGTCATCAGGAGTTGCTGGAATTGTGCAATCTGAGCTTGTAGGTCTTTGACTGTTTGCTCGAGATCCATCCTGCTGACATAAACAGCGGACAGATAAGGAAACCTGGAGTGAGACCTGTTTATGCACATGATGAATGGTATGCTTATGTATGCAATGCATTCAAGGATTTAGAACATTCAAAATTGTTTCAGACAAAGAAGAACGCACGTCATATTAATAAGAAGAAATTTGTTAGTACATAAATGCCCCATGGGCCAAATGTTACAAAATAACTTCTCAAGGCAAAAAGACATTGCGCATCCTCTTTGGTGCAATGTAGGTGTTGAGGGCCTCTTGCTCCTGGAGTCGGCGGGTAAGCTCTAGAACCTTCTTCTCACTGGCGTAGAAGCTAGCTTCAAAAGTATTTCGTTCCTCCTTGAGCTGGATCCAACTTTTCTGCATTTCCTCCCACGATGTAGGCATGTCCGGATGTAGGATGGTGTAGGGAACCTCTCCTTCCTTGACGGGCTCTTTAATCACAGGGAGAACATGAGGATAAGGCATCATCATACTTTGGGCTCGGGCTCGTACCCACTTGAGATAAGGCTCAAGAGGGATGGAGTTCTTGTGTCCCAGAGTCTTGCTATCAACCTTGTTGAGCTTTCCCCAAGCTCTGATGAATCTTTGGCGAAGTCCTTGCGCATCGTTGTCGAAGTCAAAAACTAGGTCAGGAATCAACATGTCATGAGGACCATCCCTCCGTGCATATCCAAATTGTCTCAAAGCTAGGCAAGGGTTGTAGGTGATACCTCCTCTAATTCCAAGTAAAGGAACATTAGGAAATTCTCCGCAACGATCGACGATGATGATATTTTCTCTGGACCGAGAACACCAATGTATATCAGAGTGAGTAAGAGTCATCAACCGTTGGGACCACCTTAAGCCCTGGTCGTTCTTCAAGACAGATTGTGGAAGGTGCGAAATAAACCACCTTGCAAGGAGAGGAGTACAACACATGAGAACACCCCTCTTTCTCATTGTTCGTGTGTAAAATGAGTGAAGGATGTCCCCAAGCAATGTTGGTATTGGATTTCTGGACAAGAAGATTTTGACGGCGTTGACATCTACCAATTGGTCGGGATTTGGGAACAAGAACAACCCATAAATAAGGAGTGCCACAATTTCTTCAAAGGCTTGTAGGTCCAATGAATTCCAACATTCTTGTGCCTTCTCAAACAAGAATCTTGCTAAGAATCCCTTGACGCCGCTTCTGGTTTCCCAATGCCCCTTGATGTCGGATGGTTGTAGATGTAATGCTCGAGCAACATATTCCGGCTTTGGTTCCTTTTCCGTACCGTTGAAGGGTAGTTGATTAAGGATAGGAATTCTCAGGAGTTGAGAAAACTCTTCCAAAGTGGGCACCAACTGGTAATCGGGGAAAGTGAAACAGTGGTGAAGAGGGTCAAAGAACTGGAATAGCACTTTCATCATGTCTTCTTCAATGTTGGTGTTGACTAGGCTGAGCAGTCTACCATGTCTTTCACTGAAGGATGAGCTTTCCGGAATTCTTGAGGTGAGCTCTTTGAGTTGAGGAGAGATTCTCACAAGGTTGACTTGAATGGTTTTTCTGCGAGGAACTTCCATGACCTACAAAACAGGAACAAAGATGAAGATCCAAAACCCTTGAAATGGTTAGTGAATGCGTATGATGTTTTATGATGTCCATGATGTATGCATAAAACATATGTACAAGCAAATCACACCAAACCCTAGTTTCAGGCTTGCATGAGGTTTCATAGGTAAGTACCCTCTTGAGTGTAGTTGGCTTAAAAACCTATCCTATAAATAGTAACCGGGTTCTAAGGAGCTCAATATCACGGGATTGTTTTCATTGTTCATTGTTTTGGTTTAGCCACTTAACTAGCGACCAAAATATTCCAAGAAAACAACCCTCAATGAGTGTAGTATCGAGTATCTACCAACTTCGGACAGCACCAAAGCCGGTCATCTCACTACCCCTAATAAAAGGCCAAGATGGTCAAGTAAGGTTCTAGGTCATTAGTGCTTAGTGACATCACTCAGCGGCCCCGTACTCTCCTTGATTGAACTCAAGGGTTACCAGTACTCACAAATATGTCGCACTAATATAGATATTGCTTCGACCGTGTCGGTATACCCCACACAGTTTCCACAACGTATTGCTATCTATGAATGTTTCCCAAAAATCCGGGTGTAGGATCGCAAACCCAAACAATAGAGCCAAGATATAAAGCAAACAATTCAAACAATTAGTCATGCAAGAGGGTGATCTAAACCCTAAGGTTACTCCACTTTTAAAATCTCCCCAGCAGAGTCGCCAGTTTTGTGATACGGTGGGAGAACTGACTGTGGTTTTGCGTTTGTTTTCGCAAATGTTTTGATTGAGCAAGAGTCGCCACCGACTTTTATTTTATCCTAAGGAAAGGTTCAAAAAGCACAGCAAAAACCTTTGAGATTTTTCTTGGGTTCGGGGAATAGATTATATAAAGGGAAGGTATTAGCACCCTTTCTATCCATGGTTATCCATGGGCTCTTAGTTACTTGCTTAGATCACTTGCCTTTTTCCAATTGTTTGAAATGGTGCTTTGTGTGTGTGTGTTTTTGAAAATGTTTTGAAAAGAGGCCAATGTGGTGGCAACCTTTGTAATGATCCCTGTTGGGATGTATACAAAGGTGTATGTCTTTTGAAAAGGTTTTCATTTGTTTTTGAAAGTTGTTTTGAAAGTGTTGTGAGGTGTGGTTTAAAAACAGGCAAGTGTTTTTGTTTTGCAAGTTGACAAGTACTTAAGAGCGATCTACCCTAAAGTTCTCAAAGATTTTTGTTATGTTTTTAACCCTTTTAACAATTTTGTTCCACCATTGTATTTGGTGGACAATCTTGTGTTAGGATGTGAAAGGGACAGGCGCGGGTCGTTGTTTAGACCATAATTGCAATGGTGCCAAGTATCTTTGGGCAATTTTTCTTTAAGGGACTTGATCATTTTTAGGCAACTTTCGAAAGCGTCATCGAGGGACTATGATCATTTGAGTTATTTGTTTTGCCCAAAGAGACCTAACGTGCAATATGGCCTAATTTTTGAAAGGCAACAAGTGGATGTAACCCTAGGGGTGTTAGTGTGCAAGTGTGTTTTATTGCATACAAGAGTTTTTTCTTTGAATTAGGTTTTTTCTATTTCATTGATTTTATCTTGCCATACACGTCCTAATTACTAGCAATAAGAAGCGGAAATGTAAAATCCTACGCTATTACAACAATTAAGGGAGGGGGATACACATTTGTACATGGGGGGTTCAACGAGAAAAATAGACAAAAAAGAAAATAGCAAAAAACAAGATATAGAGAGAGAGAGAGGGAGCCCGCGCGCTGCTGGGAGGTCATCAGAAGTTCTGACTCAGCTCCGCTGCCAGATGATCAACCTGTTAGTGAAACTGGATGAGTCAGAACTTCTGACTATGGCACCTGCAAAACAGAACCTTGTTAGTGGGGAAATCAGAAGTTCTGATTTCCCTGCGCTGCAAGACAGAAGTTTGTTAGCGGAGAAACCAGAAGTTCTGATTCTGCTGAAAAGGCAATAACTCTTAGAGGTTCTGATATCATTGACAACAAAACAGGCTTCAGATGTGCTAACGTCAAAGTCAGCATTTGGCTTTTCTCTGTACTAATCAGAACATCTGCAATCCTGTTGTTACTCCACAAAACAGGAAACATATTTGGAACACGTCCAGCAAATACAAAAAATGTTCCAGAGGTCAGAACCACCAAGGTCACAGGCAAGTCCTATACTGGCTCAGAACGTTCTGAGGTATGAAAATCCTCAGAACATAAACAGCAATAACATGAATATTTACATTATGTTACTTGAATATGCACAGCTGATGATGCTTAACAGTGTGATGAGGGTCAGCAGGTGCTTACCTGACTGTTTGGAAAAGTTGGTGAGTGAAAGTTTAGCTTTTGGTTCTGGTGGTGTTCTGGACAGATTTGAAAAGGGGAAGTAAAGGTGTATACGTATGTAGGGTCAGAAGTTTGGAAAGGGTGTCTTTGGTTTACAGAAAAAAACTGGATATTTGATGAAGTTGAAGGTGAGAAACTCAAAGTTATGAAACAAAACTGGAGATTTTGGCAGAGTTTCAGAATGCTATGTTGCTAAGAGTTCTATTTCTTTCTTAGCAATTTCTGTTTCTTTTTTTGAACGTCTTTGGCAGTGGTGAAGACTCTCTATTTATAGGCAAAATCCTTGTGGATGCCTTGAACATTTAAGGCGCCAACAGAGTTTGAATTTGTTCTTTGACAGAAATTCCTGGGAAGTTGTGATACAGATAGCTTTCAGCCTAGGTTGCAGCAGCAGGCGTAGATTGGGGAGAAGTGACCTCTGAAATGGGAGGTGGCGTAAAGACCCATGCCAGAATCTGTGCAAAAGCGTTTTCCAAGCCACACGTGAATGCTCAGGAGTGGTTGGAAGCATTAATGGGCATTAAATGGTGACAAGACCTGTCAATACCAACATTTTGGTAATGGAAACCAGCGTTGAATCAGCAGCGTACACCATGCTCTGGCCTTGGCTACCTGTTGTCTTAGTAAGCTCTGGAAATTCTCCTGGTTTTCTGGTACGTTCCTTGGATTTACTTCTGGATAATCTGGACTTAGAGATTCTGTATCAGTGTAACACCCACTCTTCTGGTCTTTCATCTTCTAATTTCAACCTGTTCTGAAGGAGCCTTCAGACTTCCCTGCTTCTCTTGCATTCCTTTAGCAAATTCTGACTGGGCTTGTGTAACTGCTGAAGGGGCATGCTCTGTTTGAGGCTTACATTCTGAACCACGTTTACAACTTCTGATTGAACTGATGTAGCTGCTGAAGAGCCAACTTCTGACCACGCTGAACCAAGCTTGCAACTTCTGACCGTTTTCATCTGGAATGGGTCCAGAAGTTCTGAAGCGCTGATTTTTCTAAAAAACACTTATTTTAAAGAAACATTCTAAGTACTTAGAATTTGATTTTTTTTCTCAAGATAAAAGCGTTGCTTCTGGAGTTCGTGAGATCATCTTGCTCTTGTAAGTGGCTTGCTTGGGCAAAGGGATAACTCAGGACTTAGATTTGTTTCAGGGGGACCTTGAAAAAATCCAAGATGGTTTCCTGAAGAAAGGGAGGGCAAATTTTGGGGTACAACAGAATCGTGCCACGACGTTCTTGGTTACGGTAGCGTAGGAAGCTGCTTCAACCCATTTTGTGAAATAATCAATCGCTACCAAGATGAAGCGATGCCCGTTAGATACCGTAGGTCGGATTTCGCCGATCATATCAATGCCCCACATTGCAAAAGGCCAAGGTGCTGTCAAGACGTTCAGAGGAACCGGAGGAATGTGCACCTTATCAGCATAGATCTGGCATTTATGACAAGTCCGAGAATGCTGATAACAGTCGGCTTCCATTGTGGACCAGAAATATTCTGCCCGAAGGATTTTCTTTGCCATGGTATGTCCACTGGAATGTGTTCCGAAGGTACCTTCATGTAGCTCCGCCATGATCTTTTCTGCTTCAGTCTTATCCACACAACGCAGTAAGGTCGAATCATGGTTTCACTTGTAGAGAATCCCATTGCTGAGGAAGAACTTGGCCGCAAACCTTCTCAGGAACTTCTTGTCATTAACAGATGCGCCTTCGGGGTATTCTTGAGCTTCAAGGTACCTCTTCACTTCATGATACCAGGGTTTTTCTTTTACCTCTTCGGCCTCAAGGTCAAAGCAATATGCAGGTTCATCCAATTTCCAGATAATGATCTGGGGAGCCTCGTTATCCCATTTGACTTTGAACATAGAAGACATCGTAGCCAACGCGTCCGCTAACTAATTCTCCTCTCTTGGGAAGTGTTCAAAAGTTATCTCCTCGGAGTGTGGAATCAACGTCAACACATACTCTTTGTAAGGAATAATATTTGGGTGTTTCGTATCCCACTCGCCTTTGACCTGATTGATCACGAGAGCGGAATCTCCGAAGACACTCAGAAACTTGATCCTTAAGTCAATTGCAGCTTGAAGACCCATGATGCATGCCTCATACTCCGCCATGTTGTTGGTGCATTTGAAACATAGCCGGGAGGTGAGTGGAGTATGAGTGCCTTTAGGGGATATGATCACAGCGCCGATACCATTACCCAAAGCGTTCGAGGCTCCGTCAAAGTGCATAGACCATCGGGATCCTTCCTCAGGTCCTTCATCTGGTCCAGGTACTTCACAATCAGTCACTACCATGATATCCTCGTCTGGAAATTCAAAGTTCATCGACTGGTAATCGTCCACTGCCTGGTGCGCCAAATGGTCTGCCAATACACTTCCCTTGATTGCTTTTTGAGTCGTGTACTGGATGTCATATTCCGTCAAGATCATCTGCCATCTTGCTATTCTTCCGGACAAGGCAGGCTTTTCGAATATGTACTTGATTGGATCCTTTTTTGAAATCAACAGAGTAGTATGAGTCAACATATAATGTCTCAACCGGCGAGCAGCCCATACCAAAGCGCAGCAAGTTTTCTCGAGCAGTGAGTACCGGGTCTCACAGTCGGTAAACTTTTTGCTAAGGTAATAAATGGCGTGTTCTTTTCGGCCAGACTCGTCATGTTGCCCCAGTACACACCCCATTGAGTTGTCAAGTACTCTCAAGTATAAGATTAGAGGTCTCCCTTCAACCGGCGGCATAAGAATGGGTGGCTCTTGGAGATACTCTTTGATCTTTTCGAAAGCGGCCTGACATTCATCGTTCCAACGTACTACTTGATCTTTCTTCAGCAACTTGAAGATTGGTTAACAAGTAGCAGTTAGATGTGAGATGAATCGGGCAATGTAGTTCAAACGTCCTAGAAAGCCTCTGACTTCTTTCTCTGTCTTGGGAGTTGGCATCTCTTGTATGGCTTTCACTTTGGCAGGGTCCACTTGAATGCCTTTGTCGCTTACGACGAAGCCCAGCAATTTTCCAGATCTCACCCCAAAGGTGCACTTGTTTGGGTTCAATCTCAGCTTGTACAACTTCAGACGGTCAAACAGCTTCCGTAGATGATCAAGGTGTTCCTCCTCAGTTTGGGACCTTGCAATCATATCGTCGACGTATACTTCTATCTCGTGGTGGATCATGTCATGAAATAAAGCAACCATGGCACGTTGGTAGGTTGCCCCAGCATTTTTCAACCTAAAAGGCATGACCTTGTAGCAAAAGGTGCCCCACTGAGTAACAAAGGTGGTCTTCTCCATGTCTTCAGGAGCCATCTTGATCTGATTATAACTGGAGAAGCCGTCCATGAAGTAGAATACTTTATGCTGAGCAGTGTTGTCAACCAGAACGTCGATATGAGGCAGAGGGAAATCATCCTTAGGGCTTGCCCTTTTCAAATCCCTGTAATCAACACACATTCGGACCTTACCATCCTTCTTCGGCACTGGAACCACGTTGGCAACCCACTGAGGGTAAGAAGTCACTGCTAGAAACCCGGCATCAAATTGTTTCATAACCTCAGCTATGATTTTCTCGGACATTTCTGGACGCATACGGCGGACCTTCTGTTTTACCGGAGGGCATTCTTCCTTGGTAGGCAGGTGATGAACCACAATGTCGGTATCCAACCCAGGCATGTCTTCGTAAGACCAAGAAAAGATTTCCACATAGTCATGCAGCATTTGAATCAACCGTTGTTTCACATTGAGCTCTAGATTGGCACCAATCTTGACTTCCTTTCTGTCTGTCTCAGTACCCAGATTTACCGTTTCCACTGGCTCTTCATGTGGCTGAATGGCCCTCTCTTCCTGGAGTAGTAGTCTTGCAAGCTCACCAGGCACTTCGCAATCATCTTCACCTTCGTCTCCGGCTAAGTTGATCGGATTTTCGAAGTCATAACTGGCAGTAGCAGAGTCGTTACCAGTGAGATCCAGAGTGGATTGGAACCTGTATAGGTGAGTGTGTGTAAATATAGTTATTTTGCAATATATAATAAAGAAAGAAAAGGAACGCAAGATTTTGAAATGCAACAAACGTCCAATGTTTTTATTGATGATATATGAAAATGACACACAAAAGCCCTCACAAATGAAGCCACGGTGCCTCGGGTAAGACACTGAGCCATAAAAGTTTCAAAATATTGTCTGTTACAAATTCAAAACAAAGGAGTTCATTACTGAGTGACAAAAGTAATAGGTGTGAAGTCTTTGGCAGTCCAGTTGCTTGGTCCACCGTCGGTTGTTGGGTAGATCCAGCTGTCGAATTCAGATTCCTCGACGTCGTCTTCAATAGCATTCACTCCCGGGTTGGTGATGAAAACAGGAGGTCTTCCAATCCTTGCCTTACGAACAGCCCTCTGAGCCTCTGCAGTGAAGCCCAAACCAAACTTGTCAGTCTTTGGAGTGAAATCAGGAAGTCGGCCCCAGTTTGCGCACTCACCCTTCTCAATAACAGCTCGGGCATCCCTTAAGGAAGCCATCTTCAAAGGAGGGTCTTCAATCACAGTTTCAGTTGATGACAGTGTCTGAGGCACCTCTTCAAAGTGCTGGAATGGAGTCTCAATGAATTCCCCATCCATTTCTATGTATCGGAACGAGTTGAGGTGGCTGACCATATACTCTTCCTCCCCCTGAACTGTAACAATCTTCCCTCTGACCGAGTATTTAAGCTTCTGATGTAGTGTGGAGGTCACAGCTCCAGCCTTGTGGATCCATGGATGACCCAGCAAACAAGAATAGGATGGTCGGATGTCCATCACATAGAAAGTAGAATCAAAAACTTGAGAACCAACCCTGATTGGAATGTCAACTTCCCCATGTACCATCCTTTTCGAACCGTCAAAGGCCCGGACAACAATGTTAATAGGCTTGAGCTCCAAACCCTCGCAATCCAACCTGTCTAGGGCCTTCTTGGGCAATACGTTCAATGAAGAACCGGTGTCTACCAACACATGGGCAAGAGTAGTGCCCCTGCATTCAATGGAGACATGCAGGGCGTCGTTATGGTTCTTTCCTTTGGCAGTCAGATCGGCGTCAGAGAAGCCCAACCCATTATCAGCAGTCAAGTTGGCCATACAATCGGTAAATTGATCAGCATATGTTTCTTGTGGCACATGGGCCGTTTTCAGGAAGGAAATCAGGGCCTTGGCATGGGCCTCTGAACACAACAACAGTGATAGCATAGAAATTTGAGAGGGGGTGTGCCCCAGCTGCTCAACTACATTGAAATCACTCTTCTTAATGATCTTGAGAATCTCTTCCATCTCTTGCTGGGAAGCTTCAACAGTGGTTGTCTTTGGTGCCTCCGTCAGGGCAGGCAAATCAGTAGCAATCCCTTTGCCCCGAGCGTTAGATGACTCGGCAGCAGGGGTAGAAACAGGAACTTGATCAGGAAGGGAAGCAGGCACACTTGCAGGTGTAATGACAAGAGGTTTCTGAATTGTTGGTGGCGCAATATCTGGTGAGAATAGCCTACCACTGCGAGTAACTTTGGCAGGCCCAGTGATGTTACTGACGCCGGTACTAGTATCAAACTCTTGCTTTACTCCAAGAACATAAACATCTGCCCCATAGTGCCATGGGACAACTTTGTCGGATGTATAAGGGAGAGGCCTCGGAACAGTGATGATGATAGGAGCAATCTTCTAAGTGGACATGATTTTGACAGGCTTCTTCGAAGGAGCCTTAGGAGGGTTGTTGAAAATAGTGACAATAGAAACTTCGTCAGCAGGGATAGCAGGAACAACAATCTTCTCGAACAAGATTTCTTTGCTATCCATCAGGCTTTGGATACCTGATTTCAGCAAAGGACAACCCACAGGTGAAACAGCACATAACTGACAACCTTTACTGCATCCCAGAAATAAACCGGCTAGCAACAGGTTCCTTTTAACAGTTAATAACAGAGTAACAATCTCTTCCACGGAGGCTACATACCGGTCTTCTTCCACAGCATTCACTCCATGCTGGGGCATGGGAGCAGTCACAACATTGGGCCTTTCGGGCGCCTCAAACTGTATTTCCTTAGCATCAATAAGGTCTTGAACCTTATTTCTCAGAGCCCAGCAATCATCCGTAGTATGCCCCGGGCTGTCAGAGTGATAAGCGCAACGGGCGTTGGGGTTGTACTTTGGAGAGGTTGTGTTCACTACCTTCGGAGCTTCTTTGAAAGTTACCAGATTGGTCGACAGTAGTTGCGGCAAAATCTGAGACAGGGTCATACTGAGCCGAGTGTACTGCCTTTTGGGTCTCTCACCCCTTGGTTGGTTAAACTGCTGAGGGGCAGCAACAGGCTTTGAAATTACCAACGCATTGACAGCTTGGCGGCGTTCCGGTTTAATTTGTCTTCTGGGACCATAAACAGCACTGGCTTCCTTCTTGAAGGGCTTCTTTTTAGTATTTGCGGAGGCACCTTTCTGTATCTTCCCCGACTTGATACCAGCTTCTATCCTCTCACCCGTTAAGATCAGGTCTGTGAACCCAGCAGAAGAATTCCCAATCAGATGGTTGAAGAACGGACCAGACAGGGTCCCTAGGAACATGTCAGCAAGTTCACGGTCAGTCAGCGGTGGCTGCACCCTGCCAGCCAGGTCTCTCCACTTTTGCGCATACTCCTTGAATCCTTCGCCTGTCCCATGTGACATACCCTGGAGTTGGGTACGCGTGGGAGCGAGGTCGGAATTATACTGATACTGCTTATAAAATGCAGTAGCCAAGTCCTCCCAGTTTCGAATACTGGCTCCATCCAGCTGATAGAACCATTCGAGTTGAGCCCCTGAAAGGCTATCCTGAAAGAAATGGATCCATAGGTTCTTGTCTGTAGTGTAAGGTTGGATCTTCCTTACATATGATTTGAGGTGCATCTTCGGGCAGGACAGCCCGTCATATCTTGCAAAAACTGGCACTTTGAACTTCGGAGGGATCACAATTACAGCAACTAATCCCAAATCTTCCAAATCTAAGCCGGGAACTCTCTGCAGCTCCATAGCTGCCAATCTGTCTTCCAAGCTCTTGTACTTATCATCGGCGGGCGGGTATTGTTGTTCTGAGTAGTCTTCATCTTCTTCAGCTTCTCCTTCAGCTTCGGATTCGGAAGGTACCGCAGCCCCATTCCCTTTACTGGTTCCCTCTTCAGACGTAGGGGGAAATTCAAGAACTCTTCTGGCTTCACCCTCAAACCTTCTTCCTAGGGTAGCCACCCCGACTCTTTTCTTCTTCTTTTTTACTTGCTCTTTGTTCCCAAGCAGGGCCTTTAAATCCTTCCGACCCTTTGCCAAGGTCATCAGGAGATGTTGAAACTGTGAGTTTTGAGACTGCAAGTCCTTGACCGTCTGTTCGAGATCAATCTTACTGAAATAAACAGCAGAAAGATAAGGAAACCTGGTGTGGAGACCTGCTTATGCGCATGATGAATGATATGCTTATTTATGCAATGCATTCACGGATTTAGAAAATTCAAAGTTGTTGCAAACAAAAAAGAACACACGTCATATTAATAAGAAGAAATTTTGTCAGTACATAAATGCCCCATGGGCCAAATATTACAAAAAACTTCTCAAGGTAAAAAGACGTTGCGCATCCTCTTTGGTTCGATGTAGGTGTTGAGGGTCTCTTCCTCATGGAGTCGGCGGGTAAGCTCCAAAACCTTCTTCTCACTGGCGTAGAAGCTGGCTTCAAAAGTATTTCGTTCCTCCTTGAGTTGGATCCAACTCTTCTGTATCTCCTCCCACGATGTAGGCATGTCAGGATATAGGATGGTGTAGGGAACCTCTCCTTCCTTAACGGGCTCTTTAATCACAGGGAGAACATGAGGGTAAGGCATCATTAGACTCTGGGCTCGGGTTCGTACCCACTTGAGATAAGGCTCAAGAGGGATGTAGTTCTTGTGCCCCAGTGTCTTGCTGTCTACCTTGTTAGGCATCCTCCAAGCTCTGATGAATCTTTGGCGAAGTCCTTGCGCATCATTGTCGAAGTCAAAAACTAGGTCAGGAATCAACATGTCATGAGGTCCATCCCTCCGTGCATATCCAAATTGTCTCAAAGCTAGACAAGGGTTGTAGGTAATACCTCCTCTAATGCCAAGTAATGGAACATTAGGGAACTCTCCACAATGATCGACGATGATGACATTTTCTCTGGACCGAGAGCATCAATGTACATCAGAGTGAGTGAGGGTCATCAACCGTTGTGACCACCTTAAGCCTTGGTCATTCTTCAAGACAGATTGTGGAAGGTGCGAAATAAACCACCTTGCAAGGAGAGGAGTACAGCACATGAGAACACCCCTCTTTCTCATTGTTCATGTGTAAAATGAGTGAAGAATGTCCCCAAGCAATGTTGGTATTGGATTCCTAGATAAGAAGATCTTGACGGCGTTGACATCTATAAGCTGATTAGGATTTGGGAACAGGACCAACCCATAAATGAGGAGTGCCACAATTTCTTCAAAGGCTTGTAGATCCAATGAATTCCAACACTCTTGTGCCTTCTCAAACAAGAATTTTGCCAAGAAGCCTTTGACACCGCTTCTAGTTTCCCAATGCCCCTTGATGTCAGATGGTTGCAAGTGTAGTGCTTGAGCAACATCTTCAGGCTTTGGTTCTTTTTCCGTACCGTTGTAGGGTAGTTGATTAAGAATAGGAATTCTCAAGAGTTGAGAAAATTCCTCCAAAGTGGGCACCAATTGGTAGTCGGGGAAAGTGAAACAGTGGTGAAGGGGGTCAAAGAACTGGAATAGCACCTTTACCATGTCCTCTTCAATGCTGGTGTTGACTAGGCTGAGCAGTCTAGCATGTCTTTCACTGAAGGGAGAGCTTTCCGGAATTCTGGATGTGAGCTCCTTGAGTTGAGGAGGGATTCTCACAAGGTTGACCTGGATGGTTTTCCTGCGAAGAATTTCCATGACCTACAAAACAAGAACAAAGATGAAGATCTAAACCCTTGAAATGGTTAGTGTATGCATATGATGCTTCATGATGCTCATGATGTATGCACAAACATATGTACAAGCAATTCACACAAAACCCTAGTCTCAGGCTTGCATGGGGTTTCATAGGTAAGTACCCTCTTGAGTGAAGTTGGCTTAAAAACCTGTCCTATAAATAGTAACCGGGTTCTAAGGAGCTCAATATCATTGGATTATTTTCCATGTTCATTGTTTTGGTTTAGCCACTTAACTAGCGACCAAAATATTCCAAGAAAACAACCTTCAATGAGTGTAGTATCGAGTATCTACCAACTTTGGACTGCACCAAAGCCGGTCATCTCACTACCCCTAATAAAACGCCAAGATGGTCAAGTAAGGTTCTAGGTCATTAGTGCTTAGTGACATCACTCAGCGGCCCCGTACTCTCCTTGATTGAACTCAAGGGTTACCGGTACTCACAAATATGTCGCACTAATATAGCTATTGCTTCAACCGTGTCGGTATACCCCGTACAGTTTCCATAACGTATTGCTATCTATAAATGTTTCCCCAAATCCGGGTGTAGGATTTCAAGCCCAAACAAGAGAACCAAGATATAAAGCAATCAAAGCAAACAATTAGTCATGCAAGAGGGTGATCTAAGCCCTAAGGTTACTCCACTTTTAGAATTTTCCCCAGCAGAGTCGCCAGTTCTGTGATATGGTGGGAGAACTGACTTGGGTTTTGCGTTTGTTTTCGCAAATGTTTCGGTTGAGCAAGAGTTGCCACCGACTTTTTATTTTATCCTAAGGAAAGGTTAAAAAGCACAGCAAAAACCTTTGAGATGTTTTCTTGGGTTCGGGGAGTAGATTATAGAAAGGGAAGGTATTAGCACCCTTTCTATCCATGGTTATCCATGGGCTCTTAGTTACTTGCTTAGATCACTTGCCTTTGATTTTCAATTGTTTGAAATGGTGATTTGTGTGTGGGTTTGAAAATGTTTTGAAAAGAGGCCAATGTGGTGGCAACCTTTGTAATGATTCATGTTTGAATGTATACAAAGGTGTATGTCTTTTGAAAAGTTTTCAATGTTTTTTTGAAAGTTGCTTTGAAAGTGTTTTTTGAAAGTGTTGTGGATTGTGGTTTTGAAAAGTAGGCAAGTGTGTTTTGCAAGTTTATCAAGTGACTAAGAGTTGTCTACCCCTAAATTTACTCAAAGGTTTTTTCTATGTTTTAACCCTTTTAACAATTTTGTTCCACCATTGTATTTGGTGGACAATCTTGTGTTAGGATGTTAGCGGGACAGGCGCGGGTCATCGTTTATACATGATTGCAATGGTGCCAAGTGTCTTTGGCAACTTTTCCTTTAAGGGACTTGATCATGTTTAGGCAACTTTCGAAAGCGTCATCGAGGGACTATGATCATTTGAGTTGTTTTGTTTTGCCAAGGACACCTAACATGCAACATGGCCCATTATTGAAGGCAACAAGTGGAGTAACCCTAGGGGTGCAAGTGTGATTAGTGTTGTCCATTTTCATGCTTTTTTGTCTTTGAATTAGGTCAAGCTATTTGTTATTTGATTTTTGCATACAAACCCTAAGTCTATCATGGCATATTTAGAAAGCTTTAAAGTGCGGAATAATAAAATCCTAAATTATTACAACACAATTATGGGATGGGGGGTACAAATGTTCAAATGGGGATATTTAGCAAGAAATTAAAATCTAAGTTATTACATCCAAATTGAATATACAAAGATTAATTAATTGTACAATAATTAAATAAAATACAATAAATATGCAAGATGCAAAAAATGATTTTCATATGTATCTAAAAGTATTTTTCATGTGACAAATAAACAAAAATAAAAAAGGATTAATTTTTGGGTATTTTCATGGTTTAGGGCAAAACCCTAATTTTGCTAAATAAAAAGTATTTATTATTTAATATATACAATATTTATTAATTATGCACAAAAAATAAATAAAAAGGAAGTATATTGTAAAAAAGAAATTTTTGAGGTCAAATATTAATAAAATGAAAAATGTATTATTTTTGTATTTATCCTAAATATTCTAATAATTATATAAGTATTTATATTATATATTAAATATATTAAATATATACAAAAATAAAATATTTATTATTTACAAAAAAAAGTATATTTTTTAAGAAAATATTTTCAAAAGATAAAATAAAATAAAATCAGAAAATAAAATGTATTTGTATTATTTTTTAGTATTTTAAATAAAAGGTATTATGTATATTTATTTACATATAGAACTAAATGAAACAAATAAATACCAAATAAAATGCAAAAAGTGGGACTGACTCAGGCCCAGCCCAAGCCAGTCATCTTCAACCTCCAGACTTGTTTGAGCAAGCAAAACGCGCGTTTCCTAACTCCTGATTCCTGGACATTCAAGCAAAACTCATAACACCAAAAATGTAGAGCATCAAGAGACGAATCCAGACATATAAAGAACTTGACTTAACTCTAAAAAACGAAGGAGAATTTATTCATCCTCAATTTCTGACCTAAGTTTTTTCTAATGTTCAGGTTCCAAATTCTCTCAGTACACACAACATAAATGCAAAGTAATTATATGTGTAGCTTCAGGGCCATGAGTAGAGCATTTTTCATTCATAAACCTAAGCCTAACTCTTCCTAGATTGAGAGATAGAAGTCCATGTTTTTACCTGTTCAGCTTGAATCGTGTACAACAATGGAGGTACTTTCAATGCAATGTGAGGACTTGTACAGCTTGCTTGAAGTTCAGGGATGCTTCTCCAACCTCTAGCTTGCTTTGAAACTAACTGGAACGAGCTATGTGACTCAACCTGCACAACTGAAAAAATGAAAATGGTGAACTTGGTTATAGGTGTTACAGTCTGTAGCTAGGGCTTGGGATAGTTTGTATGGATGTTATGGAGTGTGTATGAACCAGCTTTGGCCAAAACGCACGAGCAAACTGAGTTGTGCAACTCAATCTGCAGGGATGCCCTGTTTTGTGCAACAAAATGGTGTTTTGATGTTTGGGGAGGTTTGGAATATGGTAGGCTCATGTTTCAGGTCAGTTGGATCAAGTGAAAAGTGTTTACAAAGTTTGCTTGAGCTGGTTCTTGCAGGAATGAGAGATGGGATCAGTTTTGCAAAGTTTCTTCTCCTTTAAGCTAAAGTTGTCAAGTTGGGTTATAGGCCAAGTCAGGTCCATCAAGCATGCTGCATAATCTCTCCTTGCTCAGTGGGATTAGTTCATAAACTTGTGCCTAGAAGATCTGCCTTGTACTTCTTTGATTTGTGTTTTGACATAAAGCCATGCTTTTCCAAAATGGCAAACTTGCTTTTTCCAAATATGGCTTAATTTTGTGTGTATTGCCCAAATGAATGAAATAACATCTTGGCACAATGGTTTAGCATTTAATTATTGAGTAAGAAAGGGATTAGAGGCCTGTAACCTAGCTTGTGCATGCTGATTTCAAAAATGCCCAAGTTATGAACATGTAAATGGCTTATGAACAAAGTGACTTTTGCCCATATTGACAAATTCGATTCTCCCTAACCACAAGGGTGTTTGAGAAGTTCTTGGATAATTTAAAAAGCTTGGAATGTGTAATACAATCCATCTTTGTAATGCAAGTTGAAATTCCAAGTGGAAGCATGTGAAAAGTGGCCATGAAGTTAGGCAAAAATCCTGCCTAAAATAGGTCAAAAAATTTCTAAGTTAAGAATGTTTTGCACCCCTATTCCAAAAATCATAACTTGAGCTACAAGCTTATTTTGAGGAAACTTTGTGAATAAAAGTTGTAGATTTCGAAATGTACTATAACTTTCATGTTTTGAGTTTTGTTTGAATCCAAATGTATCTTGATGAAAAGATGGGACAAAGTTAGGAAAAAATTAGGAAATTTCATAACTTAGAAAATTTCTAAGTTATGAAATTTCTTCATTTCAAACCCTAATTTGTAAATCTTGGTTTCTTGATGAAAAAGTTTCATAATTTGACATGTATTGATGAAAAATGAATCTTGACACTTGATTTTGACCAAAAAGTCAAAGTTTGACTTTTCAGTATGCAGTCAAATTTTGCTCAGTTGACTGGAAAATTCATCTGTCAATCTTGTGCATTTGGGATCTTTTGAACTTGTTGAATGTGTCAAGACCATGTCATTGAGTCCTTGAGTCCATATGTGATCTTGGTTTGACATTGGCTAGGTCAAACAGTCAAAAATTGCCTTTGTGCAGTCAAAACCCTAAAAATGACCATTTTGCCCTTTTGGTGATCTGATCAAATTTCTTGTGGAATTGTGATCCAAACTTTACCAAATGGTTCATATGAGTTTATAATGTTGATGTGGGTCAAAAAGCATGAGGTTTGACTGTCAATTGACCACAGTTGACTTTTTCCCCAATACAGTTGATTTTTAGGTCAACTGTCCAATTGACTGGGCAAAGATTGGAATCAAGGCTTGAAACTTGGTATGGATAAACTTGTGAGTCCAACATGAAGCATGAAAGTCATTTTGGGCATTTTAGGTCAAAACATCTTTGTGCAAACACAAACCCTAATTTGGGTCAACAGTGCAAGGAGGGGTCCTGAGCAGAGCAAACCCTAACTTGATCTTGAGCTCCAAGGGTCTTGTGGTGAGAAAATGTTGAGGAAATGGGAGGGAAAATTTTGGGGTACAACAAAGAGCAATTTTATATTGCTTAAAACTGCTTTTCTGAAAAGGTGACTGGCTGAAAAGTGATGTAACTTGAAATGTTGCTTGTATATTAGTCTTTCCTCTGCATACTTTCCATACTTCCTGCATTTCTTGTGTACTTTGTGATATCTTTTTGACAGCCTTTCTTTGGACAGCTCTGCACTTGAACAGTTTAGTTGATATTCAGTTTGCCTTTTGGACTTGGTTAGGCATTATGGACTTTATAGTTTGTACATGTTGTTTGTTTTGAAACTGTGCAGCTTGTTGACAATTTGAATTTGTGCAATTTGTTTCTTTGTCATTATGCAGCCTTGTGCATTTCCATATTTTTTGCAAGCATATTTCTATCCTTCTTTGTGAACCAAGAGTAATTCTTGTGATTTGCAGAGAGGGTGAACAACTGATTCCGGCCAGTTACTTTTAATGATGAATTTTAAACTATTTGTTTGCCTTTAATTTTATCTGCATTGACTTCTTTTCTTTTCTTTGTTTTTGCAGATGAAAATCAACTGGGCAATGGGGAGCAGTAAATAGAAGATGAAGACTTAGGAAACTTAGGATGTATCTTTATTTCATTTTAATTATTTGTAATAATATTAATGTAAATGACTGTAAATGAATTTACAATATTCAAAATAATATCTGTAACAAACAATTCAAAATGAAATAAATAAGTCTTTTTTTATCAGTTAATTCTTCTTTTATTTCTCTTCAATTGTTTATTTAATTATTTATATTTCTTGAATTATAATAACTGGAATTTATCCAATAATTTAGAAATGATAAATAATCAATAAACGTCTGGCGTTCCGAATAATCCAAAACATTGCACAGTTAATCAAACAAACGTTCACATGTTTTTCCTTTTACTGATTAAACCAAACGACTTCAAACTCTCAATCAGAAGCCTCAATCCATATCTTAGAGAAAATTGAAAAGAACTGTAGAATTAATTCTTTCTGATAATGCGCGCACAAAACCCTGATTCTTGTTTTAATTTTCACAGAAGCGCCTGCCTGATCAAACCCTGAGCCAAACTCAACCAAACCCTAATAATCTGCTTGAACTACTTCAAAAGTTAATGGAAACCCTAATTTGGATAGACTGATAAGAAAAAGTCTGTTTGACTGATTCTTACGCCAATCTGAAAAAAGTCAGGGAAAACCCGAAGCTGTGATTTCTTGTGGAAAAATAGGAGGGCAAATTTTGGGGTACAACAGGTTCTTTTTCTGCATAGGAGAATGAAAAGTTTGTGAAAGTAGAAAGATGTGATTTTGTAGCGTGTGCGAAACACTTTGAGGCAGTCTTGTAATGATTGCTTTCGAAATTTGATTTGTTGGAAACATAAATAATATAATATCACTTTAATGATATTCCCACACACCCTTAATTTCTATAAACCCTCATATAAGCAAATCCCTAATTTTCCTCTTAAATTCTCAAATTTATTAGCATCAAAAGCCTTAGTGAAAATGTCATCCAGTTGTAATTCAGTGGCTACATGTTCTAAGGCAACAATCTTTTCTTCAACAAGCTCTCTTATGAAGTGATAATGGATATCAAATGTGTTTGGTCCTGCTATGTTGAATTGGATTTTTTGATATGTTTATGGCACTTAGATTGTCACAGAATAATGTCATGACATCTTGTTTGACATTATATTCTATTAACATTTGTTTCATCCAAACCAATTGAGAACAACTGCTTCCTGCAGCAATATACTCAGCCTCAGCAGTGGACAGAGACACACAATTTTGCTTCTTACTGAACCAAGATATGAGATTATTTCCAAGAAACAAGCATCCTCCTGATGTACTTTATCTATCATCAGCCCTTCCTGCCCAATCAACATCACAATAACCAATTAAGGCAGAACTAGATCCATGAGAGTATAGCATACCATATTCATTTGTCCCATTCACATATTTAAGAGTTCTCTTCACATGGTTGGCATGGTTAACTTTAGGATCAACTTAATATCTAGCACACACCCCTACAACAAAGGCAGTGTTAGATCTTCTAGCTGTGAGATATAGAAGACTGCCTAACATACTTTTGTAAATACTTTGATCCACACTTACTCCTTTTTCATCTTTAGAAAACTTTAGATGTGTGGGAGAAGGAGTTCTTTTGTGACTGGCATTTTCCATCCAAAATTTCTTTACTATATTCTTAGCATACCTGCTCTAAGATAAAAATATGGAATCTTCCATTTGTTTAACTTGCAGACCAAGAAAATGGGTTAATTCACCAACAAGGCTCATCTCAAATTCCGACTGCATTTGCTTGACAAAATGTTGAACCATCTCATTTGACATCCCACCAAACACAATATCATCAACATAAATTTGTGCAATCTTGATCTTCCCTTCTTCTTCCTTGAAAAAAAGGGTTTTGTCTATGCCACCTTTCATATATCGATTCTCACCAAGAAATTCTGTCAATCTCTCATACCAAGCTCTTGGAGCCTACTTTAATCCATACATATCTTTCTTTAGTTTGTACACATGTTTAAGAAAACTTGGATCAACAAATCCCTTAGGTTGTTCCACATAGACTTCTTCAATCAGATAGCCATTTAAGAATGCACTCTTTATATCCATTTGAAACAATTTAAATTTCAGTATGCATGCAATTCCCAAGAGTAGTATGATTGATTCAAGTCTGGCCACAGGAGCATAGGTTTCATCAAAGTCAACTCCTTTAATTTGAGTGTACCTTGTGCAACTAACCTTTCCTTATTTCCAGTGACCACCCCTTTTTCATCAGATTTATTCTTGTATGCCCATTTAGTGCCAATCACATTTGTCCCTTCAGGCCTTGGAACTAGATCCCAAACTTCATTTCTACTTAATTGTTCTAGCTCTTCCTGCATAACATTAATCCAGAACTCATCAGTTAGGGCCTCTTTGACATTCTTAGGCTCAATTTTTGACACAAAGCAAGAGTTTGATATTCCTTCTCTTCATCTGGTAGTAACTCCTTTTTTTAGATCTCCTATGATAAGCTCCTTCAGATGATCTCTATGGGTTCTAATTGAAGGCCCTTTATTGAGATGACTAGGATCAGGATCTTCTTGAGGTGGATTAGAATCAATACTTCTATCATTTGATTTTGTTGGAATATCAGAAAAGGATGTTCCAACATCTTCTAAGACATCTTCTTCATCATTCCATCCTCTATCATCAATAATAACATTTATAGACTCCATCATAATTTTGGTTCTAGAGTTAAAGACTTTGTAAGCTCTGCTATTTGTAGAGTAACCCAGGAATATTCCTTCATCACTCTTGGGATCCATCTTCCTCCTTTGTTCATGATCAGTTAAGATGTAACATTTACTTCCAAAAACATGAAAGTATTTGACAAATGGTTTTCTTCCCCTCAATATTTCATACAGGGTGGCTGAAGTGCCTTTCCTTTTAGTGACTCTGTTATGGATATAGCACGCAGTATTCATAGCTTCAGCCCAAAAGTGGTAGGGTAAATTCTTAGCATGAATCATAGCTCTGGAAGATTCTTGAAGGGTTCTGTTTTTACATTCCAAAATCCCTTTTTGTTGAGGAGTAATGGGAGAAGAGAATTCATGACTGATTCCTTCAGAAGAGCAAAATCCATCAAG
Source organism: Vicia faba (assembly GCA_948472305.1). NCBI lineage: Eukaryota > Viridiplantae > Streptophyta > Magnoliopsida > Fabales > Fabaceae > Vicia > Vicia faba. Next base: position 1,324,565,464 of record OX451739.1, read on the forward strand.
TTTATTATTCTCAAATTCCTTTCCATTATCACTTCTGATTCTAATGACATGACTATCTTTTTCCCTTTGAAGTTTTTGACAGATATCTTTAAACACTTCAAAAGTTTCTTATTTTTATCTAGTAAATCTTATCCACGTGTACATAGAGAAGTCGTCTACAATAACATAGGCATACTTCTTTCCACCAATACATTCAACCTTCATAGGTCCCATCAAGTCCATGTGAAGAAGTTCCAAAACTTTTGATGTAGTAAGATGTTGGATCTTCTGATGTGACATCTTAGTTTGTTTCCAAACTAGCAGTCACCACATACTCTTCCTTCTTCTATATTGAGCTTAGGAATCCCTCTCACAGCTTCTTCATATATAATTCTTTTCATTGCTTTCAGATGCAAGTGTCCCAATTTTTGATCACATAGCCTAATTTCATTTTCTTTGGCTAAAACACATGTTGAGGAGAAGTTCAACTCTTGGGGAACTCATAAATAACAGTTGACTTTAGATCCGATTCTTTTCATAATAACTTCATTCTTTTCCTTGCAGACAAGACATTCTTCCTTGGTTAAGTTAAATTTGAATCCTTGATCACACAATTGGCTTATACTTTGGTTGATACTCTGAGAGAGGTATAAGCTATGAAACTAGCAACATTTGACTTGGGAACCCACTGTTTCTTCTTTTTGCAATTTTGGGGAATCTGATCAGTTTTGGGAAGAGGATTAGTTTTAGGATACCCATACAACTTAAAACAGAAAGGCCTTATGTGACCAAGCCTTCCACAGTGATGACATCTCTAGGGATGGGAATTCTCTCCGGTGTGATTAAACTTTTTCTTGCCATGATGTCCTTTCTTGCCATGATGTTTAGACATTTGACTCGACATCCTTGGTTTAGACTTGGCATGAGTGGAATCTAATGAAGGTTCTTCTGAATCAGGTTTATTTTTCTCATTAAACCCTAGACCACTCTTGTCTCCTGTCACTCTCCCCACTTGAAGAGTTTCATCTAATGTGTCAGATCCACTATTCAGCATCTTGAGAGGTTTGACCACTCTATCAAGATTTTAATTCAGAGAAGTCACTTCACTTTCCAGATTAGAAATAGTTTTCAAATGCTCTTTCCTTTCTGCCTTCAGCTGAGTTATGAGTGTTTTCTATTTCTCCCCTTCTAGGAACACATCTGCACTTCTGATACATAATTCTTTGTATGAAGCATCTAACTCATCAAAGGTTAGTTCCCCATCAGTAGACTCTTCATCAGATACATATTTTCCTGTCAATGCTTTAACATACTTGGAAAATTCTTCAAGATCACTCTTTGAGTCCTCTTCAGACCAAGTAATAGATATATTCTTCTTCTGTTTCTTAAGATATGTAGGGAATTTAGCTCCAATTTGACCAAAGCCTTCACATTCATGACATTGTATTCCCTTCCCTTGAGTGGATTTTTCTTTAGCCCTTTTTCTTCCAAACTCATTTGACTTATGGATGTCAGATGAGATGTTCTTGACATTTGATCTTTGTTTCATATCCATTCTTTTTATCACTTTGTAAAACTGTCTTCCAAGCATAGCTAAGGCTTTTGATATTCCTCCAAATGTATCCAGATCACATACCTCCTCTTCATCTTCAGTATTTGATACAAAGGCTATGCTTTTGTTCTTCTTTTTCAGATCTTTCATTGATGCTTAATTCAAATGTAAGAAGGGATCCAACAAGTTCATCCACTTTCATTTGGTCAATGTCTTGAGCTTCTTCTATAGCATTCACTTTCATATCAAATCTCTTTGGAAGAGACCTGAGCATCTTTCTCACCAATTTATCTTCGGGTATTTTCTCTCCTAAAGCACTGGATGCATTAGTAATTTCAAGAATGTTCATATGGAAGTCATTAATACTTTCATCATCCTTCATTCTCGAATTCTCAAATTTTATGGTGAGCAACTGAAGTCTTGACATCCTAACTTTGGATGTGCCTTCATGAGTAGATTAAAGAATTCCCCATGCATATTTAGCTACTTCACATGTGTTCACTAATCTGAAAATGTTCTTGTCAATTCCATTAAATATAGCATTCAAGGCTTTAGAATTTCCAAGAGCAATTTCATCTTCTTCTTTAGACCAATCTTCTTCTGGTTTTAACTCGGAAGTAGGTTCTCCATTTCTCCAAATTTGATAGGGTGTTTCCATCTTTTCAAAACAGCTTTCTAAGCTCTGCTGTCCAGAGACTTTCAGAAGGCCACCATACGTAGTTTCCAATAGTCATATTTACTTCCATCCAGAATGGGTGGTCTGTTCACAAATACTCATTCCTTGTCCTAGTACCATAAAGTATCTTCCTTGGATCTCACCCAAATATAGAGCAGCATTCCTGCTCTGATACCAAATGAAATTATGGTATCAGATATGAGATATCGAAGGAAATGTCACGACATAAATATTTGAGGACAATGTAAAATGCAACAAAAGTAAAAACAGTAAAAACACAAGGGATTGTTAACCCAGTTCAGTGTACAACAACACCTACTCTGGGGGCTACCAAGCCAGGGACAAGTCCACTAAATAGTATCAATTCATAGACCCTTAGTAAACAACCATTTTACGATCTAATCACTTAATCACTACCCGTGCTATACTTCTACCTAAGACACACCTAGGTATGAGGCCCTCCTCAAATCCCTTCAATCACTTACAGTGAAGAACAACTGAAATAACAAGTTTTAAAGACTTCAATCATTCAATGCTTAAAAGCTTATGAATGATCCATAATTAACAACTCAAATAACAACTCAAGTATTAAATCAATACTACAGTGTATGACAATTAAAATACTTAGTCTTCTAAAACAGAAAGAAAGTATTCTTCTTCAAAAGTTATCGTTCAATGAAAAAGGAAGCAAGTCCTTATAAAGGCGCAACAGTGGGCTTGGGCTAAAAAAAAATATTCCAATATTTTGAATATTTCCATGAAAATGGGCCAAGATATAATCCATAAGGATAATTCAAATAGAAAAATAATCCTCCATATTTTTCGCAAGCTATGAGTCACAAATCCTGAATTATGGCGCACATGAAAATAGGAAACAAAAAACTTAAACTAATATGAGTTGCGTTCGATTCAGGAGGCAAATGTCAAGACATCTACTTTGACATCATTCAAAATAATTTGCTTCAAATGTCAAGACATTTAGCAAAACATTATCAAAACATTTTTTACCAAAATTGTTGCCAACAAACACTTACAAAGTGTGGAAATGGTTTTGTTTGTGAGTAAGCAATTACGAGCAATCTACCTACTCAAAAAGTCTTTTTTTTCTTTTCTTTCTCCTTTAGATAGTGCTATTTTATCATTAGTTGGTATAGAACCATATCATTGGATGTGAGGAATATGCGTGGGTCATTGTACAGTCATAGAAGGCAACTTGTAAGATGTTTTAGCAATTGTCGTAAGGGACTAAAATTGTTTATTAAAGGTAACATCGAAGATTAATCGAAGGACTACGATCTTTTAATCGAGGGTCTTTGCTAAAACATCCCACGTTCAAGGGACATGACTGTTTTTTATCTGAGGCAACAAGTGTGGGTTACCCTAGAGGTGCATGTGTGCAAGGTATTTAGTTTCAATTATTTTATCTTAAATTAGTGTTTTTTTCTAATGTTTGATTTTAAATCTTGTCATACAAACCATAATTACTAATAATAATAAGGAAAGCGATAAATTGCGGAATTTAATTGTCCTACGCTATTACAACGCTTTGGGAATGAGGGGTACAAGTTTTGTGAATAGGGTGAAGAAAGCAATAAATCCCTAATCATCTATTTCAAATCATTGAATATTAATAATAATAAAATGCACAAAATGTAAAGAAGAAGAGGAAGAAGAAGAAGAAGAAAGAAATTGTTTTTTATGGTATTTTGGTGATTAATCCTAATTAAATGGCCTGTAAAGGAATTTAATAAACCTAATTAAATTAAGATAAAAATTAATTTTACTAACCAAAAGGAAAAATAATTTAAATATAGAAAAGCCTAAATCTAAATGAATTTACAAGAGAAATTAATTATTATAAAAATATTTTTGAGGCTTTATAAAAAAAGAATAAACGTAGTAAAAATAAAATTAAGATATTTTTAATCTAATTATTCAAAAAAATATATTTTTGGTATTTTTGAGTTAAATAAAAATAAATAAATAAATCAAATATAGAGAAAATATAAAGAATATAAAAAATATTGAGTTGGGATGTTGAAAAGTAAAAATGGGGTTTAAAAGTAGCAAACATGCCCAAATCACGTTTTGTGAATCAGAAAATAAAAATAAAATAATGGAAAATAGGCCTAAGTATAAGTAAAATAGGGGGGTTGGGAAGAAATTCAAACAGGCCCAGAATCAAAGATCCAGCGCCTATGTCAGATCATGTGTGGGTGTTTTCTTGGAGTGCACCATGGTCTTGCTCATGTGGAGCGTTGGATTTGTTTGATTTGAATTGTTGAACATCCAGTGGTGTTGATGTGAGGCTCATAATAGGCGCGCAAAGCTTGCTTTTATTGAATCTGTAATAACAAAATAAGTGAAAAACAAAAAGGTACCACTAGGGCCCAAACCCAGGTCCCTATGGATCCATGACTTAGCGTGAAGTTCTTTACTAATGAGGTGGTTGTTACATCCGGTGGTAAAACAAGTTGCAATAAATTTAAAATAAACTTGTTTCTGAATATTTGAAATGGCTTCATCTTCTTCCTTGTATGCGCAGTAACAACAACACCATTGCTCAAAACTGTAACTTCTTCATTTCTCAATCATTTTCAAAAATGTAAACATGAAAGTTGTTCCATTTTCACCATGAATTAAACCATATAAAAAAATGAAAGATGAGTATGATTTTTTTGTGGTATCAAAATAAACCCTAATTTTTCAGAAAGTTCATCTTCAAAATTCACATCACTCAGGCAACAGAAATGAAAACTAAAGGCATGGTTAACTTCAGGGAAATGATGTCTACATTTTTCATTCACAAAGTAACCATTAACCATGCTTGTATAGAGAGTTCAAAGTTAAGAAAACTTACCTCAAAATTGGAAATCGTGTTTGGAGTTTGAGCACTCCTGAAGGTGTTGTGATGATCTGGATAGCTTCAAAGAACTCCTAGGAAGCTATTGCAATGCTTTCTTTGGATTGAGAGTGGCTGGATTCTTCTAGAGAAGTCAAGTTGCAGAGTCGGGTTTTGAAAATGGTGAATGGTGATGGAGGGATTATAGAAGTGGTTCAAGTGTTTGGATCACTTATGTATGGTGTATAGATGATGTTTGATTGATTAAAATGGAAAACGCACAAGTGGATTATGAGTTTGGTGTTCAAAGTCAGAAATGACAAGTAATGGAGATTTTTATGTAAATTATGGTTTTAGGGAGTTTGAGATGGTTTGATGGCTATTGAACTCGTCCTGAAGCTTGCAAACAACATCTCTCTTTATTGAGAAAAGGTTTTAGAGGCTAAAGTAATCATAAATCCAAGATCACATGTTATGGTTATGTGACTTGATTTTGAAGCAAACTTGACATACATTGTTCCAATGCAAAGTACAAGGGCTTGTAGGGTGGTTAACAGGTTGTAGATAGTTGCTTCTGAGCATACATGTTTAGTGTGTGCATAAGGAGCAAGTGAGAGGCTCAAGAAGTAGACATTGTGTTTAAAGCCACTTTATAAGAATGGAAGTGATAACTGTGTGCCAAAAATGGAATGAAAACTTGGAAAATGGCTAAAGCACTTGGATAATGGCTCAATCAGTTGTGTAAACATTTAATTATTGAGTGATTTGCATGTTTGAAGGCCTGTAAATCAAGATTTTGCAGCATGCTTGAAGATTGGATCATAAGGTTCATCACAAAATGACCTAAAATTCAAGTTTGTGATGTCATCTTTATCTCTTCGAAACTTCTATCTCAAGCATGATCTATTCAAGTTCTTGGACATTTTGGAAAGTTTGAAACATTGTCTACAACCTTCATGTTTCCCACTTTGGCTAAATCAGGTTGGAGCTAGGTGAAAATTTTCTAAGAAGTTGGGACAAAAATCTGACCAAACTTGCTAAAATTTTCACTAAGTGTTTTTGTAAAAATGTCATGACTTCATGAGCCTATATCTTTAAATCTAAGCATTTTTTGGACATCAATCCTCAAGGAAACAGTTGTAGAATTCATCAAGATATACAACTTTCATGTTGAAAGTTTTCCTTGAATCATCTTGCATCTTGGTGAAAAATTGTCATGAAATAGTGAAATTATCATGGTCAAAAACACTTAGAATTTTTCTAAGTATTGAAAATCTTGACATTTGTTGAATTCTATTGACTTTATTGATTCTTGATGATCAAGTTTGATATTTTTTAATTTCTTGATGAATCTTGATCTTTGAAATTCAATGTTAACCAAAAAGTCAAAGTTTGACTTTTTGTGTGTCAGTTGACGTTTCATCAGTTGATCCAAATTCAACTATCAACCCATTGATCTTGAGAAATGATTTGAGCCATGAAATTAGGTCAATAAATTTTGTTTGAATCCTTAAAATCATGCTTTAAGCCATTAAGTCATGTACTAGGTCAAAAGTCAATGATCAGTCATTCTCAATCAAAACCCTAATTTTGACAATTTTGCCCCTTTGATGATTTGAATGCTTTTCTTGAGGAGTTGTGATCAACCCTTGATCAATTGATGAATATGACTTCAAAATGTTGATTTTGGCCAAAAATCGTGAATTTTGACTGTATGTTGACCATAATTGACTTTTTACCCAATATAGTTAATTTTCAGTCATCTGAGCAATTGACTGGGCAAATTTATGTTGCAAGACTTGAAACTTGGTATGAGTAATCTTGGAGACCTATAATGAACTACGAAAGTCATTTGAGGCATCAAAAGTCCAATTTTCCATGAGAAAACCAAAACCCTAATTTGTGGACTCTGTGCTTTAGGAGATGAACTTGCCTGATCAAACTCTTGAGAACCCTTGAGCATTTGAGATCTTTGGTGAGAAATGTTTTGAGGAAAAGGGAGGGAAAATTTTGGGGTACAACAGCTGCCCCTGTTCAATCTTCTTAATCCTGAAGAGTTAGATTGGTTTGTCTGTCATTCGTGACTAGAAGGTAGAAGAGGATTAAACACTTAAGTGCCCAGAAATTTGCACTCGCCTATGCATGAAGAAAAACTATTGGTTAATTATACCTGGAATGGGCTTAAAGATTCCATTTGGAGAGATGACGGAGAGTCATCAAAGATGGGCTTATAGATTACATCCAAAGAAACTATTGATAGAAGTATCAGAATGAGTCTATGCTCGACTGTATCCGAAGAAAGCTTTCTAGAGTGAATCAATGGGAAAGGTATTTGAGTAACTGCTTGTCATGTAGATAGTCGCCCCGTCTTGTTTTGGGAGTTGATCTATAATCAGTTTTGTTAGTAAACTCGTCTTGTTTCGGGAGTTTATACCAATGGTGATAAAGATAGGCGTCCGTCCTGTTTCGGGAATTGATCTTTATTTGACCAAAGAAAAAAAGGAAGATAGTTTCCCCATCCGTTTTCAGGAGTTAATCTTCAATCTGTTCATGAGATAGTCGCCTCGTCCTGTTTCAGGAGTTGATCTACAATCAGTTTATATCATTAGTGATAAAGATAGTCTCCCCGTCCTGTTTTAGGAATTGATCTTTATCTGACCAAAGAGAAAGAAAAATAGTTTCCTCATCCTGTTTTGGGAGTTAATTTTTAACTTGTTCATGTAGATAATTGTCCCGTCCTGTTTCAGGAATTGATCTACAATTAGTTTGTACCATTGGTGATAAAGATAGTCTCCCCGTCTTGTTTCGAGAATTGATCTTCATCAGTTTTATTCTTCACAGATAGTTGTCCTATCTTGTTCCAGGAATTAATATGTGGCTAGTTATCTAGATAGTTGCCATGTCTTGTTTCAGGAATTAATCTGGAACCTGCTTTTTGTTGGTCATCGAGATAGTTTCCCTGTCTTGTTTCAGGAATTAATCTATAACCTAGTCTTATAGATAGTTTCCCTATCTTGTTTCAAGAATTAATCTATAAACTATTGTTCACAGATAGTTTCCCTGTCTTGTTTCAGGAATTAATATGTGGCTGGTTATCCAGATAGTTACTCTATCTTATTTCAGATATTAATTTGGATCCTGCTTGAAAATTGTTGATGATATTCGTCTGTTGATTAATCTTTCCTGAAAAGGTAAAGAGTTAGTTGTATGCAATGTCATGATGTATGAAATGCACTGCGTAATGATGTTCTCAAAATAAATGAGATTGTGCTATATGCGTTTCGTATGCATATGCTATGATGTATGAATGTGAAATGTTATTGAAGTGTATTTGTAAACCCGTGCAGTATCTTGTTTGGGAAAATAAATCTCTGACCATTGCTGGGGATGAAGAGTATGTGTATCTTCAATCTTGTTTAGAATTCTTCCGCTGGGGATTCGTGTTTACTTGTTTTAGGAAACTTCGTAGGGGATGTATTGATTTCTATTTGGGAAGTAGAGTTTAAGAACCTTGGTCGTCCGTTTCTCTACTGGGGAGTTTAATTCTTATATATCCTGACTGGGGATAAAAGAGATGGATAACCTTCTAACTTATCTGGGGAAGATAATTCTTATATACCCTGAATGGGGATAATAGAGATGGATAACCTTCCGACTTGTCCGGGGAGGATAAAGTTGACTGATATTTGGCTTGGTTCCAGGTTTTACAGCAAATTTCTGGGGATAGTGGCAAATTCACTAGGGAGAGGAGTTTTAACAGTGATTCATAGTACTCAGGAATAGACTCGAGCTGGGGAAATTGTAGTTTGTTGGGGAAATAAACCATGTTGGGGAAATAAACCCTGTTGTCGGAGTGGTACTGGTGAAGAAACCAAACTCTCTTGGGGAAATTGAATTTTGCTAGAGAGAAGGACTTTGTCGGTTTTATAGTTTTGGAATTCAGTTGGGGAAGATAATTTCCATGAATTGCATTGATTGGAACTCCGTAGGGAAATTGCAGGGAATGTATCCTTTATGGGGATGAATTTGTGAATATTATTATGTGGGGATAATCTCATAGAACTAGCTCTGTGGGGTTTTATGGATAGCTTGAGTGTTATCTCAGCTCCTATAATTTTGAGTAAATGCTTGTTCCTGTTCTTATGCGAATATTTGTTAACAGTTAATCATGTTCATATGCATATGTTCATTCAATTTAGTCATTGGATGTTTTTGCAAACAAAACAGGAGAAAAAAAACAAGAATTTGAACTTTAAGATGTATTTGTATTAATAATTTTCCTATAAACATGCAATTTTGTACAAAGAGTTGGAAATCCTAGTAAGAGGAAGTCGTCTTGAAATGAAAAGAGTACAAAGTGAAAATAAAATGTATAGTCATGTGGAAGTGATCTCATTGGGTTCCAAACTCTGCTATTGCCCCTATGTCTTCGAACATCCCGTCCCTTGCCATCGGAAGAAGTTGATTGAACCATTTGAACTTTCGACTTTGGTGATAAAGCTTGCATGTAAGTGATCTAACAGGACATAGTCATACGCTTTTAAATCCCTAATTTTTTCCTGGACTTCCCTTTCAGGTTTTCAGTCCATCAGGATACCCTTTTTTGCCCAAGCCGCCTTTTCAGGTTTTCGACTTGCCAGGTGTACAATATTTTGGATATATCCCTAATTTTTGCCCGAACCCTTTTGGTTCACCAGGATACCCTTATTTTTTCCTAGGTATGTCAACCTAGCGGGTCATTCTTATGCATAGTGTTTTTTACTATGCCCGCATTCACAAGGTGCGGGAAATCTTCGTCATCCATAGTGGTCAGCATCATAACACCGCCCGAGAATACTTTCTTGACAACAAATGGCCCTTCGTAGGTGGGAGTCCATTTGCCCCTGGGATCACCTTATGGTATAATCATGTGTTTTATTACCAAGTCACAAACATGGTATACCCGATGCTTGATCTTCTTGTTGAATGCCTTGATCATACGTTTTTGATACATCTGACCATGACAGACAACCACAAGCCTTTTCTCGTCAATCAGATTCAACTGATCCAACCTAGTCTGAATCCACTCGTCTTCGTCTAAGTCTGCTTCTTTCATAATCCTTAGAGAAGGGATTTGGACTTTGACAGGCAGGACAGCTTCCATACGTAGACTAGAGAGAATGGGGTTACCCTAGTTGATGTTCGTTGCGAAGTACGATAGCCATGAAGAGCAAATGGTAACATCTCATGCCATTCTTTATAGGTTACCACCATCTTTTGCATAATATTCTTTATGTTTTTGTTGGCGGCTTCCACTGTGCCATTCATCTTTGGTTTGTATGGAGAAGAGTTATAATGTTTGATCTTGAACTACATGCATAGTTCAGTGATCATGGCATTGTTGAGATTGGTACCATTGTCAGTGATGATCCTCTCAAGGATGCCATACCGACATATGATGTTATGCTTGATGAACCGGACCACGACGTTCTTGGTAACAGAGGCAAATGAAGTTGCTTTAACCCACTTGGTAAAGTAGTCAATGGAGACAAGAATGAAACGATGTCCATTAGAGGCAATAGGCTTGATTTCTTCCATCATGTCAATGCCTCACATTGCAAATTTCCAAGGAGCAGTCATGACATTCAAAGGAACTGGAGGTACATGAACCTTACCAGAATAAATTTGGAACTTATGGCAAGTCTTTGAGTGGTGATGACAGTCAACTTCCATGGTCGACCAATAGTAACCGGCTCTTAGAATCTTCTTGGCCATAGTATGTCCACTGGAGTAAGTACTAAAGATGTCTTCATGCATATCCTCTATAATTTTCTCTTTTTCCTTCTTATCCATACAACGAAGCAGGGTTAAATCATGATTGCGCATGTACAAAATCCCATTGCTTAGGAAGAACCTAGCTGAGAACCTCTGCAGGAACTTCTTGTCATTGATTGACACCCCTTCGGGATATTCTTGAGCTTCAAGATATCTTTTCACTTTGTGAAACCAAAGCTTATCCTCTACTCCATCATGGTCAATCTCATAGCAGTGTGTCGGTTCGTCAAATCTTTCGACAATAATTCTGGGAGCTTCGTTGTCCCATTTGACCTTGAACATAGATGACATGGTAGCTAAGGTATCCTCCAACTGATTTTATTCCCCCGGGATATATTCAAAGATAACCTCTTTAAAGTACGGGATCAAGGTTAGCATAAGTTCTTTGTAAAGGATAACATTTGGATGTTTTGCATCCCACTCTCCTTTAACTTGACTGATTACCAAAGTTGAATCTCCATATACAGTTAAAAATTTGATTCTTAGGTCAATAGAAACTTTAAGCCCGAAGATGCACGCTTCGTACTCAGCCATATTGTTGGTACAGTCAAAGAAAAGACTGGAAGTGAAAGACATATGGCAACCTTCTGGGGAAATGATCACAACACCAATTCTGTTACCCAGTGAGTTGGAAACTCCATCAAAAACCATAGTCCATTGGGATCCTTGCTCAGGTCCTTCATACAGTCTAGGCTTTTCATAATCCGTAATCAGCATGATATTCTCGTCCGGGAATTCAAAGTTCATAGATTGGTAGTCATCCACAGCTTGATGTGCCAAATGATCTGCCAGCACACTTCCTTTGATTTCTTTTTGAGTAGTGTACTGGATATCATATTCAGTTAAGATCATTTTCCATCGAGCTATTCTTCCAGAGAGACTTGGCTTCTCAAAGATGTACTTAATGGGATCCATCTTAGAGATCAATAGAGTAGTATGAGCCAACATATATTGTCTTAGTTGGCAAGCAACCCATGCCAAAGCGTAACAAGTTTTATCGAGCAGTGAATATCTTGTTTCACAGTCGGTAAAATTTTTGATAAGGTAGTATATTGCATTCTCTTTTCGACCAGACTCGTCATGCTTCCCCAGCACACACCCCATTGAATTCTCTAACAAGGTTAAGTACATGATCAGAAGTATTTCTTCAACTGGTGGCATCAGGATTGGAGGTTCTTGAAGATATTCTTTGATCTTGTCAAAAGCTATTTGACAGTCGTAATTCCATTTTACTACTTTATCTTTCTTCAACAGCTTGAAGAGTGGCTCACTAGTAGCAGTCAGGTGAGAAAGGAATCGGGCAATGTAGTTGAGTCGTCCCAAGAAACCCCTAACCTCCTTCTCAGTACGAGGAGCTGGAATTTCTTGGATAGCTTTGAATTTTTCTGGATCGACTTCAATTTCTTTGCCACTGACAAAGAAGCCTAGTAGCTTTCCATATCTTACCCCAAAGGTGCATTTGTTGGGGTTCAACCTCAGCTTATATTCCTTCAGTGTGTCAAACAGTTTCTGCAAATGAACAAGGTGCTCTTCCTCAGTTTGTGATCTCGCTATCATGTCATCCATATAGACTTCTATTTCATGATGAATCATGTCATGAAATAAATCAACCATGGCCTGTTGATAAGTTGCACCTGCATTCTTCATCCCAAAAGGCATGACCTTATAACAGAAGGTGCCCTATTGTATGACAAAAGTAGTTTTTTCCATGTCTTCAGGCACCATTTTGATTTGGTTATAACCTGAGAAGCCATCCGTGAAGGATAATTCCTTGTATTGAGCAGTGTTGTCAACCAAGACATCAATATATGGTAGTGGGAAGTTATCTTTGGGGCTCTCCCTATTTAAATCCTTGTATTCTACACACATACAGACTTTACCATCTTTCTTCGACACTGGAACAACATTTGCAACCCATTGGGGATACGACATCACTGCCAAGAAACCCGCATTAAATTGTTTCATTACCTAAGACTTGATTTTCTTTGACATATCAGGACGCGTGCGTCGAACCTTTTGTTTGATCGAAGAATATCCCTCTTTCATTGGCAGACAATGAACCACGATATTAATATCGAGCCCCGGCATGTCCATGTATGACCAAGCAAAGACCTCAACATATTCGTGCAACATCTGAAACAATCATCTCTTGACACTGTCTTCCAAGTTGGCACAAATCTTGACTTCTTTCTTATCTGCCTCAGTACCCAAATTTATCACTTCGACAGAATCTTCGTGCGGTTGGATAGCCTTTTCCTCTTGTATCAGGAGTCTGGCGAGTTCTCCAGGTATCTCACAATCTTCTTCACCTTCATCTTCGTCTTGATAGATTGGATTTTCGAAGTCATAAACAGTAATAACAAAAATTTTGTTAATGAGATCCGAAGTGGATGTGGATCTATAAATGTGTTAGTGTGCATGTAAGGGCACATGGCTATTTGAAAATGCAGTAAAGTAAAAGAAAGATAAGGAGTTCAATATTTGAATGCAAAATCGTCCAATATTTTCATTAGATGAGCATATGATATATGAAATGACAACCCTTAACAAATAGACCATTGTGCCCCGAACAAGGCACAAGGTTTAAAGTCATTGTTTTTAAAGAAATTATACAGACAAACTTCTTAAAGCAATAAAAATAGGAAATAGCAATTACTCATGGCTGAAGAAGATTGAGATGAAGTCTTTAGCCATCCAGTTGTTAAGTGCACTGTCAGTAGTTGGGAATATCAAGTCATCCAAGTCACCATCACTATCAGTGTCTTCCAGAGCATTAACTTCATTTTTGCTAATACGGAGAGGTGGTCCCCCAGCACGAGCATGTCGAACCTCTTTCTGAGCCTTTGAAGTAAAATCCAACCGAAATTTGTCAGATTTGCAGGGGATATCAGGAAGTTGTCCCCAGATATTGCAACCTCCATCTTCTACAACAGCCTGAACATCCTCCAGGGAGGCCATTTTTGGTGTGTCATTGGCAATCTTAGGAGTAGTAGCTTTAGCAATAACAATCGTTGGAGGAATTACTTCAAATGCTTGGTAGGGGTTTCAATGAATTCACCATCCATTTCAACATATTTGAAAGAATGCAAATGACTGACCATATATTCTTCCTCTCCGCAGACTGTGACTATCTTCCCTTTCACTAGGTACTTCAGCTTTTGATGTAATGTAGAGGTAATAGCACTTTCCCCATGAATCCATGGGCATCCGAGCAAGCGGGAATAGGCCGGGCGGATATCCATTACATATAAAGTTGAATTTAAAACTTGAGATCCCACCTTGATTGGAAGATCAACCTCTTTGTGAACCATTCTTTTTGAACCATCAAAGGCTCTTACCATAATATCGTTGGGTTTCAGCACCAGCCCATCACAATCCAGTCTATCCAAAGCACCTTTGGATAAAACTTTTAGGGAGGACCATGTATCTATTAACACATGTGCCAAAGTAGTGCCTTTGTATTCAATAGAGATGTGCAGAGCTTTGTTATGATTCTTCCATGCCGAAGTTAAATTTGCGTCAGAAAATCCTAAACCATTATCAGAAATTAGGCTTGTAACACAATTCTCAAATTGATCAGCAGTAGTCTCTTGTCGTACATGGGCATTCTTCAGGAATTTCAACAAAGCTTTGGCATGTGCTTCGGAGCATAATAACAAGGACAACATGGATATTTTTGAGGGTGTCTGCCCGAGTTGTTCAACTATTTTGTAGTCACTTTTTTGGATGATCTTCAGAATTTCTTCCATCTCTTGTCTAGATGGGTATTCAATTATAACATCTTTGGATGGCGCCTCCATCAGGGCAGGCTCAGTTACTTTCTCTTTACCTCGTGCGTCAGCAGTTAGCCCAGTAGCAGGAATACGAACAGGTGTTGTAGATGTTGTTGGAGGAGAGATCGCTGGAGAGAAGATCCTTCCTGTCCTAGTGACCTTACTAGTTCCAATAATGTTTGTAATTTCAGGATCTTCATTTTCAGTAATCCATGGCTCTTGCTTGACAGCATGATAATAAACTTTTGTCCCATAGTTCCAGGGCACAACTTTGTCAGAGGAATAGGGGATTGACCTTGGTGTTGTGATAATCAAGGGAGCTACTCTCGGCTCAGCAGGAATTATTATAGGGCCTCTAGAGGTGATCCTTATAGGAGTATTAGAAATGGTGATTATGGAAACATCTTCAAGTCTTAGTTCTTGGAAAATAGTTTCAGGAAAACTCTTCACCGACAGAGTTTTCTCGAACAAAATTTCATGGCTATCAAGCAGGCGTTGGGTACCTTACTTTATCCACATACTTCCATTAGTTTGGGAAGCACAATGGTAACAATTTTCAAGGCATCCCGAAAATAAACTGGCTCTCAACAGATTCTTCTTAACGATCATCAAGGGAGTAGTCAAATCATTAATGGTGGAGACAAAGGAGACATTATCAATGGCATTGACACCTTTACCATGACTGGGCATGGGTGCAGTAATCACATTAGGGGTTTGTGGACGGTCAAACTCAATCACTTTGTTATCAATCAAATATTGGATCTTGTTCTTCAACACCAAACAATTGTTGGTGTCATGGCCAGGACTATTTGAATGATATACGCATTTCACGTTCTGATTATATTTGGCAGAGGAAGTATTAGGATTAGGATGAGGATCTCGCAGCGTCACCAAATCTTCCTTCAACATATGTTGTAAAGCTTGAGATAATGGCATGCTAATTCTAGTGAGCTTCCTCCTCGGGACCTCTGGCCTAGGCTGATTATTTTGTTGTTGTGGTCGTTGAACTAGGGTCGGTTTGAAATTAATACTGCTCTTACTGACTGCTGACGATCATTCTTGATACAGCTCCTTTGTCCATAAACAACATTAGTTTCTTTCTTACCAATGAATGGTTTTTTCACAATAATAGAGGTTGAGGCCATTGGGATCTTCCCACTTTTGATTCCACTTTCAACTTGTTCGCCAGTCAAAATTAACTCAGTAAACCCTGACGAAGAACTCCCGGTCAACAAATTAAAGAATGGACTAGTCAAGGTTCCCATGAACATGTCCACTAATCCTTTGTCAGTCAAAGGGGGTTGCACCCTTCCAGCCAGGTCCCTCCACTTTTGAGCATACTCCTTAAAGCCTTCATTTGAACCCATAGTCATACTTTGTAATTGCATACGAGTTAGTGCAATGTCAGCATTATATTGGTATTGTATGTAGAAGGAAATGGCCAAATCCTCCCATGTGTGGATATTAGTCCCCTCTAGTTGGTAGAACCATTCCAACTGTGTTCAAGATAAACTTTCTTGGAAGAAATGAACCCATAACTTTATATCAGCGGTGTGTGGTTGAATCTTGTAGGCATAAGACCTCAGATGCATCTTGGGACAAGAGACCCCATCATACTTGGTGAAGACAGAGACCTTGAATTTGTGTGGGATGACCACCCCAGGGACCAAACGTAAATCTCCAAAGTCCAAATCAGGCACTGTTTGGATCTCTACAACCTTAAGTCGGTCTTCTAGCTATTTGTATTTGTCATCCACCGGTGGGTACTGCTCATTGGAGTAGTCTTCGTCCTCAGAAATTTGGTTATTTCCACCCTTAGCTCTGGTGCTTCTAACATCCTCGTATTGATTGTCTTCTTCCTCATAATAAGCCTCTTATGTTTGAGCCAGTCGGGCAGGGCCTTTCAACCTTCTTCTCATGTTAAGGATAACAGCTCGCTTCTTAGTCTTCTTTTTGGTGACGAGGAGCGTCATCATCTCTTGTTGTCCTTTAGCCAAGTTGAGGAGAGTCTCTTGGAACTGTACATGTTGAGTTTGCAGATCTTTGACGGTTTTCTCTAGAGCCATCTTATACTAAAATAAACAGTAAATAGATGAGGAAATCTGTATCGGAAAACTTGCTTATGAATTTATGCATGATATGTGGATGTAATGTTTCCAATGATCTTTAAGAGATTTAAATTTTCTTAGACGAAAAGGAAATAAAAAAAATAATTGCATTAATAAGTTCGAGAATTACAATTGCCCCTTGGGCTTACAAAGAAAAAAGATCTCAAAGAGACAACAAAATTAAATCCTAAAACAAAAGACTCAAGTCTCCCACGGGCGTTTCCTTTTCGCGTCGATGTAGGAATTAAGGCTTTGCTCCTCGTGAAGTTGCTTTGTAAGTCCCAACACTTTCTTCTCGCTTGCATATAATTGAGCTTCAAAGGTGTCCCTTTCTCCCTTGAGTTGAATCCAAGATCTCTGCAATTCTTCGAGGTCATTAGGCATGTCAGGATGGAGGATGGTGCGGATGACATCTCCTTCGATAACTGGATCTGAGATCACAGGTAGAACAGTTGGATATGGCATCATGAGATTTTGAGCACGAGCTTGTGCCCATTTGAGATAAGGCTCAAGAGGGATGGAATTCTTATACCCCAAAGTATTCCTATCGACCTTTCTTACCATTCCCCAAGCATGTACAAACCTTCGATGATAACCTTGAACATTGTTCTCGTAGTCGAACGATATACGTTGAATGAGTGCATTGTGGGGACCATCTCTTTGAGCATAGCCAAATTGTCATTGAGCTAGAGAAGGTTTATAAGTAATACCTCCCCTAATTCCCAAAGTGGAACATTATGGAACTCCTCGCAATGGTCAATGATAGTAATATCCTCTTGAGATCGAGAGTACCAATAAATATTTGTATGAGAAAGCGACATTATCCTTTGCGACCACCTCAAACATTGCTCATTCTTCAATACTGATCGGGGAAGGTTCAAAATAAACCACCTAGACAAAAAAGGCAAGCAACACATAAGATTCCCTCGCTTCCTCATAGTGCGAGTATGAAAAGAGTGCAAAACGTCTCCAAGCAATGTAGGCACAGGGTTACGAGTAAGGAAAATTTTGACAGCATTCATTTCTATGAGTTGGTCAGGGTTAGGAAAAAGCACCAGCCCATAGATTAGAAGAGCTAAGATCTCCTCAAAAGTTTGAAAGTTCATGGAATCCAAAAACAAATGAGCCTTCTCCATCAGGAATTTGGCCAAAAATCCTTTGACCCCACTTCTTGTCTCCTAATTGGCTATAATGTCAGAACTCTTCAAATGTAAGGTCATGGCAATAAATTCAGGTCTTGGAGCTTCCTCTAAACCGATGAAGGGTATTTTATCAAGAATAGGTACTCCTAGTATTTGATATAATTCTTCCATTTTGGGCACCAATTGATAATCGGGAAAGGTAAAACAATGATGTACAGGGTCGAAGAACTAAAAAAGCACCCTCATCATGTCTTCAAAGCTGGAGGTAACCAGATTGAGAAGTCGACCATGTCTTTTGGTGAACGGATAATTTTTAGGAACCCTTGATGCTTACTCTTTGAGTTGAGGAGGCACCCTTACAAAGTTGATTCAGATGGTATTTCTGCGAGCGAAAGCCATATCCTACAAAACAGAACAAAGATAAATCCCCAGGTCCTTGAAATGGTTAGTGAAAATGCTATGGCATGATGTCATGATGTTATGCATGATCAAATAATCATACATAAAGAAAAGCATACAAGGTCTTAGGTTTAGGCTTTCATGGAGTTTATAGGTAAATACCCTCTTGATGTTTTATTTGGCTCAACATGTCCTAAAAGAAGTAATCGTGTTCTAGGAGCCTCAATATCACTGATCTTACTTCATCGGACATTGTTTTAGCTCAAGCATCCAAACTGTGGCCAAAATATCACGAAAGTCCAATCTCAATGAGTGTATTATTGAGTATCAACCAACTTTAGTCTTGAACCAAAGCCAACTATCTCACTAATTTCTAATGGCCAAGTTGTTCAACTAAGGTTCTACGGTCAGTTAGTGCTTCATGACACCACACAACGCGGTGTTATCCCCAATGCAGTCTGAGTAGAGTTCTTTTTACTTAAGAATTTCCATACTCCCCAGTAGAGGTTATCTTCCTTAAGAAATTCTACGTGAAAAAGTTTCCATCCCCAGCGGAACTCTTCTCTTTCTAACAGAAGATAAAGAATTTGTTCCCCAAGAAGTTGGGAGTTTGATCAGAATTCAAGACTTTCTCTGAACTACAATTTGTTTTTGCGGTATTTCTCTCCAGGAAGTTACTTCCTCGGTGATATCGGTCTTTAGACGTTGGTGGTTCCAAATCTCGGTTCCCCGTTGAAGTTCAGATTTCCTTTTCTCTATAGAATATCATATGTGCAAGAATAATCGTTCAAAAGTTCATTGTCTTCTCAGCAGTCTATTATTGATGTGCTTTCCCCGGTTCATTACTAAGCATACATCATTACATTGCATCTACCAAAACGCATAGAATTTCCATTGTATGGAGCATTATGCTAATTTTTTTTAAGTGTAAGCCAATTATGTTCACCTGCAGTAAAAAAAATTATTATGCGCTCAGATTTGAATTATCTCCACAACAAGCTTAGGGTGATCCTATTTTGTTTCTCCAGCGGAGTCTATTTTGATTTACCACTAGTCGGGTCTATGGTGCTTTCCATTTCCCCAGTGAGTCATTGTTTTCCCTTTCACCCTTGGTTATTTTACCCGTGTTTGCTTTGTCATCAAAATACGACTAAGAGTCAGTGTATAAAATTTCTTTTGTATTTGAGTATCCATATTTGGTGTGTGGTAATTCATACAATTTCCACTCTTTAAGAATTAAGACCCCACCTTTGGTTTAGAGGTATTGTAATTCTTGCATACTTGCAACCTCTTGAAAGTCCAATATATTTTGGCAATCCTTGTCAGAGTACCCCTTGGCTGGTCTCTTTCTCGTGTAAAGTTCACCTTTGATTTGGCGGTCTCTTTAAATTTACTTTGGTCAGAATTCTCGTCCAGTTTCCCCAGCGAAATCGGCCACGTTGTATCCCTAGTAAGTGACCTTTAGTCAATGTTATCTCTCCAAAAGTCTATCTTTGGCTAGTTTTCTTTTCATCAGTGGGTCCAATTTTGATTGTTATATCTTGACTGGAGTCTTCTTTGGCCAGTCTCTTTTCCATATATTCAACATTCTTGTTTAGTTTCTGTTTTGATCAGTTCCTTTTCTTTGGTTTATCCGTTTGGATCGGGTTTACCTTCTGTTAGCTTAGAAAATGTTTTTAGTTAGGTTATGTTTGGATCATTTTCTTCCCTTGTTTAGCTTCTATTTTTATCAGTTCCTTTTCTTTAGTTTATCCGTTTGGATCATGTTTACCTTCTGTTAGCTTAGCAACCGGTTAGGTTATGTTTGGATCATTTCCTTCCCTTGTTTAGGTTCTGCTTTAATCAGTTCCTTTTCTTTGGTTTATCTGTTTGGATCAGGTTTACCTTCTGTTAGCTTAGCTAACATTTCCGGTTAGGTTATGTTTGGATCACTTCCTTCCCTTGTTTAAGTTCGGTTTTGATCAGTTCTTCTTCTTTGGTTTATTGGTTTGGATCGGATTCTCCTTCTGTTAGCTTAGCTAACACTACCAGTTAGGTTATGTTTTAACCATCCCTTTGCCCTGTTAGAGTCTGTTTTGACCGGTCTTTTTCTTATATGTGTCTAAAATCCTTATCAGATACATATATCTGGTCTTTTCCATGTGCATCTAATCCTGGCCTGATATGCAAGATTTTACACCCTGATAATCACTATTCATGAAACCAAAAATAGAAAAAGCAGAAAAACCAAAATTATAATAAAACCCGACTGGTTTCAGAGTGCAAACCTGCAGTTTTTCTGAATGAAGACCCCTGAAAATCTCAACACAATATTCTCGGCTAACCAAGAACATAATTGGAAGTTATCGAACCTCGTCTAGATGGCACCCCAACAAAAGATTGTTACAATGGTTTATTAGTGTGTATGCATAGTGTAATACTGTGGGAGAACGGACTTGGATGTTTTGCGTTTGATTCCAAATATTGCAGATGACAAGAGTCACCATCGACTTTTCTTTTATCCAATAAAGGAAAGGGTGAAAGGAACAGGAAAGATCTTTTGAGAATTTTCTTGAGTTCGGGGGGTAGGTTATGAAAAGGGAAGGTGTTAGCACCCTTTTCATCCTTAGTTATCTACGGACTCTTAATTACTATCTCATTTTGAAATGCTTTGTGTTTGTGTAAGTTTGAAAATATTTTGAAAACACCTTCATTCGGGAAACTTTGTAATGATCCTCGTATCGTTGAGAATGTATAAAAAGTGTTGGTTTTGAAAATATTTGTTGATAAGGAGTGTTTGGAAAGATGTTTTGAAAATGTCAATGTAAGGCAATTTTGTAATGATTCTCGTATCGTTGAGCATGTATACAAAATGTTTGTTTGAAAAGTGTTTTTAAAGTGTGAAGAGTGGAAATGGTTTTGTTTGTGATCAAGCAATTACGAGCAATCTACCTAATCAAAAAGTCTTTGTTCTTTTCCTCCTCCTTTAGATAGTGCTATTTTACCATTGGTTGGTAGAGAGCCTTATCATTGGATGTAAGGGACAGGCGTGGATCATCGTACAGTCATAGAAGGCAACATATAAGATGTTTTAGCAATTTTTGTAAGGGACTAAGATCATTTATTAAAGGCAACATCGAAGAGTCATCGAGGGACTACGATCTTTTAATCGAGGGTCTTTGCTAAAACATCTCACGTTCGAGGGACATGACTGTTTTTTATCTGAGGCAACAAGTGTGGGTTACCCTAGAGGTGAATGTGTGTAAGGTGTTTTATATCAATTATTTTATCTTAAATTAGGGTTTTTTTCTAATGTTTGATTTTAAATCTTGTCATACAAACCCTAATTACTAACAATAATAAGAAAAGCGATAAATTGTAGAATTTAAATGGCCTACGCTATTACAATACTTTGGGAATGGGGGGGGGGGGGGGGGGAGGGGGTACAAGTTTTGTGAATAGGGGGAAGAAAGAAATAAATCCCTAATTATCTATTACAAACCAATGAACATGAATAATAATAAAACGCACAAAATATAAAGATGAAGAAGAAGAAAGAAATTGTTTTTCCTGGTTTTTTGGTGATTAATCCTAATTAAATGGCCTTTAAAAGAATTTAATAAACCTAATTAAATTAAAATAAAAATTAATTTCACTAACCAAAAGGAAAAATAATTTAAATATAGAAAATCCTAAATCTAAATTAATTTAAAAGAGAAATTAACTATTATAAAAATATTTTTGAGGCTTTATAAAAAAAAAAGAATAAATGTAGTAAAAATAAAATTAAGATATTTGTAATCTAATTATTCAAAAAAAAATTGGTATTTTTTGGTTAAATAAAAATAAATAAATAAATAAAATATAGAGAAAATATAAAGAATATAAAAAAATATTGGGTTGGGATGTTGAAAAGTAAAAATGGGGTTTAAAAGTAGCAAACAGGCCCAAATCACGTTTTTTGAATCAGAAAATAAAAATAAAATAATGGAAAATAGGCCTAAGTATAAGTAAAATAGGGGGTGTTGGGAAGAAATTCAAACAGGCCCAGAATCAAAGATCAAGCGCCTATGTGAGATCCAGTGTGGGTGTTTTCTTGGAGTGCACCATGGTCTTGCTCATGTGGAGCGTTGGATTTGTTTGATTTGAATTGTTGAACATCCAATGGTGTTGATGTGAGGCTCATGATAGGCGCACAAAGCTTTCTTGTATTGAATTTGTAATAACAAAATAAGTGAAAAACAAAATGGTACCACTGGGGCCTGAACCCAAGTCCCTATGGATCAATGACTTAGCGCATGCTTCTTTACCACTGGGGTGGCTGTTACATCCGGTGGCAAAACAAGTTAGAATAAATTTAAAAAAAAACTTGTTTTTGAATATTTGAAATGGCTTCATCTTCTTCCTTGCCCATGCAGTAACAATAACACCATTGCTCAAAACTGTAACTTCTTTATTTCTCAATCATTTTCAAAAATGTAAACATGAAAGTTGTTTCATTTTTCACCATGAATTCAACCATATAAATAACTAAAGCTATAAATTAAATATGAGTATGAATTTTTGTTGGTACCAAAATAAACCCTAATTTGTCAAAAAGTTCATCTTCAAAATTCACATCACTCAGGCAACATAAATGAAAACTAAACGCA
Organism: Vicia faba; assembly: GCA_948472305.1. Classification (NCBI taxonomy): domain Eukaryota; kingdom Viridiplantae; phylum Streptophyta; class Magnoliopsida; order Fabales; family Fabaceae; genus Vicia; species Vicia faba. The sequence goes on from OX451739.1 coordinate 1,324,588,380, forward strand.
TGGTTAGCTTCAGGGCAATGATGTCCGCATTTTTCATTCACAAAGTAACCATTAATAATTCTTGTATAAAGAGTTCAAAGTTGAGAAAACTTACCTCAAAACTGGAAATCGTGTTTGGAGTTTAAGCACTCTTGAAGGTGTTGTGATGATCCTGATAGCTTCATTGAACTCCTAGGAAGCTATTGCAATGCTTACTTTGGATTGAGACTGGCTGGATTCTTCTGGAGAAGTCATGTTGAAGAGCTGAGTTTTGAAAATGGTGGATGGTGATGGAGGGATTACAGAAGTGGTCCTAGTTTTTGGATCACTTCTATATGGTGTATAGATGATGTTTGATTGATTAAAATGGAAAACGCACGAGTGGATTATGAGTTTGGTGTTCAAAGTCAGAAATGACAAGTAATGGAGGTTTTGATGCAAATTCTAGTTTTAGGGAGTTTGAGATGGTTTTAGGGATATTAAACTCATCCCGAGGCTTGCAAAAAACCTCTCTCTTTATAGAAAAAAGGTTTTAGAGGCTCAAGTAATCAGAAATCCAAGATCACATGTTATGGTTATGTGACTTGATTTTGAAGCAAACTTGACATACATTGTTCCAATGCAAAGTACAAGGGCTTGTAGGGTGGTTAACAGGTTGTACATGGTTGCTTATGAGCATACATGTTGAGTGTGTACAGAGGGAGCAAGTGAGAGGCTCAAGAAGTTGACATTGTGTTTAAAGCCACTTTACAAGAATGGAAGTGATAACTTTGTGCTAAAAATGGAATGATCACTTGGACAATAGCTTAAGCACTTGGATAATGGCTCAATAAGTTGTGTAAACATTTAATTATTGAGTGATTTTCAAATTTGAAGGCCTGCAAATAAGGATTATGCAGCATGCTTGAAGATTGGATCATAAGGTTCATCACAAAATGACCTAAAATTCAAGTTTGTGATGCCATCTTCATCTCTTCGAAACTTCTAGCTCAAGCATGATCTCTTCAAGTTCTTGGAAATTTTGGAAAGCTTGACACATTATCTACAACCTTCATGTTGACCACTTTTGCTAAATCAGCTTGGAGCTAGGTGAAACATTTCAAAGAAGTTTGGACGAAAATCTGACCAAACTTGCTAAAATTTTCACTAAGTGTTTTTGTAAAAATGTCATGACTTCATGAGCCTATATCGTCAAATCTAAGCATTTTTTTGACATCAACCCTCGAAGAAAAAGTTGTAGAATTCATCATTATCTATAACTTTCATGTTGAAAGTTTTCCTTAAATCATCTTGCATCTTGGTGAAAAATTGTCATGAAGTAGTGAAATTATCAAGGTCAAAAACACTTAAAAATTTTCTAAGTATTGAAAATCATGATTTTTGTTGACTTTTCTTGACTTTCTTGATTCTTGATGATCAAGTTTGATATTTTTGAATGTCTTGATGAATCTTGATCTTTGAAATTCAATGTTGACCAAAAAGTCAAAGTTTGACTTTTTATGTGTCAGTTGACTTTTCATCAATTGATCCAAATTCAAATATCAACCCCTTAATCTTGAGAAATGATTTGAGCCATGAAATTAGGTCAAGACATTGTGTTTTAATCCTTAAGATCATGCTTCAAGCCATTAGGTTATGTACTAGGTCAAAAGTCAATGATCAGTCATTCTCAGTCAAAACCCTAATTTTGACAATTTTGCCCCTTTGATGATTTGAATGCGTTTCTTGAGGAATTGTGATAAACCATTGATCAATTGATGAATATGACTTCAAAATGTTGATGTTGACCAAAAAATCATGAATTTTGACTGTATGTTGACCATAATTGACTTTTTATCTAATATAGTTGATTTTCAATCATCTGAGCAATTGACTGAGCAAATTTGTGGTGCAAGACTTGAAACTTGGTATGAGTAATCTTGGAGACCTATAATGAACCATGAAAGTCATTTGAGGTATAAAAAGTCTAATTGTCCTTGAGAAAACCAAAACCCTAATTTGTGGACTCAGTGCTTTAAGAGGTGAGCTTGCCTGATCAAACTCTTGAGAACCCTTGAGGATTTGAGATCTTTGGTGAAAAATATTTTAAGGAAAAGGGGAGGGATAATTTTGGGGTACAACACATAGGCTGGAGATTGAAGGTGAAAAGAAATTGCAGCAAATTTTTATGGTATCATCAAGTTGGAATGATGAATAAATGATATATTTATATTTGGGACCTTTTTAGGATAAAGAGGGAAGTTTCAGAATTAGAAAATTATGAAAAATGACCCACAAAACAGTATGTGCCGATCTGAAAAGATTATGTTCCGACACATACAAAACAATAGCTACATGCTTTAATAATGCAGTATATGTGTCAGCGCATAAATCATATGTGTAGGTGCATAAGTCGTATGTGTCGGTGCATAAATCGTATGCGTCGACAAATATTGATGTTTTTCATAAATCGCAGAAATTTTTATTTTATGTGTCAACACATACAAATTTCAGGTTGACACATAAACATATTTTTTATGCAGAAACTGATTTTTCATGATTTGGACCAATTTTAAACTTGTTTTGAAAGATTCCTAAGACCTCTAATGCAAGGTAGTGCCACGTGACATAGAGATACCGTCCAATATATATAAATGTTAAGTTTACCTAGTTTTGACATCATGCAAAACATCTAATGGTGAAGTTTCACTCACATACTCCCTCTTTTGGATGATGGAAAAAACTTGCAATGATGCATTTCATGTAGTTATCGAAGGCTCCCCCTGAATTTGTGCTTCCCAACTTCATCTGACATATGCTTCTCCCCCTTTAACAACATCAAAAAGAAAGAAGGAAAATCATGAGAAGTACCATATTCCACTTTTCTTTCTCTGTAGCTGACACTTTTCTTTTTTGTCTGGATGCCATGAGGAAGGTGTTTTTTCTGAATTTAAGGTTTGGTAGTTTTTGAGGGTTTAGGTTTTGAGAAGAAGATGTTTGATGATCTGAAATTGGATAGGATTTGTGAGTGAATAGAAATGAGTGGATTGTATTATATGTAATGACATTTAATTGACTTTTCAATAATAGAGGTGAGCTTGGGAATATGAGAGAAAGAGGAATCCTGACCTACAAATATTCCTATCATAAAATCATGTCACAGTAGGTGCAATCGATTTGCACACAAAACAGAATCAAAAGAAAACTGAAACGCACAGTGTGCAATCGATTTGCATCAACCAAAAATGACCAAAAACATATTTTTATTACATTTAAACACAACTTAACATATATATTCACATATAACAAAGTTAAAACAAGTATGTGAAAGAATAAAAAGGATAGAAATCACCTTATACATCGTGTTCATCAAGAATGCCAAGTTCTCGTCGAATCTTGTAAAACGGTTCTCTTGCCAAAGGTTTAGTGAAGATATCGGCAAGTTGATTATGAGTATCTACAAATGTGACCTAGACATCTCCTTGAAGTACATGATCACAAAGGAAATGATGTCTTATGTCAATGTGTTTGGTTCTTGAATGTATGACCGGATTCTTTATAATGTTTATTGCATTTGTATTGTCGCACCGTAGAGGAATGCATCCTAGATCGAGTCCGTAGTCACAAAGTTTTTGCTTGAGCCACGATATTTGAGAGTAACTACTACCTGCTGCAATATATTCTGCTTCGTCCGTGCTAAGAGCAACGCATGCTTGTTTCTTGCAAGCCCATGATACTAATGCATTTCCAAGGATGTGATAAGTACCACTTGTGCTTTTTCTATCAATTTTACAATCTGCATAATCCGTGTCAAAATAACCAACTAAATTGCAAACACTACCTTTAGGATACCATAATCCAACATTTGTTGTTCCTTTGAGATACTTCATGATCCATTTCACCGCCATGAGATGAGATTCCTTTGGATTTGCTTGAAAGCGAGTACATAGACAAACACTAAACATTATGTCAGGACGGCTTGCCATCAGATATAATAAGGAGCCAATCATACCTCGATATTTTGTAATGTCAATTGAAACACCTGATTCATCGTGATCAACATATGTACCGGAACCCATTGGTGTAGCCATTTCCTTACAGTTATCCATGTCAAATCTTTTCAACAGTTCCTTGTAATACTTGGATTGGTTGATGAAGATACCATCCTTTAATTGCTTGATTTGAAGTCCAATAAAATAATTCATTTTACCCATCATGGACATCTCAAATTCTCCTTGCATCGTTGCTGAAAATTCTTCACACATTTCTTTGTTTGAAGAGTCGAAAATGATATCATCAACATAGACTTGAACTAGAAAAGTGTCACCTTTGATTTTCTTGATAAGCAATGTCTTGTCAACTTTACCCTTTTCAAAACCTTTTTCGCATAGGAAGTTACTTAGTTGGTCGTACCATTCCCTTGGTGCTTGTTTCAAACTATAGAGAGCTTTTCTCAATTTAAATATATGAGATGGATTCTTGAAATCTTCGAACCCCGGGGGTTGCTTAACATAGACTTCTTCCATGATATATCCATTCAAGAATGCGCTTTTGACATCCATTTGGAAAAGCTGAAAATTTAATGAACAAGCATAGGCAAGTAAAAGACAAATAGCTTCTAACCTTGCAACTGGAGTGAAAGTTTCTTCAAAATCTATTCCTTATTATTGATTGTAGCCTTGTGCTACCAACCTTGCTTTGTTCCAAACAATTATTCCATTTTCGTCAAGTTTGTTTTTAAACTCCCATCTTGTTCCAATAATGTGTTTATTGCTTGGCCTAGGGAAAATTTCCCACACTTGATTCCTTTCAAATTTATTTAACTATTCTTGCATAGCAATAATCCATTGTTCATCGCCTAAGGCTTCATCAACTTTGAAAGGTTCAATTTTAGAGACAAACGCCATGTTTAGACAAGCATCTTTGAGATTTAGTCTTGTTGTCACACCTTCACTTATATCACCAATTACTTTATCAATAGGATGATATCTATGAATTCTCCATTCTTTTGGTAGATCATTGAAATTTGATTCTTGTTGGGGTGATTCTTCTTGTTGAATTGGTTGATCCTTATTTACATCTTTGGAAGTTTTTTCTTGAGGAACTTCTAGTATTTCATCATCATCATCATTACAAACAATATTATCCTCGTTGGAGGGGTTAGATTCATCAAAAGATACATGCATTGATTCTTCAATTGTTAAATTTCTTTTGTTATAAATTATATATGCCTTACTAGAAAGAGAGTAGCCAAGAAAAATACCTTAATCGGATTTTTCATCAAACTTACCAAGGTTATCTTTGTTGTTGTTTAGGACAAAGCATTTGCAGCCGAAAATGTGAAAGAAAGCAATATTTGGTTTCCTCCCTTTGAAAAGTTCATATGGATTTTTCTTCAAGATTGGTCTTATGTTAACTCTATTGCTAACAAAACATGTCGTGCTCAGCGCATCTGCCCAAAAATATTTTGGAAGATTTGAATCGCTAAGCATCGTTCTCACAAGCTCTACAAGAGACCTATTCTTTCTTTCCACCACTCCATTTTGTTGAGGAGTCCTTGGTGTCGAGAAGTTGTGAGATATTTCACGTTCTCCATAAAATTCTTAAAATAGAGCATTTTGAAATTCTCCACCATGGTCACTTCTTATGGAGGCAATTGTTAAAGACTTCTCATTTTTAATTTATTTAGCATACTTCTTGAACTCCTTAAATGCATCACTTTTCTGAACTAAAAAAAATGTCCAAGTATATCTAGAGAAATTGTCAATAATAACCAAAGCATATACATTACCTCCGAAACTTCTTGTTCTTGATGGACCAAATAAGTCCATATGCAACAATTGTAGTGGTCTTGAAGTAGACACTACATTCTTAGATTTGAAAGTTTATTTTATTTGTTTCCCTTTTTGACATGCATCACAAAGTCTATCTTTGACAAAATTTCTTTTAGGAAACCCAATGACAAGATCATGCTTGATTAGTTTATTCAAGTGTTCCATGTGAATATGAGCAATTCTTTTATGCCAAAGTCGTGAATCATCGTTGTTCTCCATGAGACATTTTACCTTCAAAGATGGGTCATCAAGGGAAATCATAAATATATTATTAATTATTTTACCTTTAAGTATAACCTCATGTGTGACTTCGTCTTCTATCAAGCATTAATCTTTAGTGAACTTGATCTTGGAGCCCTTGTCACAAAGTTGGATAATACTAATAAGATTGTGCTTTAGTCCTTCAACATAAAGAACATCTTCAATGGATGTGAAAGGTGGATCACCAACTTTGCCTTTTCCAAGAATTCTTCCCTTATTATTGTCTCCTTAAGTGACAAAACCCTTGGCCTTTAGTATTAGATTTGAAAATTGGTGTATGTCTCCCGTCATATGCTTTGAACAACCACTATCAAGATACCAAAGATTGCATGTGGTCTTCAAGCATACCTACAAAACAAATCAGGTTTTATTAGGTACCCAAGTTGATTTGGGTCCTTCATAATTAGTACCTTTCTTTACCCACATATAATGCCCACTTGCCATACTAAAGTTTCTAACATAGAAAGCATTAGGTGTGTGGCCTTTAATACCATAATAAAAATAAGTAGGTTCAAATTTACTTCTATATCTAGAAGGGTAAGATTTCTTCTTAGGAAATGTTTTATTTTTAGGATAATGATGAACCACTTTAGGTTTTTTCACTTTCTCTTTGGATGATTGATCACTAGCCTTAACAAAGATAGTTTTATTAGAACTTGGTTTTGAAAACTTTGAATATCCAAGTCCACTTTTATCATTGGAATATCTTTGTTGGCTAATAACACCTTCCAATCCAATTTGACCTTTTTCATATATTTCAATAACTTTTTTAATTGGACAATTTGGAAAGAGAGTGATTCATAATTTTTGCATACAAAATTTTGTTTTTGTTCATCACTTAAATTTTGTTTTTCATCTTTGAAATCTTTTTCCAAGGTTTCACATTTTTCTTCTAAAGATGAAATTTGTTTCTTTTGAGATGAAATAGTTTTATACAGAATTTTGAATTCATTTAATAGTTCATCTATAACACCTTGTGCATCACTATCAAAAAGAAAAAATTCATTACTAACCTCATCATCTTCATTATCGGGATGGTGTGAGACCACCAATGCTAGATTTACACTTTCATCACTATCGGAATCGGACAAAGAACTTATTTCATTATCCTCCCATGCAACATAGGCCTTTTTGTTCTTGAGTTCCTTTTTTACTTTGTATCCACCTTTCTTGGAGAGTTTCGTACAATCCGGCTTTATATGACCTTGCTTACCACATTCATAACATATGACTTCTTGTGTTGATGTGGAAGCTTCCCTTTTCTTAAATTGTTTCTTCCTTTTTGCATGAGAAAATGATTTTTCATTTCTACCAAAGAACTTATCAAGCCTTTTAACAAGAAGCGTGAAATTTTCATCTATTTCCGGATTGTCTTCCTTTTCAACTTCCTTGGAATCAATCTTTAAGGCAATATTCTTGGAGTTCTTCTCTTGATTTTTATGCTTTTCAAGTCTTCCGATTTCCGTTTCATATTCTTGAAGTTTTCCAAACAACGTTGCAGAAGTCGTTGAAGAAAGACTTTTCTTTTCCGAAATTGTCGTTACCTTTGGTTTCCTTTCCCTAGTTAAGGATCTAAGTACTTTCAGATTTAGTTCATCATTCGTCAAAGTCTTACCAAGAGCACTTAGATGATTTGTCAAGTGCACAAATCTCTTTTGCAAGTCAAGGATGGTTTCTTCGGGATGCATTCGAAATAGCTCGTATTCTTGACTCAAAGTATTTAGGCTTGATCTTTTAACTTCAACAGTTCCTTCATGAGTTTGTACCAAGGTATCCCATATTTCCTTCGTTGTTTTGCATGCCGAGACATGGAAGAATTCATCCATGCTAAGTGCACATTGAAGAAGATTGATTTCCTTTTTACGATAGAGGACCTTTTTCTTATCATCTTCATCCCATGCAGTTTTAGGCTTTGATAAGCCAGCATCATTGATCACTGTTATAGGAATAAATGGACCATTCTCGACGGCATCCCATATTTCTTCTCCTTGTGCTTCTAGATGTGCCTTCATGCGTATTTTCCAGAAGTCAAAATATTCACCATAAAATTAGAGGAGGCTTGTTGTTACTACCACCATCTCGAAAAACGGGATTTTGATTTGCGGAAGCCATTCTGGATCTTTTAGGAACAGGTTACCTATAACCTGCTCTGGTGCCAATTGTAAGTATGAAGTGCGCCTAAGAGGGGGTGAATTAGGTACTTTAAAATTTTTCTGGTTTTAGTGATGATGGATATTATTTTTCTGGTTTATGGTGAGTTTATGAAAGAGTAAAATGCAGAAAAATAAAGAGACACAAGCGATATATCCTGGTTCCCCTCACAGTCCGAGAGTACTCCAGTCCCCTTTCAACATGAAAGAGATTTCCTTATAGTTGGCAAACTTAAACAAGAACTACTAAAACCAAGAACAATCCTCTTGGACCAAGAACAATCATCTTGGATTTTTCACTATGTCAACAATGAGAACAATCCTCCCAAAGTGACTTTACTTGTATCCAACAATTTTGGAAAAACAAGATTTCAAAATCACTTGAACTTATTTTCAACAATCCTGAAAAATAAGAAAGTATATAGCAATATTTGATTTGAGTGAGTTTGTGTAGCAATGATCACTTTGAGTGATTTTATCAATGAATTGATCTTCTCTTCCAATAACAATAGTATACAATGACTCAAGATATATAATGCTCCAAGTTTTCTGGTTGACAATATGTGAAAGTGTGCAGAAAACTTGTGTATGAAAGTGTATAAAAGCTTGAGTTTGATTTTTTTGAAAATTCAGAAAATATGATTGGAAGAGCTTTTTAAAATGATTTTGAAAATGAGTATTTATATTTTCATAGCACCCTTTTGAAACAGCATATAATTCTGCAAATGAATCATGAACAATTGCCAAGATTAAGTGAAAGGTTTCCATGAAATGATGTTATGAACAAGCATGAGTAAAGTTGTTGTTTTTCAAAATTGTTCATCATGCAATCGATTGCACCCTTGTGTAAATCGATTGCACGGGGTTTCAACAGCTAAAAATTTCAAATATTTTGAGTGAGCAATCGATTGCACAAGTGTGTAAATCGATTGCACTTGAAGTCAGTAGCAAAAATTGATTAAGAGCAATTGATTGCACAAACATGTAAATCAATTGCACTTAGAAATAGTAGCTAACATTTTGAAAATGTGAAGCATGTAATCAATTGCACCAATATGAAAATTGATTGCACATAAGTAAAAATTGATTTTTTGCTTAGAAAACTTGAGAAAAAGTTTGGACAAGATAAAATATTTCTTTTGACCATTGAGCATCTATGTCTTAAGTTCAAAGTAAGTATTATCAGTATACCTTAAAATTTGCTAAGTGCTTGAACCAAAGACTTTATCCAAAGATTCTTTTAGCTTGATCAATAATCTTTTCCTTCTTGTCAAAATGGTTTCTCTTCATCAAAACAAAAGTGTATTTGAGAAGATTGATTTTACACTCTATACCTTTTTACATCTACGGTCTTACCATTTTTGTCTCGATCCAAATTTACCGCTGTAGGCATTAGAGTGTCTATTACCTTGAAGTTAGCCATATCGAAGCGCTTGAGTAACTCATGGAAATACTCTGTTTGGCTCATAAATGTTCCTTCTTCAAGTTGCTTAATTTGAAGTTTGAGGAAGTAGTTTAACTCCCCCACCATGCTCATTTCAAATTCTCCTTGCATTAACTTAGAGAATTCCTTGACTAAAATAGTGTTAGTAGATCCAAAATTCATGTTGTTGTACCCCAAAATTTACCCTCTCAATTCTCAAGGCTTTTCTCACAAAGGTTCTCAAGGTTCAAGCTTGCACAAGTGCTTTGGGATTTTCCATTACTAAAATTAAAAGGAAACTGTCAAAAGGGGAGAAAATAGATAAAAATAACATTTTGACAAATTTGGAGAAAAATAGGCCTCCTTCGATTCATCCCCCTTCGATTAACTTTTGGCCTCTTTCGATTGCTCAAAATGGCTGCTAGCGTGCCTCTTTCGTCTGGGCATGTGACTTCTTGTTGCAGGCTTCATTTGTATCTTCCACTGCCTGCATGTTTGCTTTGAATCCCAAGTTTGTTGGCCATAAGTGCCCCCTGTAAGGCAAGCCCTTTGATTCACCAAGCACACTGCCTGCATGCTTGCTTTGAAAACCAAAGTTTGTTGGCCACAAGTGCCCCCCTGCAAGGCAAACCCTTCGATTGGACTTTTCACCTCTTTCGATTGCTAAAAAATAACTGCCTGCAAGCCTGCTTCGATTTGGATAAGTTTAGCTGCATGTAAGCCTGCTTCGATTCGGAATATATTGTCTGCATGCTTGTTTCGAATTGATAAGTATGTTGTCTGTATGCTTGCTTTGATTGGACAAGTTTGTTGTCTGCATGCTTGTTTCGTTTGGGCATGAATCCTTCAGCACAAGGTCAAACCTTTCGTTTGAGCATTTAACTTCCCTCATGCTAAATAGTCACAAGACAGGGACCCCCCACGTACACTCTTTCGTTTGGCCACATATGACCATGGGAAGGAAAGCCTTCGATTGGACAAAAGTTACCTACATGCAAAGCTTCGATTGGAATGTTGATTCCCTTCAAATCAGCTTACTTTGAATCTAAGCTGAACCATTCGAAGCAAGTTTCGTTTGAAGCAAGACTGAGGAAATCTAATAGCCTTACCCTACTTGTTAGGCTATGTTACTTCCAAATCTTCACATAATCAGAGGTTTACACACAGAATCAAAGCTTTATCCATTAGATATTACTATTTTTGGGCGAAATGACGAAAAGTTATGTTATGTATTTTCATAAAGGTTATTTTAATCACCAAGTCAGCTCCTTGAGCCCCAAAAATTTATTTTGTCTGAGCACAAGCAAAGTCAAAATCAAAAGCATAAGTCACATATTCTGCACCCCAATTTCCAACAGGCCCCCCACTTGTACCATTCACGCTTCATATTTTATTGTTTTGCAAGGCTGGCTACTGAAAACATGTCCATTCTTTTTCTCTATAAATAGAGGAATTTTTGAAATGCTAAAGGAGGATTTTTTTTTTACTAGAGGAACGAAACCTCCAAAATCTTCTCAAACACAAAACTCTCAAGTTCATCAACACTTGAGAAATAAAAAAAAAACAGAACCATACTCACCTCCTTCGATTCTGAAGAACTCCCCACTCTTCAGTATCCTTCGAATCTTGCTCGGAAAGAAACATAACACTTGTTTCTTTCTTTCTTCGAATCAGCATCTAAGGCCTAGCTTTTTCTCCTTGCCTTCGAATCCAGGGAAATTCCAGACAACCACCTAAAGGCCCAACACACGTTCCAGCCTCCAGCAAGGTAAGTCACTCTTACCCTTGAACCTTTCATTTCATGGCATAGCATGTGAGTAACTTTCCCTTTCGTTTGAGACATGTACATAATACTTTGTTCTTTTCGTTTCCACCCTCTTAATATATTTTCAGAACTAACCCCTTTTCATTTGCTTTTTGTTTACCTGAACATGCTTTAACTATTAAATTGTTTTCAAGACATATACTAGCATGGCCTTAGGCCATGTTGCCATTTTATGTCCCAAATGAAAGAGACGGGGGGAAGGAAACATGAAACGAAGCCTTGGGCTTCCATGCTGACTTCCAAGGCAGAATCAAAAGGCACGCTTGCACTAAGTCTAGCCAGAATCGAAGGCCATGACTTGCTGCTGCCAGCCTCAATCGTAGAGGGCAACAAGGCAGAACCAGAAGACACGCCCAGCTGCTGACAAGCCCAATCGAAGGCCGTGACTTGACTGGTGCCAACTCCCAATCGAAGGCTATAACCTTGCTGATGCTAGCCTCAATCGAAGGAGGCCAACAGAAGCAGAATCGAAGGTTTCTCCCCCCCCCCCCCCAATTGAAGGAGCTCTTTTTCTTCTTTTTACCTTATTTTTGCTTTTATATTTTTATGCACTTCAATATGGTTGTAATAGCGTAGGATTTATTTTTTGCACTTTTTATTGCTTTATATAAATTCTAGTAACTAGTATGTATGGCAAGATAAAATCAACAAGTAGACAGCCTAAAAATCAAAGACAAATGTATGCAATCAAACACACTCTTCACACATGCACCCCTAGGGTTAACTCCACTTGTTGCCTAAAAATGGTCATGTTATGCATGTGAGATGTCTTGGCAAAAACAATCAAAATACAGGATCATAGTCCCTCGATGATGCTTCAAATGTTTCCTTACGAATGATCTTAGTCCCTCAAGAGAAATGCTAAGACATCTCACAACATTGCCTTCTATGACTATACAAACGTCCCACGCCCGTCCCTTCACATCCAACGATGGGGCTTCTTACCAAATCAATGGTAAGATAGCAACATCTAAAGGAGGAGGAAAAGAACATCTAAGACCTTTTGAGTAGGTAGATTTCTCCTAGTTGCTCGCTTGCTCACAACAAAAACATTTCAAACACCAACACTTTCTAAAACACTTTCTAAACATTTTCCAAACATGAAACATTTTCAAAAGATCAACACTTTGTTTACGTTCTTACGAACAAGAACTATTACAAAGTTTTCCTAAACGATGGCGCCTTTTCAAAATACTTTCAAAAACCACACAAAGCACATTTTAAAACAAAAGCAAGTGATCTAGAAAGCAACTAAGAGCCTGTAGATAACTACGGATGAAAAGGGTGATAATACCTTCCCTTTTGATAATCTACCCCCCGAACTCAGAAAACATATCTAAAGGTCTTTCCTGTTCTTTTCAGCCTTTCCTTTTGGATAAAAGAAAATTCGGTGGCGACTCTTGCTATCCGCAACATTTGCAATCAAATGCAAAACACCCAAGTCAGTTCTCTCACCGTATTACACACGTCATCTACATAAATATGAACTAAAATAAAGTGTTTTCCTTAACACTTAATAAAAAGGGTAGTATCAACCTTCCCTCTCGAGAATCCTTGATCTAGTAGAAGTTTACTAAGTCGCTCGTACCAAGCCCGAGGGGCTTGCTTGAGACTGTACAAAGCACGCTTAAGCTTATAAACATAGTTAGGATACTCTTTATTTTCAAATCCGGAAGGTTAAGATACATATACCTCTTCATTAATGTAACCGTTTAGAAAGGAACTTTTAACATCCATTTGAAATAATTTGAAGTTTTGTGAACACACATAGGCAAGCAAAAGGCGTGTAGCCTCGAGTCAGGGACCAGTGCATAAGTCTCCTCATAGTCAATGCCTTCCTCTTGGTTATACCCTTGAGCAACAAGACGAGCCTTGTTGCGTGTTATAACTCCATTTTTGTCTAATTTGTTCCTAAACACTCATTTAGTACCAATTACTCGATGGTCTCATGGAGGGGGATAAGGTCCCAAACCTCATTTCTCCTGAATTGATTAAGTTCCTCTTGTATTTCCAAAAACCAATGTTCATCGAGTAAGGCGTCTTTGGAGTTTCTAGGCTCAATTTGAGAGACAAAAGCGAAATGATAACAAAAGTTACTTATCTTAGACTGTGTGGTAACTCCCTTTGAGATATCTCCTAGAATATTTTTGATGGGATGATCCTTAGAGGCTTTCCATTCCAAAGGAAGATCATTGTCATTACTAGGATAATTTTCCTCTTTTTCTTTAGATACTTGATCTGACCACACTTCAACTTTCACCGGTATGGGTTCATCACTCTTTTCTTCCTGATCTTTTAGTATATTTTCTGACGAGACACCTGCACCATCAACACAAATACCTTTTATGACAATTTTCGGACAAGATTCATCAAAGGTAACATGCACGGATTCTTCAACGATGTGTAACCTTTTATTATATACTCTATATGCTTTACTCAATTGAGAGTATCCGAGAAAGATACCTTCATCGGCCTTTGAGTCACATTTACCAAGGTTTTCTTTACCATTATTCAACACAAAACATTTACATCCGAAGACATGAAAATGTGAAATATTAGGCTTCCTACCATTCAAAAGCTCATAAGGGGTTTTGTTAAGAATATGACGTATGAGAATCCTATTCAAAACATAACACGCCGTATTTATGGAATCGGCCCAAAAATATTTAGGAAGGCCATTTTCATTGATCATACTTCTTCCAAGCTCTTATGAAACACGATTTTTACTTTCCACTACTCCATTTTGTTATGGAATTCTTGGAGCTTAAAAATTATGATCAATGCCATGATTTTCGCAAAATTCTTCAAAGAGGTGGTTTTCAAATTCACCTCCATGATTGCTTCAGATAGAAACAATGCTAGTGTTCAATTTGTTTTGGGAAATCTTGGAAAACTTTTCAAAAGCGAAAAAGGTGTCACTTTTACTTGCTAAGAAAATGGTCCAACAAAACCTAGAATAGTCATCTACTATAACAAAACTGTAATAATTTCTGTTGCGACTGGTTTTTTAATCAGAGTCGCCACTAATAGTTTTTATCCTAAGGAAGGGCATCTAATAGGAAACCCTAATTTTTAAAGACAGAGATTCTAAGTTTCGGACTCTACTAGACGAAAGGAAGGTGTTAGGCACCTTTCATCTACCTTATTCTTAAGGATACTAGGTTTAGGTTTAGGTTTCGGGTAAAACAGGGTTTAAAATTTTAATAGGGGAACTCGCCATGATTTTAGTCGTATGCCTACATATCCTCTTATGAGGAATCAGAGTCCCAATTCGAAGTTTGTATGGGTTTGTGTTTTTTAGGGGTTGCAAAAGTATTTTGAATCGCCTCACATTTTGACCGAATGTAGAGATTGCAGAATTTTAGACTAAATGCGCAATTAGTCAATATATATATTTGGAACCCTTTAGCAAAAAATATTCATTTAGATTAGTTTATTGTGAAATATAGATTTAGATTTGTTGAGTATTTTTTATCATATTAATTGCAAATTTTCTTAATTAATGCATGATTACAAAATATTTTAATGCAATATATATAAAAATATATACATGATTTCTTAACGAAATAATCATTTTTATGATAATAAACAATAATATGATAATAATATTTAAGAATATTGAAAACAATAATTTAAGAAAATAAAAATTAAATATAACAATTATGGAAAGAAAACAATAATAAAAGAATAAAAATTGAATAATTAAATAAAAAGAAATATTAGTTAATTTGCACGGGGTGTATTTTTAATTTAGTAAAAATATGGGGGGGTGAGAAGTTAGGGCCTGAATTCAGATATTGAATTCAAGCCCAGTAAGTCTGGGGGTGCATTTGTGAATTAACGAGTAAAATGGGGTGTGTAACAAAAGTTCAGTTTGGCCCATTACATAATTTTTGAAGGTCGGAATGATTGTATGCGCGAGGGAGTACTGGGTATACAGTGGACTTGGCCTTACGACCGCCCACTGGTTATCACACAGATGAGATAAAAGGGCCCATGTTAATTACTATAGGCGCGTGGTCATGGAATAATTACAGAAAATAAAAATTGTGCTTACATTTTTTTCAATCATTTTGTTTTTTGGTTTTACAGCATCTCCTCTCTCTCTCTTTCACACGCTTAACCAAACCCTTCACGCTTTCTTCAAGCCTAACCACGTTTCTCTCATAGCGGCGCGACAACCAGAACCAGAACCATTCGATTGTAACTACCCTGCAAACCTAAACACAAGAACAATAAAAAGAGCTAAGTTTATTATCCTTCGTGCGATTTTTCTTCTCCGACCTCTGAGTTTTTTGATTTAGCATTAATCCCTCTTCTTCTTCTTGTTTCCAGGTCCTGGTGAAAGCTTCGAAGAGGACGACGATGGAAGACTGCCTGGCGGCGGTGTGACTGTGTGATTAAGCTTTTAGATATTGAAACCCTAATCACCCTTTTCATCCGGTCTTAACAAGAAAGAATGTGTTTTTCGTTATTCGTTTGGTTCCGCAAATTTTCTTCCAAATTTTCTTTTGTAATCAAGCCTTCTTCAATTTTCTCCCTCCCCTTCTGTATTTTCCGATTTGGGTACTTATAGGGTTAGTGTTTTTATTGTTACAAATCTATTTAACTCAGATTAGGAACTTAGATTTAGGAATTAGGGATTGTAATTTGTGTAATTGATTTAGTTGTACATTATTCTGGAAAAATTGGTTATGTATATTTTTGTTTTAATTGTAAAAGATTTGTTTTTTTTGCAGAAAATATTTGATTCAGTATTAAGATTTGGATTTGTAATGCAAATTGATTTAGTTTTTGATCTATATAGTAAATGCTTACTCCATGAAACACGTGCGTTTCCTTTTGATATGCACAGTGTATGTTAGTAAATTTGGGCTTTACATCGCAAGTTTCGGTCCAGCAGCAACACATTATAGCAAAACGTTTTTTTGGTATAACTAGGCCCAAATGGCCTTTTTTTTTCCTAAACCAATACTAGTTGTTTAAAACATAAAAATTTTAATAAATAAATTTTACAAATAATATTTAATGTAATATCTTTTAATGAAAACATTATTTATAAAATTAAAAAAAAATTAATAGCTATAGTAGAAATATAATGTCCTTTATTTAGTAAGACGATAATAATAAAAATGTTTTTTTCCTTTTTAACATGAGACAACAAATATCAAAAAAGACAAAATGGACCGACTACAAAATCTTATTGGGCCTGTTATTTGAATTTTTACCCCGTCTCTTACAGTAGACCTCTATTTGGGCCTTATCTTAATAAATAGTTTATATATAAAATCAGTAAAATAATGTTTTTAATAATAATTTTTTCAAATAAAGCAGTAATAATAAAAATGACAAAGAACCTTAATGGGCCTTTAATAACCATACCCCTCTCTTTGCTATAAACAACAAAATCGAAATGGGCCTTATTAATGATTTTTTCTGAAATACTTTTCCATATTCGAATCTCATGGGCCATTGGCCAACATACTTTGTAAATGGACCTACAGGTATATGGGTCATTCTGATTTAGAAAGTCCCACTCCCTGGAATTAAAATACACCCCCCGGTTGTCTTGGATTTAAGAATGAGCCATCAGATATTGTTGAACCATCCATAATTAAAACATTCTCTTTTATTTTTTATCTCGAAAATATGATCATAAAGGTAGGGCAAATTTGGGGTACGACAGCTGCCCTTATTCAATTATCTTTCGATCGAATAGCATAAGAATATGTGAGTCTTGCGCATTCTGATTAGGAATTAATTGAATACTTGGAATACCCCAAAATTTGTTCGACAAACATAAGGTTACGTTGATATAGCATACCTTTATGAGTCTTGAGGAGGTAGGTAAAGTTGATGATATATCGCTTACCAGGATTTGACGATGAGGCAAATGGTTTTGAGCTTGAGAGAACAATTTTGTATGTCTTGGTTTGGCTTTGCGTATTCATCCTTTTGGGGGACGAATGAAACACATGATAATGCATGGCTGCTTGGAGACTGAGGCAATGGGTTATGTTCACGAATCGCTGCATGGAGTCTTAGGCGATGAGCTAGGTTTGGATTTCGAACACCACTGCATGGAGTCTTAGGCAATAATCTATGTTTTGTGCATTACTGCATAGGGTCTTATGTAATGGGTGGAGATAGGGAAACACATTGCTGCCTGGAGTCTTAGGCAATGGGTTATGTTACACTGCTGCATGGAGTCTTAGGAAATGAACTAAGTTTCATGCATTACGGCCTGGGGTCTTAGGTAATGGGTAAGGAGAGGGGAATACATTACTGCATGGGGTCTTAGCTAATGTACCAAGCTTCGTGCATTACTGCATGGAGTCTTAGGTAATGAATCTACATGGTAGAGGAAAACATCACTGCATGGAGTCTTAGGTGATGGGTTGAACACGTCACGGCATGTAGTCTTAGGTGGCGGATCTTATTTTACTTTTGAACATTGCGGCGTGGAGTCTTAGGTAATGTATTGGGTTTTGCACATTACTGCATGGAGACTTAGGTAATGCTACGTCGTAAGGGACACATCACTGCATGGAGTCTTAGGTGATGGACTGAACACATCACTGCATGGAGTCTTAGGTGATGGGTTGGATTGTAGAAGAAGTATGTTTTGATGATTAACCCTTAGATAGCTAAGTCGAGGGTGAGATAGTTTGTTTGTTGTATGGTGTATGTGTATAATGTCTGATGCTGAGAAGGAACCCAGAGTGTATGTGTATTGAATGTCTGTGTATGTATGATGTATGAAAATGCGTGTATGACGTGTGTATGCCCTGAAATGTTATGAAAATTGTTTCCAATTTTTCTCTCCTTTAAACCATTGGTTTTGAGTTACCAATTACCTGGCGTTGTATGTTGTATTGTAGTGGAGTCGTTGAATTTGGTTTGAACACGGTGAAAAGTATTAGCAAGTTTTTTGATTTTTCTTATGTTGGAGGTGCAGGCGTAGTCATAGACATATGTGTATACCTTTGTGTTATAAGTGCGAGCGTAGGCATAGCCATGTGTACGGACACAGACGTGAATTTTCTTTTGGTGTTTTTATAACCAAAATTCTTTTTCGATGTTTTATCAAATGCTTTTATTTGTCAATTCCCCGAAATGATTTCAACACGATATTCACAAGCAATAATCGTAGTATTTTGTAAACAAGTATGAAAAAGGAAAAATGCAATTTGAAAGATGAAAAGAAAACAAATGTTTTATTGATATGCCTCTGACTAGGCGAAAGTAAAAGATGTAATTCCTTGAAAGAGGTAATTACAGAAATTTTCAAGACTGTAAATGGAAATGGAAATGACAATTGCTATTGTTGTTCCCCAACATACTTTTAATAGCTCATATCTCCTTTGCTTCTCAGTTGTATGATTCAAATCTATCTCTCCCTTCGTGGTTCGTAGTTCTTAGATTACAGTCTTTTTGTTCTTTATTTCTTTTGCATAAAATCCCTAATTTTTGCCTAGATTGCCCTTTCGGGTTTTCAATCCACCGGGATAGTTTCTTCTTGTATGTCCCTAATTTTTTTTCTGGATTTACCTTTAGGGTTTTTGATCCACCGGGACACTCCGTTTTGCCTAAGTCGCCCGTTTAGGGTTCGAGCTTAGCGAGCTTTTTATACATAGTGTTTTTTGATTGCGTCTGAATTTTCCGGGTGTGGTAGTTCTTCCCCATCCATTGTTGTGAGGATGATACCACCACCAGAGAATGATGTTTTGACTCCATGTGGACCTTCGTAGTTGGGTGTCCATTTACGACATGAATCGAGGCGAGGTAGCAGAATCTTCTTGAGTACTAGATCTCCTTCTTTGAATATTCGAGGACGAACTTTCTTATCAAAGGCTCTCTTCATCCACTTTTGATGCAATTGACAGTGGCATAGAGCACTCAAGTGCTTTTCTTTGATGAGGTTGAGTTGATCAAGCCTTGTCTGAACCTATTCTACTTCTTCCAACTTTGTTTCCATTAGAACCCAAAGTGATGGTATCTCTACTTCTACCGGAAGTACTGCCTCCATGCCATATACCAGAGAGAAAGGAGTCGCGCCTGTTGATGTGTGTATGGAAGTGCGATAGCCATGTAGAGCAAGGGGAAGCATCTTATGTGAATCTTTGTATGTCTTCACCATTTTCTGAATGATCTTTTTGATATTTTTATTGGCTGCCTCGACGGCTCCGTTCATCTTGGGTATGTATGATGAGGAGTTATGATGTTTAATTTTAAAATTGGCACACATTTGCTTCATCATCTTGTTGTTCAAATTGGACCCGTTATTTGTAATAATCCTGTTTGGAACCCTGTATCTACATATGAGAGATTCTGCTTGATGAAACATGTAACCACTTGACTTGTCACATTAGTGTAGGATTCCATTTCCACCCATTTGGTGAATTATCTATGGCTACTAGTATGAAATAGTGTATGTTGGATGCTTTCGGTTTGATCATGCCAATCATATCAATTCCCCATATTGAGAATGGCCAAGGGGAGCTCATGACATTCAGAGGGGCTGGTGGCACATTTATCTTATCAGCGTAGATCTGGCATTTGTGGCACATTTTTGTGTAGTGATAACAATCGGTTTCCATCGTTAACTAATAATACCCTGCTCGTAGAATTTTTCTAGCCATGGCGTGCCCATTTGTATGAGTTCCAAAAGTTTCCTCGTGGATTTTTCTCATGAGCGTGACTGCTTCCTGTTTCTCCATACACCTGAGTAGTACCATGTCGTAGTTTCTTTTGTACAACACACCATTACTCAAATAATTTTGAGGCTAACCTCCGCAAGGTCCGCTTATCAATGATAGAGGCATTTTCTAGATATTCTTGCTTTTTCAGGTACTTCTTGATGTCGTAAAACCAAGGCTTGTTGTCTGGCCCTTCTTCAATAGCAAGGCAATGTGCGGGCTCCTCAAAGTGTCTGATTGTGATGCGTGGTTCTTGGTTCGACCAAGTTACTTTAAACATAGCTGAGAGAGTTTCTAGGGCGTCTGCCATTTGATTTTATTCTCGTGGGATGTGACTGAAAGTGATCTCCGTGAATTCCGCAGCGAACTTTAAAACATGATCCCGGTATGGAACCGGTTTTGGGTGTTTGGTATCCCATTCGTTGTTGACTTGGTATATGACTAATGCAGAGTCCCCAAATACTTCGAGGTGCTTTATTCTCATATCAATGGCAGCTTCTAGTCCTAGTATACAAGCCTCGAACTCGGTGATGTTGTTGGTATAGTCAAAATACAATCTTGCAGTGTAGGGCTTGTGATAATTCTTTAGAGAAGTCAAAACTGCCCCTATATCGTGCCCCGGTGCATTTGAAGCCCTGTCGAACATGAGTGTCCAACGTGCCCCTGGCTCGGGTCCTTCGTCCGGTCCTGGTATTTCATAGTCACCTATAATCATGACATCTTCGTCTAGAAAGTTAAACTTCATAGGTTGATATTTTGGCAGCGGTTAGTGAGCTAGATGATCAGCTAGTATACTTCCCTTGATGGCCTTTTGAGTGACATATTGAATGTCGTGTTCTGATAGTAGCATCTTCCATCGGGCAATTCTCCTTGTAAGAACTGTTTTTTCGAACATGTACTTTAGAGGATCCATTCTTGCTATAAACCATGTGGTGTGGGTTAACATATATTGCCTCAAACTCTTAGTAGCCCAAGCCAAAGCACAACAAGTTTTCTCGAGGAGCGAGTACCTGGTTTCCCAGTCAGTAAATTCCTTACTGAGGTAATAAATTGCATGCTCTTTTCTCCCTGTTTCGTCCTACTGTCCCAAAACACAACCCATTGATCCTTCGAGAACTGCCGGATACATGATGAGTGGTATTCCGGGAACTGGTGGCATCAAGATCGATGGCTCTTATAGATACTGCTCTATTGTCTCGAAGGCCGTTTGGCAATCATCATTCCATACTACTATTTGATCTTTTCATAATAATTTGAATATCGGCTCACACGTAGCTGTTAGATGCGATATGAACCTTGAGATGAAATTCAATCGCCCTAAGAAACCACGTACTTCTTTTTCGGTCATTGGTGCCGGCATCCCTTATATAGCTTTTACTTTGTCAGGGTCTATCTCGATACCATGCTGACTTACAATGAAACCCAGCAACTTGCCTGACCTGACGCCAAATGTACATTTATTCGGATTTAACCTCAGTCTGAACTTGTGCAGCCGCTCGAATAACTTTTGTAAATGTATGATGTGTTCCTCCTCCGTATGGGATTTGGCGATCATTTCATCTACATTCACTTTAACCTCCTTGTGAATCATATCATGGAATAGTGTGACCATGGCTCTTTGATAAGTTTCCCCTGCATTTTTGAGACCGAATGGCATTACTTTGTAGCAGAAGGTTCCCCAAGGTGTCATGAAAGTAGTATTCTCCATGTCTTCGGGTGCCATTTTGATTTGATTATAGCCCAAGAAACCATCCATGAATGAGAATACTGAGGCTTGAGCCGTGTTGTCTACCAAAACATCTATGTGAGGTAACGGGAAGTCGTCTTTGGGACTTGCTTTGTTCAGATCTCGATAATCCACACACATGCGTACCTTGCCATCTTTCTTGGGTACCGGCACAATGTTAGCTATCCATTGCAGATAATCAACCACTGCTAAGAACCCCGCATCGAACTGTTTAAGAACCTCTCTCTAATATTGTTGGACATATCCGGACGAGTTCTTCTGAGTTTTTGCCTAACTGGAGAACAACCTTCTTTGAGAGGTAGTTTGTGCACCATGATGTCTATATCTAACCCTAGAATGTCCCTATAGAACCAGGAAAATATATCTATGTACTCATGCAATAGCTTGATCAGCCTTTCTTTGACGCTCTGCTCTAACATTGCCCCTAGCTTGATTTCTTTCGGATCTTCCTCTGTGCCTAGATTAATGGTCTCAATAGCCTCTTGGTATGGTTGTATGTTGTCAGCCTTTTACTCTATTTCCCTTTCCATTTCCTTAGAGAGTTCAAGATCTTCATCATCTTCCCCTTCGGCTTGGTTGATGGGAGCATCAAAATTATATCGGGTCACAGCAGTAACATTATCGGTGGTTTTGGGCATGGATCTGCACATTTATCATCTTTTGGTGCATATTTTAGTATATGAACTTTGAAAATGCATATGCAGAGAAAGTATTGCCATTTTTTAATTTGAGAGATAAATGCAAGCGAAAGACAAGAATCTTAATTGAAAACAAAATATAACTTTTATTAGTTGTAAATATTGTTTGAAACAAAACGGGGGAACCCTTACAAGCAACCCTTATGCCTCTGGCTTGACATAGGTTTTTTTAAAACAAGAAAAATTACTTATGAAAGAAAAGATCTCGGGAATATCCACGGTCGTCCAGCTTTTGAGTTCTTCTCCTGGGGCGCATTCTCGAATGAAGTTGGTTGCCCTTTTGGTGTTTACTTTGTTGGATATCATTTCCACATGTCCGCCATGCTTTATTCGCTTGTTGACAAAGGTCTCTTGAATTGGAGGAAACCGTGATTTACCCTTCAGAGTAGCTTTCGATGATTCATAGCCCAAACCGAAGCGATTTTTCTTCTCAGGAATTTCTGGGAGCTTTCCCCAACCTTTCGAGGCACCACCTTCCATTTTTGTTTGCAAATATCTCCACGAGGTCACCTTAGGCTTATTACTTTTCTCCACGGGAAAAGTAACCATTGAAGCAATTTCCAAGACTTGGAATGGAGTGGCTATACAGTCTTCGTCGGCACTGATATATCTTTACGATTTGATGTGACTTACGAAGATGTCCTCCTCATTGTCGATTATGATTAATTTCCCTTCCACTAAGAACTTTAACTTTTGATGTAAGGTCGACGTAACTGCCCCTGCTGCATGAATCCAAGGTCTCCCCAGTAAGCAAGTGTACACCGGCTTTATATCCATGACTTGGAAAGTGAAATAGAAGATACGGGGCCCAATTTTGACTTGAAGGTCCACCTCTCTTAATAATGAGCTTCGAGAACCGTCAAAAGCTTTCACTATTATAGAGCTTGGCCTCATCGCAATGTCATCTATTTTTAACTTCATCATACTTGATTTTGGTAACACGTTGAGGGTCGATCCAGTATCGGTGAGTACTCTGGATAGGCTGGTAGTACCTATCTGCATAGAGATATGGAGTGCTTTGTTGTAAGCTCGGCCTTGTGGTGGCAATTTAATGTTACTAAAACCTAAGTATGATTTGTATGTTAGGTTTGTTACGACATTGTCAAATTGATTTACGGTAATTTCCTCTGCCACGTATGCTGAACTCAGTACCTTTATTAAAAAGTCTCGGTGCGCTTCAGAATTGATGAGAAATGAGAGTATGGAGATTTTTGTTGGATTTTGATAAATCTGATCCACCACCCTGTAGTCACTTCTCTTGATTATTTTCAGAAACTCCTCTGCCTGTTGATCAATAAAGTTCTTGCATGGGGGTTCTTTCTCTTGACTTGCTTCCACCACTACTTTTCCTTTGTCCTTTACTGAGGTCTCATCTTTATTTTTCGGTGGTTCAGCTCCAAAGACTCTACCACTTCGTACCATACCCCCTATCCCTGCTATATTTGAAATTGCAAGTCCTTGACTGGGCGATGGATTATTTTCTTGCTTCACTCTGTTAATGTACATGACTGAGTCATAACTACATGGAAATTCTTTATTATTTTCATAAGGCATAGGTGACGGTCCCTTAATTATCATTGTGGCCTTTGGAATTGCTGATATTTGGAGCATCTTCTTTGGTTCCATCCCTGGGGTGTTTTCCGATTCTTCCCACGGGATCACTAGAGTCTTCCTGTTAAGATTTAGGCCTTGGCAAGGAATTACCAATGGTTCTTTCCTTCAATTGTTGCTACATATTTTTCTTCAGGGTATGGTCCGAATTGGACTATCCCCTGGTCCACTAGTTTTTGTAGCGTTCTTTCAAAGGCTTCATTATGTTCTAACAGGAACCCACATTCCCACAAATATTCCTTCAACAAATTTATAGGGGCCTTTGCCTGCTTGACTGCCCCAAAGTCGGTGACTACTTCAATTGCATTTATTTTCGGCCCACCATGCGGAGGCATAAGGTTTGACTTGATGTTAGGCTTCTCAAAAGTGATGTCTTGAGATTCCAACAAATCTTAAACTTTATGCTTGAATGCCCAACACTGCTCTATGGTGTGCCTGGGAGAATTAGCATGGTATTCGCATCTGGCGTCAGTATTATACTTTCACGGGAGTGGCCCGACTGGAGGAGCTAGAGGCTTGAGTTCCACCAAGGATGCCTTGACCAGGTGTTGTAATAACTGGCTAGGCGGCATAGGGAGTGGATCAAAATTTCTTTGTGGCCTTCCAAATCAGCCATGTTGTTATCCTTGTAGGATCATTAATGGTTGTTATGCCCTTGGTTGTGAGGCTACCGCATTAATTTCTCCCTCTTTTATTTTTGGGACGTTTGAAACTGGCTTTTTTGAATTGTAGGGGGCCTTTGATGGTCCCCCTGTTATTTTCCCATTCTTTATTCCAGTCTCAATTCTTTCTCCAATAGTCACTAGATCTGCGAATCTCGAAGAGATACTTCCAACCATCTTCTCGTAGTATAGCCCTTGCAAGGTTCCCATGAACATATTGACTAACTCCTTTTCCAACAGCGATGGTTGCACACGGGATGCCATCTCCCTCTATCTCTGAGCATATTTTTTGAAGGACTCTTCTTTCTTCTGGGACAGATTCTGGAGTTGCATGCGGGTGGGCTCTATGTCCAGGTTATATTTATAATGCTTTAAGAAAACATTAGCAAGATCTTCCCAGGTTCGAATGTGAACTTGTTCCAACTTCATATACCAATCTAAATTCCCCGCTTAAGCTATCTTGAAAATAGTGAACCATCAGTTTTTGATCGTGGGCATGGGCATGCATCTTCCCAACATGTACATAGATGATTTCCTGGACAAGTGATCCCCTTGTATTTTTCAAAGTCATGCACTTTGAACTTCGGCGGAATTACCACATCAGGAACCAGGCCCATTTCGAGAGCATTTACTTCAAAACCATCAAAACCTTCCACAACTTTCAGCCTTTCTTCCAGAGCCTTATATTGATTCATCACCAGCGAATTGTCAATGGCATGAGTACCAGTCATATTTAAGGGTGCCTGATTGACATCCTCTAGGTTGTGGTCTCCATACTGCATGTCTAAGTAGTTGTCTGTATTGTTGATTGGAATTTGTAGGGTATGTGATGCCCCTGCTTTTGGTGGCGGTGGGACAAACCCTTCAGTTTCAGCCTCTCTTGTCGATTGATGGGCAATGACGGACTTTTGGGGTCCTGTCTCTAGCTCTTTTCTTAGTTGGTGACCGCTTGATGCACCAATTTTTTGAGCTACTTCTTCTAAAGCTACCCCAGGAATCTGATCTTGTCTGTCAATGATGTTCTTTAAAGCTAGGAAAACCTGACTCATATCTCCTTTCATGGAACTCACATCACCTTTGACTTGGTCGAGATTCTCCTTAAATGTAATCTGATTCTCCTCGATTTGTTCCGTTGTTTTTTGCTGATAGGCCCTTGTTTGATATGGAGGCCAAGGAGGTGGTAATCTTCTTCTACCAATGATTTAACTGGAGAGATTTTGAAAAACTGAGATGGGCTTTGATATGATATGAGAATGTTTTGCGAATGCATGCATGCGTATGATTATGTATGAATATGTAAAGTTTCTTGTTTTTAAATGTCTTATTCACTTGGGTATATCTTTGTTTTTGATTTTTCACTTCTTTTTTTTATTCGGTGAATATCTTAAAAATAGATACACAAATGAGATACGGAAACAAAATACCCTTATTGGAAGTAACATGATTCAGATATTGAAAGATATTACAATCTTAAACCAAAACTTGTTTGCATGAAATCAAGCAATGGGAAACAAATCTTCTAGGTGCACTTGCGGATGTCTGCTCTGAAACCAATGACCATTGCTTGACAAATCTTGAGAAAGTCTTCAACATCCTTAGGATCAAGGATATCCCCATAGAAGCGAGGGAACATCTTCAGAGCTCTTTCATATAATTTCCCTTTTATGGCTTTTTATTTCATACATGTCTGGCTTGATGGTGTTGACGCGGACAAGTTGTTTCCCTTTAGTATCCATTTTAAAATATAATCCCCAAAATCTTGATTTTATTACTTTTTTTTACCCTGTGAATAAGACAAATAAAAGAAACAGATGATGAATATATGAAATGTATGAATGCACGGATGTAGGTTTGAGTGACGGGATTTTGTGATAGGTGCCCTTATAAGGTAGGCTCCTTAATTTTGACCTACGATTAATTTATCCTCCCAAAAGGTTGCTTCCTTAGGGGTATCATGAATAACACCATAGGGTAAAGGCACAAGGGCCTCCCTTAGACAGAGCCTCTTTACGGACCAAGACTTTCGTCTCAAAGTCGTGAAAGGTCTCGTCATGAGATTTTGGTTAAGGTTGTTACAAAGAGTCATGGGTGGCATTCCGAAGTCCTACTCGTCAAGAGGATATCTCTCGATAAGTATTCCTTTTGCAGAATTCGACCGACTCTATGCAAAGTCGTCACATGAACATGCAGGGATGATGTATCCCCTAAGCTAATAAATGAACCTTCTTTGTAAGGGTTATTTTGAAAATATTTTTTAAATAAAAACCCGCCACACAGCAAATATATAATGATAAAAAATAGACAAGAATAAATCAATGCAATAAATAAATAAAGCAAATAAATACATAAAAATAAAAACCCAAAATAAAACCTAAAACCTAAGGTTGAGGTCCCCAATAGAGTCGCCAGCTGTTGCGACTAATTTTTTAACCAGAGTCGCCACTACTAGTTTTTCTCCTAAGGAAGGGCATCTAATAGGAAACCCTAATTTGTAAAGACGGAGATTCTAAGTTTCTGACTCTATTAGACGAAAGGAAAGTGTTAGGCACCTTTCATCTATCTTATTCTTAAGGATACTAGGTTTAGGTTTAGGTTTCGGGTAAAACAGGGTTTTAAATTTTAATAGGGGGACTCGCCACGATTTTAGTCGTATTCCTACGTATCCTCTTATGAGGAATCAGAGTCCCAATTCGTAGTTCATATGGGTTTGTGTTTTTTAGGGGTTGCAAAAGTATTTTGAATCGCCTTGCATTTTGACCGAGTGTAGAGATTGCAGAATTTTGGACTAAATGCGCGATTATTCAAAATATATTTAGAACCCTTTAGTAAAAATTATTCGTTTAGATTAGTTTACTACGAAAAATAGATTTAAGATTTGTTGAGTATTTTTTTTACCATATTAATTGCAAATTTTCTTAATTAATGCGTGATTACAAAATGTTTTAATGCAATATATATAAAAATATATACATGATTTCTTAAAAGAAACAATCATTTTTATGATAATAAATAATAATATGATAATAATATTTAAGAATATCGAAAACAATAATTTAGAAAATAAAAATTAAATATAATAATTATGAAAAGAAAATAATAATAAAAGAATAAAAAAATTAAATAATTAAATAAAAAGAAATATTAATTAATTTTCAGGGGGTGTATTTTAATTGAGTAGTAAAAATATGGGGGTGTGAGAAGTCAGGGCCTAAATTCAGATATTGAATTCAGGCTCAGTAAGCCCGGGGGTGCATTTGTGAATTAACGAGTAAAACGGGGTGTGTAACGAAAGCTGGGCTTGGCCCATTACACAGTTTTTGAAGACCAAAATGATTGTATGTGCGAGGGAGTACAGGGTATACAGTGGACTTGGCCTTACAGCTGTCCACTGGTGATCACACGGATGAGATGAAAGGGTGCATGTTAATTACTATAGGCGCGCGGTCATGGAATAATTATAGAAAATAAAAATTGTTTTTACATATTTTGAATCATTTTTTTTAGTTTTACAGCATTTCCTCTCTCTCTCTCTCTCTCTCTCTCTCTCTCTCTCTCTCTCTCTCTCTCTCTCACTCTTAACCTAACCCTTCACCCTTTCTTCAACCCTAACCACCTTTCTCTCACGGCGGTGTGACAACCAGAACCCTTCTATTGTAACTACACCGCAAAGCTAAACACAAGAACAATAAAAAGATCTAAGTTTATTACCCTTCATGCGATTTTTCTTCTCGGATCTCTGAGTTTCTTTAGCGTTAATCCCTCTTCTTCTTCTTGTTTTCAGGTCCCCGTGAAAGCTTCGAAGAGGACGGCGATGGAAGACTGCACGATGACGGCGATGTGATTGTGTCAGATATTAAAACCCTAATCACCCTCTTCTACTGGTCTTCAACAAGAAAGGGTGTGTTCTTCGTTCTTCATTTGGTTCCGCAATTTTTCTTCCAAATTTTTCTTCTGTAATCAAGCCTTCTTCAATTTTCTCCCTCCCCTTCTGTATTTTTCGATTTGGGTACTTATAGGGTTAGTGTTTTTGCCGTTACAAATCTGTTTAACTTAGATTAGGAACTTAGATTTAGGAATTAAGGATTGTAATTTGTGTAATTGATTTATTTGTACATTATTCTGGAAAATTTGATTATGTATATTTTTGTTTTAATTGTAAAAGATTTGTTTTTTTGCAGAAAATATTTTATTCAGTATTAAGATTTGGTTATGTAATGCAAATTGATTTAGTCTTAGATCTGTATAGTAAATGCTTACTCCATGAAACACGCGCGTTTCCTTTTGATTTGCACAATGTATGTTAGTAAATTTGGGCTTTGCATCGCAAGTTTCGGTCCAGCAACAACACATTACAGCAAAACGTTTTTTTTGGTATAACTAGGCCCAAATGGCCTTCTTTTTTGCCTGACCCAATACTAGTTGTTTAAAATACAAAACTTTTAATAAATAAATTTTACAAATGATATTTAATGTAATATCTTTTAATGAAAAAATTATTTATAAAATAAATAAAAAAGTTTAATAGCAATAGTAGAAATATAATGTCCTTTTTTTAGTAAGACGATAATAATAAAAATGTTTTTTTCCTTTTTAACATGAGAAAGCAAATATCAAAAAAGACAAAATGGGCCGACTACAAACCCTTATTGGGCCTATTATTTGAATTTGCACCCCCCTCTCTTACAGCAGACCTCTATTTGGGTCTTATCTTAATAAGTAGTTTATATATAAAACCAGTAAAACAATGTTTTTAATAATAATTTTTTCAAATAAAACAGTAATAATAAAAATGACAAATAACATTAATGGGCATTTAATAACCCTACCCATCTCTTTGCTATAAACAACAAAAATGGAAATGGGCCTTATTAATGATTTTTTTCTGAAATACTTTTCCATATTCGAATCTCATGGGCCATTGGCCAACATGCTTCGTAAATGGACCTACGGGTATATGGGTCCTTCTGATTTAGAAATCCCCACTCCCTGGAATTAAAATACACCCCCTGGTTGTCTTGGATTTAAGAATGAGTCATCAGATATTGTTGAACCATCCCTAATTAAAACATTCTCTTTTATTTTTGATCTCAAAAATACGATCATAAAGGCAGAGCAAATTTGAGGTACGACAAATTCCACCTAGACTTTTTATTCTAGATGGCCCAAAAAGGTCCATATGAAGAAGTTCAAGAGGTCTCAATGTAGAAACAATACTTTTAGATTTAAACGAGATCCTTGTTTATTTCCACATTTGACAAGAATCACATAAGTGGTCTTTTGAAAATTTTATTTTGCGTAAACCAACAACTAAATCTCTTGAGACTATTTTTATTTAGCAAGTCAAAGTTGACATGCATTAGTCGCCTATGCCAAAGCCATGATTATTCACACATGCAGACAAGTCATTTATCTAGTCAATGATACTTCATTCAAATCAAACATATATACATTATTTACCCTCAGGCCCTTAAACACATTGTCTTTTTTACCATTGTTTTCAATCATGAAACAATCTTTCGAAAAATATACTTTGTATCCTTTGTCACATAATTGGCTAATGCTAATAAGATTGTGTTTAAGACCTTCAACTAACAGGACGTTTGAGATAGTAGTATAAGAGGGATTACCTACACAACTTTTTTCGAGTATAGTTCCCTTGTTGTTATCACCATAGGTTACATATCCTTTCTTCTTAGCCACAAAGTCAAAGAATAAGGAAATGTTACCACTATCGAGAAACCATCTTCTCTCCGAGGACCCAAGACATTCCACCTACAATTTTAAATAAGGGAAGTCGGTACCCAATTTTCATTGGGTCCTCGAGTGTGAGTGAAAATTTGGTTGCTTTTGGGGATCCATTTTAAAATTCCTTTAGGAACCAAAAATATCCTAAAACGGAATTTATCAATAGTGTGACCCTTCTTGCAACAATATAGACAAGTCAAGGTTAAGTGAGAGTTACTTTTGCTAGCTTGATCCCTTATCTCATAAGTATATTTTTGATAAGGATCAATCATGCTATTTCTAAAATTTGATCAATCAATGGCAAATGTAACTGTAGGTTGTAAAGCCTTGTCTAGTTTAGCTTTAAGAGTTCTAGTCTCTCTTTGCCAAATATGACAAGTTTCACATCCGCCCCACTTAAACCATAAACTCTCGTCATTTTTTCTTTTACCTTTTGTAGCCTCTATCACAGATTCTTTGAGAGCTTCTAGTACCTCTTTGGAATCAGAAACCCTTTTCTCTAAATATGAAAAAATCTTTTTATTAGAGGCCAAGCGTTTAAAAGCTTCCTTAGCCTCATTATGTAGAGTATCAAAGGCTTTTTGCAATTCAAAATAAGACATTTTATCAACATGATCATATTTATAATGACTTACATCCTTTTTCTTTTTTGGATAAGCCATGAGACAAAGGTTGACCATTTCTTCTTCATCACTAGAGTCATCTTTGCTTGAGGGTTCACTATCACTCTCCCAAGCAATGTATGCTCTTCTAGCCTTGCTAGACTTCTTTTGGTATTTGCCTTTACCTTTGTCTTTCTTAATCAATGGACAATCTGGCTTGTAGTGATTGGTCTTTCCACAATTGTAGCATGTTCCTCTTGATTTTGTGCTCTTACCTCCATCTTGATTTGAGGATTTTGATTGATGTCTATAGTTGATGAGATTTTTATCCAAGTGTTGGACTTCATTCTTTCTAAGATATCTATTGTATCTTCTTACGAACAACCCCATATCTTCATTCAAAGTTTCATCATCACTTGAATCACTATCAGACGAGTATTTGGTGGATGACTTAGAGCTTAAAGTCTTTAACGTGATAGACTTGTTTTCGGTGTCCCTTTATTTCTCTTTATTTTCCTTATTTTCATGTTTGTCAAGATTCATGAGCTCTTGCTCATGTTCTTCAAGCTTACTAAACAATGTTGTTATATCCAATGTCCTGATATCATTTGCTTCCTTGATATCCATCACCTTAGGTTTCCATTCTCTATTAAGACATCTCAAAACTTTGTTAGTAGCAACAACATTGGGAGTGACTTGATCATGTGTATTTAAACGATTGACTATGTGAGAAAAACTCTTTTGTATGTCCGTAATGGTTTCACCATGCTTCATGTGAAAGATATCAAATTCTTGAGTTAAAATATTAATTCTAGCCAATTTAACATCATTAGTTCCCTCATGGGCAATTTGTAATGAGTCCCACATGGCTTTAGCTGTAGTGCAATGGGAAACTCTATAATATTCATCAACTCCTAAAGCGGATATGATCATATTTCTAGCTCTCCAATCATAAGCATAATCTTTCTCATCTTTTTTATTCCATTGTGCTTCCGGTTTAGGTATGGTGGCACCCGCCTCATTGGTCATGGTTATTGCCATAGGATCTTCGAGGATAACCTTCCATATTTTTCTATCAACATAATTGATATGCGCTTACATACAATCTTTCCAATAACTATAATTTTCACCAGTAAAAATAAGCGCTCTATTATATGCCCCTTTTGGATCGTCATCCATGTCTAAAAAGTTATATTCAAAGCACTAGATAAACTGGCGCTCGTGATACAACTTGTTAGACGATAACACTGATCTAGAAGGGGGTTGAATAGATCACTTGAATTTTTTTGATGCGCTTTTTAAAATTTGTTTTCAAAAGAATTTGTGAAAGCTACCCGGATCACAATCGTCTAAATGATCCGTTAATGGTAAGATCGGATATGCGAAACCGAATGAAATGATTAAGATGAGATAAGAATCACTACTCTAGACAATGGAACGTCTAAACAATATCACTTAATAATATCAACTCCCAATGACTTGTTAAAGTAAGATAAAGCTAGACTAGAAATACAATAGTTTGTGAGTAGTCAAAATATCAAACACTTGGTGTGCACAACACACCAAGCTCAATTTTACTTAATTGTAGTGTAGTGTTTGAGCAATGACAATCAAATTGATTTCTATGAGTTTTCTACAAGCTTATCAAGCACTAAAAGTATAGCAAAATGCTTCTAATATTTGATATCACACAAACTATGACAAAGCAAAATAAAGCAATATAGAAAGAGAGAACAACACACGATTTGTTTAGGGAGTTCCCCTTGTCGTCATCGTGTAGGGTACAATCTTCACCTAATTCTAAATCTAGAATTGAGATATATTGATTATTAAGTTGAAAAGTTTTTACAAGAGAAGAAATAGTCACCACCACTCAATCCTGATTGTTGAAGCTGAAATTATTCTCTTCTCTCCCCTTCATTCGAGCTGAACCAAGTGCATCAAACTCTTCGAACAAACCTCCAGTTACCGCTACTTGTTTTCATGAAAAAACAGTTCTTCAAATATTTCACTCGGCTGATTTTGATCACAAGATGTTTGACCCCAAATCTTTCTTCACAGTCCTCTGATTACCGTTACTTGTTTGAACAAATCCCCTGTTTTCCAAACGTTTCAATCGGCAGAATCTATGAAGCAGAGACTTGTCAAAAAACCCAAAATCCTCAAGATCTTAGAGGATAAAACCCCAATGGTTTTATTCAAGAAAAAACCCACTGAATTCTCAATCCAAACCTGATTACATAATCCTATATTTGGATGTTATCACCACAATTATGCATTATGATCAACAAGCATGGTTATATGTAATTGTTGATGAATGCAAGAAGAGGGTGAAGATGATAAGGAATGCAATGTCTATCTTTCAAATTTTCTTGTTTTTTTGTACTATGAATGCTAAATTAATATATATTGAACCAAAACACTAAGACCCAAGAGCAAAACCAATGAGACACAAGCCAAGGCAAGGAAACAAATTTTGCACGCGAGCGGTTTACCTGAGGCACTAGGGGGTCGGCCTGAGATGAACTGAGGGGGATGGAAAAATATCCATTCAATATGATTTCACCGGAGAGTCGACACGAGGCTTTCCAAGTGAGGACAAAAATTCTTTACAGTGTGAGTCGAACAAAAGGCAGGGTGAGTCGATGCAAAGATGCTTAATTTGCAAAAATACTTGTTTGGAGAGTGTTTAAGTGGATCATGACATTTGTATATGAGCCTAGGATACCTACTATGGTCAGGTGCATAATAAACATATATGATATGCTCCTATATGCATTAACACAGAGAGTAATGGTATTTAGAGCCCATTTATGATGAATGCAATCTAGGATGCAATGATACAATCAAAAGTACTAAGTATAAATGATTCTGCATTTTTACATCATTAAAACTTGGGATACGAAGTCTTGCCCTCACACCCTTTAGGTTAATACGTTGTTTTCTAATAAGAGTTTCGAAGCATGGAATTAACCGGAGCTCTGATACTACTTGTTAAACTATGATGACTTATCTAGAGGGGGGTGTAAATAGATCCCCAAATTAAAGATCGCCTTAAAAATGTTTACATAAACTTATTTGAAAAATAATATTGAACGGAAGGTTTTTGGCCAATGTGATACGATGGCAGAACCGACTGTTATATACTGGTTTTTCATTTTTTGTTCACAAATGTGGGGTAAGCAAGAGTCACCATCGTCTTTTCTTTTATCCAACAAAGGAAAGGGTGAAAAGAACATAAAAAAGACCTTTTTGAGAGTTTTTTGAGTAAGGGGGTAGATTATGGAAAGGGAAGGTGTTAGAACCCTTTCCATCCGTGGTTTTCCACGGGCTCTTAGAGGTTTGCTCATTTTTAAAATACTTTTGTGCTTTGTGTTTGAATGTTTTGAAAACTCCTTAGTACGGAGAACTTTGTAATGTTTCTCGGAATAGTGGAGAAAATATACAAAGTGTTTTGAAATGTCTTTTGAAAAGTAGTTTTCTGTGTGTAAGTGCAAAAATAATTTGAGCAAACTTCTAACATCTATCTACTTTTATACTCGAAAAGGTTTTTCTTTTCCTCCTATCCTTTAGACAGTGCTATCCTACTATTAGTGAGTAGGTAGCCTTCTCGTTGGATGTTGAGGGACAATCGAAGGGACGTTACAGTCACGAAGGCAATTTATGGAGATGCTTTAGCAATTATGTTTTAGGGACTAGATCATTTATCGAGAAGGAAACTGTAGGGTCATCGAGGGACTATGATCTTTTGATTTTACGGGTCTTTGCTAAAGCATTCCTGCCCCGTGACTGTTTTATTGAAGGCAACCAAAGTGGGTGTACCTTAGAGGTGCTTGTGTGCAAGTGTGTTTAATTCAGTTATTTTCATCTTTTTGTTAAGTTTTCTAGCGTTTGATTATTATTCTTATCATACAATCCTAATTACTAGAAGTTAATATGAAAAGTAGTAAAAAAATGCAGAAAATAAAGGTCTTACACTATTACAACTTAATCGAAAGACAGGTAAAAAGTAAAAAAAAAAGACTTCTTCGATCCATGCCATGGGCTCCTTCGATTCATCCTTCTTTGGAATTCTTTCAATTGGGCTTGAGAATGGGCGTGAATAGCCTTCGATCCAAGGAAGAGGATTGCCCTTCGATCCTTGGGAAAGGGAATGTCCTTCGATCGGGAAGGAGATGTCTTCTTTGATCCAGAAGGCTATGGCTTCGATCCAGGAAGGCTATGGCTCTTTCGATCCATAAGGGAGATGTATTCTTCGATTCAGGAGGACAATGGGCAGCTTCGATCCAGAGAAGGTGTCTCCTTTGATCTGGGATGCTATACCTGCAAAATTATGTTAGCGAAATACAACACATGACCTGGGTATCGAAACCCAGGTCCTTCGATTCTGCACTCGTTGGATCTTTTCAGGCTATATCTACAGCAAGTGTTAGAAAACGAAGAAAATGACTTGGGTTCCAAACCCAAGCCCTTTGATTCTGTCTAGAGTGACAAATCGAATGGAACAACAAATATGGATGTGTTATGCAAATGAAAAGTTTGACAATATACCCTCTCTTACCAGTAGTTGGAACCTTCGATTTGAGCACTTTCTGGACGTGGGTACCTTCGATTGAAGGGTTGCCTTGGCCTGGATTATTTATGAAAATTTTGGCAACCTTTTGTGAATTTTGTGGGCAGCGTATCTCCAACCTTTTCGTCCCCTTTGTAATGTGTCATTGGCCTCATATTTATAGAAGTATGAGGGGACAAGAGAAGTAATG
The DNA here is from genome assembly GCA_948472305.1 of Vicia faba. Taxonomy (NCBI): domain Eukaryota; kingdom Viridiplantae; phylum Streptophyta; class Magnoliopsida; order Fabales; family Fabaceae; genus Vicia; species Vicia faba. The sequence goes on from OX451739.1 coordinate 1,324,624,358, forward strand.
TTTGTAACAGCCATTTGAATGTCATGAATACCAAAATGTAACCTTGACAAAATTTAAGGGATCTTGTCTATTTTTTGAATTTGGCATAATATGTAACTGGCCTTCGAATTCTCTCTTTCGAATGGGTTGATGGCCTCCTTCGAATGGCTCTGGTGGCCTCCTTCAAGTGGACCTTTACTTGCTTCTTCGAATGGACCTTTACATGTTCTTTGAATGAGTCATTGTTACTTCCTTCGAATGGCTTTCTTTGCCAGCTTCAAAGCCCAATTCTAATCTATTCAAAATTTTCCTTATTAGAATCCCTTCGACCAGCCCTTGGCCTTAATGGTTCTAAATTTTGATTCAAAGTGTTCAGAACTTCCTTCATCAGAGCATCTTAGATTAAGACAAAACTCTACACTGAAATTTCATTTGAAGGTCCTTTCTTTCTGATGTTCTGGTTGAGGGAAACTCTGAAGTTCCAGTCGAAGGACACTCTGAAGTTCCAGTCGAAGGACACTCTGAGGTTCCAGTCGAAGGACCTTTTGGAATTCCAATCGAAGGGCCTTTGTCCATACCAATCGAAGGCCTTGGTGAAATGCCAATCGAAGGATCTTGTTACAAGGATAATCGAAAGGTACTTGTTAAAATGCCAATCGAAAGGCCTTGTTAACAGGCCAATCGAAGGACCTTTGTCCATGCCAATCGAAGTGCGCTATGTAGATGCCAATCGAAAGGCATTTTGGAGATGCCAATTGAAAGGCATTTTGTAGATGCCAATTAAAAGGCATTTTGGAGATGCCAATCGAAAGGCATTTTGGAGATGCCAATCGAAAGAAACTTGAAAAACCTCACTCACAAATTTTCCTCTTCTTTAGGCAAAGGTTTGTGATCAACCATGTAGGGGAAGACTTGAGAGAGAAAATTTTGGGGTACAACAGCCAAGATCAAAATAGTAGTCTAAATGAACCCAGTTATTAAAAACTCGGATATGCATAAGCCATATGTAATTAATATAATGATAAAATCAATCCACATAGTAATATCTCATGTAATAGTTTAATATCAAACACAACAGTTTCCTATTTCCAATGAAATTAAACATAACATAGAACAATACAATTTGTCAAACACTTGGTATGTGTTCGACTTTTAAGAATTTTTTCTTTGAGTTATGTTGATATGAATACTAATTATAATCAAAAGTGATTATAAGAAAACCAACATACAATTCAAAATAAAACCAGTCCCGGAAAATTCCTACGAGTCGATAGATTACTCATTCTATTTGACAAATTGATATATGAAAATTAAAGCAAGTAAAAGGATAAAGGAAAAGAGATACAAGGATTTGTCTACACAGATCTCCACTTTCATCCTCGCGTGTGGGTACATCTGAGCCCAATTCCAATGTGAAATTAGGATATTTTCTTACTTTGCAAAAAGTATGATTACAAGATAAGTGTTCAAGAGACATCCTACAAACCCTAACCATTTGTTGTTGCTTCAACCCCTTCTCTTCTTTTGATCTTCAACAATATCAAGCATACAATATATACCAATTGGGTATTTGGATCTTGATACTCCTTTGCATACTTTATCTCCAAATCTTTCATGCACCACCAATTTCAACTATTGCAACACAAGACTTCAATTTGATTCGCCATTCTCTCGCTACTTCCGTTGCGTTCTTTATCTCCAAAGGGCTTCACTTGGCCACAATCTTCTTTTGAATGTGTTGCATGAAAACCCCCAAATCAATCAATGATCTTGAAGGATAAACCTGTGGTTTTTCCAGATGAAGACCCCTGAAAATCTTAACCAATATTCTCGACTACACAAGAACCTAATTGGAAGTTATTGAACCTCGTCTAGATGGCACCCCCAACAAAAAATCATTACAATGGTTTGTTAGTGTGTATGCATAGGTTTAAGGTTGAAGGTGAAGAGCAATTGCAGGATTTGTTTATGGTATTATCAAGTTGGAATGATGCATGAATGATATATTTATAGTTGGGACCTTTTTAGGCAAAAGAGGGAAGTTTCGGAATGAAAAAATGACCCACAAAACAGTATGTGCCGACCTGAAAAGTTTATGTGTTGACACATACAAAACAATAACTACAAGCTTTAATAATGTAGTACATGTGTCGATGCATAAATCGCATGTGTCGATGCATAATTCGCATATGTCAACGCATAAATCGTATGCGTCAACACATAATGAAGTTTTTCAGAAATTACAGAAATTTTTATTTTATGTGTCGACACATACAAATTTCAGTTCGACACATAAACATGTTTTTTTTGTGCAGAAACATATTTTTCATGATTGGGACCAATTTTAAACTTATTTTAATTTATTCCTAAGACCTATAATGCAAGGGAATGCCACATGACATAGAGATACCGTCCAATATACATAAATGCTAAGTTTTCCTAGTTTTGACATCATATAAAACATCTAATTGTGAAGTTGCACTCACAATATGTTGTTGGAATGTATGTTGTGCTTGTAATAATTGTTGTTTAGTTATTATTATACATTCCATTATATATTTATGATATCTCACCCCTACTGTTTGAATGTTGCCTCTATGTGGGTAACATGCAGATACTCAGGAGTAACTCCAATTGAGGTTAGCCGAGGAGAGTGTCTCTTATTGCATAGATTGAGTAAGTATCTGCTCTGATACATAACACTGGGGGAATTGCATTTGTTTTGTTTATGTTGGTATTAAACTTATGTATAACTCCATTTGTTGGGATTGTTTGGTGTTCAATGTTTATTTTGGATGGTTATGATTATAACTCATGCTGAAGAGTTAAGACTAATTATTGTTGATGTTTTCCACTTCTATAAATGACATTGAAGTCCAGACCTGATTAAAATGTGGTTTATGTTTTAATATGTGTTGCATATCTTTTTGCATGAGCATGTTGATGAGGTGGCATCCTAAATGTTCAAATTGTTTTAATTTACTCTGATTTTTAATTATAATTATGAGGGAAAATTTAGGGTGTTACAAAATATGGAATTTTGTTTCCCAAAAGTTCTTAAGTCAAAGAAGTTATGATTATTATCTATTTAGATGTTGATTGGCATGGAGATAAGAAAGATCTAAGAAGTACAACCAACTACCTCTTTCAAGTATTTAGTGCCCCAATCTCATGGTGCTCAAGAAAGCAACATGTGGTGGCATTATCATCGTGTGAAGCTGAATATATAGCAGGATATTATATTGTGTGTTAATAAATTTGGATTAGATATGTGGTGGAAAAGATGGAGGTCAAAGTGAAGAAATCTCTGGTGCTGTAGATCAACAACAAGTCAGCCATAAATCTTGCAAAGAATCCAGTTCTGCATGGAAGAAGTAAGTACATTGAGGCAAGATTTCATTTCCCAAGGGAGAACGTAAATCAAGGTGAACTTAAAGTGAGGCATTGCTCGAGTGAAGCAAATCTGGCCGACATTTTCACCAAAGGATTGGAGATCGAAAAATTCTTGAATTTGAGAAAGAAATTAGGAATAGTTCAGATCGACTATGATTAGTTTGTGTTTGATAACTTGGATTTAAGGGGGTACATAGAGATATAATTCAAGTTGTATAACCCAAACCCAAGTTAGTTAGGGTTAGGGTTTATTACTTAGTATATAATTCATATAATTCATATAGTTTTATATAAATAGATGCATTGTAATTCAGTTAAGTAACAACTTTTCAATATAATAGTTGCTCATATTATTTTTCTTATCCTCTCTCTTTTTGTCTTCACTAAAAATGCCTCATAAACTAACAAGATAAAGAAATTTGATTTCACTTATATTCGAATATAGTGTTGTAAATTTCCAATTATGACACTCAATCTCATCTCGTTATATATGTTATTGGTTTCATACTTCACATAGTATCATTAAAGTTACTATATTTATGGTAGCTCTATATCTAATTCTAGAAGATTATGTTTTGAAGGTCTTTTGAGAAACAATAATGATGATTGGTTGTTGATTTTCTCTAACCTTTATGCTTTTAGCTAAGTTATTTTGTTGAGGTGTGTGAGCAACAATTCTAAGTCTCTTTATATCTTTTTTTTACAAAGATCATTAAATTTTCAGATAAGTCATTTTGTTGAGGTGTGTCAGCAATAATTCTATGCCTCAATATTTTATTTCTTACAAAACTCATTAAATTTCCCTGACATAATTTTCAGGTTGTTGCTAATTCTTCTTTTACTAACACGCCTTGATCTCAAATCTCATAGATTGCTTCTGTCATGAAAGTCTTTACTAGTTGATGATGCATGACCGATACTAATGGAAACATCTAAAACATATAATGCACACAATTTAGACCATTTGGCCATTATAAATGAGCAATGTGAAATGTTTAACACCTCATGTTTAACTTTACTGCAATAACCTAGGTTATCAAAATATTTTTCTTAAACTTGGGAATATATCTCACATTGCGTATTATAAATTCAGGATCATCAAACATTTTAAGTTTGACTATACCAATACCATGAACTTTGTAAGTTTAATTGTAACTGAGTCGAACTGATCCACCTTTTTTCAGCTTCCAAGTACTAAAGTATTTTTTTCCTTTGACACGTGTGATAAAAACATCATAAGTCTACGACTCAAATCTTTCATGTCTCAAAACTCGTCACCACTAGTGCACTAACACTCTCATAATCATCCTCATATGAGGTAATTGTAATCTGAACAAAATCATCATTGTACCATCTCAGAACAATCGTTCTTAAAATTATCGATTTTATAAAAATAAAGCATTTTCTATTACTCTTACTCTTTCTATTGAGATACTCTTGTCTTCACAACTATCACTAAACATATCATCTTTGATAGCTTCTTGGATCTTACAGTCGCTCATTGGACCTTACAATCATGTGGATTTATACAAGGTGATAGTACATTCCTTAAGATAAAGAAATATATCCTTAAAGTGCTTACATAATTTAAGTAACAAACTTAACAAAAGCATATAGTGTCCTCAACGTCAATCTTCATGTTAATATTTTTCAAGTCAACAATGATCATGTAAAATTATGTCAATTTCTCTATGATAGATTTGTTCTCCATCTTTCATAATGTGTAGAATTAATGTTTCATACAAAGCACGTGAGCTAAAGACTTGATCATATACAATGATCCAAACTTGACCCACATCTATGTCGTGGTCTTTTTTCAAACAAGTTTTCTTAGGACTTTATCTATGATGCACAAGATAATGACACTTTGGATTTATACACCATTTCGGTCTTTTCTATTTGTGTTATGTGTGCAGATATCAACATCTCACCTTCCAGTGCTTCTACACATCTTTGTTGAGTTAATATTGCTTGAATATTCACTTTAAAAACCTCAAATCGTTGTTTTCAAAAAAATTATCGATGTCTCATTTACAACCCACAATACTCACATGCAAACTAGACCCATTTATCCTACGGTGGACACAACTTGTTGTGAAATTTGATAATATTAACCAAACCAAAAACTTTGATGTGTGAGACAAAGAATAGTGACAATTAAAATAAATAGTCTCAAACTAAAATAATCTGTAAAATAGTTTAAGCAAATCCACACAAACAAGAATAAAATAAAAGATAACTACATATAAAATTTGTTTACTCAATTCAATCAAATCGATCTACTATGAAAAACAGAATAACTCTTATGATTCACTATACTTTAAAAATAATTGAAAAATATTAAAAAATAAATTACATAAAAAAAACTTTCTCCGGTTATAAAAACAAACTTTACTTTTTACTGAAATATTTTTCATTTTCTTAAACTTTACATATATAAATCGCACAAACTTAAATATTCAGAAATGTTTCTCAACACCTTAGATGTTTCAAAAGTCTATCAATTTTTAGAACAATTAATTTTAAATTTTTTTTCTATTATTTCTCCAATTTTCTCTCAATAAGATATTCTCCCTTACTACCAAAAGTGACACGCAGTCACATTTAATTCTGGTCCAAATAACTACTCAACGTATTCTTTGATCAATTTTATTTTTAATTGTGATAAAATATTTATTTTGATTCCTTAATTATAATTTTGGATTTAGATTGGTTCTTTAATTATTTTTTATGTTATTTTGATTTTTTAATTTTCAAAATAATTTATTTTAGTTATTTTTATTTAATTAGTAATTTAAAAACTTAAAAATCGATTCTTAAATTTATCATTAATTTGATAAAAAAACTAAAATAAAATATTTTAAAAATTAAAGAACTAAAATAATACGGAAAAAAAATTAAAGAATCATTCTAAATCTAAATATATAATTAAAGGACTAAAACAAATTGTATGTTGCAATTTATTTATAAACGATGTTAAAAAAATCACCGCTCTATCTATTTAGCAATCATTAGTATTACTAGTATAAAATTGAAATAACCATGAAAAATTATGGCAAATTTTATCTTTTTCCCTGGTCTGAACTTTCACCGATTTAATAGTTTTACGCTATATAAAATACTATAATAATTGAATGTTAATTTTATATTAAAGCTTTTTTAAAATTTCTTAACACGTTTCTTTAAATAATCTGCATCTCAATCATGGTCTTTCTTTTTTTTCTTTATTTTCAGAGGGAGATATTTTCGAGTCAGATAGATTCAGTTTTGAGAGAATCTAATATTTAAATTAATTAAATTTTATAAATTAAATTTATTATTTGCGATAAAATTTAAACCGAATCAAACTGAGAAATAATAAATTAGTTTGAATTGTATTGATTAAGTAGATAAAAAATATAAAAATATTTTAAAAAAATATTTTATTTACGAAAAATTAATTATTCATAATAATATAAAAAAAATATAGTACTAATAGTGTTTAATATTAAATATTAAATATTAAACTAGTAATTTTTTTTACTAGATTCTAAAATATCTAATAAGAAAAATTAAAATTAATGTTTTTGAATCTATAATTAATTATTTGAGATAGTATTATAATGAATGTGTTTCATAATTCTACGCTCAATTACCACAATACACTAATAATTTTCTAATAAAAAATTAAAATATAATAACTTATCCACACATATGATATTTTACTTTTTTCTTCTTCTTGAATTTGAATGATTGATAATAATTTTCATGATAATTAATTATTATTAGTTTGGATTAGATTTATAGATAAAAAGTTGAAAATTTAATATCCAAATTAATTACCATTGAATTTTATTGATTTGATTTGACTCTCGTTCAAATGTGTACACGCTTCTATGATTATTATGACAGCACCTTACCTTTGTCTGTGACAACTAAAATACACCTCACAAACCTTTGTCTCATTATTTTCTGTCCAAATCTGAAGCACCAACTTGAAAATAGTAGTAAATCCCAAAGCTGAACGGCAAAGACTATTGCTTTGTTGGACATAATAGTACTAGTACACTCGTGTATGTATGTCTACACTAATGGCCAACAACATATGATCTCTGGGCGTGGTTCTGCTTACCAAATAATAGAACTCCTGGCTAAGCTGTCAAATATCATCACTACTTAAATATCAAATCACTACCTTTTTAACTCTAGTTTAAAGTATGATAATGACCAAATTAATATCAAATGCTATCGGAAAGGTTATAACATAATAATAACTTTTTTCAATAATAAAAAAAAAAAATTATAGATTATTCTAAAATTTTGATAGTTTTTTTTTCAAATTTAAAAAAATGAATGTTTGTGAATTTATAAAAAAATGAGTCATTTTTATGGATTTGATCTAATAAATATTAAATCGAATAAACTCGTCCGATTCATCTGTCAAACCGTTTTAACTGAATCCACCAAAAGTTGAAATTTTGGACCTTAAGAATGAAATTGCAGATTGCGTCAGATTTAAGTTTTTGAACCTATTTCGACCCAAACCGACCAATTGTCCAACCATAATTGATGTTATGTTATATTTTATATTTAATTATTTTAAATTAGATTAAATTTTGAATTGATTTTGTCTTAGGAGACCTTATTCAAAAAAGTTCAAAGAATATTAGATCGTTATACCTTTCGATATAAGCTCAACTAGGGTCATTTCGAATAATTTGGAGGCTTTATTCTAATTTTAAAGAGCATTATTTTATCCACCTCATGGGTTGCTAGTTCACGACAGTGAAAAGTCACAAAAGCCCATAGATTAAAGATATGTATCTTCATATACACCCATATTACACACCCCTAACACTTTCGTGAGTGAGTCATCATATATTTCCCAAAAATGTATACGGAGATGCATATGTGTATACTTAGTAGAGTGAATCCGCAGGTGCATCTTCGTAAAAATTCTTATTTCAAAATTCAGTGAGTTTTACGGAGATAGATCTCTGAATGGGGTTTAATTAATATAACTAACGTAAGATCTTTTCCCTTCCTTCTTCATTTCCTACACTTTTACAAACCCTTCAAAGAGCTCGTGAGCAAGAATTAACTATGCCATTCTTCAAACTTTACCACTACTTCTACCTCATTGCAATCAATCTAAGGACACTTCCTTCATTTTATTCAAGCTTTCAAACAACTCTCAATTAATAAGTTTCTCATTTCCTTTCTATTTTTGAATTGTAATGCATGTATTAGGTAAAGTATATTGTTTCAAATGCACTATGTTGTATTTACATTCAAAATATGTAGCTTGTATAGGCATGCATTCACTTTTATTTGTGTTTAGGGTATCATTAGAGATTTTCTACATTTTGTGAAATCACGCATTTTTATGGAGATGCATCTCTAAATTTTGCCTTTCATGTTTTACGAAGATGCATCATCGAATTTTGCTTGCCTTGATTTTGATATGATTTTTTTGGTTTGTTTTATAGGTACAATGGCTGAAAATCAAGATATTAGAAGAGCGAGCATAGAGTTTGGACAAGTTTAGGAAGGTAGTCCTGCAATGACCGTTGTCATGCCATGATGGCTGAGGCACGAAATGCCTTGCAATACAGGAGGCAAAGAAGAAACTAGGGGGCTTCAGTTAGACATATCATACAATTTGTATTTTGTATTATTGTTTGTATTTGTATATTGATAACATTTATTGTTTAAATTTATATTAACATTTGAGTTTATATATTGTTAGACGATAGCTAAAATCTAGAGCGAGGGTGAATAGTTCACAAATAAAATTTTCTTATTAAAAATTATGTTTTTAAATTGATAAGCTATGAAGTGCGAAAGCAAACCCGGGTCGACAATCGTCTATCCGAACCGTTATCGAAAAGACCGAATATGCGTTAAACAGATATAACGAATACGTAATATGAGGGGGAAAAATCAACGCATATATATATATATATATATATATATATATATATATATATATATATATATATATATATATATATATATATATATATATATATATATATATATATATATATATATATATATATATATTATTCAGCAACCACGTTCGAATTAAATCACACAATAGTAATCTATTTCCAATGAAATATCAAACAAAATTGACTTAAGCAATTTATCAAACACTTGGTGTGTAGTCGATTTAAAATAGATTTTTCTATGATTTTGTTAATATGTAAATCCAATTACAATCACATAAGTTGTAATCAACTCAACATAATTGTTTGAATGATTAAATAAAGAGATTATATCTATGTATCGATTACACAATCAATTATTTCACAATTTACAAGTAAATGTAAATGAGAGATAGATAGATAGATAGATAGATAGATAGATAGATAGATAGATAGATAGATAGATAGATAGATAGATAGATAGATAGATAGATAGATAGATAGATAGATAGATAGATAGATAGATAGAGATAGAGAGAGAGAGAGAGAGAGAGAGAGAGAGAGAGAGAGAGAGAGAGAGAGAGAGAGAGAGAGAGAGAGAGAGAGAGAGAGAGAGAGAGAGAGAGAGAGAGAGAGAGAGAGAGAGAGAGAATTATTTGTTTAGGCAGTTCCCCAATCGGCCTCACTATGTGTAAGTCTGCCCCTAATTTCGTTTGGAATTAAGATAATGAAAGTTAACCTTTGCAAATGTAGTTTACAAGAGAAAAAGTAGCAATTCAACCTTGTAGACCCTAAGTTTTGATGTTGATCCTATATTCTTCTCTCCCATTGATCAAAGATCGATCAAGTAATAAGATACTTCAAATTTGATCCTTCAGTTACCGCTACTCCTTTGATAGAGCCCTCGTTCTTCAAAGCATTCGCTTGAATGAATCTAAATTGCAAACGTATTGTGACCCAAGATTACCAAAGTAATCCTCTGGTTACTGTTACTCCTTTGACAGGAGCCCCCGTTCTTTGAAGCTTTCACTCGATTGAATCCAAATTGTGCAATCTTGTGAAAACTCCCAAATCAATCCTTGGTCTTCGAAGAAAACCCCAAATAAATTTATCTTAAAACTCCCAAATACTTTTCAGCCCAATTGATTACACCATGTTATACCCCAATTTTCGCCTCTAATATTTCTCATCATCTCACTTTTATCAATATAACAAGATCACATATTAGGTGTGGTTCTCTCTGTCTTCATCCTATCTTTAAGTTTGCTCTTGAGGGATCACCAAGCACCTAAAAGTGTGTATCTAGTACAGTTTTTATTTGAACTAACATTAAAATATGTATATATGTTTCTTTAAATATTCAAATTGTAGGGGGTGATACAATTGCATTCATCACACCATCTAACCTAGGGTTGAGGGTTGGTTCTCAATCAAATTACTTTTCAATGGATTGAAAGAGCTCAAGTTTCAAGGCTATGTCTATGATGTCAAAGATTTGTGGTTCAAAGAATTCCCTCATCTTATTTAGGTCAAACTTTCCTCAAGGTTGGTGTTGACATTCATCAAAGAGATAGGTTCATATGTTTATTTTCATGCCTTCTTCAACAAGCTTCATTGAGACTTAAGCTCCATTTTTTGAGTGTGCTTCAAGGAAATATCATTTCAAGACCTATTATGATCCATTATGATTTGTTTTGTCAAGAAAGCTCAAAATATTCAAAGTTTGGTTTAACAAGTTTGACCTAATTGAGCAAATACTTGATTTAATGATCACAAGTGCATAACTCCCTCAATTTTCAACAATTTGAGTTGGTTATTTTTGCTATGGGTACTTATTATCATCAACAACAACCTCTCTGCATATGACAAGATCCAATTGTACAAGAAAAATCATCAAAAGTTGAAAAGGGTTTCAAGTCATTTTTGGCAATCTCTAAGCTAGGGTTTGTTAACTTCCAAGGACCATATCTTACTCATTTTTTGAGATTTTTGAGTGAATTCAAATCCATGATTCTATTTAAAGGGTCCTTAACAAGCTCTCTTAAGAAATATAAGGCTAATTTTGAATGTAAGATCATTAATGATTGAGAAAGATTACAAGTCTCCTTGAAAGGCCTTTGAACTTTAGGGTTTGACTTCAAATGATCATAATTTGGTTAATTTTTATCTCATTAAGCCCATTATTTTTTCCGCAATGATCTTAAGAGTGTGAAATTTAACTCTTATTTTATGTGAAAAGCTTTAAAAATGGTTAGAATATTCCTTAAGAGTTAAAAAGATTATAGGTCACTTCATGGATTTCCATCAACTTCACAAGGTCATAACTCAATTTTTGGAGTTTTTGGATGATTCAAGTTTCACAATGCTCTTTAAGAATCTACTTCATTCCATCCTCATTGACCAAAACATAATTTTGAGTGGAAGGCCATGTTTGAAGACAAGAGATTATAAGTCACTTTTGAACTCAAAACTTGGGATTTTTCTAAGTCCACAATTCAGTGTTTTTTTTCTTCACGATTTCAATTGATCATAACTTTTTACTCAAGCATCCAAATGCTACCATTCTTGACACATTGTGAAGTTTGTGGTGAAATCTTTCCATTGCGAAAGGAATGAGATCATAAAGCCCCTCGAGCTATGTGTATCATGGATTCAAAGTTGGCACCTTGAAACTGATTTTTGTCAAAATAGTCAGATTTTGATTTTCATAATGTGGCTTCTAAACACCAAATTTGTGCGTGTTTTCCACTTAAACATGTTTAACAAAGTTACTAAGGCCAAATTAAGGATTAAAATGCAAGAAATGGTTGAGTTTTGACAACTTTCAAGTCACACTTTTATGATGATCAAGATGTGCACAATTTCACTTGATTTCTTATCATTCACCCTCTCTCAGCATTGCATTTACTTCTCCTATAAATACATACCCCATTCCACTCAGTTTTTGCAAGTTTGGACAACCAAAATCACCCTGCCAAATTCTCTCTATAACTCATAATTCAGTAACTTTGAATTTGGTTCTACAGCCTTTGTTAATCCATTTTCTTTGCTAATTCTTCATCCTTAAACTTCACTGAAGCTAACAAAAGAAGAAACAAGCCTTGAAGTGTCCTAAATCGTGCTAGCCAACTCAAGTTTCAGAGCTCTGAATTTGAAGTTCAACAGGTAGATTCCTTCATCAACTCTCTCAAAATTTGTTACTACAATGAAGCTCTCATCACTCTGATACTCATCACATTATTTGTTTTTAATTGGAAGTGAGTTTTGATCATGAATTCTCAAATCCCTATTCAACTTTTTTCTTCTGGTTTTCTTTAAATCGAGTGAGCTATAGTTTATATAAATTTTTCGCGAGGGTACCGTTGAAATCGTCTTAAAGAGACGAAGCAAATGACATCGGTCTGAGCTCCTGATTTTATAACTTGTGAAACCTGCAATTCGTGTGGTTGAAAGTTGAATATGACCAACGTGTCATCTCTCAACCAATGACAAGGAGCCACTTGTTTTTTTTTAAATCTATTTTTTAATTAATGATCTGATGGTTTTATTCACTAATGTCCATGATATGCACAACACACCATATTCCTTGGATTTGATTACTAACGCGTTTTGACATTGATCCAATGGTCTACATTATTTTAGTTTTACTTTTATTTTCTGATTTTATATTTTAATTGTTTTAAACTTAAAAAATTCATAAAAATTCATTTCAACCTCTAAAAATCTGAAAAAAATCTTAAAAATACTTTGAATTTTTCTCTTTCTGATTTTTATTTTTTTACAATTTTATTTTGTGATTTGATATTTTTTAATAATTTTTTACTTTATTTAACTTGTTTTAATTGATTAAAAATACTTTCTTTAATTTTTAAATTCTAGAAAAATTATGGAAGGATCCAATGATCTCTTGACAAATATTGGTGATCTCATTTTATTTTTATTTCTAATTTTACTATTTTTTACAATTTTTGGTTTATTTTGCATGTTTCTTTAAATTTTAAAAATGGTTTCTGACTTTAAAAAATTCCAAATTTTTTTGTCAACACTTAATAACTCATGTTTGACTTCTGACTATTTTTTTAGATTTTTATATGGTGTTTTAATATACTTTGTGTATTTTACCAATTATTTTCCTTTTATTAACCATTTGAATATTGTTTTATTAAATATTATTTTTTTATTTTTGTTTGGTCTTGATTTAGATGTTATTTTGGGACAAATTGCTTAACCTCATTGGATCTTGGGTGTTGATAGGTTGAAAAACCAAATCCACCAAAATGGATGAATGATATTGATGATATTTAAAACCCTATTTTCATCTTATACATCCTCTCTCTCTTCGTCTTATCCCTTTCTTACTTGTACTACATGTTGTTGTAGAATAATCTACATATCATTTATCTAAACATATGGTACATAGATTGATATTGACCGGCCTCAAAATAAGTGTGACTTCTACATAAGTCCACTTACAATTGTTAACATAGCGCTAAATTTGTCCCGATTCGAGAAATGATCATCCATGGCCCAAACCCGTGTTTGCAAGCCCAAATATGTTTAATTTGAAACCTTTGATCCAATAACCTTGAGGTTCATTGTTAGGAGGCTTTGGTCTTATCAATCCTCTAATGAACTATCACAAACTTTTATCTAAGTGAATCATTTAAACATCATTGATCATATGTTGTTGCCACGAGAGCTTCAAATGGATGATATACTTGACAAAAAGAAAATAGAACTTTTTGTTGAAAGGATTTGATTTTATCAAACATCTAACGAGTTTTCAAATGCAAGTTTCAAGATGGTCATTCAACTAACCTCTAACTTATAATTAACTAACAATTGGCTTTTACTTTGTACTTTTACTTTATGCCCTTTTTATTTCACGCCTTTAATTTTATGTACCATTTACTTTAGCATTTACATTCTATATTATTTTTATCTTTGCTCACTGGAGCATTTATCTTTATGCCATTTTTATTTTTCTCACTTGAGCTTTCATTTTCTTTTTGAAGACACTTAATAACCAACTTGAACAATAAAAAACTTTAAAGTTACTTGGACTATTTGGTTACTATCCTTGGTATTATGGAGTTATGGACTTCTCGGACTTAGGATTAGAAGCCTTAGCTACCCTTGGGACCTTGTGACACTGATATTTTTCTAGAGTTCTTGGGGTTTACCCACAAGACATTGGGTTGGTTTGTTTTGTGTAGGTTATTCTAATTATGTGCTTTGGCTGAGATTGAGAATTCCTCTGTATACAACTGTTACTCTGCCTAATTTTTGTGAAGACTTAATGCATTTAAAGAGGTATCCTTAAGAGGTTTAGTATATTTTCTTTCTTGATTTCAATCTAAATGATGGTAATTCTACATTGACTCTTTATGTAAAGTGTTGGCTTCTTATTGGTTAGACGGTTCTTTTCCCTAGCTTTTACCTTATCCTTTAGGATAGTCCCTTCATCTATCTTCTTTAATTTCAAAAATCTTCTCTCTCCTTTTCAAAACTCTTCTTGTTTTCTGACTTGAACCGCTTTCATAATAAACTTGGACTTAGGTCCATGAATTTTCAAAAAATATTTTTCTTAATTAAACTTTAAACAACTTAATCATACTTTGACATTTTTGTGAGAAGACTAAAAGTAAATCTATCTCATTCAAACCATTTTGCCACTTTGGCTTTTTCACTTTAAAATTTTCTCAAAAGAATAGACTCTTGTCAATCCTTATAGTGATGCGAGCTACTATACTTCTACGATATATAGTGAAGTGAGATATTTTCCACTTGGGTGTTGAGTGAGGCTTTGTTGATTTTAAAATCCAAGCTATATCCCCCACTTTGAGATGATGCAAATTCTCCTTTCTCATAATCGTGGGTAGTAAGTATGTTTTTCCACTCAGATATGATGATGATGTCTCTTCTCTTAAAATCAACCAACATACTTGTGTTTTAAAATTTTAAAGGAGAACTACGAGTACCCTGATCCCTTATTGCACAGAAGGTGGTACGTAGGCACTAAAGGTTCACAACCGAGGCGGGTGCAAAAATTGTAAAAAAAAATACTTCTCTTCTCATCTCCACCATCTATTTTTGTATACAACACATATAGCCAAATACACAAATTTTCAAAGAGGTTCCTGTGGAGTACCGTAGATGTTTAAGGTGCTAATACCTTCCCTTTTCATAACGAACCCCCGTACCTTGATTCTCCCCCCTCCTTTTTGGGTTATTCGCTCTTTTCTCATTCCTCTGTAAACAATAAAGTGCGGTGGCGTTTGATCTGTGTGAGTTAAGTCAATCTAATGGCTTAGTCTCAACATTACTACCGCTACATAAAAAAGGCGACTTCACTGGGGAAAGATCGACCAAATGTTGGTCCATCTCTAAGTGGATTGAGCCTATCTTTGTTTATATTGTATATGTGTTATTATTTGTTGTATATTATGTGTTTTATATATGTTTATCTGGATATTCTTGGTTTTCAGGGTGCTTGGTGATTTATCATAAGTCCTCTATCCGGACTTGGGAAAACTTAAGATAGGACGGGCGGTATAGTCATGTTAACTTTGAGGGAGTAATCCCAAAAAAGAAGACATGAGATCCCTCACTCAGTGGATTAATGGAGGCCCCTTTGACTATAGTATCATTTATCGAGTAATCAGAAAGATTTGCTGCTTTCGACCTGGGAGCCTGCTGAAGCTGAGGATCATAGAAGCCTTAACCCATCTTGGCCCTTTAGGTGTAGTGCAGAAAATATGACGGAGTAATCCGGAATGGTTGTCACGTGATACTACACTCAGATAAGTTTTTCATGTGAATATTACTAATTATCGAGTTAATTGGGACGTTGATAATATCTGAAGTAAGGATGAAGACTCTGGAAACCTTTTAGAACCTTGTTAGGCATGTGATAAACTATTAGTCCATACCTTGTAGGTAGTACCTTTGACTTCATGCTCGTGACGTCGAACCTATGAACCCCCTCATGTTTGTCATCGTGTGTGTGATTGTTGCATCATACACTCATGCAACCATGAGCATCCTTTAAAACAATTGTTTCAAGGGACTTAAAGTTGAATTTTTACAAATATCTCAGGTACATTTTGACCATGGATTATGGAAAAAGAAAGACTCGGAAGTACGGTTTCAAGGATCCTAAGATAAAGGAATTGATGAGTTTGATTCCCGAGATCGAGAGCTCTACAAATTTTAGGAAGAATTATGGATCCATCGTGTCTCTTATGAAAATCAAAATGAAGGAGGGTATTCTTTCTACATTGGTCCAGTTCTATGATCCGTTGCACAAGTGTTTTAATTTTCCTGATTATCAGCTGATTCACACATTGGAGGAGTACTCTTATTTACTTGGTTTACCTATTATTGACCGCGTTCCTTTCACTGGCTTAGAGGGAGAACCTAAGTCTCATGAGATTTCTACCATGACTAATTTGGGAAGTCTAAGATTATGGCTAACATGACTACCAAAGGAGGAATTAGAGGTTTACCTGCTCAGCTTTTATTGGAGAAAGCTCACTACTTTGCTAGGATGAAGAGTACAATTGCTTTTAAGGCTATATTTGCTTTACTTGATTATGGGTTATTCTTATTTCCTAATGTCAACAAATTTGTGGATGTCAACACCATTAGGATCTTTTTGATTGGGAATCCAGTCCCTACACTATTAGGAGATACTTATTATTCCATCCATCTTCGGGATTTTTATCATGGAGGAATAATCATTTGTTGTACATCGTTGTTATATCAATGGTTTATTTCTCACTTACCTCAGTCTGTTGCTTTCTAGAATATTAAGAAGGAACCTCGTTGGGCCCCAAAGATTATGGCTCTTACTCATTCTGACATTGTTTGGTATCATCAAGCTTATTATGACATGGAGATTATTGATAGCTGTGGTAGTTTCCCCAATTTACCTCTTCTCGGTACAAAGGGAGAAATTAAATATAATCCCGTTCTTGCGCGTCGTCAACTTAGATATCCAATGAGAGACAAGCTAAATAGTATTCATATGAGTGGTTTCTTTCTCAAAGAAGGAGGGATCATAAGGAAGACAAGGAAGAAATTTCAAAGTCTTGGCGCCATATTCATAGGAATAGTAGAAAAGATTTGGGACTAAGAGGAGATGTTTCTTTAGAGCCTCATTTCTGTTGGGTACAAGCAAGGGCAATTCAGTTGAAGATGCCATATTATCGTGAAGAACCTATACATGATATATTTGTGAGGACTACTCCTCCCCTTTTAGATGATGTCGAAGAACTTCAGTTTGCTTTGGTTAGGATGCAACAAGAGAAGGAAGCATGGAAGAATAAGTGTCAAACTTTGGAGATGTCTTACCAAACAGAATTTAAAGAGAAGGATGACTTAATCGAGATTCTTGAGAGTCATGTTGATGGAGAATAAATAGGATTTATTTTCCTCTAGATCTCATCCAGGTCCCATTTCCTCATTCTTTGATTTTGATGGTTGGAAAGAAGTCGCCAACAGGTATGCAGAAGAGAATAAGTAGTTAAAGGCTTAGATTGCAAGGCTCATGAGAAAGCATCAGCGTGTGGAGAGATCTTCATCAACTTTGGCTCCTTAGTATTTTAGATTCCATATTTATTCTCTTGTACTTATGATTATTGAAACTTATACTAAAAGTTGTAATCCATTTCAAAGTTATTATAATAAATTTTTTAGTATTTCAAAATGTGTTAGTACTTCAATATTTGCAATTGTCTATAATTATTTGAGTTCCTTGAAATAATAATAATAATAATAAATAAATCATATGCATCAATATCATGCATCATTTTTCACATATTTTTGCATTTCTATTCATACGCAAGTGTCTTACTGTGTTTCTCTACTTCGTCTAGTCAACAAGATATCTCATCGATACAATACTCGGGCTAATTCCAAGCAGAAAATGAAGAATCTTGAACAAGAGAATCACGAGCTCCGTGAAGAAGTTACTGCTTTGAGGGCTGATATGGCTAATCAGACTACTTTGATGGAATCGTTGGTGGCTGCTAAGAATCAACCACCACCCGCTCCTCCGTCTCCTCATACTGCTTAGCCATAACAAACAATCGTTGCTTTCGAGGTTCTGTCAGTTCCTATTTCTGTTACTCCACTTACTGTTGCTCAATACCATATGCCTCAAGGTTACCCGTGAGGAATTCTTGAAACTTTCATGCCAGAAGGTTACAATCTTGATGCTCAAGTTTCTCCATTTACTCAAACTGCTGCTATTCCTGCACCTCCTGTGGTGCACGTTACTCCTATTTCTAATAATGAGATTCATCATGTTGTGCCTCCTACAATGAATGATATGCCATTTATTAATGATGAAGTTTATGATCCTACTCTTCCGCCAAGTGAAATTTTGGGTTTTTATGACCGATTGGATGATTTTCAGGATCAATTCAATGAAATGCATAAATAAGTGAAGGCTCTCCGAGGAAAAGAGTTATTTGGACAAAACGTCAGTGAACTCTGCTTAGTTCCTAACATAAAAGTGCCAGCAAAATTTAAGTTGCCAGAATTTGAAAGGTACAAGGGCAACTCTTGTCCACGTGACCACCTGGTGATGTATATCAGAAAGATGTCCACCCATGCTAATGACCAGGGCTTGCTTATTCATTTCTTCCAGGATAGTTTAACCGGTGCTGCTTTGAAGTGGTATATGGGTTTGGGCAGTAGCAATATCCGCACCTTCAATAATTTGGGTGAAGCTTTTATCAAGCAGTATAAGTATAATATGTTTATGGCACTTGACCGTGACCAATTGAGAGTGATGGCTCAGAAGGATAAGGAGTCATTCAAAGAGTATACATAGCATTGGCGCGAGA
Source organism: Vicia faba (assembly GCA_948472305.1). Lineage (NCBI taxonomy): Eukaryota > Viridiplantae > Streptophyta > Magnoliopsida > Fabales > Fabaceae > Vicia > Vicia faba. The sequence goes on from OX451739.1 coordinate 1,324,643,493, forward strand.
TTGCTGCCCAGGTGGTACCCCCGATGGGAGAGCAAGAGATGACCAAGGTCTTCCTGAAAACCCTTGGATCATTTTATTATGAAAGGATGGTTGCCAGTGCACCGAGTGATTTCACTGAGATGGTAAGTATGGATGTTCGCCTGGAAAAATCTGTCAGGGAAGGACGCTTAACAAAAGACACAGGAACAAAGAAATCATCATATCGATTTTCTAGAAAGAAATAAAGTGAAATGAATACTTTCGTTGAGGAAAGAAAGTTTAGACCTCTGAGAAGACATCATCGGCACCAACAATAGGTTGCTTCTGTAACTCCAGTCGTCAATATAGCTCTGACTGTTGTTGCTTATTAGAGACCACCTCCCTAAGGAAATCAAGGGAAAGGTTAGATGAGATAAGCTTTTGACCCTATTCCAATAAGTTATGCAGAGTTGTTTCCAGCTTTGATTCAGAAGAAATTGGTGCAGACTAGGCCTCCCCTCGCTATACCTTCACCTTTACCATGGTATTATAAGGCGGATCAGACTTAAGCTTTCCATCAAGGAGCCCTAGGACACAAAATAGAAAATTGTTATCCCTTGAAGTCCGAAGTGCGGAAGATGGTGAGATCTGGCTTCCTATCTTTTAAAGATGTGGGTCTTAATTTGAAAGATAATACACTACCCAAACACGAAGGTTGAAATGCCGTAAATATGGTTGCTGGTTGTCCTAGGGACTTTTGGATTTTTGATATCAACCTAGTAAGAGGGGATCTAGTGAAGATGCATGTTGATCACTGTGAATTCAGATATTATACACATGATTATGCCGGTTGTAGTATTTGCAGTACAATTATCCATGGATGTGATAAGGTGAGAGCTGATCTTCAAGAAATGATGGATGGAGGTCTTATCCACATAATCCGGCCAAAGGCTGAATATGAAGAAGACATGAATATGGTTTACGGATGTCCCGATGAATTTCAGATTTTTGATGTGAATTACATGAATGATGATCTGGTACAACTACACGCTACATTTTGTCATATGAATGGCCAAGAAGAACATCATTATGGGTCCTATCAGATCTGCTACATGGATTCTCGTGGTTGTTCTATTGTAAGAAGAGGTGTTCAATTGTTGTTAGATAATGGTACTATCAAAGTCACATGCAATAGAGATGATTACAATGGAGTTGACGTGATTGAGGATTACTTAGTTGAGGCCATGTCTGATGATGTATATGTTTCTGCTGATGAGTTCTTTTCTTCTGATGAAGGTATGTTCTCCAATAATAATTATGTGATGCCTAAATATTCTGAATAAGGGGTGAAGGTTATTGTGCCATGTTTTGGTGTTCCCGCTCCTATAGAGATTGAGTACCATAGCAAGCCTGTTGTTGCTCCTGTGGTTATTTATCTTCCTGGCCCTGTCGAATATGAATCAAATAAAGTTATTCCTTATAAGTACAATGCAACTATCCTGGAAGATGGTGTGGAAATTCCAATCCAACCTTTGTCCCATGTCGAGAATATTTTGAAGCTAGTCTAGTAACCCTCATTGGTCGTGTCTTCGCCCCTACCTTTCAAGGGGATGTCGATTCTGATAAAGAAGTTGTTGAGAATATTGAACCTAAGAAAATGATAGGAGGATCTAATGGCACTGCCTTGGAAAAATATGTGGATGACTTCTTGAAAATCATCAAGATGAGTGATTATAAGATTGTGGATCAGTTGTTGCAAACTCCTTCTATGATTTACATTCTAGCCTTACTAATGAACTCTTCTGCTCATCGGGAATCTCTGATGAGAGTGTTGGATCAAGCTTTCGTTGAAAGTGACATGTCTCTGGATCAGTTCAACAGTGTTGTGGGGAATATTACATCTTGTAATAATCTGAGCTTGTGTGATGACGAGTTTCTCGATGAAGGAAGAAACCATAATGTGGCTTTCTATATTTACATGGATTATAAGAATGAATATTTGTCTAATGTGCTGATTGACAATGGGTTTTATTTGAATGTCATACCAAGAAGTAAACTCATGAAGCTTAAGTACCAGGGAGCTCCCATGCGCCCAAGTGGCATTATAGAGAAAGCATTTGATGGTTCGAGGAAGTCTGTCATCGGAAAAGTATATTTTCCTATTCACATAGGTTCACACTTATTCCAGATTACTTTCCAGGTTATGGATATTGTTCCCGTATATAACTGTTTATTGGGACGACCGTGGATCCATGAAGAAGGAGTTGTTACTTCAACCTTGCACCAGAAGCTTAAATTTGTTCGTAAAGGGAAGGTGGTCATCATGAACGGTGAGCAAGCTCTGTTGATATCTCATTTGTCTTCTTTTAGCATTGTAGAAGCTGACAAAACCATTGTTGGAACTCAGTTCCAAGCTTTTTCCATTGATAATATAAGGAAAAATGAGAATTACATCACCTCGTTTAAGGATGCACATCAGGTAGTGTAGAAAGGCCCTATCAAGGTGTGAGGGCAGGTTATTAATCCTCATGTGAACAGAAATGTCACCGGTTTGGGTTTCTCCATGAAGAAAGAAGTCGTGAAGTCAAAGTCCAGTCGGAGTAAATATCAAGACATCTTCCGCAGTGCAGGATATATTCATCCAACTACTCCAAGGATCAATGATATTCTCAAAGGTGAATCAAAGCGAGAGATACCAAATTTTGTGTCGCAGGGAGTCAGAGTCCAGAATTGGGTCACTATTAATATTCCTTCTTGCATTCACATTTTAAATTAATTTGTTTTTTGATTAGTCTTTTCAAAAATATTTCATTCTGCCTAAGGTGAAATTATTGATGTTGTGTGGGCATATCTTGTTGTTTTGATTTTTAAAATCATTAATAAAAATTGTTTTTGATTCCCAAATTATGTCTTTATTTTCTTTTCTTTTTTGGAAAATGGTAATCATAAAAATCCTTTCGAAATAAATAATAACTATAAATAAATCTGCATAATCACTTGTTACATGTGTCAGTTTCTAAAAATCAATCATAAATCACATGTGCAGATTAATTAAAAAACCCGTTGAGTACAATGACCATGCACCATCTCCTAACTTTGAATATCCTATCTATGTAGCCGAAGAAAAATAATATGATGAAATCTCAGAAGAGGTTTCACGGTTGCTTGAGCATGAGGAAAGTACCATTCAGCCATATAAAGAGTCGTTGGAGATGATTAATTTGGGTTCAGAGGAAGATCCAAAGGAAGTCAAGATTGAAGCATTGCTTTGTCCCGATGTGAAGAGCAGGTTGATTGAATTGTTGGAAGAGTATGTGGATATCTTTTCTTGGTCTTATCAAGATAGGGCTGGTTTAAATACTGATATTGTCGAACATTATTTGCCACTAAAGCCAGAATGTCCACCAATCAAGCAGAAGTTGCAAAGATCTCACCGTGATATGCTAGTGAAAATTAAAGAAGAAGTTTTAAAGCAGATTGAAACCGGTTTTCTTGTGACATCAGTGTACCCTCAGTGGATTTCCAATATTGTTCCAGTACCAAAGAAAAATGGAAAAGTTCGCATGTGCGTTGATTATAGAGATTTAAATAAAGCTAGTACAAAATATGACTTTACATTACCACATATTGATATGTTGGTTGATAGTACAACAAAACTCAAAGTGTTTTCGTTCATGGACAGATTTTCCGAATATAATCAAATCAGAGTGAATCCTGAAGACATGGAAAAAACAACGTTTATCACACCCTGGGGAATATTCTTTTACAGAGTAATGCCCTTCGGGTTGAAGAACGCTGATGCAACACACCAGAGGGCTATGTCAACCCTATTCCATGATCTGATGCATAAGGAAATTGAGGTATATATTGATGATATGATTTCCAAATCTTAGACTGAGGAAGGGTATATAGAAGATTTGTTGAAACTGTTTCAGCATTTAAGGAAGTATCATCTCCGCATGAATCCAAATAAGTGCACTTTTGGTGTTCGTTCAAGAAAATTGGTAGGTTTCATTGTCAGCCAAAAAGGAATTAAAGTTGATCCTGATAAAGTTAAAACAATTCAAGAAATTCCTGCACCGAGAACTGAAAAGAAAGTTAGAGGCTTCCTTGGATGTTTACATTACATTTCCAGATTCATTTCCCACATGACTGCAATATGTAAACTGATCTTTAAGTTATTAAAGAAAGATCAAGGTTGTATGTAGACAGACGATTGCCAAAGGGCATTTGAAAGTATTAAAGAGTATCTGCTTGAACCTCCTATCTTGCTCCCTCCTGTTGAAGGAAGACCATTGATTATGTATATGGCCGTATTAGATAATTTTATGGGTTCTATTTTGGGACAACGAGATGAAACATCAAGAAAAGAATATGACATTTATTATCTCAGCAAAAAATTTATCGAATGTGAGTCACGATATTCTATGTTGGAAAAAACATGATGTGCTTTGGTCTGGGCGGTATAATGATTGCAACAATATATGTTGAATCATGCCACTTGGTTGATTTCCAAAATGGATTTGATTAAGTATATTTTTGAAAATCCTGCTTTTACAAGAAGAATTTCCCGTTGGCAGATGTTGTTGTCTGGATATGACATTGAATACCATACTCAAAAAGCTATAGAAAGCAGTGTGTTGGAATATTATCTTGCTCTCCAACCATTTTATGATTATTAGTCTATTAAATATGATTTCCCTGATGAGAATGTGATGTATTTGAAAGTAAAATATTGTGATGAACCTTTTCTCGAGGAAGGTCCTAATCCTGAATCCCGGTGGGGTATGGTGTTTGACGGGGCTGTAAATGCTTATGGAAAAGGAATTGGTGTCATGATTATCACTCCCCATGGGTCACATATCCCTTTTACTACAAGGTTGGCATTTGATTTTACCAATAATATGGTAGAGTATGAAGCTTGTATCATGGGTATTGAAGAGGCTATAGATCTCAGAATCAAAATTCTAGATGTATATGGCAATTTAGCTTTGGCAATAAATTAAATTAAAGGAGAATGGGATACTCGCCACGTTGGCTTGATTCCCTACAAATATTATGCTAGAGGATTATTACCTTTCTTTATTAAAGTTGAATTTCATCATATTCCTAGAGATGAGAATAATATGACATATGCTTTAGCCACATTGACTTCTATGTACCAAGTAAATGCTTCGAACGATGAACCTCAAATCACAGTTCAACGTCTGGATAGGCCGACTCATGTGTTTGCGACAGAGGGAATGTCAGACGAAAAACCTTGGTATTATGATATCAAAAACTTTCTCTAGACTCAAGAATACCTAGTTGGTGCATCAAATAAAGATAAAAAGACATTGAGAAGGTTGGCAGGAAGCTTTTTCCTCAACGAAGACATGTTATACAAACGAAATTATGACATGGTCTTGCTCAGATGTGTGGATAGACACGAAGAAGACATGTTGATGAATGAGATCCATGAAGGTTCCTTTGGTATCCATGCCAATGAACATTCAATGGCAAAGAAGATGCTCAGGGAAAGTTATTATTGGCTGATAATGGAATCTGACTATTACAAATTTGCAAAGAAGTGCCATAAGATTTATGCTGACAAGATTCATGTGCCTCCAACGCTTCTCAATGTTATTTCTTCCCTGTGGCCATTTTCTATGTGGGGTATTGATATGATTGGAATTATTGAACCCAAGGCATCAAATAGACATTGTTTCATCTTGGTGGCAATTGACTACTTCACCAAATGGGTGGAAGCAGCTTCCTATGCTAATGTCACCAAGCAGGTGGTGGTACGTTTTATCAAGAATAATCTCATATGTCGGTATAGTGTGCCAAGTAGGATTATCACTGATAACAGCTTGAATCTGAATAACAAGATGATGACAGAACTTTGTGAAGAATTCAAGATTGTCCATCACAATTTTTCTCCTTACAAACCTAAGATGAATGAGGTTGTTGAAGCGGCTAACAAAAACATTAAAAAGATCATCCAGAAGATGGTTGTTACCTATAAGGACTGGCATGAGATGCTTCCCTTTGCTCTGCATGGGTATCTTACATCCATCTGCACTTCAATAGGGGAAACTACATTCTCTCGTGTGTATGGTATCGAAGCATTTCTCCTCGTCGAAGTTGAGATTCCCTCTTTGCGTGTAATAATGGAAACCAAATTAATAGAGGTTGAATGAGTCCAGAACAGGTTTGACCAATTGAATTTGATGGAAGAAAAAAGGATGACGACTTTGTGTCATGGTAACTGTTGTACCCAAAAATTTTCCCTCCCATCTTTCAAGACAAGTTGATTCAAGTTACCTCCTCATGCTCTTAAGGTTATCAAGTATTTTAGACTACTCAAGAATGATCAGATGAGTCCTCCTCCTAAGCAGTTGCCTATAACTAGGGTTTTAGTTTTCTCAAAGGAAATTGAGCTTCTAATGTCTCAAATGAGTTTCATAGTTCCTCATATGCTTCAAAGAATCCTCATATCATGTTTTAAGCCCTGCATCACAAATTTGCTCAGTCAATTGCTCAGATGATTGAAAATCAACTATGTTAGGTAAAAAGTCAATTGTGGTCAACATATAGTCAAACTTCCAGATTTTTTGTTGTTGTACCCCAAAATTTTCCCTCTCACTTATCAAGAATTTGCTCACAAGATCTCCTTAGCTCAAGACTGCACTAGGGTTTGATCAGCTCAAGACACCTCCTTAAGCACTGATGACCAAAATTAGGGTTTGAGTTTGCACAAGTATTTTTGAACTTCCAATGCCCCATATTATTTTCATGGATCATTATGGACCCCCAAGATTACTCATGTCACGTTTCAAGCCTTGGATCACATTTTTGCTCAGTCAATTGAGCAATTGACCTAAAAATCAGCTGTATTGGGGAAAAAGTCAACCATGGCCAATTTAAAGTCAAACTTCATAATTTTTTATCGACATCAACATTTTAAACTCATATGTATCATTTGATCAAGTTTGGACCACAACTCCTCAAGAAATTTGATCAAATCCCCAAAAGGGCAAAATGGTAAAAATTAGGGTTTTGACTGAGAAAGGACAATTTCTGATTTTTGACCTAGAAAATGATCAATTGGTTCAAGGCATGATCTAAAGAGTCCAATTGCATCATTTTGACCTAATTACATGGCTCAAAACATTGCGAGTCCATTGGATTGACAAATGAATTTTTTAATCAATTGATCAAAAGTCAACTGTATACTGAAAAGTCAAACTTTAACTTTTTGGTCAAATTCAAGTGCCAAAGATCATAATTCATCAAAACATGCCAAAATATGAAACTTATTCATCAAGAAATCAAAAAGTCAAGATTTCATTTTTGAAAAGTCAAAATTTCTAAACTTAGAAATTTTTCTAAGTGTTGGAAATTTCATATTTTTTCACAACTTTGAACAAAATTTTCACCATAATGCAAGATGATTCAAGAGAAAATTCCAACATGAAAGTTGTAGATCTCCATGAAATCTAAAACTTTGGTTTACACAACTCTTTCCAAAAATGCTTGGATCTCAAGTTATAATTTTATGAACATGTGGTCATGAAACTAAACACTTATTGAAAATTTGTCCTAATTTGGTCAGGATTTTAACCCAACTTCATGTCACTTTTTCATATAGTTCCAAGGGGAATCTTAAAAATCAATTCAAAGTGGGTTGTATAGCACATTTCAAGCTTTCCAAAATGTCCAATAACTCCTTGAGATCATTCTTGAGTAGGGAGAATCGAAGAGATGAAGTTAGGGTTTTATCACTTTTATTACAAGTCATTTTAGTGATGAACAAAATTCAAATTCAAACCATGCTGCATAAACACTACTTTGCAGGCCTCAAACTTGTTAGGCACTCCATAATTAATGGTTTACACAGCTATTGGAGGCCTCACTTCAAGCATTCAATGCATTGACATGCTTTATATCCATTTTTGGAAGAAAGGTCACATTGCCATTTTGATAAAGTGACTTTTTGTACAAAACTTGTTCTTGAGCCTTGCACTTGTTCTCTTCTGATCAAACAAGTCCTATAACTCATGAGAAATGTTTCAAACACTTACAATCACCCATCCCATGCTTGTACCTCTTCTTGAAACTTGTTTCCCTCTTTTCTTCAAAATCAAGTAACCTAGCCAAAAGCTAAGAACTTGTACTTCTGACTTGCCAAGGCACTCAAACACTTTTGTTTATACATACACAAACTATTTGCACCAAAGACACGAATGCTCAAGCCTTGAAAGAACCTAGAAATCAGAATCATATTTCACACTTCCATTTTCATACAAACTGACCAAAAACTTGAAACTCATAATCTACTCGTGCGTTTCTTGGCCTTTTGGTTTCTAAAGTTTCTAAACATCACATAGAATCAATCCCACACCCTATTACAAAACTGTAACACCATTAACACCATCCTCTATTTTCAAAAACTCAACTCTGCATATTTACTTCTCCAGACCATTTCAGCCATCCATTGTTCAAGCTAATCATTGCATTAGCTTCCTAGGACCTCAAGGAAGCTAACCTGATCATCACCATCACTTGAAACAAGCTCAAACTCAAAACACGATTTCCAATTTTTAGGTATGTTTTCTCAACTTGGAACTCTTCATACAGGCATCATCAATAGTTTATTTGTGAACAAAACATATAGATATCATTGCCCTAAAGCTAACCATGTCCATAGTTTCCATTAATTTTGCTTGAGCTTAGAGAATTTTGAAACTAAAATTTCTGAGATTTTTAGGGTTCATATTAGGGCCATTAAAATTCATGCTTATCTTTGATCTATTGTTTTAATGCTTTACATTTCTGAAATCGCGAGACAATTTGCTACAAGTTTCATGTTTACAGTTTTCATTTTTGATGAGAAATGAGGAAGTTACAGTTGGTCTGGCTGGAGGTTGAAGATGAAGTCATCAGGGCGCGTTTTGCCTTACATATTTATTGTTTTGCTTATGTTAACGGATATATAGCCAGCCCAGTGGTAGAAGCGCGCGCCTGTAACCTTTGGGACCTGGGTTCGAGCCGCAGTGGTACCCTTTTGCATTTTTTACACATTTTCCATTTCTGACTTTCATTTTTGCAGGCGCTGGGCCTTCCTTTGGGCCTATATGTTTTTTTTTGTTGCTGACCTCCCTGTTGACTAATGGCACTCCTGGCCCAGTTTATTTTTATTTTCTTATTTTTATTTCTTTTGTTTTCTTAATTATTTTTTTTACTAATATTAAAAATCATTAAAAATATAAAAAAAAATAGATTTTTATTTTAACTTGGTTTATTTTATTTTCTCACAAAAAAATATTTTATTTAACTATACATTATTTATTTTTATTAACTAGTCTTGTAAATTAAATTAAAACTATGTTAGTATTTATTTTTCTTTTCACACCTATATATATATATATATATATATATATATATATATATATATATATATATATATATATATATATATATATATATATATATATATATATATATATATATATATATATATATATATATATATATATATATATATATATATATATATATATATATATATATATATATATATATATATATATATATATATATATATATATATATATATATATATATATATATATATATATATATATATATATTAAAAAAGACCAAAAATATTTTATAATACTATAAATATTTTCAAGACAAAATACCAAAAAATACTTTTTCTAAACTTATTTTATTCCAATCAACTAAATAGAATTAGGGTTTTTATTCAAAATCTTTTATTAATAAATTTAAATTTAATTAATTATTTTCTTTAATTAATTAGGTTAAGACAATTCCCCTTTTTCTCATGAAAACCAAACAAATATCCATTCACCTTTACATTTTGCATTTTTGTACATTTATTCTTTTTTGCACATTATATTCATTTAATTCCTTGTACATTAATACCTATTCAATATGGTTGTAATAGACTAACTAGGTTTACATTCTTTCAATCCCCATTCAATTTGTACACCCCCTCCCCACAAATGTTGTAATAGCGTAGTAACTTAAAATTTCACAATTTATCACTTTTATATTTAACATGTTAGTAATTAGGGTTTTGTGATACGGTGGGCGAACTGACTTGGATCGTTTGCATTTGATCGCAATTGTGCGGTTAGCAAGAGTCTCCACCAACTTTTCTTTTATCCAAAAGGAAAGGTAAAAAAGCACAGGAAAAACCTTTCGAGATTATTTCTTGAGTTCGGGGGGTAGATTATGAAAAGGGAAGGTGTTAGCACCCTTTTCATCCATGGTTTTCCATGAGCTCTTAGTTACTCGCTAGATCACTTGCTTTTGTTTGAATGTGCTTGTAGTGTGTTTTTTGAAAGTATTTTGAAAATGTCTTTGCAATGGTTCTCGTCTCTATAAGAACGCATACAAAGTGTTGTTTAAAAAAAAATAGTTCAAAGAGGTGTTTGTGTATTGTGTTTTTTGAAGGTGATTTTGAACATATATCTTTGTAATGGTTCTCGTCTCTATAAGAACGTATACAAAAAATTTTTGTCTTTTGAAAAAGGTTTTAATGTGAAAGTATTGGTGTAAAATGTTTGGTTGTGATCAAGCAAGCAATTAAGAGCGAATATATGTACTCGAAAGGTCTTAAATGTTCTTTTCTTCCTCCTTTAGATGTTGCTATCTTACCATTGATTTGGTAAGAAGCCCATCGTTGGATGTGAAGGGGCAGGCACTGGATGTTTGTATAGTCATATAAGGCAACTTGTGAGATGCTTTAGCAATTTTTGTAAGGGACTAAATCTTTTTATCGAAGGCAACATCAAGGGACATCGAGGGACTACGATCTTTTCTATCGAAGGGTCTTTGCTAAAGCGTCCCATATTTGAGGGACATGACTGTATTTCCAAGGCGACGGGCGAGGTTACCCTAGGGGTGCCCGTGTGAAAAAGTGTGTTTGTTTCAATTTATTTTGTCTTTAAAATTAGGTTATCTAGCGATTGATTTTGAATCTTACCATGCACGCCAATTTACTATACAGTATAAGGAAAACAGTAAATTGTGGAAATTAAAATTCTACGCTATTACAGAGTTTTCGGGAATGAGGTACATATTTACACATGGGGATGGATTAATACAATTAAATGTCAAAATAGGCAAACAATACAACCAAATTGAATCGAGAAAATAATCGAAATTATAACAAAGTTAAAAATTAATTAACAAAGTAAAATAAGGAAATAAAACTCTTAACATTTTCTATTTGAAACGCTTGAAAAGAAAAATAGAAAAAAATCTATTCTATTAAATAGCTAAAGAATTAAATCAAATGCATGTATTTTTTTTTAGGGTTTTTGTTTTTTTAAGAAATTAAATAAACAAATTAAGACTAAAAATACAAAAATTGAATTAGTAAAAATATTTACAAATTTTTTCCTAACTTAAATTAGAACTAAGAACTAAATTTAATTAAGAAAATTAATTAACAAAAATTTAGGAGTTATTAAAATAATGGAGATAAGCAAATGTTAAAACAAAACAAAAATGGAGGGGTGGTATTAAACTGAAATATGGGTGAGTGAAGAGACAAAGGCGCTGGACCTGCCAGGAGAGGCCCATAAGTTAGTTTTTTGTTGCATTTGTTCAGACTCTAAAAAAAACTACGTTGGGCTCTAGAGACCGGTCCGGATTGAGGCCCAAGAGAGGAACATGCAAGGGATATTGAAACAAAAAAACCCTAATCATTTGGGGAATGGTTGCGGATGGCTTCATCTCTCTCTCAATTTGTTATCTCTCTCTTTCTCTCTGTGAATCTCTTCATTCCCTCATCACTGTTTCTCTTACCGATTCAACAATAAATTTCCAATCTTTTATTCTTCTCAGTAACATTATTAATGTTCATCACATCCTCTTCAAACAGAGGCTAGAAAAGCTGTTGCGACGGAAACTACTATGGTAGGTTAGGGCTTTTGGAGGCGTAGCGGGCTATTACTCAGCAGGGAGGGACAATGTCGAAGGTAAGCGAGAAGAGATGTATGGATTCAGTGGATATTGTTGCGAATCTAAAGGTTGGAGAAGAAGGTTGAGGTAAACAACACCATACCCTCTAATAATGAGTTTTTGTAACTTTTGAATTGCTAAGTGTCTAGTTTGATTTGTTCAATTGAGCAACACTCAAGAAGGTAATTCCAGCACAACACCTCAGCTTTAGGGAATACTAAATCAATATCAGTCTCCCTTTGAGCTTTTCATTGGTGTCAAAATCCGATTTAAAAAAGATGGGTTCTTGAAGCATACAACAGATAATGATATATATAAGGTAAAAAAGGTCTTCAAACTCTTCATCTCACAGTAAAAAAAAAACTTTATCCTACTGAAATGAGATCTACTGATAAACTGATATACAATGTAGGCCAAGTTGAAGCTCCCAACTAAAATATTCAAAAAAACAGTGGAGCTATATTACCTGAAAGAAATCCCAACTGCTTGATTTAAGTAAGTTCACTTCTTGTTCTTTATGCTTTCTTGATTATTACTGCGAGTCTGTGAACCTTGAAGTGTTGCATTCTATCTCTGTTGATTTATTGCAAAGCTGCAAGGTTGATGAAAGTGGTGTAGAAGTTATCATGAAATTGCAGGTATGATGTTGTTTGAGTGTTGTGAGATGGATTGGTGGTTGTAAGGTGAGTGTTAAAATCAGTTTTCCGGTTTATGGAGTGATGTTGCAGAATGATAGTGTGGAAGTATGAAGGTTTTAAGGTTGATTTGAGCAGAGGGGGTATTACAATGAGGTTGCTATAGGTTTGTTGATAGTTGTTGAGAGTTGTAACCAATTCTGTTTGAAGTGAAAGTTATGGTTTTTGTTATCTTTTGCTGGTTCTGTTATCTTGGTTTTATATCCTGACTTATGGTTTTTTGTGCTGTGATTTGTAGCTTGTTGGTTTTTTTTATTATCCTCTCTCCCCTGGTTTTTATGGAACAGTTTCTTGGTTCTCTCAAAACAAAAATGGAAAAATGGGGGGAAATATATGAGGTTTGAATTGCTTTTGGAATGCCGACTTTGGTCTATTGAGATGCAAGTTTTAAGTTGCCTTTTTTGTGCAATACTTGGGCTGAGTTTGGACAGGGCTGACCTTGGCATTTTGCAGGGTTTTGGACTGTATTATTTAGTTGTTCATGCAACAGGTTTTGGCAGATTTGGGCAAGGCTTTGCAATACTGGTTTTTGGGGCTGTTTTTCCAGTTTGTTTTGGACTATTTAGATGTATTTTTGGATAGGTTAGCAGGTTTTGGCATCTTCTGTTTTGTTTGAAGCCATTTTGGACTGTTGGAGCAGGGCTGTTTTATAGGCTAGATGATATCTTTCTGTCCCTTTCTCTTTTCTCTTTCATCTTTTCATGATGCAAACTGTTTTGCCTTTCTTAAAAACTCTGAAGGATTTTGCATTTTAGGAACATGATGACATAAGGACCAGGAATCAATGCTAGCTTACATTTGACTGATGTTGTGCTATTTTATTTATGCTGCTTGCATAGCAGCTTGTTGCTGCCCTGTTTTGTTTTTGATTTGTTCTGCCTCTACTGCTATTTGCAGCCTTGCTCTATGTATGCTTGCTGTTTTGGGTGTTTTGCAGCTTGGTTGCAAATTTGCTTTGCTATTTTGTGTTATGTTGCATCTGCTATTTGCAACCTTGTTTTGTTTGCCATTTTGCTGCTGTTGGCTTTTGTTTACAGCCTGATTTTGTTTGCCATTTTGCTGTTTGCAGCGCAGCTGCTGTATCTATTGTTTGTAGTCTAGCTGATGTATCTGCTGATTGCAGTCTTGTTTTGTTTACATTGTTTGCAGTTTGACTTTTTTTTGTAATGTTTGCAAACTTCTTTTTTCCCTTTTCTGAACCAAAAGATCAAAATTTTGTGATTTGCAAAAGTAGGAGATAGACCATGATTAAGTACAAAACCTTTTATTTTTGATTCCAAATGCAAAATCCTAATGATGAGTTAAAACTTGCTTTAATCATCAATTCTTTCTTGAATTTTCACGATGCTTGCTAACTTTTCCTTTCTTGTTTCATGGGCACGAGGCGTGGATGCAAATGAAGATTGGATTGATTCCTTGAAGATAAAACAACAGAGACTTGAAGAAACAAAATAAATGTTCTCTCTTTGTAGACAAAAAAACTTGTAGTTTTTTTGTAACAAAACAAAAACTTGTAAATTCTTCCATTTGTAATGTAATAAATATAAAACCTTGAATAAATTTGATGTAATGAAGTTTATTGTTCAAGACTTAAATTTATTTAAACTTTTCAATTTTCAATTGGATTTTTAGGATTAAAACATCTTGGTTTGGTAACTTGGATTTCAAGCAATCACAAAATGATCAAGTAACCAATGCGCCTTGTACTCCTATCAAACTTCTAAACAAAATAAATGTTTAAAAATTCAATTCTAACTTGGTTAACTCAATCCCAAAGCCATGGTCATCTAAACGACAGTCTTAATGTTCGCCTCTTATCTACACCAAATTTGCATTCAAAATGAAACTCGCACGCCATGCTTGATAAAAAATGGAACTTCATTGCCAAATAATCATGCTTTGAGAACCATCATCAACCTTTACAAATTTCAAGATCAATGATGATTAAGAACACTTTGAAATCAAACAAATGACTTGCGATGATTCGATAACTTTCAAAGTCTTCCAAACATAATTTTCTTTTGATCTTTGAAGATAAAGTCATGAGAGACATCGCTTATGACCATGCACAAAAATAATCGTATCAAGATATTGTAAATTGAGGAAATCACAATTCTTAGAAATCAGACGACATCTACTTAAAATTAGGTCAAAGCTCATGACACGACTTCTAACGTATTCGAATTTTGGTGACCTTCTACATGTAACCAGCTCTTGATTTGTGAAGATAAAATGGAGATGACATCGAGAAGAATCGTACGCAAAAGGAACTGCTAAAAAATATCGAAAAATGAAGCAAATCATAATCGCTTGAACTCGGTCTCACAAAAGGTCAGTTTTTGGGTTAATGGAGTCATTTTCAGTCGTCTGAACCATTGACTAAGCAAACTTGTAACGCGAGGTTCGACACTCGGCATAAACATCCTTGAGGAGACATGAAGATCTATGAAGACCATTTGAAACCTTGAAGAATCAGTTTTATTTGAGAAATATCAAACCCTAACTGTTGACTTACTGCCTAGGAAGAGAATCTGTCTGATCAAACTTCTGAGCCAAATTGAGTATTCGAGAAGACCTAGGATAGTATCTTGAATTAAAATGAGAGGGAAAATTTTGGGGTAGAATAGCTGCCCCTGTTCAATCTTCTTAAACTTGAAAAGTGAGATCGATATGTTTGTCGTTCGTAGCTTGAAAGTGGAAGATGATTGAACACTAGAGTGCCCAGAAATTTACACTCGATGATGTGGTGGTTGATTGCATAGGGAATGGGCTTAAAAGATGCCATTTGGAGAGATAATGGAAAGTTGTTGGAAATGGGCTTAAAGATGCCATTCGAAGGTGGTCGGCGACAGAAAACAGACCAAGTCTAAGCTTGACTTCAATTGGGGAAATATGAAATCTAACGTATCTAGTCAGGTCCAGGTCTTATAGGGTTGTAAATTGTTGTCTGGAGATAGGGGAGAAGGAACCTGGGTAGTAGGGATACTTCGAAGGGAAATCCTGGATCCAAATGAGTATCAGGATGACATCCGTATCAGGAGCATATCTGAACTGTATCTGAAAGCTGAATCTGAATGAGTACCAGAATGGAATCCGTATCTGGAGCGTATCTGAACTGTATCAAAAGTTGAATCTGAATGATTATCAGGATGACATCCGTGTCTGGAACGTATCTGAACTGTATCTAGAAGCTAAATCTGAATGAGTATTAGGATGGCATCCGTGTCTAAAGCATATTTGAACTGTATTAAAAGTGGAATCTGAATGAGTATTAGGATGGCATCCGTGTCTGGAGTGTATCTGAATTGTATCGAGAAGCTAAATCTGAATGAGTACCAGGATGGCATCCGTGTCTGGAACGTATCTGAACTGTATCTGAAAGCTGAATTTGAATGAGTACCAGAATGGCATTCGTGTCTGGAGCGTATCTGAACTGTATCTAAAAGCTGAATTTGAATGATTACCAGAATGGCATCAGTATCTGGAGCGTATCTAAACTGCATCTGAAAGCTAAATCTGAATGAGTACCAGAATGACATCCATGTATGAAGCGTATCTGAAAGCTGAATCTGAATGAGTACCAGAATGGCATCCTTATCTGGAGCGTATCTAAATTGTATCTGAAAGCTGAATTTGAATGAGTACCAGAATGGCATCCGTATCTGGAGTGTATCTGAACTGTATCTGAAAGCTGAATATGAATGAGTACCAGAATGGCATCCGTATTTGGAGCGTATCTGAACTGTATCAGAAAGCTCAGCTGATCGTATAGCCAAATGTCTTTGGGCCTGTTTCAAGTATAAATCTCTGATTTATTGGTGATAGTCATTGATTAACCTTATTCTACAAAGGGTAAAACGTTAGCTATATGCAATGTCATGATGTATGAAATGCATGGTATAATGATATTGTGATATATGCATTTGTGTCATTGATGTTTATGATATATGGACGTGACTTATGCGCATGTGAGCCAATCTGTTGTAGTGCTGTTAGATTATGGAAAATAAATCCTTGACTGCTGCTGGGAATGTAAAGTGTAAGTCTTCATGTTGGTGAAGTTGAAGTGTTGATGAGTTTCCGCTTAGAGAAATAAACTCTGTTTTAAGGAAAACATCGTGGTGCTTGTGAAATCCTGTTGGGGAATCCCGAGAAATTTGGCGACTTCTACCAGGGAGTGATAATTGGAAGTTTTGTTCCGCTGGGGATTAAACTGCACACTGTGGGGGATTTTACGGAGAACTTAGAGAGATTTCCTTATCTCTTAAAGCCATCGGTGATTGTCTTTTTATTTTGTTCATTTGTAAACAATAATTATGTTCAAATGCATATGTTCAAAAATAAATCATTGGACGTTTTTGCAAACAAAACATAAGAGTAAAGAAAACAGATAATTTTTGCACTTTCAAAGGGATATCTTTGTATTGACTTTGAGTAAGTATTTTTGTACAATGTGACAAACACTCTAGTAAGAGAATGCCGTTATAAAAAATGAAAATTTGATACAAAGAAAAGATAGCTATGTGAAATAATCCCATGGGATTCCCATTCTGCTATAGCCTTCATATCTCCGAGCATATTGTCTATTTGTTGCCTCGTCCGAAGATGATTAAATTGATCAAAACCTCTGAGTTTGTCAGTGGAAACCAAAGGTTGTCCGTAAAGTGATCCAACGGGACATAATCATAAGCTTTAATTCCCTAACTTTTTCCTGGACCGCCCTTTCCGGTTTTCAGTCCACCGGGATACCCTTTTTTACCCAAGTCGCCCTTTCGGGTTTTCAACTTGTTAGGTGTACAGATTTTTTTTGTTTTATCCCTAATTTTTGCCCGAACCTTTTTGGTTCGCCGGGATGCCCTTATTTTGCCTAGGTGTGTCAACCTAGCGGGTCTCTTATGCGTAGTATCTTTTGACTATGTCCGTGTTCACAAGGTGTGGCAGGTCGTCGCCATCCATGGTGGTTAAGATCATTGCTCCACCAGAGAATATGCTTTTGATTACAAATGGTCCTTCGTATGTAGGAGTCCATTTGCCCCTGGGATCACCTTGCAGCAGTATGATGCGCTTGATCACCAGATTCCCAACTTGATACACTTGTCGTCTGACCTTTTTGTTGAAAGCCTTAATCATCCGTTTTTGATACATTTGACTATGACATACAATAGTAAGCCTTTTATCATCAATCAAGTTCAATTGATCAAGTCGAGTCTGGATCCAATCTTCTTCGTTCATCCCTGCATCCTTCATGATTCTCAGAGAGGGGATCTGGACCTCAATAGGCAAGACAACCTCCATGCCGTATACCAGAGAATAGGGTGTTGCCCCGGTTGATGTGCGAGCTGTGGTACGATACCCGTGGAAAGCGAATGGTAGCATTTCATGCCAGTCTTTGTAGGTGACTGTCATTTTCTGTATGATTTTTTTGATATTCTTATTTGCAGCTTCAACAACACCATTCATCTTTGGCCGGTAAGGGGAAGAATTGTGATGCTGGATCTTGAATTGCTCGCACAGGGCGGTGATAATAGTATTGTTTAGATTCGTACCATTGTCTATGATGATTCTCTCCAGGATACCATACCGGAAGATGAGATTCTGTTTAATGAACTAGGCGACAACATTCTTGGTAACGGAAGCGAAGAAAGCTACCTCAACCCATTTTGTAAAATAATCAATAACCACTAAGATGAAGCGGTGTCCATTAGAGGCCGTTGGTTTTATTTCCCCAATCATATCGATGCCCCATATAGCAAAGGGCCAAGGAGCCGTCAAGACATTCATAGGAACCAGAGGTACGTGCACCTTGTCAGCATAAATCTGACACTTGTGGCAGGTTCGAGAGTGTTGATAGAAATCTGCTTCCATGGTAGACCAGTAATAGCCTGCCAGTAGGATCTTCTTTGCCATTGTATGCCCACTGTAATGGGTGCCAAAAGTGCCCTTATGTAGATCAACCATGATCTTTTCCGCTTCAACCTTGTCTACGCACCGAAGTAACACAAAGTCGTGGTTGCGTTTGTAGAGAATGCCATTACTAAGGAAGAATTTGGCAGATAATCTCTTTAAGAACTTCTTAACATTGACTGAAGCTCCTTCCATATATTCCTGAGCCTCGAGATACCTCTTTACTTCGTGAAACCAGGGCTGGTCCACTACTTCTTCAGTATTAATCTCGTGACAGTGAGCTGGTTCGTCCATTCATTCAATGGTGATCTGGGGAGCTTCGTTATCCCATTTAAGTTTAAACATGGATGACATTGTGGCTAGTGCGTCTGCTAGCTGATTTTCTTCTCGCTGGAAATGCTCGAAGGTAATCTCCTCAAAATGTGGGATCAATGTCAACACATGTTCTTTGTATGGGATAAGGTTGGGGTGTTTGGTGTCCCATTTCCCTTTGATCTGATTGATGACCAAGGCTGAATCTCCGAATACATTTAAGGACTTGATCCCCAAATCTATGGCAGCTTTGAGACCAAAAATGCACGCTTCGTATTCTGCCATTTTGTTTGTACAATTGAAGCAAAGTCTTGCCGTAAAGGGAGTATGACATCCTTTAGGAGATATAAGTACAACACCAATACCAATGCCAAGTGCGTTGGATGCCCCATAAAAGACCAGGGTCCATCGGGATCCTTGTTCAGGTCCGTCATATGGTCTGAGTTCATCACAGTTGTTTGCCAACACGATGTCTTCATCAGGGAATTCGAATTTCATGGACTGGTAGTCATCCACAGCTTGGTGAGCAAGGTGATCAACTAGTATACTGCCCTTTATTGCTTTCTGGGTAGTATACTATATGTCATATTCTGTCAGGATCATCTGCCATCTCGCTATTCTCCCAGAGAGGGCAGGTTTCTCGAAGATGTACTTTATTGGATCCATTTTAGATATCACCAAGGTAGTATGGGTCAATATATACTGTCTTAGCCGGCGAGCAGCCCATGCCAGAGTGCAACAAGTTTTCTCGAGCAGTGAATATCTTGTTTCACAATCGGTAAACTTTTTGCTCAGGTAATAAATAACATGCTCTTTTCCACCAGACTCGTTATGCTGCCCCAGCACACACCCCATTGAGTTTTCCAAAACAGTCAGATACATGATCAACGGTCTTCCTTCGACTGGTGGCACCAATATAGGAGGCTCTTGCAGGTACTCTTTGATTTTGTCAAAACCAGCTTGGCACTCGTCATTCCATTTGACTACTTGATCTTTCTTCAATAATTTGAAGATTGGTTCACAAGTAGCTGTTAGGTGAGAAATGAATCTGGCAATGTAGTTCAAACACCCCAAGAATCCTCTGACTTCCTTCTCAGTCGAGGAACATGAATCTCTTATATTTCTTTAACCTTGGCTTGATCCACCTTGATACCTTTGTTGCTGACGACAAATCCTAGGAGTTTACCAGACCTTACTCCAAACGTGCATTTATTTGGGTTCAACCTAAGCTTGTATTTCTTCAGCCTCTCAAACAGTTTTTATAAATGATCAAGATGTTCTTCTTCCGTTTGAGATCTGGATATCATATCGTCCATGTAGACCTCTATTTCATGATGTATCATGTCGTGAAATAAAGCTACCATGGCACGCTGATAGGTTTCCCCAGCATTCTTGAGTCCGAATAACATAACCTTATAGCAGAATGTGCCCACTGTGTGACAAAGGTTGTTTTCTCCATGTCCTTAGGCGCCATTTTTATTTGGTTATAGCCTGAGAAACCGTCCATGAAGGAAAACACTTTGTGCTGCGCCGTATTTTCAACTAGAATATCAATGTGGGGAAGTGGAAAATCATCCTTAGGGCTTTCCCTATTCAAATCTCTGTAGTCCACGCACATCCGTACCTTCCCATATTTTTTGGGAACTGGAACAACATTGGCATACCATTGCGGATAACAAGTGACGACCAAGAATCCAGTGTTGAATTGTTTCATGACTTCTGCTTTAATCTTCTCCGACATATCTGGTAGCATACGATGGACCTTTTGTTTTACTGGTGGACAATCTTCTCTTGTAGGTAGACGATGTACCACAATGTCCGTATAAAGTCCCGACATGTCTTCATACGACCAGGCAAAGACTTCAACATATTCGTGTAATAACTAAATCAGACGCTCCTTGACACTAGGTTCCAGATTAGCACCCACCTTGACTTCTCTTTTGTCTTCTTCGGTACCTAGGTTGATCGTATCCACGAGTTCCTCGTGGGGCTGAATGGTCCTTTCTTCTTGTTGTAATAACCTGGCGAGTTCCCCTGGTATTTCGCAATCTTCCTCACCTTCGTCTTCGGCCTGGTAGATTAGATTTTCAGAATCACAGAAAGCCATATCAGAATCGTTACCCATGGAATCCCGAATGGATGTAGACCTGCATTGTGAGTGTGAGTGTGTGTAAGAGTATAGCTATCTTTGAAAGAAATGAAAATGTAAAAAAGAAGAACAATGAGCACAAAAGTTTGAATGCAAAAACATCCATGATTCATTGATGTCATATGGAAATGAGATAATAACCCTTGCAGATGGACCATTGTGCCTCGGGTAAGACACAAGGTTTCAAGAGTCTGAATTGTTTTAATATTATAGATCCGAAAAAATGTAAAGACAAATTATTATGGGATAAAAGTGATCGGGACAAAATCTCTCGCCTCCCAGTTGCTGAGCCCTCCACTGACAGTTGGGAAAATCCAATCCTCCAGGTTGTAGCTGTCTTCATCATCTTCCACTGTATTGACTTCGCAATTGCTAATCTTCAAGGGTGGTCCTCCGGCATGAGCGCGGCGCACAGCCTTCTGGGCACCTTAAGTGAAACCCAGGCCAAACTTGTCAGATTTATATGGGATATTTGGGAGTTGTCCCTAAATAGTTCACCCACATTCTTCTATCACTGCCTTGGCATCCTTCAAAGATGACATCCTGAGTGGAGGCCTAGTAATCTTGAGAACTTGAGACACAACCTTGGTCACTGCCACATCTTGCGGGACTTCTTCGAAGTGTTGGAATGGAGTTTCAATAAATTCACCATATAATTCCACATATCTGAAGGAATTGAGATGGCTGATCATATACTCTTCTTCTCCATGAACGGTGATAATCTTCCCTTGAATCGTATATTTCAGCATTTGGTGCAACATAGAAGTAACAGCACCAGCATTGTGAATACATGGACGACCTAACAAGTAGGAATATGAGGGGAGAATATCCATTACATAAAAAGTTGAATCAAATGTTTGGGTTCCAACTTTTATGGGGATGTCTACTTCCCCATGTACCATCCTTTTTGAGCCGTCAAAGGCCCTCACCACTATATTGCTTGGTTTCAATGTCAATCCTTCGCAGTCAAGCCTATCAAAAGCCTTTTTAGGCAACACATTCAGGGATGAACCGATATCAATGAACACATGAGCCAACGTCGTTCCCCAACATTCCACTGAGACATGCAATGCCTCATTATGCTTCCTCCCTCTTGGCGTTAAATCAACCTCCAAAAAACCTAGACCATTATCTACAGTCAAGCTGGTTACGCAGTCTTGGAACTGATCGGCAGATGTTTCTTGGGGTACATGGGCAGTTTTTAGGAATTTTACCAAGGCTTTTGCATGTGCCTCGGAACATAGTAATAAAGCCAGCATGGAAATTGTAGATGGAGTTTGCCCCAGTTGCTCGACTATAATGTAGTAGCTTCTTTTTATGATCTTTATAATTTCCTCCATCTCTTTCCGGGAGGTCTCAGGTATAGCCAATGATTGTGCCTTCATCCAGACAAGCTCAATCAGAATACCTTTACCTCGAGTCTCGGCAGCGGGAATATCAGTAGGGGTGATAACAGGGATTGTAACAACTTTGTCAGCAAGAGTATTTGCAGAGATGATTATAGGACTGGGAACAGCCTTTGGAGGAGCAACAACAACATGAATGATTACGTGTCTAGAAACATCCTTTGGAGGAGCAATTTCTGGAGAGAAATTCCTACCACTTCGGGTTATCTTACTAGTCCCTGCAATACTACTGACATCAGAGTCAACTTTCTCAGAACTTGAATCTTCAGTAGCTGGCCAATCTTGCTTAATACTGTGGTAGTAGACATCCCCTCCATAATTCCATGGTATGGTTTTGTCTGACGAATACGAGATTGGTCCAGGCATTGTAATTATCAAAGGAGTTACTTTTGGAACTGATGTAATTCTAACGGGTCTTTTGGTGGAGACCCTCGAAGAATTGGCGGAAATGGTAACGATGGAAACATCATTATAAGGAACAGGTGGAACATAAGTCTTTTCGAACAAAGTTTCCTTGTTATCTATTAGGCACTGAACGCCCACTTTCAACAAAGGACAGCTGGTTGGTGAGGACAAACAGGAATAACAACTTTCATCGCAGCCCGGGAATGCACCGACATTCAATAAATTCTTTTTGATAGTTAGGAGTGGGGTCATAAGTTCATTAACTGAAGTAACAAACATATCTTTCTCAATGGCATTGGCATTATGGCCGTGTTTGGGCATAAGGGCAGAAATGACGTTGGGCTTTTCTGGCGCATCGAATTCAATCTCTCTTGCTTCAATGAGGTCTTGTACTTTGTTCTTTATATCCCAACAGTTATTAGTATCATGGCCATGACTCTCAGAGTGATATGCACAACGGGCATTAGGATGATAGTGAGGAGAGGTTGTGTTAGGGTTCTTTGGAGCTTCTTTCAAGGTCACTAGATTGGATCTTAACAGATGCAGTAATACCTGAGATAGTGTCATGTTAATTCAGGTGAATTTTTTGACTGGTCTTTCCATTCTTGATTGGTTATTTCTTTGTTGATCAGGCGTAGGTTTAGGAATCATCACAACCCCCACCATTGGACGGAGTTCGGCCCTATCTTGATTTGTCTGAGGATATACAACAACCACTTCCTTCTTTCCGATGAATGGTTTCCTTACAGCAACGAAGGATGCATCTTTTTGAATCTTTCCACTCTTTATCCTGGCTTCCACCCTTTCTTCGGTCAATATCAGTTTGGTAAAACCTGCCGATGAACTTCCAATTAAGTGATCAAAGACGGGGCTAGACAAAGTTCCCAAAAACATGTCTACCAATTCTCTTTCAGATAGAGGAGGTTGAACTCTTCCGGCTAAATACCTCCACTTTTGTGCATAGTCCTTGAAGCCTTCACTTGAAACCATGGCCATACTCTGGAGTTGAGTATGGGTGGGTGCAAGATCAGCGTTGTACTGTTATTGTTTGTAAAAGGCTACAGCAAGATCTTCCCAATTGTGAACGTTGGCTCTTTCTAGCTGGTAAAACCAATCAAGTTGAGTTCCAGACAAACTGTATTGGAAGAAGTGTACCCATAAATCCTTGTCAGCGGTATGAGGCTGGATTTTCCTTACGTAGGACCGAAGATGCATTTTGGGACATGAAACTCCATCATATTTGGCAAATACCGGTGCTTTGAATTTTGGAGGGATGACAATCCCCGATACTAACCCCAACTCCTTAAAGTCCAATTCGAGCACTTTTTGGGTTTCCATCGCACTTAACCGTTCTTCCAGATACTTATACTTATCGTTGGCTGGAGGATATTATTCTTCAGAATAATCCTCTTCTTCCTCTTCCTCTTCTGACTCTGGCTGGACAACTGTTTCTTTGCCTTTCCCAACTTGATTGTCTTTCTCACCAGATGACGTTGCAAAGTCTAAGGTCCTTCTTGTCTGCCCTTGGAATCTTTTTCCCATGTTCAGAACTCCGGTTATCTTCTTTGTTTTCTTTTTCTTCTTTTCAATCAGCAAAGTCTTTAATTCTTCCTTACCTTTGGCTAGAGTTAAAAACATCTGTTGAAACTGTGCATTTTGAGCTTGGAGGTCCTTCACCGTTTGCTCGAGATCCATCTTACTGAAATAAACAGTCGAAAGATGAGGAGACTTATCGCAAGAAACTTGCTTATGTTATGATGAATGGTAAATGCGTATGCAATTATTTCAAGGAACTTAGAGATTCAAATTCATTTTAGACAAAAAGGAAACATACGCTATATTAATAAATTAAAGCTTGAGTACATCAATGCCTCTTTGGGCTTACACAGAAATACAACAAAAAACTCTAAGATAAAAAGGTTGTGCGCAACCTCTTTGGTGCGATGTAGGCATTCAGGTTCCGCTCCTCATGAAGTTGTTTAGTGAGTTCCAAAACCTTCTTCTCGCTAGCGTAGAATTGGGCTTCAAAAGTGTCTCACCCCCCCCCCCCCCCTTGAGTTGTATTCAATCTCTTTGTAAGTCTTCAAGAGAGGTTGGCATGTCAGGATGCAAGATAGTGTATGGAACGTCTCCTTCCATGACAGGCTCAATGATTACCGGGAGAATGAAGGGATAAGACCTCATAAGACTCTGAGCACGAGTTCGTACCCATTTGAGGTAAGGCTCAAGAAGGATGGAATTATTATGCCCCAAAGTCTTACTATCTACCTTGTTCAACATCCTCCAAGCTCGAATAAATCTCTGGCGAAGACCTTGATCGTCGTTCTCGTAGTCAAATACCAAACCTCAAATCAACATCTCATGCGGGCTATCCCTTCGGGCGTAACCAAACTGTCTTAAATTTAAGAAGGGGTTGTAGGTGATACCTCCCCTAATTCCAAGTAAGTTAACATTAGGGAACTCTCCACAATAGTCGACAATAATAACATTATCTATGGATCGGGAGCACTAATGAATGTGTGAATGTTTTAGCGTCATCAACCTTTGTG
Organism: Vicia faba; assembly: GCA_948472305.1. Taxonomy (NCBI): domain Eukaryota; kingdom Viridiplantae; phylum Streptophyta; class Magnoliopsida; order Fabales; family Fabaceae; genus Vicia; species Vicia faba. The sequence goes on from OX451739.1 coordinate 1,324,668,853, forward strand.
ACCACCTTGAACCTTGCTCGTTCCTTAATACAGATTGGGGAAGATGAGAAATAAACCATCTTGCCAAGAGAGGAGTGAAGCACATAAGGATACCTCTTTTCCTCATGGTGCGAGTGTGAAAAGAATGTAGGATGTCCCCTACAAAGTAGGCACCGGGTTGTGAGATATGAAGATTTTGACGGTGTTCACATCTATGAATTGGTCAGGATTTGGAAATAAAACCATCCCATAGATGAGGAGAGCTACAATCTCTTCAAAAGTTTTCAAATCCAAGGAAGCCTTTGACACCACTCCTCGTTTCCCAATTAGTTGTGATATCAGATGGTTGTAAGTGTAGAGCTTGAGCAATCTCTTCTGGTTTTGGATCTCTTTCCGTACCGTTTAAAGGTAGTTGATTGAGAATAGGAATCCTCAAGAGTTGGGAGAATTCTTCCAAAGTTGGCACAAGTTGGTAATCGGGGAATGTGAAGCAATGGTGTAAAGGATCAAAGAACTGAAAGAGCACCTTCATCATATCTTCATCTGTGTTGGAGGTAACCAAGTTTAGTATGCGACCATGTCTCTTGGTGAATGGAGAGTTTTCAGGAATCCTTGAAGCTAGCTCTTTAAGTTGAGGGGGAATCCTTACAAGGTTGACTTGAATAGTTTTCCTGCAAAGAGAATCCATGTCCTACAAAACAGAAACAAAGATAAATCCCAGAACTGCTTGAAATGGTTAGTGAGTATGAGCATGATGTTATGATGTTCATGATGTTATGTACAAGTAAAACATACACAAACAAAGCAAACAAGTCCTTAGGTTTAGGCTTGTATGAAGTCTCATAGGTAAGTACCCTCTTGAAGTTTAGTTGGCTCAAACCTGTCCTAGTAATAGTAACCGGGTTCTAAGGAGCTCAATATCACTGGTTTGTTTCCTTGGGCATTGTTTCAGTGCAAGCCTCTTTAACAGAGACCGAAACATCCCAAAGAACCAAACCTCAATGAGTGTAGTATCGAGTATCTACCAACTTCGGATTGCACCAAAGCCGATCATCTCACTACATCCTAATGGCCAAGTTGGTCAAGTAAAGGTTCTAAAAGTTCATTAGTGCTTCATGACATCACTCAGCGGCCCCGTGTTCTCCTTGACTACTCAAGGGCTACCGATACCCACAAATATGTCGCACTAACGTAGCTATTTCTTAGACCGTGTCGGTATACCCCGCACAGTTTCCATAATGTATTGCTACTTACCTATAAGGTATCCCAAATCTGGGTAGAGGATTCAAACCCAAACAAAGAACCATAATGTAAAGCATACAAGTCAAACAATGAAAGCAAGTAAATATGATCTAAACCCTAAGGTAACCCCACTTTTAGAAATTTCCCCAGCAGAGTCGCCAGTTCTGTGATACATGGGAGAACTGACTTGGGTCGTTTCCATTTGATCGCAATTGTGCGGTTAGCAAGAGTCGCCACCGACTTTTCTTTTATCCAAAAGGAAAGGTAAAAAAGCACAGGAAAGACCTTTCGAGATTGTTTCTTGAGTTCGGGGGGTAGATTATGAAAAGGGAAGGTGTTAGCACCCTTTTCATCCATGGTTTTCCATGGGCTCTTAGTTACTCGCTAGATCACTTGCTTTTGTTTGAATGTGCTTGTGGTGTATTTTTTGAAAGTATTTTGAAAATGTCTTTGCAATGGTTCTCGTCTCTATAAGAACGCATACAAAGTGTTGTTTCAAAAAAAAATAGTTCAAAGAGGTGTTTGTGTATTGTGTTCTTTGAAGGTGATTTTGAAAAGATATCTCTATAATGGTTCTCGTCTCTATAAGAACGTATACAAAAAGTTTTTGTCTTTTGAAAAAGGTTTTAATGTGAAAGTATTGGTGTAAAATGTTTGGTTGTGATCAAGCGATCAATTAAGAGAGAATCTATCTACTCGAAAGGTTTTAAATGTTCTTTTCTTCCTCCTTTAGATGTTTCTATCTTACCATTTATTTGGTAAGAAGCCCATCGTTGGATGTGAAGGGACAGGCGCGAGACGTTTGTGTAGTCATAGAAGGCAACTTGAGAGACGCTTTAGCAATTTTTATAAGGGACTAGATCATTTTATCAAAGGCAACATCAAGAGACACCGAGGGACTACGATCTTTTCTATCGAAGGGTCTTTGCTAAAGCATCCCATATTCGAGGGACATGACTGTATTTCCAAGGCGACGGGCGAGGTTACCCTAGGGGTGCGCGTGTGAAAAAGTGTGTTTGTTTCAAGTTATTTTGTCTTTGAAATTAGGTTATCTAGCGATTAATTTTGAATCTTGCCATGCACGCCTATTTACTGTACAATATAAGGAAAACAGTAAATTGCGGAAATTAAAATTCTACGCTATTACAGAGTTTTCGGGAATGGGGGTACAAATTTACACACGGGGATGGATTAATACAATTAAATGTCAAAATAGGCAAACAATACAACCAAATTGAATCGAGCAAATAATCAAAATTACAACAAGTTTAAAAATTAATTAACAAAGTAAAATAAGGAAATAAAACTCTTAGCATTTTCTATTTGAAAAGTTTGAAAAGAAAAATAGAAAAAAAATCTATTCTATTAATTAGCTAAAGAATTAAATCAAATGCATGTATTTTTTTTAGGGTTTTTGTTTTTTTAAGAAATTAAATAAACAAATTAAGACTAAAAATACAAAAAATGAATTAGTAAAAATATTTACAAATTGTTTCCTAACTTAAATTAGAACTAAGAACTAAATTTAATTAAGAAAATTAATTAACAAAATTTTTGGAGTTATTAAAATAATGGAGATAAGCAAATGTTAAAACAAAACAAAAATGGAGGGGTGGTATTAAACTGAAATGGGGGTGAGTGAAGAGACAAAGGCGTTGGATCTGGCAGGAGAGGCCCAAAAGTTTGTTTTTTGTTGCATTTGTTTAGACTCTAAAAAAACTATGTTGGGCTCTAGAGATCGGTTCAGATTGAGGCCCAAGAGAGGAACATGCAAGGGAGATTGAAACAAAAAAAACCCTAATCATTTGGGGAATGGCCGCGGCTGGCTTCATCTCTCTCTCAATTTGTTATCTCTCTCTCTCTCTCTCTCTCTCTCTCTCTCTCTTTGAATCTCTTCATTCCCTCATCACTGTTTCTCTCACCGATTTAACAATGAATTTCCAATCTTTTATTCTTCTCAGCAACACTATCAATGTTCATCGCATCCTCTTCAAACAGAGGCTAGACAAGCTGTTGCGACGGAAATTGCTATGGTAAGTTAGGGCTTTTGGAGGCGTAGCGAGCTATTACTCAGCAGGGAGGGACAAGGCCGAAGGTAAGCGAGAAGAGATATATGGATTCGGTGGATATTGTTGCGGATCTAAAGGTTAGAGAAGAAGGTTGAGGTAAATAACACCATACCCTCTAATAATGAGTTTTTGTAACTTTTAAATTGCTAAGTGTCTATGTTTGATTTGTTCAGTTGAGCAACACTCAAGAAGGTAATTCAAGCACAACACCTCAACTTTAGGGAATACTAAATCAATATCAGTCTCCCTGTGAGATTTTCATTGGTGTCATAATCTGATTTAAAATATATGTATTCTTGAAGCATACAACATATAATGATATATATCAGGTAAAACAGGTCTTCAAACTCTTCATCTCACAGTAAAAAAAACTTTATCCTACTGAAATGAGATCTACTGATAAATTGATATACAATGTAGGCCAAGTTAAAGCTCATAGCTAAAATATTCAAAAAAATAGTGGAGCTATATTACCTGAAAGAAATCCCAACTGCTTGATTTGAGTAAGTTCACTTCTTGTTCTTTATGCTTTCTTGATTATTACTGCGTCCCTGTGAACATTGAAGTGTTGCATTTTATCTCTGCTAATTTGTTGCAAAGCTGTAAGGTTAATGAAAGTGGTGTAGAAGTTATCGTGAAATTGTAGGTATGATGTTGTTTGAGGGCTGTGAGATGGATTGGTGGTTGTAAGGTGAGTGTTGAAATCAGTTTGCCGGTTTATGGAGTGATGTTGCAGAATGATAGTGTGGAAGTATGGAGGTTTTAAGGTTGATTTGAGCAGAGGGGTATTACAGTGAGGTTGCTATAGGTTTGTTAGTTGTTGAGAGTTGTAACCAATTCTGGCTGATGTGAAAGTTATGGTTTTTGTTATCTTTTGTTAGTTCTGTTATCTTGGTTTTATATCCTGACTTATGGTTTTTTGTGCTATGATCTGTAGCTTGTTTTTTATTTTTTTATTATCCTCTCTCCCCTGGTTTTTACGGAACAGTTTCTTGGTTCTCTCAAAACAAAAATGGAAAAATGGGGGGAAATATATGAGGTTTGAATTGTTTTTGGAATGCTGACTTTGGTCTATTGAGATACAGGTTTTAAGTTGCCTCTTTTGTGCAATACTTGGGCTGAGTTTGGACAGGGCTGACCTTGGCATTTTTCAGGGTTTTGGACTGTATTATTTAGTTGTTCATGCAACAGGTTTTGGCAGATTTGGGCAAGGCTTTGCAATACTGGTTTGTGGGGCTATTTTTGCAGTTTGTTTTGGACTATTTTGATGTATTTTTGGAGGTTAGCAGGTTTTGGCATCTTCTGTTTGGTTTGAACCCAATTTGGAATGTTGGAGCAGGGCTGTTTTATAGGCTAGGTGATATCTTTCTGTCCCTTTCTCTTTCCTCTTTCATCTTTTCATGATGCAAACTGTTTTACCTTTCTTGAAAACTCTGAAGGATTTTGCATTTTAGGAACATGATGACATAAGGAACGGGAATCAATGCTAGTTTACATTTGACTGATGTTGTGCTATTTTGTTTATGCTGCTTGCATAGCAGCTTGCTGCTGCCCTGTTTTGTTTTTGATTTGTGCTGCCTCTGCTGCTGTTTGCAGCCTTGCTCTGTGTATGCTTGCTGTTTTGGGTGTTTTCCAGCTTGGTTGCAAATTTGCTTTGCTGTTTTTGTGTTATGTTGCATCTGCTATTTGTAGCCTTGTTTTGTTTGCCATTTTGCTGCTACTGGCTTTCTTTTACAGCCTGATTTTGTTTTCCATTTTGCTGTTTGCAGCCTAGCTGTTGTATCTGCTGTTTGCAGCCCAGCTGCTGTATCTGCTGTTTATAGTCTAGCTGTTGTATCTGCTGTTTGCAGCCTTGTTTTGTTTACATTGTTTGCAGTTTGACTTTTTTTTTTGTAATGTTTGCAAACTTCTTTTTTCCCTTTTGTGAACCAAAAGATCAAAATTTTGTGATTTGCAAAAGTAGGAGATAGACCATGATTAAGTACAAAACCTTTTATTTCTGATTCCAAATGCAAAATCCTAATGATGAGTTAAAACTTGCTTTAATCATCAATTCTTGCTTGAATTTTCACGATGCTTGCTAACTTTTCCTTTCTTGTTTCATGGGCACGAGGCGTGGATGCAAATGAAGATTAGATTGATTACTTGAAGATGAAACAACAGAGACTTGAAGAAACAAAATAAATGTTCTCTCTTTTTAGACAAAAAAACTTATAGTTTTTTTGTAACAAAACAAAAACTTGTAAATTATTCCATTTGTAATGTAATAAATATGAAACCTTGAATAAATTTGATGTAATGAAGTTTATTATTCAAGACTTAAATTTATTTAAACTTTGCAATTTTCAATTGGATGTTTAGGATTAAAACATGGTTTGGTAACTTGGATTTCAAGCAATCACAAAATGATCAAGCAACCAATGCGCCTTGTACTCCTATCAAACTTCTAAATAAAATAAATGTTTAAAAATTCAATTCTAACTTGGTTAACTCAATCCCAAATCCATGGTCATCTAAACGACAGTCTTAATGTTCGCCTCTTGTCTACACCAAATTTGCATTCAAAATTAAACTCGCACGCCATGCTTGATAAAACATGGAACTTCATTGCCAAACAATCATGCTTTAAGAACCATCATCAACCTTTACAAATTTCAAGATCAATGATGATTAAGAACACTTTGAAATCAAACAAATGACTTGGATGATTCGATAACTTTCAAAGTCTTCTAAACACAATTTTCTTTCGATCTTTGAAGATAAAGTCGTGAGGGACATCGGTTATGACCATGCGCAGTAATAATCGTCTTAAGATATTGTAAATTGAGGAAATCACAATTCTTAGAAATCAGACTACAACTACTTAAAATTAGGTCAAAGTTCATGACGCGACTTCTAACGTAATCAAATTTTAGTGACCTTCTACACGTAATCAACTCTTGATTTGTAAAGAGAAAATGGAGATGACATCGAGGAGAATCATACGCAAAAGAAACCGCTCAAAAATATCAAAAAATGAGGAAATCACAATCGCTTGAACTCGGTCTCGCAAAAGGTCAGTTTTTGGGTTAATGGTCATTTTCAGTCGTCTGAACCATTGACTGAGCAAACTTGTAACGCGAGGTTCGACACTCGGCATGAACATCCTTGAGGAGACATGAAGATTTATGAAGACCATTTGAAACCTTGAAGAATCAGTTTTCTTTGAGAAACGTCAAACCGTAACTGTTTACTTACTGCCTAGGAAGAGAATCGGTCTGATCAAACTTCTGATCCAAATTGAGTATTCGAGAAGACCTAGGATAGTATCTTGAATAAAAATTAGAGGGAAAATTTTGGGGTACAACAGGTTTGTATGGAAAGACTAAAACCAATCAATTAGAAAATCCTAATTCAAGACAAAAACAAGCATTAAAACAATACACTTGCACACAAGCACCCCTAGGGTTATTCCACTTGGTTGCCTTATACAAAATGGCCATATTACGCATTTGAGGTATCTTAGCAAAAACAAGTAAATACAAGATCATATTCCCTCGATGACGCTATCTAAGTTTCCTTTCAAATGATCTTAGTCCCTAAAAAAGAATGCTAAGATACCTTGCAATATTGCTAATCATGGTTATACGATGACCCACGCCCGTCCCGTTTACATCCAAAATAGGGTTGCTTACCAAAACAATGGTAAGATAACAATGTCAAAGGAAAATAAAATGAACAAGAAAAGACTTTTGAGTAGGTAGAATGCTCCTAATTACTTGCTCCATTTCAAAACAAACATCCTTGCTATTTTCAAAACAATCACCTACACTTTCAAACATCTTAAAAAATTGAAAACATTTCCAAAAGATCAAACATCTTTGTATACATTCTTACAAACAAGAATTATTACAAAGATTTCCTAAAGAATGGCCTCTTTACAAAATACTTTCAAAAACCACACCAAGCACAACTTTCAAACAAAAAGAAAGTGATATAGCAAGTAACTAAGAGCCCATGGAAAATCATGGATGAAAAGGGTGCTAATACCTTCCCTTTTCATAATCTACCCCCGAACTCTAGAAACAATCTCAAAGGTCTTTCATGTGCTTTTTCACCTTTCCTTTTGGATAAAATAAAAGTCGGTGGCGACTCTTGCTAACCGCAACATTTGCGATCAAACGCAAAACCCTCAAGTCAGTTCTCCCACCGTATCACATTGGTCAACATAAATATTTTTAAGTTACATTCATCTTTTGATCAAGGTTTGATCATAACTCCTCAACAAAATTCAAGATTCATCAAAAGTCAAAAGTTGCTAAATTAGGGTTTTCTTTAGGAGAAGTCAACTGAACTTTGACCAAGCATAACATTCACATGCTTCATCAAAAAATTCTCAACAAAAGCCCATTTTGATGGAAATTCAATTCTCTACAACTTTGTATCTCTAAGCTCAAGGCCCAAAAATGCTTAATTTGAGAGATATGAGCCTAAATATTATAGGTCATTTTAAAAGTCAACAAAAGACACTTTTTGTCAAAGCAATTTACACCAAGATAAAGTATTCAAATGGAAAAATGATCAACATGAGAGTTGTAGGGGTCATTTCGAGATTTCTAAAAAGTCTAAGATCATCTTCATATGATAAAAATTTAGAAAGTTATGATCATCCTCAAAATATTTATGTTGACCAATGTGATATGGTGGGAGAACTGACTTGAGGGTTTTGCATTTGATCGCAAATGTTACGGTTAGCAAGAGTCGCCACCGACTTTTCTTTTATCCAAAAGGAAAGGTGAAAAAGCATAGGAAAGACCTTTGAGATTATTTCTTGAGTTCGGGGGGTAGATTATGAAAAGGAAAGGTGTTAGCACCCTTTTCATCCATGGTTTTCCATGGGCTCTTAGTTACTTGCTAGATCACTTTCTTTTTGTTTGAAATTGTGCTTTGTGTGGTTTTTGAAAGTATTTTGTAAAGAGGCCATTGTTTAGGAAATCTTTGTAATGATTCTTGTTTGTAAGAATGTATACAAAGATGTTGATCTTTTGAAAATGTTTTCAAGTTTGTAAGATGTTTGAAAGTGTAGGGGATTATTTTTGAAAATAGCAAGGATGTTTGTTTTGAAATGGAGCAAGTAATTAGGAGAAATCTACGTACTAAAATGTCTTTCTTGTTCATTTTATTTTCCTTTTACATTGTTGTCTTACCACTGATTTGGTAAGCAACCCTATCTTTGGATGTAAACGGGACTGGCGTGGATCATCGTATAACCATGATTAGAAATGTTGCAAGGTATCTTAGAATTCTTTTTGAGGGACTAGGATCATTTATAAGGCAACTTAGATAGCGTCATCGAGGGACTATGATCTTGTATTTGCTTGTTTTTGCTAAGATACCTTACATGCGTAATATGGCCATTTTGTATAAGGCAACCAAGTGGAATAACCCTAGGGGTGCTTGTGTGCAAGTGTATTATTTTCATGCTTGTTTTTGTCTTGAATTAGGTTTTTCTAAGTATTGGTTTTAGTCTTTCCATTCAAACCCTAATTACTAGCATGTTATACAAAAGCGATAAATTGCAAAATTTAAAGTTACTACGCTATTACAAACTTGTGGGGAAAGGGGTGTACAAATTGAATGGAGATTGCAATAATTTAAAGCCTAATTAGTCTATTACAACCATATTGAATTGATATAAATGTACAAGGAAATAAATAAATATAAAGTACAAAATGAATGAATGTACAAAAAATGCAAACATGTAAAGAAAACGTATCTTTGTTTGATTTTCATGAAAAAGGGATTTTGTCTTAACCTAATTAAATAAAGAAAATAATTAATTAAATTTGAATTTTATTAAGAAAAGATTTTAAGTAAAACCCTAGTTCTATTAATTAATCAAAAGAAAATAAGTTTAAGAAAATTATTTTTTGGTATTTTTATCTAAAAAATATTTTTAGTATTATAAAATATTTTTGGCCTTCTTTAATATTAAAAATAATGTATTTTAAATGGTGTGAAAAAATAAATAAATAAAAACATAATATTAATTAAGTTTACAAGATTAGTTAATAAAATAAATAAAGTATAATAAATAAAAATATTTTTTGTGGAAAAAAATAAAATAAAATAAGTCAAGATATAAATCTATTATTTTTTTATCTTTTATGATTTTTAGTATTTAGAAAAAATATTTAAGAAAAATAAAAAATAAAATAAATAAATTTGGGCCAGGGGTGTCAATAAAAAACAGGGGGGGGGGGGGGGGGGGGGTTAACTAGCAGAATAAAAAAAAATAAGCCAGACCCAAAGAGGCCTAGCGCCCTGCAAGCGAAAAAAGTCAGAATTATAAAACATGTAAAAAATGCAAAAGGGTACCACTGGGGCTCGAACCCAGGTCCCAAAGGTTACAGGCGCGCGCTTCTACCACTGGGGTGGCTTTACATCCCTGTTAAAATAAGCAAAACAATAAATATACAAGGAAAAACACGCCCTGAAGACTTCATCTTCAACCTCTAGCCAGACCAACTGTAACTTGCTCATTTCTCATCAAAAATGAAAACTGTAAACATGAAACTTGTAGCAAATTTTTTCACGATTCCAGAAATGTAAAGTATTAAAACTATAGATCAAAGCTAAGCATGAATTTTAACCCTAAAAATTTCCGAAATTTCAGTTTCAAAATTCTCTAAGCTCAAGCAAAATTAATGGAAATTATGGACATGGTTAGCTTCAGGGCAATGCTATCTACATGTTTTGTTCACAAATAAACTATTGATGATGCCTGTATGAAGAGTTCCAAGTTGAGAAAACTTACCTCAAAACTGGAAATCGTGTTTGGAGTTTGAGCTTGTTTCAGGCAGTGGTGATGATCAGGTTAGCTTCCTTGAGATCCTAGGAAGCTAATGCAATGGTTTGCTTGAGTTAAGAGTGGTTGGAATGACCTGGAGAAGTCAATGTGCAACGCTCTATTTTTGGATATGGAGGATATGGTAAATGATGTTACAGTAATGAAACAGGGACAGGGATATGTTACACTTGATGTAAGGAAGCTTTAGAGACTAAAAGGCCAAGAAACGCACGAGGGAAATGTGAGTTTGAAGTTCAAGGTCAAAAATTGTGCAACAATGGAGTTTTTGGGAAATTTCTGATTTGAGAGAGTTTTGGTGTATTTCAGGGTGCTTAAGCTCGTCCTCTAGCTCACAAATAGTGACTCTATTTATAAGCAATAAGTTTGGAGTGCTCTAGTTGAACATAATTCAAATTTACATCTTTAAGTTAAACATGTAATTTTTTTACAAAACAAATTTCCATGCCCTGTACTTGCTAAGATAGAGTGGTTATGCTTTAAACAAGCTTGCTTCTGACTTTGTGGATGGAGTGTAATCATAGGGAACAAGTTAGAGGCTCAAGAATGGACTTTATGCAAAAATCTTGCTTTACAAGAATGGCAATGTTAACTTTGTGCCATTAATGGAAATGCAACTTGGATAATAGCTCAATTGCTTGGATCAAAGCCCTAACAACTGTGTAAAAATTTAATTATAGAGTGAAAAATAAGTTTGAGGCCTGCAAAGCAAATATTATTCCGCCTAGCATGGATTTGGTTCATGTGTTCATCAAAAATGACTTGTAATTCAAGTGACAAAACCCTAACTTCATCTCTTCGATTCTCCCTCCTCAAGAATGATCTCAAGGAGTTCTTGGACATTTTGGAAAGCTTGCAATGTTCTCTACAACCCATATTTGAATTTCTTTTGAATATTACCCTTGTAACTATATGAAAAAGTGCCATGAAGTTGGGTCAAAATCCTGACCAAATTAGGGCAAAATTTCACTGTGTTTAGTTTCATGACCACATGTTCATAAAATTATAACTTAAGATCCAAGCATTTTTGGAAGGAGTTGTGTAAAGAAAATTTGTATATTTCATGGAGATCTACAACTTTCATGTTGGAAGTTTCTCTTGAATCATCTTGCATCTTGGTGAAAATTTGGCTCAAAGTTATGAAAAAAATGAAATTTCCAACACTTAGAAAAATTTCTAAGTTTAGAAATTTTGACTTTTCAAAATGAAATCTTGACTTTTTGATTTCTTGATGAATAAGTTTCATATTTTGACATTTTTTGATGAATTGTGATCTTTGGCACTTGAATTTGACAAAAAAGTCAAAGTTTGACTTTTCAGTATACAGTTGACTTTTGATCAGTTGACTACAAAATTCATCTGTCAATCCAATGGACTTGCAATGTTTTAAACCATGTCATTAGGTTAAAATGATTCAATGGGACTCTTGAGATCATGACTTAAACCAATTGACCATTTTCTAGGTCAAAAATCAGAAATTACCTTTTCCCAGTCAAAACCCTAATTTTGACCATTTTGCCCTTTTGGAGATTTGATCAAATTTCTTGAGGAGTTGTGATCCAAACTTGATCAAATGATACATATGAGTTTAAAATGTTGATGTGGATTAAAAATTATGAAGTTTGACTGTAAATTGGCCATAGTTATCTTTTTCCCCAATACAACTGATTTTTAGGTCAACTACTCAATTGACTGATCAAAAATGTGATCCAAGGCTTGAAACTTGACATGAGTAAACTAGGGGGTCCATAGTGATCCATGAAAATCATATGGGGCATATAAGGTTCAAAAATGTTTGTGCAAACTCAAACTCTAGTTTTGGGTCATCAGTGCATAAAGAGGTGTCTTGAGCTGATGAAACCCTAGTGCAGTCTTGAGCCCAAGGAGATCTTGTGAGAAAATTCTTGATAAGTGAGAGGGCAAATTTTGGGGGTACAAAACCTATCATACAACCACTTTCCAAGAAAATCGGCCATCCAAATTAACTCTTTAGGTGCTATAGAGTAAGTATTGATCATCCTAGATGATCAAAGAGGCCTGAAACACACATCCCATGCATCACCGTTTTCCTTATTTTTGAGAATTTCGTGTTTTAATTTCTATGAGATGCAATAGAACAGGTCTGAACCATCGCATGGGTCCCATGATGCCAGAATCATGCATCACCATATTTATGCCGTTTTGAATTATTTTCATTATATCTTACTATGCAGGACACTTTAGCCAAAACTAAGGCCACCAATGAATTCACAATCCTCAAATTAGGGGGTATGGTCTTTCTTGATCACTAACATGCTTTATTTTGCAGGTTGATAAAATGTGGTCATCAGAGAAGACGACCGGAACTAGGGCTCCGGCGCTTCTCCGGTCCATCTATTTTGTTTATAATATATTTCTGTTGTCTGGTTATATTAACGAATGAAACAATCACCCTAGTGGCAAGAACGTGCACGCTAAGGCTTTGGTATACAAGGGCGTGGGTTTGATCCTTGCCTTTTGCATCTTTTTGTTATTTTTACAATTGCCATGCATGTTTCTATATAATACACAACGCTTATTTCCTAACATAAACAACAGCTTGGCCTAGTGGCAGGAGGGCGTGTCTATGAGATCCAGGGCGTGGGTTCAACACCCACCCCATACAAATATTTTTTCTTGTTTTACTAACCTATTTTTTTCTCTTTTTTCACTACTAACCCTAATTTTTTCACTAACCCTAATTATTTTACTTAATTAACTATCAATCAATTTTAATCTTTTTTCAAAATCCTAATAAATTAGGTTTAGTTTTTTAATCAATAATTAATTTTGATATTTTTTATTTACTAATTAATTAAGTTAATAAATATCTTCTTAAAATTAAAATTAATTAGAATTTAGGATTTTTTTTGTTAATTGAAATTAATTAGATTTAGGGTTTTGACTATTTAATTAACATCAGATTAATTTCATAAAAAAATCACATTCAAATGTTTTTTCATTATTTATTTTGCATTTAAATTCTTAGAGGAATTGTATAGGTCGCACGATGTTTTTCTTGTAATAGCTTAGATTTATCTTTCCATATTTTTCCTATTATATAACTTCTTACGCGATGTAATAGTCTAGGGTTTAATTTCCACACTTTAGTTTCCGCATCTTTTTTATGTAATTTCCGCAAATCCCTACAATAGCTTAGGATTTACTTTCAGCACCTTTACTTTTTTGTACATATATTATACTGCTAATAATTAGGTGTGTGTGGCAATAACTAAAAACAACCATTAGAAAAACCCTAATACAAGATAAATAATTGAACTAAACACACTTTGCACACTTTTCACCTCTAGGGTAACCTCTCTTTGTTGCCTTCAGAAACTTGGTCATGTCCCTCAAAAATAGGGATACTTTAGCAAAGTCTCTTCAAATAAAGATCATAGTCCCTCAATGACCCTTTGACGTTGCCTACGAAAAATGATCTAGTCCCTCCGATAAATTGCTAAAGTATCTCTACATGTGACCCTTCACATCTAATGGATAGGGTTGCCTACCAACTAATGGTATGGATAGAACTATCTCTAAAGGAGAAGGAAAAGAATAAGAAATACTTTAGTGGGTAAGAAACTCATAATTGCTTGCTCACAACTTTTCTCACAAACAAAACATTTCTCACACTACACTTTCAAACAAATATTTTCAAAAAAAAAAATACTTTGTACGCATTCTTGAGAACTGATATAAGAATCATTATAAAGTCAGCCTTACGTTGGCGATTTCAAAATATTTTCAAATCACACACACACACACAGAAAATTTTCAAAAGTGAGCTAGCGATTAAGAACCTGTAGATAACTACAGATGAAAAGGGTGCTAGCACCTTCCCTTTTCATAACTTATCCCCCAAACTCAAAATCTATCAAGTTCTTTCCTGTTCTTTTCACCTTTCCACATTGGATAAAAGAAAATCCGGTGGCGACTCTAGCTATCCGCACATTTTTGGATAAAATAAAAAATTCCAGTTCTCCCACTGTATTACAGTCAATTATATCAGAAGAGAATAAAGAAAGCTTTTGATAAGAAGGTTAAGCCTCATGAATTCATAGAAGGCGACCTCATTCTCAGAAAGATCATGTCTTTTAACACTGATTCTAGGGGCAAGTGAACTCTCAATTATGAAGGCCCATATGTTGTCAAGAAAGCCTTCTCTGGCGGTGAATTGGTTCTTGAAACTATGGATGGCGAGGAGTTCCCTGGTCCCATGAATGCTGATGCAGTCAAGAAACACTTCGCCTAAAGAAATAAAAGAACAACTCGCTAAGTCGAAAACCCGAAAGGGAAGCTTAGACAAAAATAAGTGTCTCGGTAGGCTGAAAACCCGAAAGGGCAGTCTAGGCAAAAGTAAGAGACACAAATAGAATAAATTTTCCCACTAGGTTGAAAACCCGCGAGGGCAGCCTAGGCAAAAGTTAGGGATTTCTTGGCAAGTAACTGCGTCAGACAAGGCTTAATCATTGAAGAAACAATCTTCTCGGATCTTCATCACACTTTAACTGAAGTCTCTACTCAGGAGTTCAAAGTTGTTAGGGAGAATAGTGGTCATTTTATTTCAATGTATCTTTTCCATATATTTACCATTTTCTAAACTTTGTAATCATCCATGGAGTCTCGCCATTCACGGACTACCATTATATTAATAAAGTTTGAGTCTTTATCCAATTATTTATAGTTCTTATTTTATTCTGTTTGCAAATATTTTATTTATTATTGATAGTAATTTTCAAAACAAAAAGATTTAATAATAAAAATGTTTTTTTGAAAGGAATTTACAAATTACTTTTTACTTCAGGTTTTGTGATTCAAATAGAACAAAAGTAGTGATTCTAAGGATGGATAAACTCCAAAGTTTTGAAAAGATTCTCTAAGAAATCTCTCCCAGGTCACTCTTGCTGATATACACATGATCCTCTTGTGTTTATTTCCTCGATTAGTTTCAGTTCATACCAGTTGATATATGGTGTGATGTTGGGTCTGTAATCTCATTTCCCTAGTTAAGTCTTAGTTCAGATTTTTCTCCAAGTTGATTATTTTGGTTTTGGGTTTTCATAATTTAATGTCTATATCCTAGATTCTCCAGTCAGGACATGGCGCAGATTTTTTCCAACTGAGCAACTAGACAAGGGAATTATCTTTTCTAAGAGGTGTTGGAACAACTGTCAACTTTATGGGTTTTCTCTCACCAAGTGTTGAGTTTGATTTAAAATCCCCATAATTTTGATTTCCTACTGTGATGTTAACTTCTTAGGTCCCAAAATAAAGCCAAGATGATGCTTCTCTTTGAAATTTGTTATCCCCATGAAGCTTCATAATTTATCCTCAGAGAAGTTTGCACAACCATTGTTCTTGATATTGAAGAAGGTATTTCGGCCCCCCTCAATGATGTGGTGTTGACCTCCCCAATAAAGTCAGCACGAGATCCCCAGTTGAAGTCTCGACGATGTGGTTTTCAACTTCCTTAGTGAAGTCAGTATTATAATCTCTAGTGGAAGTCTAGACGATATGGCATTATCTTCCCTAGTGAAGTCTATATGATGTTCCCCGATGAAATCTTGAGAAGGATGTTACATCCCTGCATTTTTTTTTGTTCATTGCTATCAGATTGTGCTTCAACTAGTTTTCAAACCATGTTTCTTCCCAGTGGAGTTAAACCGTGAAGCAGGAATTGTTTTCCTCAGTTGGTACTTACTGTCTTATAGAATCTTCATCCTAGATGTGATTTAGCCGAGTGATTGACTTTACCCAAGTTGGTTTTGTCTGGTTATTCCGAATGTTGTATGTCTGTTTTCTCAACATATACATGATAACATTCATACATTCTTACATATATCATGCATAGATGAATTTCAAATTCATTTCTCATTTGCATTCATTATTGTTTTTGTTGTCATATTACCCTATTTGCATAGTTATGTTACCCTCTCTCCAATAGATTGTCAACCTTAAGCAGAAAGTGTATATCCTTTTAATTTCCCCACTGAGTTATCCCTCGTGAAAATTTTATTTGTTTTAGCATTCCTATTCAGCTCATTATCTGGATGGAACCTGGTCCCCTTTTGAGAATTTCTCATCAGGTGCTATCTTGGTTGATTGTTTCACTCCGGTTTATTTCTAGTTTGAATCTGTGGTCCCCGACAATATTATTATTATGATTTCTGTAGGCTTTAAGCCCTGGATTGAGAATGTGCATTTATTTTGCACGAGAAGACTTTACCTCCTCAGTAGGATTATGTTGGCATTTCCCCAAAGAAGTCATATTTCTTTTCCCAACAGGCTTCTTACAACAGTAAGTGGCGGGTCTCTTTATTTGAGAAATATATACTCCCCCAGTAAGTTTGTTAGTTCCCAAAGAAGATTAACTTTATTTACTCCGATGAATGGTAGTCTCGTCATTGTGGGAGATAGTTCGTTATTGAGATTTGTTACTTCGATGAATGGTAGTATCGTCATTATGGGAGATAGTTCGTTGTTGAGATTTGTTACTCCGATGAATGGTATTCTCGTCATTATGGGAGATAGTTCGTTGTTGAGATTTGTTACTCCGATGAATGGTAGTCTCTTCATTATGGGAAATATTTCTTTGTTGAGATTTTTTACTCCGATGAATGGTAGTCTCGTCATTATGGGAGATAGTTCGTTGTTGAGATTTTTTACTCCGATGAATGGTAGTCTCGTCATTATGGGAGATAGTTCGTTGTTGAGATTTGTTACACCGATGAATGGTAGTCTCTTCATTATGGGAGATAGTTCTTTGTTGAGATTTGTTACTCTAATGAATGGTAGTCTCTTCATTATGAGAGATAGTTCATTGTTGAGATTTGTTACTCCAATGAATGGTAGTCTCGTCATTATGGGAGATAGTTCGTTGTCGAGATTTGTTACTCTGATGAATGGTAGTCTCGTCATTATGGGAGATAGTTTGTTGTTGAGATTTGTTACTCCGATGAATGGTAGTCTCGTCATTATGGGAGATATTTCATTGTTGAGATTTGTTACTCGGATGAATGGTAGTCTCGTCATTATGGGGGATAATTCGTCGTTGAAATTCACTTTTCTCTAAAGAAGTTCATTTGTTTCCAGTCATAAGTATCGATGCTAATCATTTATTACCTATCCTAATGTTGGTATTTACCAGTATTATCTTATCATTTCTATTCCCTACGAGTCGACATTACTTTTTTGCTATCTCATCTGTGATTGAATAGTTCACAGTTATCTGTCTATCATTGTCATCCATTAATTTCTCCTTATTATTTGAGTTAGTGACACTTTATCGCCTCTTTGGGCTTTACCCCAGTGTAGTTTAGTCTTCTGTTCCCCAATGATTTATTTTCCTGGTCGTACTTTCTTTTGCTTCTTTATTTTATTTCTCGCATCCCTAGTGGTGTCCCGTGTCACCTTTGGATTTGTTTGTTTGCATGTATGATCATAAGCATTGCATGGCATCTTAGGGCCAAAAATAGGGCTTGTTTTATATTTAAGTATCTTCAATCGTGTCGAGACGAAGATTTTAACCTTCGCATCTCCGGATAGAAGACACTTAAATAAGGGCGGTTGTTATACCCTAATTTTTGCCCCTATAAGATTTCTCATCATCTCACTTTTATCAATACAAAAAGATCACACATTAGGGGTGGTTCTCCCTGCCTTCATCCTAACTTTAAGTTTTCTCTTAAGGGATCACCAAGAACCTTGAAGTGTGTATATGGTACAATTTTCCTTTGAACTAACATCAAAATATGTATATATGTTTCTTTAAATATTCATATTGTAGGGGGTGATACAATTGCATTCATCACACCATCTAACCTAGGGTTGAGAGTTGGTTCTCAATCAAATTACTTTTAAATGGATTGCAAGAGCTCAAGTTTCAAGGCTATGTCCATGATGTCAAAGATGTGTAGTTCAAAGAACTCCCTCATCTTATTTAGGTCAAACTTTCCTCAAGGTTGGTGTTGACATTCATCAAAGAGATAGGAACATGTGTTTATTTCCATGCCTTCTTCAACAAGCTTCGTTGAGACTTAAGCTCCATTTTTTTAGTGTGCTTCAAGACAATATCATTTCAAGACCAGTTATGATCCATCTTGTTTGTTTTGTCAAGAAAGCTCAAAATATTCAAAGTTTGGTTTAACAAGTTTGACCTAATTGAGCAAGTACTTGATTTAGTGATCACAAGTGCACAACTCCCTCAATTTTCAATATTTTGAGTTGGTTATTTTTGGTATGGATACTTATTATCACCAAAAACAACATCTCTTCATGTGACAAGATCCAATTGTGCAAGAAAAATCATTAAAAGTTGAAAAGGGTTTGAAGTCATTTTTGGCACTCTCTATGCTAGGGTTTGTTGACTTCCAAGGACCATAACTTACTCATTTTTTGAGATTTTTGAGTTACTCCAAAGCCATGATTCTATTTAAAGGGTCCTTAAAATATCTCTTCATAAATCTAAGGCTAATTTTGAATGGAAGATCATTAATGATTGATAAATATTACAAGTCTCCTTGAAAGTCCTCTGAATTTTAGGGTTTGACTTCAAATGATCATAATTTGGTCAATTTTTATCTCATTAAGCCCATTATTTATCCATAATGATATTAATAGTGTGAACTTCAACTCTTATTTTGTGTGCAAAGCTTAAAAATGGTTAGAAGATGCCTGAAGAGTTCAAAAGATTATAGGTCACTTCATGGATTTGCATGAACTTCACAAGGTCATAACTCTCTCAATTTTTGGATTTTTTGGATGATTCAAGTTTCAAAATTCTCTTTAATAAGTCTACTTAATTCCATCTTCATTGACCAAAACATAATTTTGAGTGGAAGGCCATGTTTGAAGACAAGCGATTATAAGTCACTTTTGAACTCAAAACTTGGAATTTTTCTAAGTCCACAATTCAATGTTTTTTTTCTTCACGATTTCAATTGATCATAAATTTTTACTCAAGCATCCAAATGCTAACTTTCTTGACACATTATTAAGTTTGTGGTGAAATCTTTCCATTGCAAAAAGAATGAGATCATAAAGCCCCTCGAGCTATGTGCACCATGTATTCAAAGTTGGCACCTTGAAATTGATTTTTTCAAAACAATCAGATTTTGATTTTCATATTGTGATTTCTAAACACCAATTTTGTGTGTGTTTTCCAGTTAAACATATTTAACAAAGTTTCTAAGGCCTAATTAAGGATTAAAATGTAAGAAATGGTTGACTTTTGACAACTTGCAAGTCAAACTTTTGTCATGATCAGGGTGTGCACAATTTCAGTTGATTGCTTATCATTCACCCTCTCCCAGCATTGCATTCACTTCTCCTGTAAATACAGACCCGTTCCACTCATTTTCGTAAGTTTGGACAACCAAAATCACCCTGTCAAATTCCCTTTATAACTCATAATTCTGTAACTTCGAATTTGGTTCTACAGCCTTTATCAATCCATTTTCTTTGCTAATTCTTCATCCTTGAACTTCACTGAAGCTAACAGGAGAAGAACCAAGCCTTGAAGTGTCCTAAATCATGCTATCAAAGTCATGTTTCAGAGCTCTGAATTTAAATTTCAACAGGTAGATTCCTTCATCAATTCTCTCAAAATTTGTTACTACAATGAAGCTCTCATCACTCTGATACTCATCACATCGTTTGTTTTTAACTGGAAGTGAGTTTTGATCATGAATTTTCAAATCCCTATTCAACTTTTTTCTTCAGGTTTTCTTCAAACCGACGGAGCTACAATTTATATAAATTTTTTGCGAGGGTACCATTGAAATCGTCTTGAAGAGACGAAGCAAATGGCACCTATCTGAGCTCCTGATTTTATAATTTGTGAGACTTGCAATTCGTGAGGCTGGAGGTTGAAGATGACCAACGTGTCATCTCTAAACCAATGACAAGGAGCCACTTATTTTTTTCAAATCTGTTTTTTAGTTATTGATCTGATGGTTTATTCACTAATGTCCATGATATGCACAGTACGCTAGATCTCTTGGATTTGATTACTAATGTGTTTAGACATTGATCCAATGGTCTACATCATTTTGGTTTTATTTTTATTTTCTAATTTTATATTTTAATTGTTTTAAACTTAAAAAATTCATAAAAACATCATTTCAACTTCAAAGTTATGAAAAAATTCTTAAAAATACTTTGGATTTTTATCTTTTTGATTTTTATTTTTTCACAATCTTATTTTGTGATTTGATATTTTTTTATAATTTTTTACTTTATTTAACTTGTTTTAATTGATTAAAAATACTTTCCTTAATTCTTAAATTCTGGAAAAATTATGGAAGGATCCAATGATCTCTTGACAAATATTGGTGACCTAATTTTATTTTTATTTCTGATTTTACTATTTTTTATAATTTCTGGTTTATTTTGCATGTTTCTTTAAATTTTAAAAATAGTTTCCGACTTTAAAAAATTCCAAAATTTTTTGTCAACACCTGTTAACTCATGTTTGACTTCTGACTATTTTTTTGAGATTTTTATTTGGTGTTTTAATATACTTTGTTTATTTTACCAATTATTTTCCTTTTATTAACCATTTGAATATTATTTTATTAAATATTATTTTATTATTTTTATTTGCTCCTGATTTGGATGATATTTTGGGACAAATTCCTCAACCTCATTGGATCTTGGGTGTTGATAGGTTGAAAAACCAAATCCACCAAAATGGATGAATGATATTGATGATATTTAAAACCCTATTTTCATCTAATACATCCCCTCCCTCTTCGTCTTATCCCTTTCTTACTTGTACTACATGTTATTGTAGAATTATCTACATATCATTCATCTAAACATATGGTACATAGATTGCTATTGACCGACCTCAAAATAGGTGCGACTTCTATATAAGTCCACTTACAATTGCTTAACATAGTGCTAAATTTGTCCTGATTCGAGAAATGATCATTCGTGGCCCAAACCTATGTTTACAAGCCCAGGTATGTTTAATTTGAAACCTTTGATCCAATAACCTCGAGGTTCATTGTTAGGAGGCTTTGGTCTTATCAATCCTCTAATGAACTATCATAAAATTTGGTCTGAGTGAATCATTTAAACATCGTTGATCATATGTTGTTGCCTCAAGAGCTTGAAATGAATGATATACTTGACAAAAAGCAAATGAAACTTGTTGTTGAGAGGCTTTGATTTTATCAATCTTCTAACGAGTTTTTAAATGCAAATTTCAAGATGGTCATTCAACTAACCACTAACTTCTTATTCACTAACAATTGAATTTTACTTTATGCTTTTACTTTATACCCTTTTATTTCATGCCTTTACTTTTATGTACCGTTTACTTTAGAATTTACATTCCATGTTATTTTTATCTTTGCTCACTTGAGCATTTATCTTTATGCCATTTTTATTTTTCTCACTTGAGATTTAATTTTATTTTTGAAGACACTTAATAACCAACTTGAACAATAAAAAACTTTAAGTTTACTTAGACTATTTAGTTACTATCCTTGGCATTATGGAGTTGTGGACTTCTCGGACTTAGGATTATAAGCCTGAGCTACCCTTGGGACCTTGTGACACTGATATTTTTTCTAGAGTTTTTTGGGTTTACCCCAAGACATTGGGTTCATTTTCTTTGTGTGCAGGTTATTCTAATTATGTTCTTTGTCTGAGATTGAGAATTCCTCTGTATACATCTGTTACTCTGCCCAATTTTTGTGAAGACTTAATGCATTTGAAGCTTGGTATTCTTAAGAGGTTTAATATTTTTTCTTGCTTGGTTTCAATCCAAAGGATGAGAATTCTACATTAACTCTTTATGTCAAGTGTTAGCTTCTCGTTAGTTAGATGGTTCTTTTCACTAGCTTTTACCTTATGCTTTAGGATAGTCCCTTCATTTCTTCCCATCTTCTTTAATTTCAAAAATCTTCTCCCTCCTTTTCAAAACTCTCATTGTTTTCTAACTTGAACCGCTTTCATAATAAACTTGGACTTAGGTCCATGCATTTTCAAAAAATAATTTTCTTAATAAAACCTTAAACAACTTAATCATACTTTGAAATTTTTGTTAGAAGACTAAAATTCAATCAATCTCATTCAAACCATTTTACCACTTTGGCTTTTTCACTTTAAAATTTTCTCAAAAGATTATACTCTTATCAATCCTTGTAGTGATGCGAGCTACTATACTTCTATGATATGTAGTGAAGTGAGGTATTTTCCACTTGGGTGTTGAGTGAGGCTTTGTTGATTTTAAAATCCAAACTATATCCTCCACTTTGAGATGATGCAAATTCTCCTTTCTCATAATCGTGGGTAGTAATTATGTTCTTCCACGCAGATATGACGATGATGTCTCTTCTCTTAAAATCAACCAACACACTTATGTTTTAAAGCTTTAAAGGAGAACTACGAGTACCCTGATCCCCTATTGCACGAAAGGTGGTACTTAGGCGCTAAAGATTCGCAACCGCGGCGGGTGCAAAAATTATAAAAAAAATACTTCTCTTCTCATCTCCACCATCTATTTTTGTATACAACACATATTGCTAAATAATTTTTTTTCAAAGAGTTTCCTGTGGAGTACCATAGATGTTTAGGGTGCTAGTACCTTCCCTTTGCATAACCAACCCCGTACCTAAATTCTCTCCCCCTCTTTTTTGGGTTATTCTCTCTTTTCCCATTCATCTGGAAACATTAAAGCATGCTGGAGATTTTTATTTGATCCGTGCGAGTTAAGTCAATCCAATGGCTTAGTCTCAACATTACTACCGTTACACACCAAATCCTAATTGGACTTTGTGATACAGTGGTAGAACCGGCTGTTATACTGGCTTTGCATTTGTGTTTGCAAATATTGCGGTAAGCAAGAGTCACAGGGTAGATTATGGAAAGGGAAGGTGTTAGCACGCTTTCCATCCTTAGTTTTTTACGGGCTCTTAGATGCTCAGCTCATTTTTGAAATACCTTGTGTTTTTGTGTGTTTTTGAAAATTATTTTGAAATGCCTTAGTATGGCGATTTGCTTTATGATAACTCTTGTATCCGTCCTCAAGAGTGTTGATAAAGAATTTGAAAAGGTTTCTTTGGAAATTGTTGTGTAAGTGTAAAAAGTTTATATTTTGAGCAAGCATCTAGGAGCTATCTACTTTACTCGAAAGGTTCGTTCTTTTCCTCCTTTCCTTTAGACAATGCTATCATACTATTAGTGAGTAGGTAGCCTTATTCGTTTAGATGTATGAGGGACATTCGAAGAGACGTTTTATAGTCACGAAGGCAACTTGGCAATAAATCTTAGTAACTACCCTAGGTTTTTAAGATCATTTTTACCGAGGAAACATCGAGAGGGTCATCGAGGGACTTATGATCTTTAAACTAGAGGGTAGCCACTAAAATCTCTCACGTTTTGAGAGTTATGACTATTTTTCTGAAGGCAACCAAAGTGGGAATACCCTAGAGGTGTATATGTGCAATTGTGTTGTATTCAGTTATTTTTGTCTTTTGCATTAGGTTTGCTAGCATTTTATTTTATGTTCTTGCCATGCAATTCTATTAGTCAAGCATCTAGACAGTTAATAATTTGCAGGAATTTAAAATACGGAATTTAAAGCTACGCTATTACATGGCTTCGGGGAGGGGAATTAATTACATAGTCCAAAACTTGGGGGAGAAATAAAAAGCAGAAAATAAAGTCCTAATTTTAACTATTACAACCCATAGTCAAATACAATAATGAAAAGAATAACACATGCTAAAATAATAAACGCGCACGAATTGAAAGGACTTCTAAATCCTAAAAATGAAATCTTTTTGTTATTTTGTTTTGTTTCATGAAGAAAATTGAATTCAAATAAATCCTAATTCTATTAATTTTATAATTAAGAAAATGGTTTAAATAAATGTTATTTAATTTACAGAATTTGTTTAATTAACAAAAAATACTAACCTAATGTTTTTTTGTGATTTTTTTTACTGAATAAATAAATTAAAACAAAACTAAAATAAGTAAATAGTAAAGATAAAACAAAAATATAAATGGGCCTAATAGGCAAAGAAATAGAGGGTATGAAGTGAAATTCGTTGGGCCCAAGTGAGAGAAGCCCAAATCATCCTTTGGATTCAGCGGGGAGATCCCCAAGAGAGTCCATGGTGAGGCTGTGTGCTTAGCACATTGGATCTGGATCAAATGTGAATCTGATGGCCTGGACTTGATGGTATATGGTGATCGTGCATAGCCAGGATGCATTGAATCTGCATAAAATGTTAGAAAGAATAAAATTGCAAGGCCTGGGTATCGAACCCAGGTCCTTTCGACTGCACACATCCTTCTTCACCATCTGAGCTGGATTTAAGACTCGAAGGAATTCATTTCACATACCTTAATAAATGTATCATGTTACTTTAGACTTTACATGTAACACACTAACCATCATAAACGCTATGCAGCATGAATGTACAATCAAAATTAAATTACATATGAAATGAATTTGAGATCAAAGGTTTGTTACCAGTGGGGTGCTTGTTTTGGATTAAGGAGGCCTACCGAGGTTTCTTCAATTCTGACAACTTTGTTGGAACTTTGGAAGTTTTGTGGAGCTCTTGTGGGGTAACGTACGTGTGTGGAAAAAATACTTTCATTTGGAAATGTGTCTGTAGCTTCGATTGGTATTATGTGTGATGAAGTCTGTAAGAGTGTTTCTGTGGCAATGTTTTTCTTGTCTCTTTTTTTTCGTCCTTTTTTTTGGCAATGTGTCCTTAGGCCTGTATTTATAGGGGTGGAGGTGAATGGAAATGGAAAGGGATAACCATTAACTAGGCCTTGAAGGAAAAATCAGACAAATTAAAGGATTGCCATTTTTGATAGATTCCTACCCTTTTGGCTTTTGGGATGAACCTGAACATGTTTCACTCCCTGAATCCTTTGAATGCCTCCGTGCCTGGTTCTTTGATTGGCTCTGAATTTCTCCTTTCGATGGCTCTAAAAATACCCAACTAGCCCAATCGAACACTTCACTCTGGCCAGTCGAAGCTTCTTTTGCCATTTCCTTCGAATGCAATTGTGTAGGAGGCTTGGGCTTGGAAGCATGTAGGACTTTAGCCAACAAGCATCTTGAACCAAACTCATCAAAAGGAAAAACAAAATTGTTTCCAACAATTGTGTATCCTTTGAATGGACCACATGTATGTCCTTCGAAGGCACCATTTGTGTGTCCTTCGAATGGACCAAATGTATGTCCTTCGAAGGCACCACTTGTATGTTTCTTCGAATGACCCTTTGGAATGTTTCTTCGAATGGATCATACTATGTGTCAAAGTGTAGAAACTCTGTTGAGGGGTTTTAGAGGTGGATTCAGAGCTAGCATGACGGAAGCCACCATTTTGTGAGTCGAATCACATGTGAAAGAAGTTCTTGCCTTGTGAATCGGGGGCAAGCATGAAGAGGAAACCTTTGCCTTGTACGTCGAAATAAAACACAGAGGAAGCACTTATCTTATGGATCAAAGCAGGCACGTAAGAGACCAATGCTCAATCGAAGCTTGCATGCAGGAGGCCACTGCTTTGTGAATCAAAACAAACACGCAGGAGGCCATTGCTTTGTGAATCAAAGCAATCATGTAGAAAGTTACTGCCGGTGAATCGAAGCAAACTTGTAGGGGCTATTACTGGTGAATCAAAGCAAACCTGTATGGGACCATATGCCCAAATGAAGCTTATGGATCCAAAGCTTGCTCGAAGGGGACCCAATGCTCAATCGAAGCTGGTGGACCAAAGCTTGATTGAAGAGGACCAACTACCCAATCGAAGCTTATGAATCAAAGCATGATCGAAAGGGGATAACTACCCAATCGAAGCTTATAAATCAAATCATGATTGAAGGGGACCAAATACCCAATCAGAGCTTATGAATCAAAGCATGATCGAAGGGGGCTAAATACCCAATCAAAGCTTATGAATCAAAGCAAACTTGCTTTTCTTAGATTTGATGTCTGAAAGCCAAAAATCCAATTGTACTTGTGCAAACTTGCCCTTTTGAAAATCCTTGTGAGAAAATGTATTGAGAAAAAGGAGGGTAAATTTTGGGGTACAACAGACTTTATCAAGCTATCTCTTGATCACACAACAAAAATGATAATGTGTAGTTGTTGTATGTATGCAACGAGAGAGGATTAAAATGATGAAAATATTTGTATATTTTTGGTTTCAATAATATGAAATGATGCATGAATGACTATATATATATGTGTGTGTGTGTGTGTGTGTGTGTGTGTGTGTGTGTGTGTGTGTGTGTGTGTGTGTGCGCGTCTGTGTGTGCATGCGCGCGCGCGTGTGTGTGTGTGTGTGTGTGTGTGTGTGTGTGTGTGTGTGTGAATATGTGTATGAATGAAACAGAAAACAACAGGGTTGCAAAATTATAATATTAGACAATTTGATAAGTGGAAGTCGACCTATTCAAGGTGTGAGACGACTCCTAAGGGCCAGAGAGTCGACTTATACTGCATGGGAGTCAACTCCTAGTGGACAAAAAAGTTTTTAAGAAGTTCTAATTCGGTAGAAGTCAAGACATATCATGTGAGAGTCAACTCTTTATGTTATGTATCGACTCCAAGTGCCTAGGAGTCGACCCACCTGGACAGGGATTTAAAATGCAAAATAGCTTTCAATGGGAGTCGACCCACAACTCGAGGGAGTCGAATCATTAGTGTTATGTGTCAACTCCAAAGCCCATATGTATCAACTCCTTTTTGACAGAGAGTTTTCTTTCAAAAGTTTGTGAGTGGGAGTTGACTCCTAACACGAATGAGTTGACTCCAAACATGATTTTTTTATTAAAAAAATGATATTTTTTATATTTTTAACTTGTCCAAAATGCTTTTGACTTGATCCGAAAGTGTCCTAAGATAAAAATGTAACCTAGACACAGAAAGATAAGGTCCGATGTACACATACTACATATTTCCTAGTTTTGACATCATCCAAAACATCTAAGAGATGATATTGCACTCATATACTCCCCCTTTTTGATGATGCCAAAACATATGAAGTATTTGTAGTTTATGATCATATCTCCCCCTAAATATATGCATCTTCCTTTTTAGTATTTGGAAAACTAGACGAGACAATGTTCTTTGTTCTTGCATAGCTTCTCCCTATTTGACAACATCAAAAAGAGAAAAAGGCCATAAAATGTAAGAAGCATAAAGTAAAACACACAATCACATATATACTACACAGAGGCATTGAAAAGATAAATCTATAAACAAAAACAACACTGGCATAGAATGATGTTAGAGTGAAAAATGTATAAACATAAATAACCAACAATGCACAAAAATGCAAGAGAGATGAATAACATGAACAAGCATATTATTGTAAGATATTTCAAATGCAAATAATTCATACCATAAAATACAAATGATGATGAAATACAAAAGATTAAAACATAAAATCACTATAAGCATATGGATTGAAAACACTCATAGATTAACAACAAATTTTTTGGAAGTGAATATTAATGGGATTGTATTACACATCAAATATATTTCATATATTTGGAACATAAACACGCAATCAAATTACAAGAGACATATACAAGCAATCTGGGAAATAAAAACTTACGAAAAAAGAGATAAGTGAAAGGATATTACCTCATAGTATGAGAAACAGAGGATGCACTCACATGAACTAGAACTTTCAAATGCAGGTTAAGACAATTATAGAGAGAATTCATGCATCAAATTAGTTAGGCAAAATTTGAGATATCGAGAATTCCCATTTCCTGATGAATATTGAAAAATGGTCCAATCACAAGAGGTTTTGTGAAAATATTGACAAGTTGATTTTTGCTATCAACATGATCAAAGACGACATCCCCTTTTTTAATAGGATTGCCTAGGAAATGGTGATGTGTCTCAATGTGTTTAGAACGCGAGTGTAGCACTTGATTTTTAGTTAGATTAATAACACTAGTATTGTCACATATATTAGTTAGATAAATAACATGTACAAGCATACTATCGTAAGATATTTCAAATGCAAAGAATTCATACCATAAAATACAAATGATGATGAAATACAAAAGATTAAAACATAAAATCACTATAAGCATATGGATTGAAAACACTCATAGATTAACAACAAAACTTTTGGAAGTGAATATTAATGGGATTGCATTACATATCAAATATATTTCATATCTTTGGAACATAAACATGCAATCAAATTACAAGAGACATATACAAGCAATCCGAGAAATAAAAACTTACGAAAAAAGAGAGAAGTGAAATGATATTACCTCATAGTATGAGAGACAAAGGATGCACTCACATGAACTAGAACTTTCAAATGCAGGTTAAGACAATTATAGAGAGAATGCATGCATCAAACTAGTTGGCAAAATTTGAGATATCGAGAATTCCCAATTCCCAATGAATATTGAAAAATGGTCCAGTCACAAGAGGTTTTGTGAAAATATCGACAAGTTGATTTTTTCTATCAACATGATCAAATACGACATCCCCTTTTTTAACATGATTGCCTAGGAAATGGTGATGTATCTCAATGTGTTTAGTACGCGAGTGTAGCACTGGATTTTTAGTTAGATTAATAACACTAGTATTGTCACACATATTGAAATACGTTGAAGTTTAATGTCAAAATCGATTAATTGTTGTTTAAGCCACAAAATTTGAGCACAACAACTACCCGCAACTACATGTTCCTCCTCAGCAATTGACAAGGCAATGTGGACTTGCTTATTTCTATGCCAACTAATTAAAGAATTCGAAAATAGGTGGCAAGTTCCACTAGTGCGCTTCCTATCCAATTTGCAACCAGAAAAATCAGAATTAGAGTAACCAAATAAACTATAATCACATCCTTTGGGATACCAAAGGCCATACGTAAAAGTACCATGAAGATATCTAAGTATTCATTTTATGACTTTTAAATGAGATTTCTTATGAGCAGATTGATATCGAGCACATATGCATACACTAAACATAATGTCCGACCTAAATGCAGTAAGATATAAGAGAGATCCAATCATACCTCTATACCTTTTTACATTATCATCCTTACCATTTTCATCTTTGTCCAAGTTTCCATTTGTGGGCATTAGAGTGCCAATTGACTTTGCATCTACCATTTCAAAGCGTTTAAGAAACTATTGGTAGTACTTTGTTTGACACACAAACGTCCCTTCTTTGAGTTGTTTGATTTGAAGTCTGAGAAAGTAATTTAACTCTCCTATTAGACGCATTTCAAACTCTCCCTGCATTATCTTTGAAAACTCTATGACTAATTGCATGTTAGTAGAATCAAATATGATATCGCCAACATAAATTTGAGTGAGAAGAATATGTTTTCCTTGACGTTTAATGAAAAGCGTTGTATCAACCTTCCCTCTAGAATATTCTTGATCAAATAAGAACTTATTAAGTCACTCATAACAAGCCATAAGGTCTTGTTTGAGACCATACAAAGCTTGTTTTAGTTTAAAAACATGATTAGGATATTAGTCATTTTCAAAACCAGGAGGTTGTGAAACATACATTTCCTTATTTGTGTAACCATTAAGGAAAGCAATTTTCACATCCATTTGAAATAATTTGAAATTTTGGAACATGCAAATGCTAGTAAAAGGCGTATAGCCTCGAGGCGGGAAACCAGAGCATAAGTTTCATCATAGTCTATGCCCTCCTCTTGATTATATCTTTGAGCCACTAGTTGGGCTTTGTTCTTTATTGTCACTCCTTTTTCGTCCAATTTATTTCTAAAAACCCACTTAGTTCCTATAACTTAATTATCTCACGGATGTGGGACAAGGTCCCATAATCATTTCTTTTAAATTGATTTAACTCATCTTGCAGAGCCATAAGCTAATGCTCGTCAAGTAGGGCCTCTTTTGCGTTTTTAGGTTCAATTTGAGACACAAAGTCAAATTTATAATAGAAATTACTTATCTTTAGAGGAAGTAGTTACACCTTTGGTGATGTCTCCAAGAATGTTGCCAATTGGATGGTCTTTTAATGATCTCCAAGCCAAGGGTACATCGTCCATTTTAGTTAGACTTTACTTGTTCTCCTCTCGATGATTGTCATCTCCCAACTCCTCAAGTTTCACCTCTTCTGGTTCATCAATTAGTTCTTTGGTATATTTGAGTATATCTTCTAAAGGTACAATTGTATCATGAAAAGAAAAAGCTTCCCCAACATTTCTCGGATAAGATTCATCAAAAGTAACATGTAATGACTCCTCAACAGTAAGAAATCTCTTATTATATACTCTATAGGTGTTGCTTGATTGAGAGTATCCAAGGAAGATACCTTCATCAGCTTTCACATTAAATTTTCCAAGGTTATCCTTACCATTGTTCAAAATAAAACACTTGCATCCGAAAACATGAGGATGTGATAAATTTGGTTTTCTACCTTTAAGAAGTTCATAAGGAGTTTTGTTTAAAATAGGACATATGAGTATCTTATTTAAAACATAACATGTCATGCTTATCGCATCGACCCCAAAAATATTTTGGTAGACCACCTTCATTGATTATAGTTATTTCCAACTCCTTTAAAACTATGTTTTGTGCTCCGCAACACCATTTTGTTATGGAGTTCTTAGAGAGGAAAAATTATGTTCAATTCCATGTTTATCAGAATATTCCATAAAGAGGTGGTTTTCAAATTCACCTCCACGATCGCTTAAAATAGCAACAATGTTTAAATTCATTTTATTTTGGGACAACTTCGCAAAACTAGTGAAAGCAAAGGTTTCATCTTTACTATGCAAAAATATGGTCCAACAAAGTCTAGAATAATCGTCTACAATAACAAACCCATAGTAATCACCACCCAAGCTATTAGTCCTCGAGGGAACAAAAAGATTCATATGAAGAAACTCAAGAGGTCTAGAAGTTGAAACAATGTTTTAGATTTAAAAGAGACCCTTGTTTACTTTCCCATTTGGCATACATCACATATGTGATCTTTTGAAAATTTAATTTTTGGAATACCAATAACTAGATCTTTTGAGACCTTTTTGTTTAGTAAGTCAAGGTTGATATGTGCAAAGCATCTATTCCATAACCAAGAGTCTTCACTAATGGTTACTAAACAATTAGTGTTTGTCAATGATACATCATTTAAGTTAAGCATATAAATATTATTTACCACCAAGCCCTTAAACAAATAATGTTTCTTTTCATTATGATCAATTATGCAACAATCACTTGTAAAAGTTATTTTTTATCCTTTGTTGCATAGGTGACTAATGTTAAATAAATCATGTTTAAAAACCTCCAACAAGTATAACGTCATTGATAGTAGTAGAAGATGGATTACCTACACTATTTTTTCCAAGTATATAACCCTTGTCATTGTCTCCATAGGGTACAAACCCCTTCTTCTTTGCCACAAAGTCAATGAATAAGGAGATGTCACACATCATATGCCTTGAGCATCCACTATCAAGAAACCACCTTCTTTCCATGGAGCTAAGACATTCAACTTTATTTTTCTTTTGATGGGACATGAGGCTAAAGTTTTTCGTTTCATCATCATCACTTGATTTATCTTCACTTGAGGATTCACTATCACTTTCCAAAGAAATGTATTCTATTCTAGGCTTACTAGACTTCTTCTTCTTATAATGAGTCGTGAGACAAAAAATTTCCATTTCATCATCATCACTTAAGCTATCTTCACTTGATGATTCACTGCTACTTTCCCAAGAAATGTATGATATTCTAGGATTGCTATTCTAGTTGTATTGACCCTTTCCTTTATCTTTGATAAGCAATGGATAATTCGGTTTATAGTGACCGACCTTTCCACAATTATAGAATGAACTTTTTTATTTTTCTTTCTTATTATCATCTTTCCTTGATGAATTTGATTATCTTCTAAAATTGATGAGACTTTTGTCAGAATGATTCACTTCATTTATTTTAATGTACCTACTTTACCTATTAACAAACAACCTCATTTCTTCAACATCCGAACAATCATCATCACTAGATCCACTATCATCTCGCTCTTTAGTTGAAGGCTTATAGCTAAAAGTCATAAGAGCAATCGACTTCTTGTCTATCTATTTTTTGTTGTTATTATATTTATTAATCTTTTTCTCATGCTTCTCTAAGCACATGATCTCTTTCTCATGTTCTTCAAGCTTACCAAACAAAGTAGTGATATCCAATGCCAATAGATCATTAGCTTCCTTGATTGCGGTAACCTTTGGTTTCAATTCCCTATTAAGACATCTCAACACTTTTTTAGTTGAAATTTCATTGAAAATGAGATCACCAAGTGAATTTAAAGGATTAACAAGGTTTCACCATGCTTCATATGAAAGAGTTTAAAATCTTGATTCAAGGTATTGATTCTAGCTTATTTGACCTCATTAGTTCCCTCATGGGAAACTTGCAACGAGTCCCACATAGATTTGGTGGTTGTGCAACGAGTCCCAAAAATTTTCCCTCTCTTTTCTCAAGACATTTCTCACAAAGATCTTCAATGGTTCAAGCTTACACAAGTATTGACTAGGTCAAGCCATCTCCTCAACACTAATGTCTCAAATTAGGGTTTGGATTTTCACAAGGACAATTGGGCTTATAATGCTTCAATTTACTTTCATGGATCATTGTGGACCTTCAAGAATTCTCATATCAAGTTTCAAGTCTTACATCTCAAAATTTCTCAGTCAATTGATCAGATGACCCAAAATTAACTATATTGGGTAAAAAATCAATTGTGGTCAACCTACAGTCAAACTTCAAGATTTTTGACCAATATCAACATTTTGAAGTTATATGTATCAATTGATCAAGTTTGGATCATAATTCCCCAAGAAAAATGTTCAAATCATCAAAAGGGCAAAATGGTCAAAATTAAGGTTTTGACTGTATTTGACTTATCAAGGGTTTTTGACCTAATACATGATCTAATGGCTTGAATAACAATCTCAAGGATTCAAATACAACATTTTGACCTAATTTCATGGATCAAAATATTTTTTAAGATCAATTGATTGATAGTTGAAATTCAGTCAACTGATGAAAAGTTAACTGATACACCAAAAGTCAAACTTTTACCTTTTGATCAAAATTGAGTTTCAAAGATCACATTTCATCAATAAATTAAAAAATATGAAACTTGATCATCAAGAAATCAAGAAAGTAAAAAGTAATCTTAAAGAGTCAAACTTTTCAAGACTTAGAATTTTTCTAAGTGTTTTTATACATGATTATCTCATAACTTCATGCCAATTTTTCATCAAGATGCAAGATGATTCAAAGAAAAGTTCCAACATGAAAGTTGTAGATCTAAATGAGATATAAAACTTTGTAGGGAAGAACAAGTTCTATAAATTCTTGGATTTTGAGTTATGAATTCACAAAGTCATGCATTTTATATAAAAAACACTTAAGTGAAAATTTGACCTAGTTTAGGCAGACTTTTGACCTAACTTCATGGAAATTTTTCACATAGTTCCAAATTGATTCTTCAAAAATGAAAAACATGAAGGTTGTAGAGGATGTTTCAACATTTCCAAAATGTCAAATAACTCATTGATATTATTCTTGATCTAGGAGAATCAAAGAGATGAAGTTAGGGTTTCAAACTTGAATTACAAGGCATTTTTCATGAAGAATACTTGACCAAATCCATAACCATGCTGCATAATCTTGCTTTGCAGGCTTCTAACTTATGTTTCACTCCATAATTAATGGTTTAAAAAATGTTTTATCCATTATCCAAATGATTGAACCATTATCCAAACCAAATTTCCATTAATGGAAGAAAGTTCACACTTCCATTTTGGAAAAGTGGCTTTAATCATAAAGTCCACTCTCCTTGAGCTTTGTAGTTGTTCTTTCTGCACAAGCATCCTCTATAAGTTCAGATCAAGCATGATTAAAGTTGCTAGCCACCCAACCTTTCCTTGAAACCATGTTTGTCCAAGTTGCTTAAAAAACAAGTCAAAATCCACAAACATGTGATATTTTACTTTTGACTTCTACAAGCTTCTAAACCTCCTCTCTATAAATTGAACCATCATTTGCAACATAACACACGAATTAGCATGCCTTCAAACTCACTCAAACTCTCCCAAACTCAAATTGCACACAAAACTCCATTTTTGTGCAGAAAATGACCAATAACTTCCATCTCTCAAACTACTCGTGCGTTTCCTTTCTAAATCATCTAAAACGTTTCCTTACCTCAAATATAAGTCATCCCCACGCCTATCATTGTTCTGTAACACCATTTTATTCATCCTCCATAACCAAAATCAAAATCTTGCATATTGACTTCTACAAGAAGATTCAGCCACTCTCGACATGAGTTAAGCATTGCATTAGCTTCCTAGAGGTCCAAGGAAGCTAACCTGATCATCACAACACCTTGAAGCAACCTCATTTGCAAAACACGAATTCCATTTTTAAGGTAAGTTTTTATGATTTTGGAACTCTTCATATAGGAATTGTTAGCTTTCCATTTTCAAAGGTGAAATGTAGGCATCATTTCCCTAAAGTTGACCATGTCCTTAGAATTCATTTATCTTGCTTGAGTAGTGAGAATTTTAGGTTTGAAATCTCTGAAAATGTTAGGTCAAAATTTGGTACCATTAGAAATTCATGCTCATATTTTCTTTATAGCTTAAGTGTTGTACCCCAAAATTTTCCCTCTCATTTATCAAGATTTTTCTCACAAGACTTCCTTGACTCAAGACAAGATTAGGGTTTGGTCAGCTCAAGACATCTCATCTTGCACTGATAACCTAAAATTAGGGTTTGGGTTTTCACAAGGATTTTTGGACCACCAATGTTTCATGTGACTTTCAAACATCATTTTGGACCCCTAAGATTGCTCAAGATGAGTTTCAAGCCTTGAACCACATTTTTGATCAGTCAATTGGACAATTGACCTAAAAATCAGTTGTATTGGGGAAAAAGTCAACCATGGCCAATTTACAGTCAAACTTCATAATTTTTGATCCAAATCAACATTTTAGACTCATATATACCATTTTATAAAGTTTGGATTACAACTCCTCAAGAAATTTGATCAAATCATCAAAAGGGCAAAATGGTCAAAATTAGGGTTTTGACTGAGGAAGGACAATTTCTGATTTTTAACCTAACCAATGACCAATTGAGTTCAAGCATGATTTCAAGGATTAAATGGCATCATCTTGACTCAATTACATGGTTCAAAACATCTCAAGTTCATTGGATTGACAGATGAAATTTGTAGTCAACTGATCAAAAGTCAACTGTATACTGAAAAGTCAAACTTTGACTTTTTGGTCAAAATCAAGTACCAAGAGTCATAATTCATCAAGATATGTAAAAATGTGAAACTTGTTCACCAAGAAAATCAAATTTGAAAATTAGGGTTTGAATTTGAAAATTTTCATAACTTAGAAATTTTCTAAGTATAAAAATTTTCTTATTTTTTCTCAACTTTGCACCACTTTTTCACCGTGATGCATTTTGATTCAAGGGAAGTCCCCAACATGAAAGTTGTAGACCTCTATGAAATCTACAAATTTTCTTCACAAACTTTCCCCTAAATATGCTTGGATCTCAAGTTATAAATTTGTGAATACATGGTCATGAACTTCTTAACTTAGTGAAATTTTGCCCTAATTTAGGCAGGTTTTGGACCCAACTTCATGGCAATTTTTCGCCTAGTTCCAAAAGGTATCTCAAAATTCATTTCAAATATGGATTATAGATAACATTGCAAGCTTTCCAAATGTCCAAGAACTCTCCAAGATCATTTTTGAGTAAAGAGAATCGAAGAGAGGAAGTTGGCATTTTCTCATTTTTTGTTCAAGCCATTTTCATGAAGAACCAAGTTGCAAATCAAACCTATGCTGGATATTTCATGCTTTACATGTCCTAAACTTTCTACACACTCCTTAATTAAATGCATACTCAGTTGACAAAGCCTCTATCCATGCTTTTGAACCTTTATCCAATTGATAATTCCATTTATGGCAAAAAGGTTCCATTGCCATTTTCATAAAGAGCAACTTTTGCAAACTTTGTGATCTTGACCATTGGACTTGTCCCCTTGATACAAGCAAGTACCACATACCAAAGGAAACTTGTAGGGAAGAAATACCAACCCTAAGTAAACTGGTACAAGCATGAGAGTTTTGTCTTGTCACTTTGCTTCAAGTACAAGAAAAGTTGCAAAAAGGCTAGGGCTTGTACAGCTGATAGAGAGCTGACTTAAAACCATTTCTATACTAATATGCAAATGATATACAACACAGAGGACACTAAGAAAATGCCTAAAAGACTTAGAGAAATAAAAGCACCAAAAATTGTCCAAAACACACAGTTTCTGCACAAGCATATCAGGCATCTATTTGGCTCGTGCGTTTTGTGTTTAGATCATCCAAACATCTTACATACTTGATACCTAGTCAATCCAAACCATCATCCCTATTCTGTAACCTCTGTTTCACCATCTTCCATTGTTAACTTTGAAGCTTGTAGTTGGACTTGGTCAGGGAGTTCTAGCCAGTTTCAGAGCAAGGTAGGGGTTGGAATTGATTCAGGGAAGCTCAAGGAAGCTCAAGCAATCATCAGCCTCCATCAAAGTCCCTGCATTTCCATACACGATTCCAGCTGTAGGAGGTAATTTTTCAAACTCTATCTCCTTGTACAGGCAACCTCAAGCTACGATCTGTGAATAAAAAATGTAGTTCTCATCCTAACGAAGCTATACATATCATTATCTTGCATTTATATTACTTGTGCTAAGAGAATTTGGAGTTTGAAATCTCTGAAAATTTTAGGTTAGGATTTAGGGATTTCAAAATTCTCTTTGATCTTTGATAGTTAGATTACATAATTTACATGGTTGAAATCGTGAGTTCAAATGCTACATTTTTCATGTTATAAGTTTTCATTTTTATGCAAGCATGAGGAAGTTACAGGTTGAACTGGCCATGGCGTGAGGAAGGAGAAGGCAGGACAGGGACAAAGCTTCTTGGGCTTTTTGGCTTCCTGGGCTTTTTGTTTTTGCTAGCACTACCATTGATTTGCTTTCTCACCCCCTGCTAACTCTTTCATATTTTATTTTTTTTTTCATTTTTATATTTAATACTTTTAATTATTTTCTTTAATAAAAAAAAATCCTAAAAAATAATTTAATTATTTTTACATTTTTTTAATTATTTCTCACATAAAAAATTAATTTATTTTGATAGGATTTAATTTATTTTCTTAATAAACTTATAAATATAATTAAATATACTTAATATTATTATTTTACATTTCATACTTACAAATACCTATTTTTTAATATCTATATACAATATTATTTATTATTTTCATACAAAAAAATGCACAAAATAATAATATAGAAACATTATTTTCTTTTAAATAAAAATTAGGGTTTAATCCATTTCAAAAGAATTAAATACTTTTCCTTATATTTTTTAGGTTTAAATTCAATATTCTTTTACACAAAAGTAAGACATAAAACATATTTTCTCATTTGTACATTGCATTATATTCTAAATATTGTATTATATTTATTTTAATTCGCGGAAGTTCGATTTGGTTGTAATAATGTATTTAGCTTTATATTTGTGTAAATCCCCATTCAAACTTGTATTTCCCCCTCCCATAAAATTCCACTTATGGAAAAAGGTTCCATTGCCATTTTCATAAAGAGCAACTTTTGCAAACTTTGTGATCTTGAGCATTGGACCTGTCCCCTTGATACAAGCAAGTACCACAGACCAAAGGCAACTTGTAGGGAAGAAATACCAACCCTAAGCAAGCTGGTACAAGCATGAGAGTTTTGTCTTGTCACTTTGCTTCAAGTACAAGAAAATTTGCAAAAAGGCTAGGGCTTGTACAACTGATAGAGAGCTGACTTAAAACCATTTCTATACTAATATGCAAAGGATATACAACACAGAGGACACCAAGCAAAGGCCTAAATGACTTAGAGAAAGAAAAGCACCAAAAATTGTCCAAAACACACAGTTTCTGCACAAGTATATCTAGCATCCATTTGGCTCGTGCGTTTTGTGTTTAGATCATCCAAACATCTTACATACTTGATACCTAGTCAATCAAAACCATCATCCCTGTTTTGTAACCTCTGTTTCACCATCTGCCATTGTTAACTTTGAAGCTTGCAGTTGGACTTGGTCAGGGAGTTCTAGCCAGTTTCAGAGCAAGGTAGGGGTTGGAATTGATTTAGGGAAGCTCAAGGAAGCTCAAGAAATCATCAGGCCTCCATCAAAGTCCCTGCATTTCCATACACGATTCCAACTGAAGGAGGTAATTTTTCAAACTCTATCTCCTTGTAGAGGCAACCTCAGGCTACGATTTGTGAATAAAAAATGTAGTTCTCATCCTAACGAAGCTATACATATCATTATCTTGCATTTATATTACTTGTGCTAAGAGAATTTGGAGTTTGAAATCTCTGAAAATTTTAGGTTAAGATTTAGGGATTTCAAAATTCTCTTTGATCTTTGATAGTTAGATTACATAATTTATATGGTTGGAATCGTGAGTTCAAATGCTACATTTTTCATGTTATAAGTTTTCATTTTTATGCAAGCATGAGGAAGTTACAGGTTGAACTGGCCTTGTCGTGAGGAAGGAGAAGGCAGGACAGGGACGAAGCTTCTTGGGCTTTTTGGCTTCCTGGGATTTTTGTTTTTGCTAGCACTACCATTGTTTTGCTTTCTCACCCCTTGCTAACTCTTTCATATTTTATTTTATTTTCATTTTTATATTTAATACTTTTAATTATTTTCTTTAATGATAAAAAATCCTAAAAAATAATTTAATTATTTTTACACTTTTATTTTATTTTTTTGTTATTTCTCACATAAAAAATTAATTTATTTTGATAGGATTTAATTTATTTTCTTAATAAACTTATAAATATAATTAAATATACTTAATATTTTTATTTTACATTTCATACTTACAAATACCTATTTTTTGCATATATTTATTTTTTAATATCTATATACAATATTATTTATTATTTTCATACAAAAAAAATGCACAAAATAATAATATAGAAACATTATTTTCTTTTAAATAAAAATTAGGGTTTAATCCCTTTCAAAAGAATTAAATATTTTTCCTTATATTTTTTAGGTTTAAATTCAATATTCTTTTACACAAAAGTAAGACATAAAACATCTTTACTCATTTGTACATTGCATTATATTCTAAATATTGTATTATATTTATTTTAATTCGCGCAAGTTCGATTTGGTTGTAATAATGTATTTAGCTTTATATTTGTGCAAATCCCCATTCAAACTTGTATTTCCCCCTCCCATAAAATTGTTGTAATAGCTTAGTATATTTACATTACGCAATTTATTGCTTTCATATGCCATGATTAGTAATTAGGGTTTGTATGACAAGAACGAAACAAAACAAATAGAAAACCCTAAATGCAAGATCAAAAGCATGAAAATGATACACTTTTCACACAAGTACCCTTAGGGTTTCTCCCACTTGGTTGCCTAAAATAAAATGGCCATGTTACGCATGCGAAGTATCTTGGAAAAACAAAACAAATTTAAGATCATAGTCCCTCGATAACGCTATTCAAAAGTTTCCTTACAAAATGATCTTGGTCCCTCAAAAATGCTAAGATACTTGGCAACATTGCTATCATGGTTATACGATGACCCACGCCCGTCCCATTTACATCCAAAGATAGGGTTGCTTACCAAATCAATGGTAAGTCAACAATGTAAAAGGAATAGAAAATACATAAGAAAGACATTTGAGTAGGTAGATAGCTTCTAGTTACTTGCTCCATTTCAAACAAAATCCTTGCTATTTTCAAAGCAAACACACACATTTCAAAAACACCTTACATTGAAAACATTTTCAAAAGACAAACATCTTTTTATACATTCTTACGAACGAGAATCATTACAAAGATTGCCTAAACGAATGGCCTCTTTTACAAAGTACTTTCAAAACCACATCAAACACCATTTCAAACAAACCAAAGCAAGTGATCTAAGAAAGTAACTAAGAGCCCATGGAAAACCATGGATGAAAAGGGTGCTAGCACCTTCCCTTTTCATAATCTACCCCCCGAACTCAAGAAAACATCTCAAAGGTCTTTCCTGTGCTTTTTCACCTTTCCTTTTGGATAAAAGAAAAGTCGGTGGCGACTCTTGATAACTGCAACATTTGTGATAAAATGTAAAACCTCAAGTTAGTTCTCCCACCGCATCACAGAACTGGCGACTCTGTTGGGGATCTTAATTATAAAAGTGGGGTTACCTTAGGGTTTAGATCACATTTATTTTCTTTGTTTGACTTGTTTGCTTTACATTATGGTTCTTTGTTTGGGTTTGAATCCTCTACCCGGATTTGGGAAACATTATAGGTAAATAGCAATACATTGTGGAAACTGTGCAGGGTATACCGACATGGTCTAAGCAATAACTATGTTAGTGTGACATATTTGTGGGTACCGGTAGCCTTTGAGTTAATCAAAGAGAATACGGCACCGCTGAGTGATTTCATGAAGCACTAATGAACTTCTAGAACCCTTTACTTGACCAACTTGGACTTTAGGATGTAGTGAGATGACCGACTTTGGTGCAGTCCGAAGTTGGTAGATACTCGATACTACACTCATTAAGGGTTGGTTTCTTGGGATATTTCGGTCGCTAATAAAGAGGCTTGAGCTGAAACAATGACCAAGGAAACAATCCAGTGATATTGAGCTCCTTAGAACCCGGTTACTATTGTTAGGATAGGTTGAGCCAACTAAACTTCAAGAGGGTACTTACCTATAAAACCCCATGAAAGTCTAAACTAAGAATTTGTTTGTTTTGCTTGTATATATACATACTTGTGCATAACATCATGGACATCATGGATATCATGAACATCATGTGCATTCCCTAACCATTTCAAGGATTTTGGAAATTCATCGTTGTTCTTGTTTTGTAGGATATGGATTCACTTCGCAGGAAAACTATCCAAATCAACCTTGTAAGAATTCCTCCACAACTCAAGGAACTAGCTTCAAGGATCCCTGAGAACTCTCCATTCACCGAGACGCATGGTCGTCTGCTCAACTTGGTCACCTCCAACACAGAGGAGGATATGTTGAAAGTTCTCTTCCAGTTCTTTGACCCTTTGCATCACTGCTTCACATTTCCTGACTATCAGCTTGTGCCCACTTTGGAAGAATTCTCTCAACTTCTGAGGATTCCTATTCTCAATAAACTACCCTTAAACGGTACGAAAAGAGATCCAAAGCCAGAAGAGATTGCTCAAGCCCTGCACTTGCACTCATCTGATGTCACAACTCATTGGGAAACTAGAAGTGGTGTCAAAGGCTTCTTGGCAAAGTTTCTGTTTGAGAAAGCCCAAAGCTGTTGGAATTCCCTAGATTTGCAAGCCTTTGAGGAGATTATAGCTCTTCTCATCTATGGGATGGTATTGTTCCCTAATCCTGACCAACTCATAGATGTGAGCGCTGTCAAAATCTTCATGTCTCGCAACCCGGTGCCTACATTGTTTGGGGATATCTTACACTCTTTTCACACTTGTACAATGAGGAAAAGAGGTGTTCTTATGTGTTTCACTCCTCTCCTGGAAAGACGGTTTATTTCTCATCTTCCCCAATCAGTCTTAAAGAATGAGCAAGGTGTGAGGTGGTCACAAAGGTTAATGACGCTTAAACATTTAGATATTCATTGGTGCTCTCGATCCAAAGAGAATGTTGTTATTGACCGTTGTGGGGAATTCCTTAATGTCCCTCTACTTGGAATTAGGGGAGGCATCACCTACAACTCATGTTTAGCTCTAAGACAGTTTGGTTATGCCCGAAGGGATGGCCCACATGATATGCTGATTCAAGGTTTGGTTTTCGACTACGACAACAACGATCAAGGTCTTTGCCAGAGATTCATCCGAGCTTGGAGGATGCTAAACAAGGTAGATAGCAAGACTTTGGGAAACAAGAAATCCTTCCCTCTTGAGCCTTACCTCAAGTGGGTACGAACCCGCACTCAAAGTCTTATGATGCCTTATCCTTCCATTGTCCCAGTGATTATTGAGCCTGTTAAGGAGGGAGAAGTTCCATACACTATCCTACATCCTGACATGCCTACATCACTCGAAGACCTACAAAGGGATTGGATACAACTCAAGGGAGAGCGTGATACTTTCGAAGCCCAATTCTACGCAAGCGAGAAGAAGGTTTTGGAACTCACTAGGCTACTTCATGAAGAGAAGACTCTAAATACCTACATTGCACCAAAGAGGATGCGCAATGTCTTTTTATCTTAGAATTTTGTATTATTTTGCCCAAGGGGAATTGATGTACTCAAATTCTATCTTATCAATATAACATGTGTTTCTTTTTGTTTGAAACAAATTTGAATTTTTAAATCCTTGAAAACATTGCATGAATACATATCATTCATCATAAACATAAACAGGTCTTTGCAACAAGTTTCCTCATCTCTCTACTGTTTATTTCAGTAAGATTGATCTCGAACAGACGGTCAAAGACCTTCAAGCTCAAAACACACAATTTCAACAGTTACTCATGACCTTAGCCAAGGGGAAGGAGGAGCTGTAGACTCTTCTAGAAAAAGAGAAAAAGAAGAAAGAGAAGAAGCTAGTTGGTGTGGTAATCATGGGCAGAAGGTTTCAAGGACAAGCTAGAAGGACCTTAGATTTTCCAGCAACATCTGATGAAGGGGAAAGAAAAGGAAAAGAAACGGCAGTTCCTTCAGACTCTGAAGAAGAGGAGGAAGAGGAGGAATATTCTGAAGAGCAATACCCTCCGGCTGATGATAAGTACAAACACCTCGAAGAACGTTTAAGCGCTATGGAAATCCAGAGAGTACCGGGTCTAGATTTTGAAGAGTTGGGGATGGTGTCAGGAATTGTAATCCCACCAAAGTTTAAAGTTCCATTATTCGAAAAATATGATGGAGTGTCGTGTCCTAAAATTCACCTCCAATCATATGTCAGAAAGATTCATCCGCACTCTGCCGACAAAGACTTGTGGGTCCACTTTTTCCAAGACAGTTTATCAGGAACGCAACTTGATTGGTTTTACCAATTAGAAAGGGTCGACGTCCATAATTGGGAAGACTTGGCCGCAACTTTCTATAAACAATACTAGTACAATTCCGATTTGGCGCCTACCCGTACTCAACTTCAGAGTATGGCTATGACTTCAAATGAGGGCTTCAAAGATTACACGCAAAAGTGGAGAGATCTGGCCGGAAGAGTGCAACCCCCTCTGTCTGAAAGGGAGTTGGTAGACATGTTCTTGGGAACTCTATCGGGCCCTTTCTTCAATCATCTGATTGGGAGTTCCTCTGCAGGGTTTACTGAATTGATATTAACCAGCGAAAGGGTGGAAGCTGGTATAAGAAGTAGGAAGATTCAAAAATATTCGTCTGCCTCTACAGCTGTGAAAAAACCCTTCACTGGAAAGAAGGAGGTATCTGTTGTCTATTCACAAAGAAATCAAGGAAGAACTGAACGCTGA
Source organism: Vicia faba (assembly GCA_948472305.1). Classification (NCBI taxonomy): domain Eukaryota; kingdom Viridiplantae; phylum Streptophyta; class Magnoliopsida; order Fabales; family Fabaceae; genus Vicia; species Vicia faba. Next base: position 1,324,712,549 of record OX451739.1, read on the forward strand.
CCAATGGTGGGGGCCGTTATAATCCCAAAGCCCGCATCTGACCAACCCAGAAATAACCAGCCAAGGGTGGAAAGGCCAGTCTGACAATTCACCAGGATTAACATGACTCTAGCCCAGGTTCTACCACATCTTCTGAAATTGAATCTGGAAACTTTAAAAGAGGTCCCAAAGAATCCCAATACTGCATCCCCTCATTATCATCCAAATGCCAGATGCGCATACCATTCTGAAAGTACAGGGCACGACACTAACAACTGTTGGGATCTGAAGAACAAAATTCAAGACCTTATTGATGCAAAGGAGGTTGAGTTTGATGCACCTGAGAAGCCAAATGTTATTTCCTCTCCGATGCCTAGGCATGGTCACAATGCCAATGCTGTCGAGGAGGATTTATTTGTTGCCACAGTGGATGAACTTTTGACTCCTCTCTCGATCATTAAGATGAATTTGTTAAAAGATGGTGTATTCCCAGGATGTAAGGAAGACTGCCATCATTGCTTATCCTCACCCGCCGACTGCCCTCTGTTGAAGACCGGTATCCAACGCCTGATTGATAACCAAGAAATTCTATTTGAGAATGCTCCTGTGTTACCCGTTCCAGTTAAAGAAGTTTCAATCATAACCATCTACGCCAATCCTTCTAGGGTCCCCAAAAGGCCCGTTAGGATTACATCTGCTCCAAAGACTACTCCACTTAAGATTACAATGCTCGGGCCGGTCCCGTACGAATCAGATAAAACAGTACGATAGAATTACGGTGGAGAAATCTGCTACCATGGTATTAAACAAGATGAACTGACTGCCGAAGAATAGAGCTCTGAAGAAGACAATTCCGACATTAGCAATATTGCCGGAACTAGCAAGATTACTCGTAGTGGTAGAATCTTCTCTCCAGAGATTGCCCCTCCAAAGGCAGTTTTTGGACCCGTGGCCATTCCGAATATTACCTCTGTACCAGTGATCATACCTGCAAGTGTACCTACTGACAAAGACGACGCGACCCCTATTGTTATCCCTACCAATACTTCTACTATTGAAAATCAAGGAAAAAGCACTCAAGAAGAGCCTGTCCAGACGAAGGCTCAATCACTAGCTACTCCCGAAACATCCAAGAAGGAGATGGAAGAAATCCTAAGGATAATAAAGAAGAGTGACTATGATGTGGTTGAACAGTTGGGGAAACCCCTTCCAAGATCTCCATGCTAGCATTGATGTTATGCTCTGAGGCACATGCGAAAGCTCTGGTAAAATTTCTGAAGACAGCTCATGTGCCACAAGAGACGTCTGCTGACCAATTCCAAGAATGTGTGGCCAGTTTGACAGCTGATAATGACCTGAGCTTCTCTGATGCTGATTTGACACCAAAAGGGAGAAATTACAACGAGGAATTGCATGTCTCTGTGGAGTGTAGAGGAACAACCCTAGCCCATGTCTTGGTAGACACTGGTTCATCTTTTAATGTCTTACCAAAGAAAGCTCTTGACAGATTGGATTGCGAAGGGCTGACGTTGAAACCCAGTAACATAATTGTGAGAGCATTTGATGGCTCGAAGAGGATGGTCCACGGGGAGGTGGACATCCCGATAAAAGTGGGAACTCAGACATTCAACTCAACCTTCTATTTGATAGACATCCGCCCCTCTTACTCCTGTCTATTAGGACGGCCCTGGATCCATAATGCCAGTACTGTCACCTCCATGCTACACCAGATGCTGAAGTACCCGGTCCAAGGAAAGATCATAACTGTCTATGGAGAGGAAGAGTACATGATTAGTCATCTAAATTCCTTCCGATATGTGGAGTTGGATGGCGAGTTCATTGAAACTCCTTTTCAACATTTCAAGGAGGTCTCTCAAAAATAGCGGTGACCAAGACGGTATCCCCGATTCCCAAGATCGCAAGGCCTCTGCTTCAGATGTCATATCTAAAGGACGCCAGGGCGGTAGTAGAAGAGGGTGGATGCACTATCTGGTGGAAGCTTCCGGACATCCCGTATAAATCAGACAAGTTTGGCTTAGGGTTTACTTCAACTGCTCAGAAGGTTGTGCGCCGTGCCCGTGTTGGAGGGCCACCTTTGAAGATTAGTAACCGGAAGGTTAACACAGTGGAAGATGTTGAAGAAGATGGCAGCTTGGAAGATTGGATATTTCCTACTGTCAACGGAGGACTTCACAACTGGGAAGCCAGATACTTTATCCCAATAACTTTCATCTCTCAGTAATTTATCTTTTACATTTCTGTTGGACTTGTAATATTCACAAACAATTCGCACTTTAAAAACCTTGTGTCTTACCCGAGGCACAATGGTCCATTTGTAAGGGTTTTTATTTCATCTTCATATGGCATTCAATGAATCATGGACGCTTTTTCACATATAAACCTTTTGTGATCCTTATCTTTCTTTTACATTTTATTATTTAAAGATGGCTATACCCTTACACACACCTACACTCACAAATGCAGGTACCCCTCCATTCCGGATCCTATGGGTAACGATACTGCTATAGCCTTCACTGACTCTGAAGATCTGATCTACCAAGCTGAATACGAAGGTGAGGAAGATTGTGAGGTGCCAGGCGAATTGCCCAGAATACTACAACAAGAGGAAAGAGCTATTCAGCCTCGTGAGGAGCTGTTGGATACAATCAATTTGGGTACCGGGGAAGATAAAAAGGAAATCAAAGTGGGTGCCAATTTAGAGCCGAGTGTCAAGGATCGTCTAGTTCAGCTATTGCATGATTATGTTGAGATCTTTGCCTGGTCATATGAAGACATGCCGGGACTCGATATAGACATCGTGCTACATCGTCTACCCACCAGAGAAGACTGTCCAGTAGTGAAACAAAAAGTCCGCCGCATGAGACCTGACATGTCAGAGAAGATCAAAGCGGAAGTCATGAAGCAGTTCAATGCTAGATTTCTGGCTGTTACTTCTTATCCTCAATGGGTGGCCAACATTGTTCCCGTCCCTAAAAAGGACGGTAAAGTACAGATGTGCGTGGATTATAGAGATTTAAACAGGGCCAGCCCTAAAGATGATTTTCCACTCCTCCACATCGACATCCTAGTTGATAATACGGCCCAGCACAAAGTATTTTCTTTCATGGACGGATTCTCAGGCGATAACCAGATCAAAATGGCACCTGAGGACATGGACAAAACTACGTTTGTCATGCAGTGGGGCATGTTCTGCTACAAAGTGATGCCATTCGGACTGAAGAATGTCGGGGCAACCTATCAACGTGCCATGGTAGCTTTGTTTCATGATATGATACATCATGAGATAGAGGTCTACGTAGATGACATGATATCCCGATCACAAACTGAAGAGGAGCACCTTGATCACTTGCAAAAGCTGTTTGTAAGATTGAAGGAGTACAAACTAAGGTTGAATCCAAACAAGTGCACATTCGGAGTCCGATCCGGTAAACTCTTAGGTTTCATTATCAGCAACAAAGGCATCGAGGTTGATCCTGCCAAGGTTAAAGTAATACAGGAAATGCCTGCTCCTCATACTGAGAAGGAATTCAGAGGATTCTTGGGACGCCTGAACTACATTGCCAGATTCATTTCTCACCTAACATCTACTTGTGAACCAATCTTCAAACTGTTGAAGAAAGATCAAGTAGTCAGATGGAATGATGAGTGTTAGATTGCTTTTGACAAAATCAAAGAGTATTTACAAGAGCCTCCTGTCTTGATGCCACCAGTTGAGGGAAGACCACTGATCATGTATCTGACCATTTTAGAGAACTCAATGGGGTGTGTATTGGGGCAGCATGACGAGTCTGGCCGAAAAGAGCACGCTATTTACTACCTGAGCAAAACGTTTACCGACTGTGAAACCAGATATTCACTGCTCGAGAAAACTTGCTGCACTCTGGTATGGGCTGCTCGCCGGCTAAGACAGTATATGTTGACTCATACCACTTTGTTGATATCTAAGATGGATATGATAAAGTACATCTTTGAGAAGCCTGCTCTGTCTGGGAGGATAGCTAGATGGCAGATGATCCTAACAGAATATGACATACAATACACTACCCAAAAAGCTATAAAGGGCAGCGTGCTAGCTGATCATCTTGCTCATCAAGCTGTAGAAGATTATCAGTCCATGAAGTTTGAATTACCAGATGAAGACATCATGACATTAGACAACTGTGAAGAAATCAGACCATATGACGGACCTGAACAAGGATCCTGATGGACCCTGTTCTTTGATGGGGTAACCAATGCACTTGGTAATGGTATCAGTGCTGTACTCATATCTCCAGAAGGGTGTCATACTCCCTTTACTGCCAGACTTTGCTTCAACTGTACGAACAACATGGCAGAGTACGAAGCATGCATCTTTAGTCTCAAGGCTGCCATAGACTTGGGAATAAAATCTTTAGATGTGTTTGGAGATTCAACTTTGGTCATCAGTCAGATCAAAGGAGAGTGGGACACTAAGCATCTAAACCTTATCCCTTACAAAGAACATGTTTTGACATTGTTACCACATTTCAAGCAGACTACCTTCGAGCACTTCCCGCGAGAAGAAAATCAGCTAGCAGATGCTCTAGCCACAATGTCATCTATGTTTAAACTTAATTGGGATAACGAGGCTCCCCAGGTCACCATTGAATGAATGGACGAACCAGCACACTGTCACGAGATTAATACTGAAGAAATAGTGGACCAACCTTGGTTTCATGAAGTCAAGAGGTATCTCGAGTCTCAAGATTATCCGGAAAGAGCTTCAATCAATGATAAAAAGTTCCTAAGGAGATTCTCTGCTAAGTTCTTCCTGAGTAATGGCATCCTATAAAAACGTAATCATGATTCTATTCTGCTCTGTTGTATGGATAAGATTGAAGCTAAAAAGATCATGGTTGAATTACATGAAGGTACCTTTGGCACTCACTCTAGTGGGCATACGATGGCGAAGAAAATCCTACGGGCAGGCTATTATTGGTCTACCATGGAAGCAGACTGCTATCAACACTCCCAGACCTATCATAAGTGTCAAATCTATGCAGACAAGGTGCACGTGCCTCCGGTTCCTCTAAATGTCTTAACAGCTCCTTGGCCCTTTGCTATGTGGGGAATCGATATGATTGGGGAGATCAAGCCTACAACCTCCAATGGACACCGCTTCATTCTAGTGGCTATTGACTATTTCACAAAGTGGGTCGAAGCAGCTTCCTTCGCATCCGTTACTAAGAATGTTGTTGCCCGCTTCATCAAGCAGAATCTTATTTGCCGGTACGGTATCCCAGAAAGGATCATCACTGATAAAGGTACAAACCTTAACAATACTATGATCACCGCCTTGTGCGAGCAGTTCAAGATTCAACATCACAATTCATCCCCCTATCGGCCAAAGATGAATGGTGCAGTCGAAGCTGCTAATAAAAACATTAAAAAGATCATACAGAAAATGACTTTCACCTATAAGGACTGGCATGAAATGCTACCGTTTGCTCTCCACGGGTACCGTACCATGGCTCGCACATCAACTGGGGCAACACCCTATTCTTTGGTTTATGGCATGGAGGTTGTCTTGCCTATTGAGGTTCAAATCCCCTCTTTGAGAATTATGAAAGATGCAGGTTTAAGTGAAGACGATTGGATCCAGACCCGGCTTGATCAACTAAACTTAATTGATGAAAAGAGACTTACTGCTATTTTCCATGGTCAGATGTATCAAAAACGGATGATCAAGGCTTTCAACAAGAAAGTCAGACGCCAAGTATATCAAGTTGGAGATCTGGTGATCAAGCGCATCATCTTGCCACAAAGTGATCCCAGGGGAAAATGGACTCCTACCTATGAAGGACCATTTGTAATCAAGAACATTTTCTCCAGTGGGGCAATGATCTTAACCACCATGGACGACGACGATTTTCCGCACCCTGTGAACGCAGACATAGCCAAAAGATACTACGCATAAAAGACTCGCTAGGTTGACGCACCTAGGTAAAACAAGGGCATCCCGGAGAACCAAAAGGTTCAGGCAAAAATTAGGGATAAAACAAAAAAAAATCTGTACACCCGGCAAGTTGAAAACCCGAAAGGGCGACTTGGGCAAAAAAGGGTTTCCCAATGGACTGAAAACCCGAAAGGGAGGTCCAGGAAAAAGTTAAGGAATTAAAGCGTATGACTATGTCTCGTTGGATCACTTTGAGGACAACCTCTTGACTTCCACTGACAAACTCAGAGTTTCTGATCAATTCAATCATCTTCGGACGAAGCAACAAATAGACAAGATATTCGGAGATACGAAGGCTATAGCAGAATGGGAACCCCATGAGATTATCACACATAGCTGCCTTTCTTTGTATAAAGTTTTTCTTGCTTTTTATGGCATCATTTCTCTTACTAGAATGATTGTCTCCTTTGTACAAAATACTTATTCAAAAGTCAATACGAAGATATCTCTTTAAAAGTACAGAAAACTATTTGTCCTGTTCTTTTACACTTGTGTTTTATTTGCAAAAACGTCCAATGATTCATTAATGAACATATGCATTTGAACATAATTACTGTTTACAAATAAACAAAATGAAAAAGAACAATTACTGGCAGGTTGAAAGAATAGGAAAACGTCTTTAGGCTATTCCATGAACAATCCCTACAGTACGTCATTAAGATCCCCAATGGAGCTGAAACTTCAAACTATTAATCTACAGTGGAAACCATCCAGTTTCTCCAAATTCCCCAGCAAGTTGTCTTGAAGCCTGAAAATCAACCGGATAACGGATAACTTCTGTTTCTCCCTAACCTAGGATAATTCCCCGGTAGAGTGCCAGACGACCGAAACTCCTGAACTTTTTCAAACAGGAATAAGCCTTTTCCCCACAGAGTTTTCATTGCTCCACGACAGAACGAAGATTCCCATTGTTAAATCCCCAGTAGAAGTCATCAAAATTCTCTGGATTCCCCAAGCAGATTACTCAAGCAGTATATGGCATTGCTCACGATAGAATTTTTGTCAATTACTCCAACTTCAAGACATGAAGAATCCACATATCCTCAGCAGCAGTCAAGGATTTATTTTCCTCAACAATACAACGAATCAGCTTACATGCGCATACATTACATCCACATATCATAAACATTGATAAAACACATATATTGCATCATACATTTCATGCAACATAATTCTATGTTCCAGCTAACATTTTACCTTTTCAAGATAAGATTAACAGCTACCGTTAAACAATGTGCAATCATGATACAGTACAGATACGCTCTAGACGCGGTTGCCATTCTGTTACTCATTCAGTTTTCAAATTCAGATACAGTTCAGATACGCTCTAGACACGGAAGCCATTCTGTTACTGATTCAGATTCAACCTTTTGATACAGTTCAGATACGCTCCAAATACGGATGACATTCTGATACTCATTCAGTGTTCAAATTCAGATACAATTCGGATACGCTCCAGATATAGATGACATTATGATACTCATTCAGTTTTCAAATTCAGATACAGTTCAGATACGCTCCAGACACGGATGCCATTATGTTACTTATTCAGACTTCAACATTCAGATACAGTTCAGATACGCTCCATACACGGATGCCATTCTGACACTTATTCAATTTTCAAGTTCATGATACAGTCCAGATACGCTCCAGACACGGAAGCCATTATGTTACTCATTCAGATTCAGTCACCAGATACAACTCAAATACGTTCCAGATACGGACACCATTCTGATACTTATTCTTTTAATTTACAACTTACAATTCAACAAACGTTCTTGGATAGCATCTACAAACCCATCTCCAACAAGATTCTATCACCTCTCCAAATGGAATCTTTTAATCCCATTCCCTCAACTACACTTTGTCAAGTGCAAATTTACGGGCACTCTAGTGTCCAATCATCTTTTACCTTCGAGTCACGAACGACAAAGCTCGCCAATCTAACTCTTCAGGTTCAAGAAGATTGAACAGGGGCATCTGTTGTACCCCAAAATTTTCCCTCTCATTTATCAAGATTTTTCTCACAAGACTTCCTTGACTCAAGACAAGATTAGGGTTTGGTCAGCTCAAGACATCTCATCTTGCACTGATAACCTAAAATTAGGGTTTGAGTTTGCACAAGGATTTTTGGACCACCAATGTTTCATGTGACTTTCATACATCATTTTGGACCCCTAAGATTGTTCATGATGAGTTTCAAGCCTTGAACCATATTTTTTATCAGTCAATTGGACAATTGACCTAAAAATCAGCTGTATTGGGGAAAGTCAACCATGGCCAATTTACAGTCAAACTTCATAATTTTTTATCCACATCAACATTTTAGACTCATATATACCATTTGATCAAGTTTGGATTACAACTCCTCAAGAAATTTGATCAAATCATCAAAAGGGCAAAATGGTCAAAATTAGGGTTTTGACTGAGGAAGGGCAATTTCTGATTTTTAACCTAGCCAATGACCAATTGAGTTCAAGCATGATTTCAAGGATTCAATGGCATCATCTTGAATCAATTACATGGTTCAAAACATCTCAAGTTCATTGGATTGACAGATGAAATTTGCAGTCAACTGATCAAAAGTCAACTGTATACTGAAAAGTCAAACTTTGACTTTTTAGTCAAAATCAAGTACCAAGAGTCATAATTCATCAAGATATGTCAAAATGTGAAACTTTTTCACCAAGAAAAATCAAATTTGAAAATTAGGGTTTGAATTTGAAAATTTTCATAACTTAGAAATTTTCTAAGTATAAAATTTTTCTTATTTTTTCTCAACTTTGCACCACTTTTTCATCGTGATGCATTTTGATTCAAGGAAAGTCCCCAACATGAAAGTTGTAGACCTCCATGAAATCTAAAACTTTGCCTCACAAACTTTCCCCTAAAGATGCTTGGATATCAAGTTATAAATTTGTGAATACATGGTCATGAACTTCTTAACTTAGTGAAAATTTGCCCTAATTTAGGCAGGTTTTGGACCCAACTTCATGGAAATTTTTCACCTAGTTCCAAAAGGTATCTTAAAATGCATTTCAAATATGGATTATAGAGAACATTGCAAGATTTCCAAAATGTCCAAGAACTCTCCAAGATCATTTTTGAGTAATAAGAATCAAAGAGAGGAAGTTGGCATTTTATCACTTTTTGTTCAAGCCATTTTCATGAAGAACCAAGTTGCAAATCAAACCTATGCTGGCTATTTCATGCTTTACAGGTCCTAAACTTGCTACACACTCCTTAATTAAATGCATAATCATTTGACAAAGCCTCTATCCATGCTTTTGAACCTTTATCCAATTGATAATTCCACTTATGGCAAAAAGGTTCCATTGCCATTTTCATAAAGAGCAACTTTTGCAAACTTTGTGATCTTGAGCATTGGACCTGTCCCCTTGATACAAGCAAGTACCACAGACCAAAGGCAACTTGTAGGGAAGAAATACCAACCCTAAGCAAGCTGGTACAAGCATGAGAGTTTTGTCTTGTCACTTTGCTTCAAGTACAAGAAAAGTTGCAAAAAGGCTAGGGCTTGTACAACTGATAGAGAGCTGATTTAAAACCATTTCTATACTAATATGCAAAGGATATACAACACAGAGGACACCAAGCAAATGCCTAAAAGACTTAGAGCAAGAAAAGCACCAAAAACTGTCTAAAACACACAGTTTTTGCACAAGCATATCCAGCATCCATTTGGCTCGTGCGTTTTATGTTTGGATCATCCAAACATCTTACATACTTGATACCTAGTCAATCCAAACCATCATCCCTGTTTTGTAACCTCTGTTTCACCATCTGCCATTGTTAACTTTGAAGCTTGCAGTTGGACTTGGTCAGGGAGTTCTAGCCACTTTCAGAGCAAGGTAGGGGTTGTAATAGATTCAGGGAAGCTCAAGGAAGCTCAAGCAATCATCAGGCCTCCATCAAAGTCCCTGCATTTCCATACACGATTCCAGTTGAAGGAGGTAATTTTTCAAACTCTATCTCCTTGTACAAGCAACCTCAGACCACGATCTGTGAATAAAAAATGTAATTCTCATCCTAACGAAGCTATACATATCATTATCTTGCATTTATATTACTTGTGCTAAGATAATTTGGAGTTTGAAATCTCTGAAAATTTTAGGTTAGGATTTAGGGATTTCAAAATTCTCTTTGATCTTTGATAGTTAGATTACATAATTTATATGGTTGGAATCGTGAGTTCAAATGCTACATTTTTCATGTTATAAGTTTTCATTTTTATGCAAGCATGAGGAAGTTACAGGTTGAACTGGCCATGACGTGAGGAAGGAGAAGGCAGGACAAGGACGAAGCTTCTTGGGCTTTTTGGCTCCTGGGCTTTTTGTTTTTGCTAGCACTACAACTGTTTTGCTTTCTCACCCCCTGCTAACTCTTTCATTTTTTTTTCATTTTTATATTTAATACTTTTAATTATTTTCTTTAATGATAAAAAATCCTAAAAAATAATTTAATTATTTTTACACTTTTATTTTATTTTTTTATTGTTTCTTACATAAAAAATTAATTAATTTTGATAGGATTTAATTTATTTTCTTAATAAACTTATAAATATAATTAAATATACTTAATATTTTTATTTTACATTTCATACTTACAAATACCTATTTTTTTGCATATATTTATTTTTTAATATCTATATACAATATTATTTATTATTTATTATTTTCATACAAAAAATGCACAAAATAATAATATAGAGACATTATTTTCTTTTAAATAAAAATTAGGGTTTAATCCCTTTCAAAAGAATTAAATATTTTTCCTTATATTTTTTAGGTTTAAATTCAATATTCTTTTACACAAAAGTAAGACATAAAACATCTTTTCTCATTTGTACATTGCATTATATTCTAAATATTGTATTATATTTATTTTAATTCGCGCAAGTTCGATTTGGTTGTAATAATGTATTTAGCTTTATATTTGTGCAAATACCTATTCAAACTTGTATTTCCCCCTCCCATAAAATTGTTGTAATAGCTTAGTATATTTACATTACGCAATTTATTGCTTTCATATGCCATGATTAGTAATTAGGGTTTGTATGACAAGAATGAAACAAAACAAATAGAAAACCCTAAATGCAAGATCAAAAGCATGAAAATGATACACTTTGCACACAAGCACCCTTAGGGTTTCTCCCACTTGGTTGCCTAAAATAAAATGGCCGTGTTACGCATGCGAAGTATCTTGGAAAAATAAAATAAATTTAAGATCATAGTCCCTCGATAACGCTATTCAAAAGTTGCCTTACAAAATGATCTTGTTCCCTCAAAAATTCTAAGATACTTGGCAACATTGCTATCATGGTTATACGATGACCCACGCCCGTCCTGTTTACATCCAAAGTTAGGGTTGCTTACCAAATCAATGGTAAGTCAACAATGTAAAAGGAATACAAAATACACAAGAAAGACATTTGAGTAGGTAGATAGCTTCTAGTTACTTGCTCCATTTCAAACAAAATCCTTGCTATTTTTAAAGCAAACACACACATTTCAAAAACACCTTACATTGAAAACATTTTCAAAAGACAAACATCTTTGTATACATTCTTACGAACGAGAATCATTATAAAGATTACCTAAACGAATGGCCTCTTTTACAAAGTACTTTCAAAACCACATCAAACACCATTTCAAACAAACCAAAGCAAGTGATCTAAGCACCTTCCCTTTTCATAATCTACCCCCCGAACTCAAGAAAACATCTCAAAGGTCTTTCTTGTGCTTTTTCACCTTTCCTTTTGGATAAAAGAAAAGTCGGTGGCGACTCTTGCTAACCACAACATTTGCGATAAAACACAAAACCTCAAGTCAATTCTCCCACCGCATCACATTAAGTTATTTATATTTCTGGAATCGTGATGAAATTTGGAATAAGTTTGATGTTTACATTTTTGCAAATGATTGAGAGATGAAGAAGTTACATGAGTTAAATTCGTGGTCTGGTTATGGTGCGAGGTTGAAGATGAAGATATAATTAGGGGGAAGTATATTTTAAGTTTATTGTAACATGGTTTACTAACGGATGAAACAGACCACCCAAGTGGCAGCAAGCGCACGTGTAAAGGCTTTGGTATCGAAGGTCCTGGGTTCGAGCTCCAACGAGACCTTTTATGATTTTTTATATTTTTCCATCTCATTTTTTTTTGGTTTGAAACAGACAACGCGCTTGGGCTTCCTCACCTTGGGCCTAGTCATTTTGCCCTCTCTCACCCCCAGGATTGCTAACAATATACGCAGGTCCATGTTCTTTTTTTATTTACTCATTTTTCTGATTCCAAACAAAAGCACTTTTGGGCTTAACCAAAACCAAATTTGTTTTACTTGTTTACCACCCTTTTCATTTTCAAACCCCCTGACTTAATTTTATATTTTTATTTTCTTTTCTTTTTCTTTATTATTTGTATTATTATTATTATTATTATTATTATTATTATTATTATTATTATTATTATTATTATTATTATTATTATTATTATTATTATTATTATTATTATTATTATTATTTTATTAATAAAAAATACCAAAAATATTTTTATGTTTATTATTTAGATATTTAGTATATTTTTATTTTATTTCTTTTAAAACAAAAGACCAAAAATATTCTTCTTAACAAATTTCCTTTTTAAATTAATTTAATATTAGACTTAGTTTTATTTTTCTTTTCTAATTGAATTAATTTAGAACTTATGATTTTTATTAATTAAATATTTTCCATTCACTTTAGTTTAATGAAATAGGTTAACATTAAAATCTTTCCATAAAAAAACCTTTAAAAAATGTTTTCTTAATTAATTTATTTATTTTCCTTTATTAATTTAGGTTTATTTTTATTAATGTAACTTAGACTAATTATTTATTCTCCCTCCTTTTTATTAGCTTATTTTAAATCAAAACCTTTCATTAAAAACAAACAAAAAACAATTTCCTTTTCTTTGTATATTACCTTACATCCTTGTACATTTTACTTGTTCATATTCCATATGGTTGTAATAGTAAATTAGGGTTTATTTCTTTTATTCCCCATTTGTAAATTGTAACCCCCATCCCCAAATGATTTAATAGTGTAGAACTTTACATTTCCGCAATTTATCGCTTTCAAATATAAATGTTAGTAATTAGGGTTTGTATGACAAGACATAAAATCAACAAGTAGAAAACCCTAATTCAAGACAAAAAAGCATGAAAACAAACACTTTGCACACTTGCACCTCTAGGGTTGACCTCACTTGTTGCCTAAGATAAAAACAATTATGTCCCTCGAACGTGGGATACTTTAGCAATAACCCTCGAATACAAGATCGTAGTTTTTTGATGAGCCTTGAATGTTGCCTTCGATAAACGATCTTAGACCCTTAAGATAAATTTCCAAAGTATCCTACAATGTTGCCTTCTATGACTGTACGACGACCCAGGCATGTCCCTTCACATCCAATGATAGGGCTTCTTATCAATCAATGGTAAGATATCAATATCTAAAGGAGGAAGAAATGAACAAAGACTTTTTGAGTAGGTAGAACGTTAATAGTTGCTTGCTCACTACATTTCAAAACATCTTTCAAAAACACACCAACACTTTCCATGAAATATTTTCAAAAGTCAACACTTTGTATACATTCTTATAGAGACGAGAATCATTACAAAGTTCGCCTAAACGAATGCACTTTTCAAAAATACTTTCAAACAAATCACAAACACATTTCAAACAAAGCATTTCAAAGTGAGATAGCAACTAAAAGCTCGTAGGTAACTACGGATGAAAAGGGTGCTAACACCTTCCCTTTTCATAACCTACCCCCCGAACTCAAGAAAATTCTCAAAAGGTCTTTCCTGTTCTTTTCACCCTTTCCTTTATTGGATAAAAGAAAAGTCGATGACGACTCTTGTTATCCGCGACAATTGCGATAAAATGCAACACACCCAAGTCAGTTCTCCCACCGTATTTCAACTCCTAAAAGGATATGAGAATATTCCTTACTTTCTAATTGTACGACCACTTTTTCTCATCTTCCGCGTCCCATTGGTCGAGGTAATTTCAAATGGACCATTTTGGACGGTGCTCCATACTTTCCTATCAACGAAATTACGATGGATATTCATACAATCTTTCAAATAACTATAGTTTTCACCATTAAAAATAGACGCTCTATTGTATGCCTTATTTGGTTCGGAATACATTATCTAATAAGGGATTTTAAAGTACAAGATAAACTAGTGCTCTGATACCACTTGATAGATGATAAACTAAAATCTAGAGGGGGGATCGATTGCAAATTAAATTTTCTTATAAAAATTTAGTTTTAAATTTTTTTAACTATGACATGCAAAAACAAACTCGGATCGAGAATCGTCTATCAGAACTATTATCGAAAAGACCAGATATACGTTAAACCGATAGAACAAATACGTAAGATGAGAAAAAAATCTCTCTCTCTCTCTCTCTCTCTATATATATATATATATATATATATATATATATATATATATATATATATATATATATATATATATATATATATATATATATATATATATATATATATATATATATATATATATATATATATATATATATATATATATATATATATATATATATATATATATATATATATATATATATATATATATTCATCAACCACGTTTGAATTAAATCAACCAATAGTAATCTATTTCTAATGAAATATCAAACAAAATTGACTTAAGCAATTTATCGAACACTTGGTGTGCAATCGATTCAAAATAGATTTTTCTATGATTTTGTTGTTATGTAAATCCCATTACAACCACATAAATTATAATCAACTTAAAAAAATAATTCGAATTATTAAACAAAGAGATTATCTCTATGTATGGATTACACGATCAATTATTTCACAATTTGCAAATAAATATAAATGAGAGAGAGAGAGAGAGAGAGAATGTCAGTTTTAAGCCTTTTTTCTTAAGAAATGTCCCTAAAAATGTTTTGGAGTCGTTCAATTTATATGGGAATTGTCTGAATAGTTTTAGACAAAATTTTGTACTGTCTAATCGATTGACACTCATTCCAAATCAATTGAGTTAAGGAAAAAGTTGTCCTTAAATGTTTGTGACATCATCTTAATGAATGATAAAGTTTTTTTTTATTTCCTTTTAAACATGCATAATTGTTTATTTTATGGGCTTTCAATCGATTCGAGCAATGTGCCAATCGGTTGGCTCATTAATTTTGGCCCATGTAAATTTTATTTTTTGTGTTAACCTCTAGCTTATAAATAGATTCTCTTCCCTTCACATTTTCATATCCAAAAACATAATAAATCTATATCACTCCCCACTTTCTCTCTAATTTTGTTTTGCTTTCTCTCACATAATTTTAGTTGTAGCGCTTCGAGAAAGTTCTTTTATTTAGTGAGTAACTTTTTGTATTCTGGAAGGGACATTGTTGTAAATTTACCAAGAAATATTTTTATCTTGGTTGACTAATTTATCCATAAGGGAGTATTTGTTTGGATTAAAATCTAAACCCCATAAAAGCTTTGTTTGGGGATTTTGGTTTTTAAGTCGCTGTTTCGTTTGTAAGCTCAGCCTGTTTTAAAACTTACTTTTGTTCGAGATCACCCCGGTTCAGAATCTCAACTTGATTTTTAACTAACATGGAGATTTCTCAAGTCACATCAAGAAGGCTCATGGTTCTTGTGTGATGATAAAATTAAAGATAATGATACCAAGACCGGAAGCTTCAGAGTGTGAAAGAGAGGAAATGTAAAAGCTCACATGATTGTGTTCTTTTAAGATCATTTTTGGAACTATTATGGCTAAATCACACACACGTTAAAATCATCGAGGAGTATCTCATTTTTTAATTAAAATCACCAAAAAATATTTTGAGGGTTAATAATCGTTTACCCTCTTGCAATATATGTGACTTTTGATTTACTCCCTTTAAAAAAATAATGTTTGATCACCCCCTTGAAATGTTAAAATTCTAAGTCTTTTGCCCCCTAGGTGAAAATATTGCCCATTAGTAAAAAAAAAAATTATTTACCCCCCTCATTTTTACATGCTTAGGGGGTACCTAAAAAATTACAGGGGGATAATCGGATTTTTTTTAAAGGGGGGTAAATCAAAACTCGCCTATATTACAGGGGGTAAATGGCTATTAATCCTATTTTTGAGTACCAGCCAATTGATTAAGGGATTGTCTCCTTGATTAGGAAAACCTTTTTTAAACTATCTAATCGATTAGATTATATGTCTAATTGAATAAATGATTATGAACCAAGTCTATAATGGATTATTATAGTATCTTAATTATTGGTAACAACTCTCTATCTAAACATTACATTTTGGACAACTAGAATCGATTATTACAATTGCCTAATTGATTAGCCAAATCATTTAGGTTATTTATTTGGACCATGAATTGTTTCCAAATTTAAACCATTTCTTCTCCTATAAATAGATATCTTCTCTATCATTTTAAAACATCCAAAAAATAGTGAAAACCCACACTTTTCATTTCTCTCATCACCTTTGAAAATCATTCTTGTTTTCTCACGTATTTTAGTCATAATGCTTAGAGAGTATTCTTCAGTCTCAGTGAGGATATTGTTATGGGTGAGGGTATAATTGTAATTTACCAAGAGCAGATGGTTCTCTTGAGTAAGTAATTCTTCTTTAGGAAGTGGTTACTTTGGTAGGGAGCTAAAATGCTTAAAAGCTCTTATTTTTATTTATAGGATTAGTCTTAGTCTGCGTTTGATTCATGAGACCAGCCATTGAAAAATATCTCTTTTAGTTAAGGGAAATCAACCAGTGAAAATATCCCCAATGGTTCTTCAGCTTCTGAGTTTATTCTGGTGTAAAAACTCAGTAGGTTCAAGATCATCCCTATATAAATCTAGGTTTTGTTTGTGGTCAGCTAATATAAAACCCTGATTTCGTTTGGAGGATAGGCAACTCGAAATTCCGTATTGGTTCAAGATCATCCTGTGCAAAATCTCCAGTATGGTAATTTAGTAACAATTTGTATCCCTAATCATTGCATAAATGGTGAAGTAGTAGATAAATTAGAGTTTCTTTGGACCATAGAGGAAAAGAGAAAGTTTAAAATTGATTTTAAATATAAAATTTTCTTACTCATGTCCTTAAATGAAAATTAAATTTTATATGTCCTTAATTGTAAATCTGCCAAGGAATGAGGGACACTCTTGAAATGATTTATGAAGTTTATCCAAGTATTTAAGAAGAGGGAAAGAACACACGAGGCAAAGAACATGAATGTGAATGCTTCTTTCACAAATGTTTTTCAACCCTTAAATTTTTTTAAAATAATATTAGAACTTTAGTCACTAACAAATATCCAAGAATTAAGAATTGGAATCAGAAACATG
This sequence comes from Vicia faba, assembly GCA_948472305.1. Taxonomy (NCBI): domain Eukaryota; kingdom Viridiplantae; phylum Streptophyta; class Magnoliopsida; order Fabales; family Fabaceae; genus Vicia; species Vicia faba. The sequence continues at coordinate 1,324,729,936 of OX451739.1, forward strand.
ATCCAATCCTTAAATCAAAAGATGAGAATGTTTATGATTTTTAGAAAAAATCCAAGAAGGAAGAAATAGTCGAGAAAATGAATGAGTTTATTTCGTTGTTAAAGAATGAAGGCATGATTTAAAATCTAGAAGAAACTATAGCAACTTCATCAAAGATCTCATGTAAAGAATAAAAATCAACTTTATTAATCTCCTTCGAAAGAGCAGTCTCAACGGTTGAAAGATTATCAAAAGACTCGATGTCAAATCAAGAAACTTCATCAAGAATAGAAGATGAAGAAGAAGTTTAATCCAGTGGAACCCTCAAAAAGATAAATAATTCTCAATAAGAAACATATTTAGAGACCTAACATCGACGATAAATCTCGAACAAAATCAACCTCTAAAAGAGTGTTTGAAGAATCTTATTCTAATGAATAAGATGAACATGCTTGCTTGAAAGTATATCCTAAGGAAGATAACAAAGTTATCATCAAAACAATTATTTAAATAAAACACTAAGTTAATCGAGGAACATGATAAAATTGAAAAGTGTTATGTAGATATTAAGATCACAATGATTTTTTGGAAAATAGTAATGAAACACTAAGGTATGCAATGTCTAATATTAGAAACCAAGATGGAAAATGTGAACTTGTGTCTCGATGAAAAAGCAAGTGAAAGAACTATATGAAACCCTAAGTAAATTTAATAAGGGTAAAGAAACTATATATTTGATTTTATCAAATCAAAGGCCTTCCTTTAATAAAACTGGATTAGGGTTTAAATCTAGTATATAACATAGTAAAAGCTTTAATAGGAAGAGAATGAATTATTCTATTTACAATTACTCTTACTGTGATAGATTCGACCACTTAGAGTCATTTTGTTTTGATAAATTAATAAGGCCTAAAGTTAGTAACTCTTGACGTCATAGAACTACTAATGCACTAGGACCCAAGAACATTTGGGTACCATAGTTGAAAACCTAGTGTGTTTTGCAGGGATGATTTGCATCTATAGTAAAGTCATAATCTGTATTAAATTAAGTTGTGCAAGAAAAAATATACACCTTTTATTATACATGATGTGACTGTTAGTTTTTTATTATAGTGATGCTTGTGATCCAATAATGTTCATCGATGGTGTGTGTCAACGAGTGTGATAAAAGCAATTTTTTTGTTAAGGATGGTATTAATACTTATGACATGTGATGATAAATTAACCTCTTAATACATTGAGAATATAAGTCTATAGTGGATCTATCTATATCATGGTTTTAACCAACTGTCTTATCATATGATTCATAGAGAGGGATTTACGACAATGTTTTGTCGTTTCCTCGAAAAGGGGAGATTTTATCAAGATTACTTGATAATTAACATAGTACATTTTTTAGAGGTTGAATAATCATAAAAATATGATTAATCCTCTAAATAAGTGATGTATTATTTTTTCATCATTTAAAATACAAATTTCTAATAAAATTTATGAGTTTCTATAACTTTTGAAGAAAATGGTGCAAACAAAATGAATAAGAATGAATAAGGGTGTAAAAAGTAGTATGAAAAATCCAAAACTCAACCCAAGCCCCAAAAATACCAAGGAGGCTGAAATCAAAGGAAATAATCAATTAGCCTAATTGATTAGATGATTCTAGCGCTTAAAATTTCAAATCAACTCAGATTGTATCTTTGCCTCCAAGAAAATCAAGTTAGAGCGTTGATGGAGAATATGAGATCTTCAAAATCATTACAACCTAATCAATTAGGAAATACAGTTAATCAATTAGATGTTCTGTTTTAGAAAGATTTGGTTCTCATATTTTCTGGCCCAAATCTTCGACGATTTTATGAAATTTTTGCACACCTAAATCATTAGAAGGAACAATATTTATAACTAATTGTATTCCCTTATTTTGCATCAATCTTTTCTCTGTTCTTCTTGTGTTTTATGTGAGTTCTAGTTTTCACCATAAGTTTCATCACCAATGGCTTCAATAAGAAGCTTTAAATATGGAAATTCTTCTTAGAGAAGATTAGTCTTGGAAGGTTTAACCTCAAGAAGTCAAGAAAAGAAGGAAATGTCCAACAAAAATGTACTATGGCCTATTGTTATAGAGTAAAATTATCTTAATAAATTCAAGCCATATGTTCACATATACCAAGAGTTACTAAGGGAATTCTTCATAAAAGTATGAGGAAAAGAGATTGATATCCACAAAGATCAATTTCTTTGAATGTTCAAACCACCCTTCTTTGGCATCTCCTATACATATGAAGGGCTAATAAAAGGCAAAATATTAAAACTTTCCACCTCCATCAAAACTTTTGTCATGAATAAGGGTGTTTAAAACCGAACCTACCTAATAGAAAAATGTGAGATATTGGGTCAAACTCGATTGGGTTAAAGAGTAGCTTCTGGTTCGATAGGGTTTATGCATACTGTCGAAGTATATTCACATGCTAGTGTCGAAGACCTACATACTATAGTCGAAGTGTGTTCTAGTATGTGGGTGTTGAAATGTTAGGGTTGCTAGTATTTTGAATTGGGCCTGTTTGTTCTGTCCAATTATTTAAGTTAGCTTGTATCCTAAGTTAGATTGCAATGGGTATTTGTGAAAATCCCATTAGTTTAGTATGTTAGGTTTATTATAAATAACATACTAGTATCTCATCAATGCATACAACAAATCCGAATTTAGGGTGAGATGGTTATTTGTTATTCTTGTTTACTTGTAATCTGATTTGAAGAGAAAGTAAAGAATAGTAGTTAATAACCAATTCCTTGCGTTCTTCTTGCTTTTCAGATTCATACCTTATGGGTTTCTTTCCTTAAAGAAACTTGTTATACTCTATTCTTGGCATTGTTTACACAACAAATTTGTGCGGTGAGCATGGAGAAGATGCCTTCAACAAAGTATGAGTTGAAAAGTTCACCGGAGTGAACGATTTCGGTGTGTGGCGCTTAAAGATGAAATCCCTACTGGTTCAGCAGGGTAGTTTGGAAGCGTTGAAGGGATCGACGATCATGGATGTAGCCTTAACGGAAAAAGAAAAGATGAACATGATAGAAAAAGCCCATAGTGCAATCTTGTTGAGCCTTGGTGATAAGGTTCTTCGACAGGTATCAAAGGAGACAATAGCATCTGAGTTATGGGTGAACCTTGATAGTTTATACATGACCAAATCGCTGGTAAATCGACTCTACCTAAATCAAGCTCTGTATTCATTCAAGATGATTGAAGAAAAAGTATTGGCTGAGCGTGGATATGTTCAATAAGCTGATTCTTGATCTTGAAAATATTGATGTGAAGATTGATGGTGAAGATCAAGTGTTGTAGCTGTTGTGCACTTTACCCTTAACACATGCTCACTTTAAAGAAACTCTCTTGTATGGAAGAGAGTCCTTGACCTTTTAAGAATTTCAATCATCCTTGTATTCTAAGGACTTAAATGAACGAATGAAGCATCAACCTTTGACGGTTGGTGAAAGTTTGTCCGTTTAAGGAAATTTTTTGTGAAAGGATGGTAAGTTCAACAAGTAGAAAGGAAAAAGTCAGCATAAGTCTTATAGTGGTGAGTCATATGGTATTCAATGCTATCACTGTAAGAAGGAGGATCACATAAGAAAGGTGTTCCCTAAACTCCTGAAAGATCATGGAGGTAAGGATAATGGAAATGAAACCATTGTTCAAGATGATTTCGACTCATCTGATGTTCTTGTGATTTCAAGCAGCAACTCGAGCAAGGGGTGGATTATGGATTCAAGTTTCACTTGGCACATGACTCCAAACAAAGACTTGTTCGAAGAATTATGTGATTAAGATGGTGGATCTGTATTACTAGGAAACAACTAATCTTGCAAGATTACAAGTGTTGGATCTGTGAGATTTAAGCTTCATGATGAGTCAATAAAGTTGTTGGCTGAAGTCAGGTATGTACCTGATTTGAAGAGAAATTTGATTTCTCTTGGTGAATTCGAAAAGAAAGGATATGCTTTCCAAGGAGAGAAAACTATCCTAAGAGTCATGAATAAATCAAAGGAAGTCTTGAGAGGCGTGAAGAAATAAGGCTTGTATACCCTTGAGGCTGAAGTTGTAAGTGGTTCGACAAATGTTGCATCCACAAAACCTTTGTCGAAGATAGAAATTTGGCACATGAGATTAGGCCATGTTAGTGAAAGGGGTCTGGTCGAATTGGGAAAACAAAAATTGCTTGGTGGAGACAATGTCGCAAAGCTGAAGTTTTGTGAACCATGTGTACTTGGAAAAACTTGCAGAGTGAAGTTCAACAAAGGAACTTAAAGAACACATGGATCCCTTGATTACATCCATGCTGATCTTTGGGGGGCCTGCATGGCATCTGTCACATTCAATAGTAAGGTAATTTCTATCCATAGTAGATGATTATTCCAGAAAGTTATGGGTATTCATTTAGAAGACTAAGGATGAAATTTTGAGAATTTCAAAAGTTAGAAGACTCTGGTCGAAAATAAAATTGGAAGAAAAGTCAAGAGGTTGAGAACCAACAATGGCCTTGAATTTTGCAATGAGGCTTTTGACAGTTTTTAGGCTGCCTCAGGTATTATAAGGCACATAACTACTACAGGTACTCCATAACAAAATGGTTTGGCTGGAAGGTTTATTCTAAATATTTTGGAGAGAGTTAGATGCATGTTGACTAGTGTTGGGTTAAAAAAGGTGTTTTGAGCTGAGGCTGTTTCGACAATAACATATCTGATAAACATATGTCCTTTTATTACGTTAGATATGAATACACCTAAATAATTTTGGTCGGGACATCCACTATATCTCAACAAACTGAGAGTATTTCGTTGCGTAGCCTATGCTCACATTAGGAAAGACAAGGTCAAACCTAGAGCTCTGAGATGCATGTTCATGGGATACCTTGAATGATTCAAAGCTTATAGGCTATGGTGCCTAGAGCCAGGTCACAATATGTGTATCACAATTCGAGATGTAGTTTTCAATTCAATGGAAACGACTTTCAAGAAAACTGATGATGTTGGTCGAAGTGCAGAAATTTCTAATGAAGAGCTGGAACAGGGAGACATTTCTGTTGAGGTGCAACATGTTAATGTTGAATTGTGTATCCCAAATGAAGTTGAAGAAGAAGCACAAGATGCTGAGGAAGTTTAGGAAATTATCGATGACTACCTATTGGCAAGAGATAGGTCAAGAAGAATCATCAAGCCACCTCAGAGACTTTGGTATGCAAATCTTAAAGCTTATGCCTTAATCTCTGCAAGTGAAGTTCCAGACAAAGAACCTAGAGACCTTAAGAAAGTTATGAGGAGTCGAAATAAGACTGAATAGCTGAATGCCATGGGTGATGAGATATAATCTCTTCATGATAACAACACTTGGGAACTGATCAAGAAACCAGTTGGAGCCAGATTAGTCAGCTTTAAGTGGATTTTCAAAGTTAAGGAAGGAATTAAAGGAGTGGTGTTGAAACTATACAAGGCAAGGTTGGTCACGAGGGATTTAACTCAGAAGTAAGGTTTCGACTTCAATGATTTGTTCTCTCGTACTGTGAAGCACAAGTCCATTTGAATGTTGCTTGCCGTGGTGGCATAGTTCGAACTTGATCTATAACAAATTGATGTGAAGATTGAATTCTTGTATGGTAATCTAGATAAAACAATCTTGATGAAGTAACCTGAATGGTATGTCAAAAATGGGAAGGAAGATTATGTGTGCAAGCTGAAGAGATCTTTACATGGACTGAAAAAATCTCCTCGACAGTGGAATAGGATATTTGACAAGTTCATGGAAAGCATAAGTTTCATTAAAAGTAAGTTTGACCACTGTGTTTACTTCAGATTTTGACCTAGTAATTCATTTGTTATTTTGTTGCTTTAAGTGGATGATATTCTCATAGCAAGAAACAATGTCGAAGATGTAATAAGGGTAAAGGTTAAACTCAATAAGAAGTTTGAAATGAAGGATCTGGGAGTTGCATCCAGGACTCTTAGGATTGACATCCAAAGAGATAGAAAGCAATCGAAATTATGCTTATCTCAAGAGGCATGCTTACGAAATATTCTCGACAAGTTTGGTATATCGAATTCAAATCCTACTGTGAATCCAACAAATCCTCAATCAAAGCCTGGATATGTTTTCATTATGTTTGTCACAATAATTAGTTGGAAAGCAACACTTCAAAAGGTTGTAGCCTTATCAACCACTGAAGCTGAATATATTACCCTCACTGAAGCTGTGAAATAAGCATTGTGGCTTGAAGGTTTTGCTAAGGAGCTGAAACTTCAAGGTCAAGTTATCATTGTTAAATGTGATAGTCAAAGTGAAATACACATGTCTAATAACTCACCCTATCATGAGCGAACTAAGCACATTGGTGTGAGGCTGCATTTCGCCAAAGGGGTAATCGAGCGTGGAGAAGTTCAAGTGCTGAAGGTTTCGACAAATCACAATGCTGCTGATATGATCATTGACATTGCCAAGTTGCAAGTTTTTCCACTTTATGTAGTTGATAAATTTGCATGAATAAAGCTAGTTTATTCCTTGATGTTATAGAGTTTGTTCCAAGCTGGAGATTTGTGAGATATTGGATCAAACTCTATTGGGTCGAAGAGTAGCTTCTGGTTTGACAAGATTTATGCATGTTGTAAAAGTATGTTCACATGCTGGTGTCGAAGATCTACATACTGTAGTCGAAGTGTGTTCTAGTATGTGGGTGTCAAAATGCTAGGGTTGTTAGTATTTTGAATTGGGTCTGTTTGTTATGTCAAATTGTTTAAGTTATCTTGTACCCTAAGTTAGCTTGTAATGGGTATTTATGAAAAAGCCCATTAGTTTAGTATATTAGGTTTATTATAAATAGTATACCAGTGTATCATCATTGCATACAACGAATCCTAATTTAGGGTGAGAGGGTTATTTGTTATTCTTGTGTACTTGTAATATGATTTGAAGAGAAAGTAAAGAATATAAGTTAACAAGCAATTCCTTGTTTTCTTCTTGCTTTCCTGATTCATACCTTGCTGGGGTTCTTGCCTCAAAGAAACCTGTTATACTCTGTTCTTGGCATCGTTTACACTACAAAAACCTCTAACTGAACCAGACCAAAACCGCAAAAAACACATTTGGTTTGGATGTGTTTGGGTCATTTTTTAACAAAACTGCATGATTCGGTTTGGTTTGCGGTTTGTATTTTACAAACTGAATCATACCACATTATAGTACAAGCTACTTCACTTAACTCACATCCAAACAAATCTCAAACCTATTATGCCGTAGCCTTATGATTACGAATGATTTTCTCTTCCTCACATTTAAGGTTTCAGTTTAAGTCTTCTTAATTCTCTTCTAGTCATATCACGTCTTCTTCTCATCTTATTTTCAATGTACATCTCGTCTCTTCTTCTCTAGCCTCTCATCTCTTATGTTCTTTATTTTTGATCTTCTTATTCTTATTTTACTATTCTCTCTTCCAATTATGTTTTTAATGTACCTCTTCTTCTCTAATCTCTCCTCGCTTGCTCTCTTTTTTTCTTCATATTCTTTAATCTTTCATCTCCTCTGTTTTTTTCTATTTCATTATAACGTTTTTTATATTGTTTTATACCACTATTTTATGTTTTTATTTCACTTTTCTGTAATATTATTTTTTTATATTAAATGGAAAGTTGTTGTCCAAATATGATGAACTTTGTTGTTATTTGATAATGCATAAATGACTAAATACAAAGTTATATTGTCATTTATATGTGTATGTATGGCTTAATAGTATTTTTTTTAAAAATCAAACTAACCCGAACCATATTGGTTTGGTTTGGTTTGGTTTAGTTTTATTTCTAAAAGCCAACCGAACCAAACCGAGTCACACAATTTTTTCTCTTGCGGTTCAGATGACTTTTTATGTTAAAACCGCCCAAACCACACCTTGAACACCCCTAGTCATGAACCATATGGATGATAGGAAGCTACCTATCAAATCAAGCTACGTTAAATAAAATATGTATGTGGCCCATTGCTTAATCACAAGGATAATCACCCCAAAGTAAGACAACCTTGAAGTTATCATTAGAGGATGCGATCCCCTTATGACTACTAACCCAATAATTTCAAACAAACTAGGTTGGTGGAATGTTTCAACATATGATCTACTGTAATAAAAATTGATCAGCAGGCTTACCACATGGGGAACTAATCACCATAATATTAGTTATGTTGGAGTCGACAATATGGGAGAATCAATGGATCATTTCCAATCCAAAATTAACTACTCTTTGCTCAGTAGCATAGGAGTTAATATAGTTCGAGTAGAACTAAGGAACAAATCAATGGATGAAGAAAAAGTTGCAGCAAAACCAACCACAGTAAATGAAACAACCTTCAATACCCTTATGGAAATAACACAACAAAATTCTTTGACCATTTAAAATTAAGAAAATGACATGGCTATCATTAAGAGAAACACCTTAAAATATTATGATATGAATGGGAACGAGTAGTCTTATTTACAAGTTTTTAGTGCAGTTAATTTTTTGTATTTTTCTACTTTCTAGAATTATTCCCATAATTTCCTGCTTTCTATAATTGTAAATGTTATACTTTTGAGTTAATGAAGTAATATTTCCCCCTTCTTAGAAAAATGTGTTTGACCTATGTAAACAAAGTGCTTTTATATTTACAATTCTGTCTATCATCCATACTCACCTTTTTTATTATGACAAAAGGGGAGAAGTATACTCTCATAAGGAGTAGAGTATACTTTCTATTCAAGGGAGGGGGAGTTTAACCACTCCAATTTATATCTACATGTTTTCTTTTTTACTACCTCCCTAAGAGATGCATTGTTATCATGAAAAAATGGGAGAATATGGATCTATGTGCTTGCAGGTATAATCAAGAAGTGATCCAAAAAGGTGAAACTTATAGATATCAAGATCCAAGTCACTCAGTAGATACTTAGGTTTCTCGATGAGATGGTTTTGATTATGGTAACACTTGAAGTCAAGAAAATTTACTAAGGTAGCTCAAACGGTGAAAGATTCACATGATAGTTGATCAATCTATCTACTCGAACCAAGCAAATGACATTTTTTTAAAGTCAACATTGTGGTCCAACAACATTAAGTTAAAACTTAGGGTTTATGATCATTTATGGTTTAAAGTTTCAACATCTCAAATGATGGTAACTAACATGGAGTTATCTCAAGCCTCATCAATAAGATGATGTTAACTAATATGGAAAAACTTGGTTTTGAAAACTTTTGGCAAGTAAAATCAGAGTTTAAAAATATTTTCAAAAACTAAATAGTAGAAAATAAATTGCGGAATTTTAAGAGTTTAAGGGAAGAAGAAGAACACCAAAAATTATAGAGGTTCAAACTAGCTTGGGCCTTAAGTTTGGGAAAATCTAATTTATTGGACATATGTTCTAATTGATTAGAAAAGCCAAAAAAATTCTCATGGCTTATTGAATTCTCTCAATTCACCTGATATAACTTCTAAATGTTTTTCAAAGTATTTTCTTTTGGAAAATCTTTTTGAAAAAGGTTTTAGTGTGAGTGTGTGTGTGTGTGTGTTTTAACCTTATGCTTTTAAAAAAAAGACCTTTTTCTTTACATATGTTCACTCACTTACTAAAATAGGAGATTAATCCTTTTCTACAAGCTTTTACCATGTATTGCTCTTTAAGTTGACACTGCTTGAGATCTCTTGGTATGTGGCTTTAGATTATTTTCATTTATTTTTCCCTCATTCGATAGCCAAGTTTATCAAACCATAATAATTACGTTTCCATCTTTAACCACTTAACCGGTCATCCTTGACTTATCGTAGTTGTCATTAGTGTTGTCATCATGGTGGTTGTCATTATCAAAAGTAGATTTCATATTACTTACAAAACAAGGTTCCACATTCTCCCCCCTTTTGATGATGATAACATGTATCTCTGGGGAGGTTTTAAAAGAAATAATATAGATGTATTCGGAGTGGTAAAACACCCCCAGTGTTAGATAAAAAAATATACCACCCCTTGAGAGTATATGTAACACCCAAAAATAATTTGATTATTTATTTAATTAATTGATTAATTTATGTTGAGTATTTGTGACTTAATTGTGATGTTTATGTGATGTACGAATGATCATGATGCTTGATATGATGTTATGTATGGTGTATGATGGGGCAGTAGGAATTAAGAAGGCATAAAGTATTTTAGAATAATTTAGATAATTAGAATAAATAATTGGAATTATTTTAATTAGTTAAATAGAATAATAATAAGAGGTAGAAGCTTTGAGGTCAAAGTGGTAAATTGTTAATGAATAAGTGAGGGTAAGATGGTAAAACCAGAGAAATGGTCCAAAGGTTAAACTAGGTAAAAAGAGTGTCAGTGTTCAATATGTGCAATCGTGAAAAGAGAAGGACACTGTGAAGAGAGCTAGGGCGCAAATGAACTCATAAGGATTTGATAGAACGCGAAGAGAAATCAATTGTTAGGAGAAATCAAAAGTAAGAGGGTTTATTGTTTTTATTATAATTGATCTAAGGTTTTAGATAATTGTAGGTTGTGTTGAGGTTTTGGGATGATGATGTTAATATGATACTTTGATGAAAATTGGGGAAATTATGATGTTTTCTTGCAAAGAGTTTATGCATATGATGTATGATAATCTGTGTTGTTGTCATATGATGAAACTAAGTGAATCTATGATGAATTAAGACTTGTATTGTGTAGAAATCATGTAGAAATTGGGACTGTGCAGTGCAGAAATTGCAACAAGGAAGTCATGTTCACGCTATAACACCGGGTGGTGGATGTTTATCATCGGGCGATGGAGCCTCGCACCAACAACGTCGGGCGAGTAAGAAGCGATGTGATGGGGTTAAAAACATAGCCCTTGGATTTTTTATGGAGGTTGGTCTGTCGTTGGAGCGTCGCCGGGTGATGCATAGGCGAGAGGAGAGTGCTGAGCAAGTGAGATGCAGCCCTCGGGCGGTGGAGACTAGAAATGGAAAAGGGTGTTATCGCTCCATCATCGTCAGGCGAGCACCTGGCGATGAACAATATTAGTATTTTAAAAGTGTCATAACTTGAGTTTCAGGACTCTGATTGACATGTCGTTTGAAGCGTTAGGAAGCTAACGTGATGAACTATACCTTGATGGAATAAGAAGTGTTACATGATGTGATTTTTCCATTACCCATGCTTTGATGAATAAGATGATTTGGTGATTGTTTTAGTATAACGTATATGTATACAATGAATTGTGTATGCTATGATGATGTTGTTTCATGTTATGAAGTATGTGTTAATATTATGATGATTATATGAATGATGATATGTTTTGACTAGCAGCAGTCATTTGGTTATTAATATGTTTCACATCATGCATTCATGGTATAACTTAGGGCGTAGCCCAGTGATGGTTGTAGGACGTTATTCCAATGAGTTTTGTAGGAAGAATAGTCCAATGATGGCCTCAATCCCATAGTCTGGATTGGGTGCAATTTATGATGTACTCTGGTTCCAAGCGGGAATAGATCTTATTGGTGGGGATCTTTAGAGAAAACGATGTCGGTGTCATCAGTGAAGTTTTGGTACCACATGTATGAATCTACAAAAGTTGCACTTCACTATATGTGGCATTGCATGATGATTTGATTGACTGATGTTTTGTGGATGCGTGTTTGTGATAATTATTAATTTATGGTATTACCATGTGTCTGTTGCATATTACTCCCTCTGTTTCAAAATGACTGTCGTTTAAGGTTTTTGTATAAAAACTAAGGAATGTAATGATGTTGTCATAAGACATTAAACTTTTACAAAATTAACCCTATTAATGTATTGGAGGTAGTGTAGAGAGTAAAAAGTAAAGGGCATAATTGGAAAAATAGTAATCATTATTACATTGAAAAGTGAAAACGACCTTCATTTTGAAACAAAATTTATTTTCTAAAACAATAATCATTTTGAAACGGAGGGACTATGATGCTTGAAGGTGTGAGTATTATATGAGGCTTTGATGGTGTGTTCCTTTGGTGTTGTATCATAACTACTATATTTACTCCTTATGTCTTTCATAATGATTATTATTTACTCACCCTTGCTTCTTGGAAATCTTGCCTCTATACGTGAGTAACTTGCAAGTAATCAAGAATAGTTTGTCGAGGCTTAGAGGATAGTTGCGGAGTGTGTTCTTTATTTCCTGTAGAATAAAGGGCCATTGCTATGATATGTAACATCAGGGATGGGATCGTTTATTTTAATAACCATGTTACTTTGTTATTTTTGGATTTGAACCACCCTTGTGGTAATTGAGTTGTTTTGATTTGATAAAGTTATTTAGAAGTATCTTAATAAAGATGTTTTGAATTATGAATTTCTGCCGCAAGTAAGTTGAAAAGTTATGGTTTTTAATCATAAAGTACTTAATGTAATTGATTTTTGAAAACCCATGTTATAGATCAGGATGTATCTTATTATGAAGTTTGTTTGAAGCAATGTGACACCCTTTTGGTGCACTACTATGATTTTATTGTTGAATTATTTTGAAAATATTTGTTGTGGTTTAGAAGGGTGTTACATTAGTGGTATCAAAGCAGGTCGGTCCATCCAACCAAGTTTTCTTATGATGTGCATTTCCTGTCGGTCGATTAGTGTGATTACACTATCGATGTGTGTTTCTGACAATAGTTTTCTGTGTTTAGAATGGATGGAAGAAACGATGCTGCGATTTCTGCTGATTTGTAGGTTGTTACTTAGTCTGTGCAACAATAGCCCAATGCTAGTGGGAATGATGGATCTTGTGTTTTGGAGACATTTCATAGGAATCACCCGCTTGTTTTCAAAGGTAGATACGACCCTGATTGAGCGTAAACTTGGCTCAAGGAGATTGATAGGATCTTTCGAGTCATGGATTTCTCAGAGGCGTAGAAGGTATGCTTTGGTACACATCAACTGGAAGAGGAAATTGATGTCTGGTAGGTTAGCACCCGTCAGAGACTGGCAACAATAGGTGAAGTTATTACTTGGGTTGTGTTCATCAGGGAGTTTTTGAGGAAGTACTTTCCCGAACATGTGCGGCAAAAGAAAGAGATTGAGTTTCTGAAGTTGAAACAAGGGAACTTGATTGTGACTAAGAATGCTTCGAAGTTCGAGGGACTGGCCAAGTATTATCCACATTATAGTGAAGCAACTACTGAGTTCTCGAGGTGTATTAAGTTTGAAAATTGTTTGCGTCCGAAAATCAAACGGGCAATTAGATATTAGCAGATCCGTGTATTTTCAGAGTTGGTGAATAGCTGTAGGATCTATGAAGAAGACATCAAAGCTCATTCTTCTTACTACAAGATTTTGAAAGAGAACAAAGGAAAGAAGTATCAAGACTATAAGAAGCCTTATGATGCCCCAGCTGATAAAGGGAAAGAGAAGGCTTATAATAGGAAGAAGACAAGTGGAGGAGGAGCTTCCGTTTCTGTCAAGTGTTATAGGTTTCGTGAACAAGATCACCGTTCTAATGAATGTGAGAATAAGGTACTGAGGTGTTAGAAATGTGGTAAGACGGGTCATCATGCTCTTGAATGCAAGAATGATTGTCTAACTTGTTTCAATTATGGAGAGCAGGGTCATATCAGTACCCAGTGTTAGAAGCCGAAGAAGGACGCTGCTACCAAGACCAACAGTAGAGTGTTTGCTTTGAGTGTATCAGAGGATTCCAAGGGAACAACTTGATTTGAGGTACTTGTTTTATTAATGATATTGAATTGGTTGTTATTATTGATATTGGTTCTACTCATTCGTTTATTTTGTGTGAATGTGCTAATATCTTAGGATTGAAGTTGTCTAATATGAACGATAGTATGGTGATAGATACTTCTGCTAGTGGTTATGTTACTACTACTTATGTTTTCTTGAAATGTCCTCTGACTATATATGGAAAGAGTTTTGTGATGGATTTGGTGTGTCTTCCCTGTGATACGGTGGGAGAAATGACTTGAGGTTTTGCGTTTGCGTTTGCAAATGTTTCGGTTTAGCAAGAGTCGCCACCGACTTTTTATTTTATCCTAAGGAAAGGTCAAAAAGCACAGGAAAGACCTTTGAGATGTTTTCTTGGGTTCGGGGAGTAGATTATAGAAAGGGAAGGTATTAACACCCTTTCTATCCATGGTTATCCATGGGCTCTTAGTTACTTGTTTAGATCACTTGCTTTGCTTTTCAATTGTTTGAAATGGTGCTCTTCAATTGTTTGAAATGGTGCTTTGTGTGTGATTTGGAAAGATATTTTGAAAAGAGGCCATCGTTGTGGCAACCTTTGTAATGATTCTTGTTTGAATGTATACAAAGGTGTTTTTGTATTTTGAAAAGTTTTCAATGTTTGAAAGTAGGGTTTTGAAATTGTGCTGTGAAGTGTGTTTGAAAGTAGCAAGGATGTTTTTGCAAGCTTTTGATCAAGTAACTAAGAGTTATCTACCCTATTTTACTCAAAGATCTTTCTTATGTTTTTAACCCTTTTAACAGTGTTTCTTCACCATTGTATTTGGTGGACAAACTTGTGTTAGGATGTTAAACGGGACAGGCACGGGTCATCTTATAGACCATGATAGCAATAGTGTCAAGTATTTTTGGCAATTTTCTTGAGGGACTTGATCATTTTTGTTTAGGCAACCAAGATAGCGTCATCGAGGGACTATGATCTTTTGTGTTGTTTTTGTTTTGCCAAAGTACTTGACATGTATACCATGGCCCTCTTTTGAAGGCAACAAGTGGATTGTAACCCTAGGGGTGCAAGTGTGCATTATGTTTGTTTTTCATGCATTTTTTGTCTTTGATTAGGTCAAACTATTTGTTGGTTTTGATTTTGCATACAAACCCTAATTCTAATCATGGCATAATTGAAAACATTTAAGTGCGTAAAAATAAATCTAAGCTATTACAACTTTGATATAGGGAGGGGGTACAATTTTGAATAGGGAATTATTTTGCAAGAAATTAAACCCTAAATTATTACAACCAAATTGAATTTGCAAGGCATAATATTTAAATGTACAATATTTAAATAAAATAAAATATTAGATAAAATGTATTATGCAAAAAAGGTTTTTTTATGTATGTAAAGTATTTTCAATGGAAAGAAATATAAAGAAATAAATAAAAAGTTAATTTTAATTATTTTTTAGGGTAAACCCTAATTCCTTACAGAAATGGTATTATTTAATATTTATATACAAAAATGTATCAATATGTACAAAAATAAAAATATATTGAAAAAAATTATTTTTTAGTATAAAATATCAATAAAAATAAAAATGTATTATTTTTGTGTTTTTTATTCTATGTTTTTAATAAAATAAAGTGTATATATATATATATATATATATATATATATATATATATATATATATATATATATATATATATATATATATATATATATATTAAATATATTAAGTGTGTAAAAAAATAAAAAAAAATTATTTACAAAAATGTATATATTTCAAGAAAATATTTTCAAATGTGAATAAAAATAATAAATGAAAATAAAAGTATTTTTTACATTATTTTTAAGTTTAAACAAAATAATATAAAGTATTTAAACATTTTAATGTTGGAAATAATTAAAATAAATACCAAATAAATGTAAAAATTTATGAAAATATTTTTTAGGCATTTTTTATGTTTGAAAATAAAATAATAAAGTCAGAAATGAAATAAAAATGAAAAAATAATAAAAATACAAAGAAATGGACCAGGGGGTGTGAAACTGAAAAAAGAAAGTGTTAGAAGCAAAAACAAGCCAGCCCAGCCCATCAGCTTCATCTTCTTCCTCCAGACTTTGAAAAAACGCGCGCTTGCTATATAAACTTGTATCTCCTGTATTTGTGATCTTTTGACAAAACTCAAAACATGAAACTTGTAAAGCATCAAATCACGAATCTAACCATATAAAAAACTTGATCTAACTCTCAAAGACCAGAGAGAATTTCTCTGGCCCTAATTTATAACCTAGTTTTTTCAGAAAGTTCATGGATGAAATTCTCCTAGCACGATTAATATAAATGAAAACTGAGCATATGTATGGTTTCAGGGCAATGAGTACAACATCTTTCATTCACAAACCTAATTCTAAATGTTCCTAAATAGAGAGATAGAAGTTCATGAAATACCTGTTTCAGTTGAGTTCGAGCTGGACAATGCAACAACTTCTAATGGGGCCTGAGGTTCTTTTGAGCTTGCTTGATGTCCCCTGAACCTTTCCCAATGCTTAGTTTGTTTTGAAGTGGCCTGAATCGTGCTATAGAACTCAACCTGCAAAGCTTCCAAACAAAAATGGTGATGTGTATAAATGGAGTTACAGCAACTTGTGAATGGTTTGGACAACTTAGGTATATTGTTTGGAATGTGTTTGAAATGATTTTGGACAAAACGCACGAGGGGATTTGATTGTGGCTTGTGAGTATAAGGGTGCTTGAGAGGTCAAGGGCTCGTGGTTTTGGCTTGCAAGGATGTGAGAAACTTGTTTGAAAACTTTGCTTCAGTATAATATATCAGATGTGTGTGTTATGAGCTTTTGGCCATTTGACTTGTTTTGAAAGCAAAGTTTGAAGTGAAATGAGATAGGCCTGTACAGGCTATCTCCAAGCATGCACCAACTTCTTGTACCTTTGCCTAAGTTTGTGGAACTTGTTTGCTTCAAAGGAAGAAGTTCAAAGCTCAAGAAAGACAACTTTGCAAAAGTTATGCTTTATGAAAATGGAAGTGTGATCTTTATGCCCAAAATGGAATTATTCAATGTACAATGCTCCCTTGATCAGGACAATGCCTCTAACCAATGTATTTGCATTCAATTTTTGAGTGTTGAAGGGTTTAGAGACCTGTAATTATGTACTAAGCTAGTTTGGTCAGATTTGGCAAGTGGTATGAACATGTATTGGCCATGGTTACAAAGTGAGTTTTTGCCAACTTCAAGCATTCGATTCTCCCTAACCACAAAGGTGTTTGAGGAGTTGTTGGACAATTTGGAAAGCTTGCAACATGTAATATAATCCATATTTGAAATTCAATTTAAGACTACAAGTGTAACTATGTGAAAAATGGACAAGAAGATGGGTCAAAAACCTGCCTAAATTAGGGCAAAAATTCTCTAAGTTAAAAGTTTTAGGGACCCTTGTTCCAAAAATCATAACTTGAGATACAGGCTTCTTTTGAGAAAACTTTGTGAATAAAAGTTGTATACTTTGTGATGGACTACAACTTTCATGTTGTAAGTTTTGTTTGAATCCATTTGCATCTTGGTGAAAATGTGGGGCAAAGTTAGGAAAAAATAAGAAAATTTTATAACTTAGAAAATTTCTAAGTTATGAAAATTTTCCATTTTAAACCCTAATTTGCAATTTTGGGTTTCTTGATGAACAAGTTTCATAATTTTACATGTCTTGATGAAAAATGACCCTTGGCACTTGATTTTGACCAAAAAGTCAAAGTTTGACTTTTCAGTGTACAGTTAAATTTTGATCAGTTGACTGGAAAATTCATCTGTCAATCTTATGCATTTGAGATCTTTTGAACTTGTTGAATGGTTCAAGATGATGTAATTGAGTCCTTGAGTCCATGGTTGGGCTTGATTTTCCATTGGCTAGGTCAAACAGTCAAAAATTGCCTTTGTACAGTCAAAACCCTAAAAATGACCATTTTGCCCTTTTGGTGATCTAATCAAATTTCTTGTGGAATTGTGATCCAAACTTGATCAAATGGTTCATATGAGTTGCTAATGTTGGTGTGGGTCAAAATTCATGAGATTTGACTGTCAATTGGCCACAGTTGACTTTTTCCCTAATACAGTTGATTTCTAGGTCACTTGTCCAATTAACTGGGCAAAAATTTGATTCAAGGCTTGAAACTTGGTATGGACAAACTTGTGAGTCCAACATGAAGTATGAAAGTCACTTTGGGCATTGTAGGTCAAAACATCCCTGTGCAAACTCAAACCCTAATTTAGGTCAACAGTGCAAGGAGGTGTCTTGAGCAGCGTAAACCCTAGCTTGATCTTGAGTTCCAAGAGTCTTGTGATGAGAAATGTTGATGAAATGGGAGGGAAAATTTTGGGGTACAACAATTGCCCCTGTTCAATCTTCTTGAACCTGAACAGTTAGATTGGCAAGTTTGCCTTTCGCGACTCGAAGGTAAAAGAGGATTGGACACTAGAGTGCCCGTAAATTTGCACTTGTCAAAATAAAGCTGAGGAAATGGGCTTAAAGATGCCATTTGGAGATGGTGGAATCTTTCTGGAGATGGGCTTAAAGATGCCATCCAAGACTGTTTGTTGAATTACAATGTTGTAGGTTGGAAGAATGAGCATCAAAATGGTATCCGTGTCTGGAGTGCATTTGAACTGTAACTGGAGACTGAGTCTGTATGAGCAAAAGAATGGCGTCCGTGTCTGAGGCGTATCTGAGCTGTAACTGTATTTGAACTTTGAATGAATATCAGAATTACTTCCGTGTCTGGAGTGTATATGTATTGTATCTGAAGTTGAGATCTGTATGAGTAGCAGAATGACTTCCATGTCTGGAGTGTATCTGAGACTGTAACTGTATTTGAACTTTGAATGAATATCAGAATGACTGTTGTGTCTGGAGTGTATCTGTATTGTATCTGAAGTTGGGATCTGTATGAGTAGCAGAATGACTTTCGTGTCTGGAGTGTATCTGAGACTGTAACTGGGATCTGAATAAGTGACAGAATAACTTCCGTGGCGAATGCACTGGGGAGAATCAAACTTCTGGTGTAAGGGCCAGAATGGCATCCGTGTCTGGAGCGTATCTGAACTTGTAGTTGATAGTTGAATCTGAATGAGAGATAGAATGGCCGCCGTGTCTGGAGCGTATCTAGTCTGTATCGGATTGCTGAAGTCTGAATGAGTAGTAGAATGACCGCTGTGTCTGGGGTGTATCCGTACTGTATTTTGACTTGAAATTTTGAATGAGTAATAGAATGACCGTCGTGTCTGGGGTGTATCCATACTGTATCTGACTAATTGTTAACGATAACCTTTTAATCTTATCTTGAAAAGGGTAAAATTTTAGCTAAAACACAAAGTTATGTTGTATGATATGTATGATGCAATGAACTGTGTTTCATCCATGTTTATGATATATGAATGTAATGGATGGGCATGTAAGCTGAGTGGTTGTCTTGCTGAGGAAAATAAATCCTTGATAACTGGAGATAATGAAATCTTTGACTGCTGCCGGGGAAAGTAAATCCTTGACCGACGTTGAGGATTCAAAACTCTTTGATTGCTGAAGATGAGAGATCCTTGCTGACTGCTTGGGGATTAAAGATTTATGTTTGTTTGAGAAGGAGAAATCATGGGACCACTGTTGGAGATTGAAAATCCTTGGCGATTTGTGGGGATTAACAAGGCCTTTGACAACTTCTGCAGGGAATGAGAATCCTTCATGACTTTCCTGGGAAATAGGGAAAACTCTGAAAATCTCTACTGGGGAGTTAAAACCTGGGAGGCTTCTGCTTGGAGAAATGAGACCGAGAATCTTCAATCTGTTGGGAGATAACTCTGTGGGTAAATTGGGGGAAGTTGAACAGTTGTAAATTTGACTTCGCTGGGGAAGAAGGTTTAGAATATTCTGGCTCCGCTGGGGATAAGTATTTCAGAGTTTTCGGGCTCCACTGGGGATCTTGAAATTTAACTCCGCTAGGGACACATACTCTAAGGCTTGAATATCTGAATGATATATTGTAGGGGATTTCTTCTGGAACAGCACAAAGATATCTTCTTACACCTTCAACCTACCAGTAATTATCCTTTCTCAAATTCGTTTTATTTGTAAGCAGTGATTATATTCAAATGCATATGCCTATTTAACAAAACTTTGGACGTTTTCAAAATAAAACATAAGTGTAAAAAGAAAGAAAAGCAAGCAAATCTCTGCGTTTTGAACTATTTTTGTATTAACTTTTGTAAGTATTTTTGTACAAAGGAGACAAACATCCTAGTAAGAGAATGTTGTCGTAAAAAAATTGAAAAATTTTATACAAAAAGAAAGATGGCTATGTGTAACAATTTCATGGGTTTCCCATTCTGCTACAACCTTCACAATTCTGAGTATCTTGTCCATTTGCTGCTTCGTCCGCCGATGATTGGATTGATCAGTAGCTTGGAGCTTGTTGGTGAAGAGCTTATTCTTAAAGTGATCCGACGAGACATAGTCATACGCTTTAATTCCATAACTTTGCCTGGACCGCCCTTTCGGGTTTTCGATCCACCGGGAAACCCTTTTTTGCCCAAGTCTCCCTTTCGGGTTTTCAACTTGCCGGGTGTAAAGATTTTTTTGTTTTATCCCTAATTTTTGCCTGAACCGCCCTTTTGGGTTTTCGATTCACCGGGATGCCCATTTTTTCCCAAGTCGCCCTTTCGGGTTTTCAACTTGTCGGGTTATTTTATGCGTAGTATCTTTTGACTATGTCTGCGTTCTCAGGGTGCGGTAAGTCGTCCCCATCCATAGTGGTCAGAATGATTGCCCCACCAGAAAAGATGCTCTTGATCACAAATGGTCCTTCGTAAGTAGGAGTCCACTTGCCCCAGGGATCACTTTGCGGCAAGATGATCCGCTTGATTACAAGATCTACGACTTGATATACCTGACACCTGACTTTCTTGTTGAAAGCCTTGATCATTCTTTTTTGATACGTCTGACCATGACAAACAGCAGTAAGTTGCTTCTCGTCGATCAAGTTAAGTTGATCAAGCTGGGTCTGAATCCAATCGTCCTCACTCAAACCAGCATCCTTCATAATCCTTAAGGAAGGAATCTGAACTTCCATAGACAAAACATCTTCCATGCCATATACCAAAGAAAAAGGAGTTGCCCCTGTTGAAGTACGCGCCGTGGTACGATATCCATGCAGAGCAAATGGTAACATCTCGTGCCAGTCCTTGTAGGTGACTGTCATCTTTTGAATGATCTTCTTGATATTTTTGTCCGCATCTTCAACAACACCGTTCATCTTCGGCCGATAGGGAGATGAATTGTGATGATAAATCTTGAAGTGCTCGCACATAGCGGTGATCATAATGTTGTTCAAATTTGTACCATTGTCCGTAATGATTATGTCGGGGATACCATACCGGCATATGAGATTCTGCTTGATGAAGCGGGAAACCACATTCTTTGTAACTGAGGCGTAGGAGGCTGCTTTGACCCACTTGTTAAAATAATCAATAGCTACCAGGATGAAGCGATGTCCATTGGATGCCGTAGGCTTGATCTCTCCAATCATGTCAATGCCCCACATTGCGAATGGCCAAGGAGCTGTCAGAACGTTGAGAGGAACATGAGGAATATGTACCTTGTCGGCATAAACTTGGCATTTGTGGCAGGTACGGGAATATTGATGACAATCAGCTTCCATGGTAGACCAGTAGTAGCCTGCCCTTAGAATCTTCTTAGCCATCGTATGTCCGCTCAAGTGGGTGCCAAATGTTCCACTATGTATATCAGTCATGATTAACTCTGCTTCAACCTTGTCCACACAACAAAGTAGAACACAATCATGGTTGCGCTTATAAAGGATGCCATTACTTAGGAAGAACTTGGCAGCAAATCTCCTTAAGAACTTTTTATCATTGACTGAAGCTCCTTCAGGATATTCTCTAGTCTGGAGATACCTTTTGATTTCATGAAACCAGGGTTGTTCCACTACTTCTTCGGTGTTAATCTCATGACAGTGCGCAGGTTCGTCCATTCGTTCAATGGTGATTTGGGGAGCCTCGTTATCCCAGTTGAGTTTAAACATGGAAGACATTGTAGCCAGAGCATCGGTAACTGATTTTCTTCCCGCGGGAAATGCTCGAAGGTAATCTGCTCGAAATGAGGCAACAATGTCAAGACATGTTCTTTGTACGGGATAAGATTGGGATGTTTAGTGTCCCACTCTCCTTTGACTTGACTGATAACCAAAGCCAAGTCCCCAAATACGACCAAAGATTTGATTCCCAAGTTTATAGCAGCCTTGAGACCAAAGATGCAAGCTTCATATTCAGCCATGTTGTTGGTACAACTGAAGCAAAGTCGGGCAGTAAAGGGGGTATGGCAACCTTCAGGAGAAATTAGTACCGCACCGATACCGTTGCCAAGTGCATTTGAAGCACCATCAAAGTACAGGGGCCATCGGGATCCTTGTTCAGGTCCGTCATACAATCCGTTACCTTCAATGTTGTCCAATGTCATGATGTCCTCGTCAGGGAAGTCGAATCTCATGGATTGGTAATCTTCGACGGCTTGATGAGCTAGATGGTCAGCTAGTACACTCCCCTTTATAGCTTTTTGGGTAGTATACTGGATATCATACTCAGTCAGGATCATTTGCCATCTAGCGATTCTTCCAGACAAAGCAGGCTTCTCGAAGATATACTTGATCGGATCCATCTTGGAAATCAGCAGAGTGGTATGTGTCAACATATACTGCCTTATCCGGCGAGCAGCCCATACCAAAGCGCAACAAGTTTTCTCGAGCAGTGGGTAGCGAGTCTCACAGTCGGTAAACTTTTTGCTAAGATAATAAATGGCATGCTCTTTTCGGCCAGACTCGTCATGTTGGCCCAGTACGCACCCCATTGAGTTATCCAAAACAGTCAGATACATGATTAACGGTCTTCCTTTGACGGGTGGCATCAAGATAGGAGGTTCCAGCAAATACTCCTTGATCTTATCAAAAGCAACTTGACAATCTTTGTTCCATTCAACTACCTGATCTTTCTTCAACAACTTGAAGATTGGCTCACAGGTAGATGTCAAGTGAGAGATGAACCTCGCAATATAGTTTAAGCGTCCCAAGAATCCTCTAATCTCCTTTTCAATGCGGGGGGCGGGCATTTCTTGTATAGCCTTTACTTTAGCTGGATCAACCTCAATGCCTTTGTTGCTGACAATAAATCCCAAAAGTTTACCAGATCTAACTCCAAAAGTGCACTTGCTTGGGTTCAATCTGAGCTTGTATTCCTTCAACCTGGAAAACAACTTTTGCAAATGATCAAGGTGTTCTTCTTCTTTCTGTGATCGAGCTATCATGTCGTCTACGTAGACTTCAATCTCATGATGTATCATGTCATGAAATAAAGCTACCATGGCGTGTTGATAGGTGTCCCCTGCATTCTTCAGTCCGAATGGCATCACTTTGTAGCAGAAGGTACCCCATTGCGTGACAAAAGTAGTTTTCTCCATGTCCTCGGGGGACATTTTGATCTGGTTGTATCCCGAGAATCCATACATGAAGGAAAATACCTTGTGTTGAGCTGTGTTGTCAACCAAGATGTCGATGTGTGGCAGTGGAAAATCATCCTTGGGGCTAGCCCTGTTTAAATCCCGATAGTCCACACACATTTTGACTTTGCCGTCCTTCTTAGGAACGGGCACAATGTTAGCAACCCATTATGGATAGGAAGTAACATCCAGAAAGCCAGCGTTGAATTGCTTCATTACCTTAGCTTTGATCTTCTCAGACATGTCGGTCCTCATTCGGAGGACCTTTTGCTTGATCGGTGGACAGTCTTCTCTTGTAGGGAGACGGTGAACCACGATATCTGTTTCTAATCCTGGCACGTCTTCATAGGACCAGTCGAAGATCTCAACATATCCATTCAACAACTGCACTAAGCGCTCTTTGACACTTGGTTCCAGGTTGGCACCCACTTTTACCTCTTTCTTGTCTTCCTCTATTCCCAAGTTGATGGTCTCTAGCAACTCTTCATGAGGCAGAATAGCCCTCTCTTCTTGTTGCAAAAGTCTGGCTAACTCTCCCAGCACTTCACAATCTTCGTCAACTTCGTACTCAGCATGATTGACCAAGTCTTAAGAGTTACCGAAGGCTAAAGCATAATGGTCACCCATGGAATATGGAGTGGATGGGTACCTGCATTTGTGAGTGTGGGTGTGTGTAAGGGATAGCCATCCTTAAACAAAACAAAATGCAAAAGGAAAGAAAATGAACACAACAGTTTATAGATGAAGACGTCCAATGATTCATTAAAACATGGCATATGATAATGAAGAAAATTAAGCCCTTACAAATGGACCTACATGCCCCGGGCAAGGCATGAGGTGAAAATAGTTTACAAATTGTTTAGTTATTACAGACCAAAATAGGAAATTGTTCAAAGATAAATTTACTGGTTGATGAAGGTGATTGGAATAAAATCCTTTTCTTCCCATTTGCTTAAACCCCCTTCGACGGTTGGAAAGATCCAATCTTCAAAGTTGTTCTCTTCATCTTCATGTTCTACAGCATTAATTCCATGGTAGGTGATTTTGACGGGTGGTCCTCCAGCTTTGGAGCGATGCATAGCCTTTTGTCCTGCAGCAGTAAACCCTAATCCAAACTTGTCCGTATTATGGGGAAAATCAGGCAGTTGCCCCCACATTGTGCTCTTTCCTTCTTTAATTACCGCCTCTGCATCCTTGAGAGATGCCATCCTAGATACATGCTTGGGAACGATAGGCACCTCAACCATTGTCTTCGCAACTGCGACCTCAGGAGAAACTTCCTCAAAATGTTGGAAAGGTGTTTCGATGAATTCGCCATCCAACTCCATATAGCAGAAGGAGTTGAGGTGACTTATCATGTACTCTTCCTCACCGTGCACCGTTATAAGCTTACCCTTAACAGGATATTTCAGCATTTGGTGCAAAGAGGAGGTAACCGCCCCAGCATAATGGATCCACGGTCTTCCCAACAAACACGAATATGAAGGACGGATGTCCATCACATAAAAGGTGGAGTTGAAAACTTCTGTGCCCACTTTGATAGGAATGTCAACCTCTCCGTGAACCATTCTTTTGGACCCATCAAAGGCCCTAACAACGATGTTATTGGGTTTGAGGGTCAATCCTTCGCAGTCCAAACAGTCCAACACTTTCTTCGACAGCAAATTCAAAGAAGAACCGGTATCAACTAAGACATGGGCGAGGGTGGTTCCCCTGCATTCAACTGAGACATGTAGCGTGTCGTTGTGTTTCCTTCCCTTGGGAGTCAAATAGCGTCGGAAAAACTAAGCCCATTATCAGCAGTAAGACTGGCCACGCACTCCTGAAACTGGTCAGTCGAAGTTTCTTGGGGCACGTGTGCCGCCTTCAAAACTTTGATCAGGGCCTTAGCATGGGCCTCAGAGCAGAGTAGAAGAGCCAACATGGATATTTTGGAAGGGGTCTGCCCTAGCTGTTCCACGACGTCGTAATCACTCTTTCTGATTATTTTCAAGATTTCTTCCATTTCTTTCTGGGTGGTTTCGGGGATAACCACAGTATGAGCCTTTGTCCTGACAGGTGCTTCTAGTATCCCCTTACCCTTATCGGTATTATCAACAGATGGCCTTACTTCAGGAGTATCCAAATCTTCAATTATCGGGTCTTGCACAGATGGCTTAACAGGCACAGAAGCTTTCGAGGGTGCGAAGATTGCTCGAGAGGGAGCAATCTCCGGAGAAAAAATCTGGCCGCTGTGAGTTATCTTGCTTGTACCCGCAATGTTCCCTATATCATGGGTTTCCTCTTCAGAATTCTCTTGGACTGATTCAATCTGTTTGATTCCATGATAGAAGATTTCTCCTCCGTAGTTCCATGGTATCGTCTTGTTAGATTGATACGGGACAGTCTCCGACATGGTGATTTTTAATGGTACAAAATCAGGATCAGGTGTAATCTTGACAGGCCTTTTGCAAGCCTTGGGAAGATTGTCAAAGATGGTTATTATTGTGATATCGTTGGTTGAATTAGCAAAAGTAGCAGGAGTGACAAGAGTGAAGGTATCAACAGGGGTCTTTTGGAAGAGTATCTCTTGGGTATCCATCAGGCGTTGGATACCTGATTTCAACATTGGCCAGTCAGCTCGTATGTTTAAACAAAAGTAACAGTCCTTCCCACGGCCTGGGAATATCCCGGATCTCATCAAATTCACTTTAATCACTGGTAAGGGAGTCAAAAGGTCAGCAACATTGGTAACATGAAGGTCTTCCATAACGGCATGAACATTATGATCGTGCTTGGGCATTGGAGCAGATATCACATTGGGCTTCTCAGGAGCATAAAATTTTACTTCCTTGGCGTCAATCAGGTCTTGGATTTTGTTCTTAAGCGCCCAACAGTTATTAGTATCATGCCCTGCACTGTCAAAGTGGTAAGCACACTTGGCATTGGAGTGGTAGTATGGAGAGGAGGTATTAGGGTTCTTTAGTGCTTCCTTCAAACTGGTAAGATTCAGCTTTAACAAATGAGGGAGTACTTGAGCTGGCGTCATGTTGATTCGGGTGAACTTCTGTTGTGGCCTTTCTAGCCGTTGTTGATTAGGTCTTGACTGATTGCCGCGAGGTTGATCATTTGAAGAGTTTTGAATCATCACAGCCCCTACAGTTGGCCGGCGCTCGGTTCTTCCTTGACTTTTCTGAGAATAAACAGTAGAGGCTTCCTTCTTAGCTGGGAAGGTTTTCTTAACAACAATGGACGCGGAGGTATCTTTCTGAATCTTACCACTTTTAATATCGGCCTCGACCCTTTCGTCGGTCAAAATTAGTTCGGTGAATCCTGCAGAAGAACTCCCGATTAAATGATTGAAGAAAGGGCCAGACAGGGTCCCTAAAAACATGTCAACCAGCTCCCTATCTGATAATGGTGGCTGCACCCTTCCAGCCAGATCATGCCACTTCTGGGCATACTCTTTAAATCCCTCATTAGAAGCCATACCCATACTCTGTAGCTGAGTACGAGTGGGCGCCAAATCAGCATTGTATTGGTATTGACGGTAAAAAGCAACAGCTAAGTCTTCCCAGTTATGAACCTCAGACCTCTCAAGTTGATAGAACCAGTCCAATTGTGTTCCTGACAAATTGTCTTGGAAAAAGTGTACCCAAAGGTCTTTATCAGATGAGTGGGGTTGGATCTTTCTGACATAGGATCTCAGATGCATCTTTGGGCAGGACAAACCGTCATACTTAGCAAATGTTGGTACTTTGAACTTGGGAGGAATGACGATCCCCGCGACCAACCCTAGTTCTTCAAAATCTAAACCAGGTATCCTTTGCAACTCCATGGCTGCCAATCTATCCTCAAGATTTTTATATTTATCATTCGCCGGGGGATATTGCTGTTCGGAGTAGTCTTCATCCTCTTCCTCTTCAACTTCAGATTCAGAAGGTCCCGCAGCTCCTTTTCCTTTACCAGCCCCTTCATCAGACGTTGAGGGGAATTCGAGAACTTTCCTAGCATTTCTTTCAAACCTTCTTCCCAAAGTGGCTACTCCGAGCCTCTTCTTCTTTTTCTCTTTATTTTTCTCCAACAGTGCTTTAAGGTCCTCTTGACCCTTTGCTAAGGTCATGAGGAGTTGCTGGAATTGAGAATTCTAGGCTTGCAGATCCTTAACCGTCTGCTCCAAATCCATCTTGCTGAAATAAACAGTAGAAAGATAAGGAAACCTGGTGTGAAGACCTGTTTATGCATATGATGAATGGTATGTTATTCATGTAATGTATTCAAGGATTCAGAAATTCAATTTTGTTGCAAACAAAAAGAACACACGTCATATTAAGAAGAAATTTGTTAGTACATAAGTGCCCCATGGGAAAAATATTACAAAATTCTTAATGTAAAAAGACATTGCGCATCCTCTTTGGTGCGATGTAAGTGTTGAGAGTTTCCTCCTCATGAAGTCGGCGGGTAAGCTCCAGAACCTTCTTCTCACTGGCATAGAAGTTGGCTTCAAAAGTATTTCGTTCTTCCTTGAGCTGGATCCAACTCTTTTGTAATTCTTCTCATGATGTTGGCATGTCAGAATGTAGGAGGGTGTATGGAACCTCTCCTTCCATAACAGGCTCTTTGATCAAGAGGAGAATGTGAGGATATGGCATCATAAGATTCTGGGCGCGGGTTCGTACCCACTTGAGATAAGGCTCAAGAGTGATGGAATTCTTGTGCCCCAGTGTCTTACTATCCACTTTGTTGGGCATCCTCCAAGCTCTGATGAACCTTTGTCGAAGTCCTTGCGCATCATTGTCGAATTCAAAAACTAGGTCAGGAATCAGCATGTCATGAGGGCCATCCCTCCGAGCATATCCAAACTGTCTTAGAGCTAAATAGGGGTTGTAGGTAATGCCTCCCCTAATGCCAAGTAGTGGGACATTAGGGAATTCCCCACAAGGATCAATGATGATAACATTTTCTCTAGACCGAGAACACCAATGTACATCAGAATGTGTGAGGGTCATCAACCGTTGTGACCACCTTAAACCCTGCTCATTCTTCAAAATTGATTGTGGAAGGTGAGAAATAAACCACCTTGCTAGGAGAGGAGTACAACACACGAGAACACCTCTTTTCCTCATTGTTCGTGTGTAAAATGAGTGTAGGATGTCCCCAAGCAATGTGGGTATAGGATTCCGGGATATGAAAATTTTGACAGCGTTCTCATCTATAAGCTGATCCGGGTTTGGGAACAAGACCAACCCATAGATAAGGAGTGCCACAATCTCTTCAAAGGCTTGTAGATCAAGAGAATTCCAACAGTCTTGTGCCTTCTCAAACAGAAACTTTTCCAAGAAACCCTTGACACCACTTTTGGTTTCCCAATGTCCCTTGATATCAGATGGTTGCAAGTGTAATGCTTGAGTAACATCTTCAGGCTTTGGTTCTTTTTCCGTACCGTTATAGGGTAGTTGATGAAGAATAGGAATTCTCAGGAGTTGAGAAAATTCCTCCAAAGTAGGTACTAGTTGGTAATCAGGGAATGTGAAACAGTGGTGTAGGGGGTCAAAGAACTGGAAAAGAACTTTCACCATGTCTTCTTCAATGTTGGAGTTGACCAAGTTGAGAAGTCCACCATGTCTTTCACTGAAGAGAGAATTCTCTGGAATCCTGGATGTAAGCTCCTTGAGTTGAGGAGGGATTCTCACAAGGTTGACTTGATTTGTTTTCCTGCGAAGAGATTCCATGACCTACAAAACAAGAACAAAGATGAAGATCCAAACCCTTGAAATGGTTAGTGGATGCATATGATGCTTTATGATGTTCATGATGTATGCACAAACACATGTACAAGCAAGTCACATAAAACCCTAGTTTCAGGCTTGCATGAGGTTTCATAGGTAAATACCCTCTTGAGTTTAGTTGGCTCAAACCTGTCCTATAGATAGTAACCAGGTTCTAAGGAGCTCAATATCACTCGATTGTTTTCTATGTTCATTGTTTTGGTTTAGCCACTTAACTAGCGACCAAAATATTCCAAGAAAACAACCCTCAATGAGTGTAGTATCGAGTATCTACCAACTTCGGACTGCACCAAAGCCGGTCATCTCACTACCCCTAAAAAGGCCAAGATGGTCAAGTAAGGTTCTAAGAGTTCATTAGTGCTTCATGACATCACTCAGCGGCCCCGTATTCTCTTTGATTGACTCAAAGGCTACCGGTACTCACAAATATGTCGCACTAATATAGCTATTGCTTCAACCATGTCGGTATACCCCACACAGTTTCCATAACGTATTGCTATTTACCTATGAATGTTTCCCAAATCCGGGTGAAGGATTTCAAGCCCAAACAAGAGAACCAAATGTAAAGCAATCAAAGCAAACAAAATAATCATGCAAAGGGTGATCTAAGCCCTAAGGTTACTCCACTTTTAAAGTTTTCCCCAGCAGAGTCGCCAGTTCTGTGATACGGTGGGAGAACTGACTTGAGGTTTTGCATTTGCATTCACAAATGTTTCGGTTTAGCAAGAGTCGCCATCGACTTTTTATTTTATCCTAAGGAAAGGTCAAAAAGCACAGGAAAGACCTCTGAGATGTTTTCTTGGGTTCGGGGAGTAGATTATAAAAAGGGAAGGTATTATCACCCTTTCTATCCGTGGTTATCCATGGGCTCTTAGTTACTTGTTTAGATCACTTGCTTTTATTTTCAATTGTTTGAAATGGTGCTCTTCAATTGTTTGAAATGGTGCTTTGTGTGTGATTTGGAAAGATATTTTGAAAAGAGGCCATCGTTGTGGCAACCTTTGTAATGATTCTTGTTTGAATGTATACAAAGGTGTTTTTGTCTTTTGAAAAGTTTTCAATGTTTGAAAGTAGGGTTTTGAAATTGTGTTGTGAAGTGTGTTTGAAAGTAGCAAGGATGTTTTTGCAAGCTTTTGATCAAGTAACTAAGAGTTATCTACCCTATTTTACTCAAAGATCTTTCTTATGTTTTTAACCCTTTTAACAGTGTTGCTTCACCATTGTATTTGGTGAACAAACTTGTGTTAGGATGTTAAACGGGACAGGCGCGGGTCATCGTATAGACCATGATAGCAATAGTGTCAAGTATTTTTGGCAATTTTCTTGAGGGACTTGATCATTTTTGTTTAGGCAACCAAGATAGCGTCATCGAAGGACTATGATCTTTTGTTTTGTTTTTGTTTTGCCAAAGTACTTGACATGCATACCATGGCCCATTTTTGAAGGCAACAAGTGGATTGTAACCCTAGGGGTGCAAGTGTGCATTGTGTTTGTTTTTCATGCATTTTTTATATTTGATTAGGTCAAACTATTTGTTGGTTTTGATTTTGCATACAAACCCTAATTCTAATCATGGCATAATTGAAAACATTTAAGTGCGTAAAAATAAATCTAAGCTATTACAACTTTGATTTAGGGAGGGGGTACAATTTTGAATAGGGGATTATTTTGTAAGAAATTAAACCCTAAATTATTACAACCAAATTGAATTTGCAAGGCATAATATTTAAATGTACAATATTTAAATAAAACAAAATATTAGATAAAATGTATTATGCAAAAAAGGTATTTTTATGTATGTAAAGTATTTTCAATGGGAAGAAATATAAAGAAGTAAATAAAAAGTTAATTTTAATTATTTTTTAGGGTAAACCCTAATTCCTTAAAGAAATGGTATTATTTAATATTTACATACAAAAATGTATCAATATGTACAAAAATAAAAATATATTGAAAAAAAGTATTTTTTAGTATAAAATATCAATAAAAATAAAAATGTATTATTTTTGTGTTTTTTATTCTATGTTTTTAATAAAATAAAGTATATATATATATATATATATATATATATATATATATATATATATATATATATATATATATATATATATATATATATATATATATATATATATATATATATATATATATATATATATATATATATATATATATATATATATATATATATATATATATATATATATATATATATATATATATATATATATATATATATATATATATATATATATATATATATATATATATATATTAAGTGTGTAAAAAAATAAAATAAATTATTTACAAAAATGTATATATTTCAAGAAAATATTTTCAAATGTGAATAAAAATAATAAATGAAAATAAAAGTATTTTTTACATAATTTTTAAGTTTAAAAAAAATAATATAAAGTATTTAAACATTTTAATGTTGGAAATAATTAAAATAAATACCAAATAAATGTAAAAATTTATGAAAATATTTTTTAGCCATTTTTTATGTTTGAAAATAAAATAATAAAGTCAGAAATGAAATAAAAATGCAAAAATAATAAAACGCCAGGCCAGTCCATCAGCTTCATCTTCTTCCTCCAGACTTTGAAAAAACGCGCGCTTGCTACACAAACTTGTATCTCTTGTATTTGTGATCTTTTGACAAAACTCAAAACATGAAACTTGTAGAGCATCAAATCACGAATCTAACCGTATAAAAAACTTAATCTAACTCTCAAAGACCATAGAAAATTTCTCTGGCCCTAATTTCTAACCTAGTTTTTTCCAGAAAGTTCATGGATGAAATTCTCCTAGCACGATTAATATAAATGAAAACTGAGCATATGTATGGTTTCAGGGAAATGAGTACAACATCTTTCATTCACAAACCTAAGTCTAAATGTTCCTAAATAGAGAGATAGAAGTTCATGAAATACCTGTTTCAGTTGAGTTCGAGCTGGACAATGCAGCAACTTCCAATGGGGCCTGAGGTTCTTTTGAGCTTGCTTGATGTCCCCTGAACCTTTCCCAATGCTTAGTTTGTTTTGAAGTGGCCTGAATCGTGCTACAGAACTCAACCTGCAAAGCTTCCAAACAAAAATGTTGATGTGTGTAAATGGAGTTACAGCAACTTGTGAATGGTCTGGACAGCTTAGGTATATTGTTTGGAATGTGTTTGAAATGATTTTGGACAAAACGCACAAGGGGATTTGATTGTGGCTTGTGATTTGCAGAACTGGCCCTGTTTTGCAAGAAAATGTGGTTTTTGAGTATAAGGGTGCTTGAGAGGTCAAGGGCTCGTGCTTCTGGCTTGCAAGGATTTGAGAAACTTGTTTGAAAACTTTGCTTCAGTTCAATATATCAGATGTGTGTGTTATGAGCTTTTGGCCATTTGACTTGTTTTGAAAGCAAAGTTTGAAGTGAAATGAGATAGGCCTGTACAAGCTATCTCCAAGAATGCACCAACTTCTTGTACCTTTTCCTAAGTTTGTGGAACTTGTTTTCTGAAAAGAAAGAAGTTCAAAGCTCAAGAAAGACAACTTTGCAAAAGTTATGCTTTATGAAAATGGAAGTGTGATCTTTATGCCCAAAATGGAATTATTCAATGTACAATGCTCCCTTGATTAGGACAATGCCTCTAACCAATGTATTTGCATTCAATTTTTGAGTGTTGAAGGGTTTAGAGACCTGTAATTATGTACTAAGCTAGTTTGGTCAGATTTGGCAAGTGGTATGAACATGTATTGGCCATGGTTACAAAGTGAGTTTTTGCCAACTTCAAGCATTCGATTCTCCCTAACCACAAAGGTGTTTCAGGAGTTCTTGGACAATTTGGAAAGCTTGAAACATGTAATATAATCCATATTTGAAATGAAACTT
This sequence comes from Vicia faba, assembly GCA_948472305.1. Lineage (NCBI taxonomy): Eukaryota > Viridiplantae > Streptophyta > Magnoliopsida > Fabales > Fabaceae > Vicia > Vicia faba. Next base: position 1,324,762,843 of record OX451739.1, read on the forward strand.
AATAATCCAAGTGGAAATATGTGAAAAATGGCCAAGTAGATGGGTCAAAAACTGCCTAAGTTAGGGCAAAAATTCTCTAAGTTAAAAGTTTTAGGGACCCTTGTTCCAAAATTCATAACTTAAGATCCAAGCTTCTTTTGAGAAAACTTTGTGAATAAAAGTTGTAGACTTTGTGATGGACTATAACTTTCATGTTGTAAGTTTTGTTTGAATCCATTTTCATCTTGGTGAAAATGTGGGGCAAAGTTAGGAAAAAATAAGAAAATTTTATAACTTAGAAAATTTCTAAGTTATGAAAATTTTTCCATTTTAAACCGTAATTTGCAATTTTGGGTTTCTTGATGAACAAGTTTCATAATTTGACATGTCTTGATGAAAAATGACCCTTGGCACTTGATTTTGACCAAAAAGTCAAAGTTTGACTTTTCATTGTACAGTTAAATTTTGATCAGTTGACTGAAAAATTCATCTGTCAATCTTATGCATTTGAGATCTTTTGAACTTGTTGAATGGGTCAAGATGATGTAATTGAGTCCTTGAGTCCATGTTTGTGCTTGGTTTGCCATTGGCTAGGTCAAACAGTCAAAAATTGCCTTTGTACAGTCAAAACCCTAAAAATGACCATTTTGCCCTTTTGGTGATCTGATCTAATTTCTTGTGGAATTGTGATCCAAACTTGATCAAATGGTTCATATGAAAAATTCATCTGTCAATCTTATGCATTTGAGATCTTTTGAACTTGTTGAATGGGTCAAGATGATGTAATTGAGTCCTTGAGTCCATGTTTGTGCTTGGTTTGCCATTGGCTAGGTCAAACAGTCAAAAATTGCCTTTGTACAGTCAAAACCCTAAAAATGACCATTTTGCCCTTTTGGTGATCTGATCTAATTTCTTGTGGAATTGTGATCCAAACTTGATCAAATGGTTCATATGAGTTCATAATGTTGATGTGGGTCAAAATTCATGAGATTTGACTGTCAATTAGCCACAATTGACTTTTTCCCCAATACAGCTGATTTTTAGGTCAACTGTCCAATTGACTGGGCAAAAATTTGATTCAAGGCTTGAAACTTAGTATGGACAAACTTGTGAGTCCAACATGAAGTATGAAAGTCACTTTGGGAATTGTAGGTCAAAACATCCCTGTGCAAACTCAAACCCTAATTTAGGTCAACAGTGCAAGGAGGTGTCTTGAGCAGAGTAAACCCTAGCTTGATCTTGAGTTCCAAGAGTCTTGTGATGAGAAATGTTGATGAAATGGGAGGGCAAATTTTGGGGTACAACATTCCCCTACACCAAATCAACGTTATTCTTGGGATGAACTGGTTGGAGTTCAACTATGTTCACATCAATTGTTATAATAAGACTTTGAGGTTCCCTAAGTTCGGTGATAATGGAGAATTGATGTTGTCGTCTGCTAAGCAAGTAAATGAACTTATGGAGGAAAAAGCTTTGATGTTTTCAATTTTTGCATCACTGCAAATTAAACGTGAAGCTACGAGTGTTGAATTACACGTCGTCTATGAATTTCCAGAAGTGTTTTCAGATGATATCAGTGATTTTCCTCTGGAACGTGAAGTGGAGTTTTCTATAAATGTGGTGCCATGTACAAGTCCAGTGTCAATGGCTCCTTATAGGATGTCATCCTTAGAGCTAGCGAGTTGAAGAAAAAACTAGAAGAGATGCTTGAGAAGAAGTTTGTGCGACCGAATGTTCCACCGTGGGGTGCGCCTAGGTTACTGGTCAAGAAGAAAGATGTAAGCATGAGACTGTGTGTGGATTACATACAGTTGAATAAACTGACTATTAAGAATAAGTATCCACTCTTGAGGATTGATGATTTGATGGGTCAGCCGGTGGGTGCTTATGTTAGCAAGATTAATTTGAGGTCGGGTTATCATCAAATTCATGTTAAACCAAATGATATTCTGAAGACGAATTTTCAAACGAGGTATGGTCATTACGATTACACTGTGATAGCGTTTGGTTTATCTAATATGCCCGGTATTTTCATGGAATATATGAATAGAACTCTCCATTCGTATCTCGATAAGTTTGTTGTGGTTTTCATTGATGATATTCTGATATATTCCAAATATGAAGAAGAACATCTGGAGCATTTGAGAATTTAGTTGCAAGTGTTGAAAGAGAAGTAGCTATATGTTAAGCTGTCGAAGTGTGAATTTTGGTTGAAGGAAGTGAGTTTTCTTGGTCATGTGGTTTCTAGTGGTGGAATCGCTATGGATCCTTCTAAAGTTGATGCAGTGTTGCAATGGGAGACTCCAAAGTCTGCAACTGAGATTCGAAGTTTTCTTGGTTTAGCAGGTTATTATCGAAGGTTCATTGAAGGATTCTCTAAGTTATCATTACTATTAACTCAGTGGACTCGAAAGGGTCAAGCTTATGTTTGGGATGTTATGTGTGAAGAAAATTTCATAGAATTGAAAAAGAAGTTGACGACTGCTCCGATATTAATTGTTCCTAACCCGAGTGATGCTTTTGTGTTGTATTGTGATGCGTCTGTGATACGGTGGGAGAACCGACTATTTTGAAAATTCTGGTTTGCGTTTTGCGTTTTTTGTTCGCAAAATGTCGCGGTAAGCAAGAGTCGCCATCGACTTTTATTTCATCCAACCGGAAAGGAAAAAAGTACAGAAATAAATCCTTTTTTGAGATATTATGAGTACAGGGGGTAGATTATAGAAAGGGAATGTATTAGCACCCTTTCTATCCATGGTTTTCCATGGGCTCTTAGGTACTTGCTCATCTTTTAAAATTGCTTGTGTATGTGCTTTGTTTTGAAACAGTTTGACTTCGTGATAACCCTTGTATCAGTCCTCAAAGGTGTGACGAAGTTGTTTTGAAATTTGTTTTTAAAAGTGTAAGTGTGAAAAGTTTGATTTGAGCAAGTACCTACTAGCATCTACCTACTCGAAAAAGGATCGTTTCTATTCTGGTTTCCTTTAGACAGTGATATCCTACTATTGAGAAATAGGTAGCACCGTCGTTGGAGTTGTAAGGGTCAACTTGAAAGGGACGTACGATCACTAAAGCAATGTTAGGACGTCTTAGTAATAACCCTAAAGTCTTAAGATCATATTCGAGGCAACATTTCCGAACGGGACATTTGATCTTTGATAGACGGGAGGGAAACTACTAAGACACCCTATACTTAATGATCGTTTACCGAAGGCAACCGAAGTGAGAGTATACCCTAAGAGTGATATGTGCAAGTGATTAGTTTCAATTATTTATCTTTGCACATTAGGGTTTTCTAACTGTATTAAATTATCATGCAATCTTATCATACAATCCTATTAACATACATCTAAACAGTTAATATTTGCGGGAATTAAAATGCGAGAAAATAAAACTACGCTATTACAAGGCTTCGGGATAGGGATTAATTACATAGCCAAAAAACCCGCAAAAGATGATAAATAAAAGAAAGTCCTAGATTAAACTATTACATACAGTGGACAGTTACATCAATATTGCAAAAATAATAAACACGCGCGGTGAATCGTATACGAGACAAATAGGGTTTTGACCCTTAACTATACTTAATGGAAATTTAAAGGGAAAATCATTTTTGCCGTTTTTGTTATTTGAGAAAATAAAGCTCAATTGAATAAAAAAAGAAACTAATTACTAATTAATTTTAATTAAGAAAAATAAATAAATAAACCTAATTTTTATATTTTTATTTTGAGAAAGAAATAAATATTAAATCAAGAGTCTAACCATACTTTTTCTAATTGGTTTTAATTATATAAAAAAAAGGTTAGAATTTCCCTAAATTAAATTAAACTAAATTAAATTTGATTAAAAAAAACTAATTCTAATTTTTTTTGTAAACTATTGATTTTATGATTTTGTGAAAAAGAGATTAATTTTGTTAAAAATAATTAAGCAAATTAATTTAAATAAAAGAAATAAATTAGAGAAAAGAAAAAAGAATGGGCCTGATTGTTTAGCAAAAAAGGGGGTGCGAATATGATTTGTGGTAAGGCCCATTTATCATCAAGCCTAGTCAGCGCTGGATCTGATGGAGGCGTTGACTTGAGGAGCATGGTGAACCTTCATTGTGGGCACATTGGATCTGGCCAGAAGCACATCAAATGGTTGGTATTGAGGGCGTATGGAATACGCTGGAGAATGTGAAGCACTGGATTGACCTGCAATGGTTGAGAAAATAACAAAATGCACTGCGCTAACATGTTAATTGTGATAATAATGAAACAAATGAAACATAATGCAAACAACGTGCCACGCCTCCCAAAATGCGCGGAAATTCAAACGAGCAATTCACACACTGCCACGCCATCGTCTTCTTCACTGATTTCGTCGTTTTAGGTAAAAGGACTTTTACCTACGGACATCAAGCGTAGGTATAACCCATGTCCATTTCAAGAATCTTGTACGCGCATGATAAATGAAACCTAATGGTACCAATCAAATCGTTTCAACCTCACGAGCATCATGGTACTGTTGTACCCCAAGATTTTCCCTCCCATATTTCTCAAGACATGTCAAGAATCATCTCCAAGTTGTTCAAGATGGCTCAAGAGTTGGACAGTCAAATCACCTCCTAAGGCAGTCAATTCAAAATTAGGGTTTTGTGTTGCATCAAGGTCCTTACATCCAAATGGTCTCAAATTCTCCCCAATGTCCTAATATGTTCTCAAGTTCATCCATGTCAAATTTCAAGCCTTGCAGAGAAAGTTTGGTCAGTCAATTGCTCAAGAAGCCCAAAAATCGACTGTGTTAAGGCAAAAGTCAATTGTGATCCAAATACAGTCAAACCTCAATATTTTTTGCCAACATTCTCATTTTGAAGGATAATTCATCATTTGATAAAGGGTTGATCATGATTCATCAAGGATTGCTCAAGACTCATCAAGATTCAAAAGTTGCTAAATTAGGGTTTTGCAGGAAAAGTCAACTCAACTTTGACCAAGCATAACTTTCTCATACTTTATGCGAAATGACCCATCCAAAGCTAATTTTGAAGAGGATGCAATTTCCTACAATTCATCTTCACACCCCAAGATCAAGAAATGCTCTCACAAAATGTTACAAATTTGGACATTATAGGTCATTTTTGAAAGTCAACAAAAACACCTTTATTTCCAAAGCTTATAATTTGAGCATGGGATATCACAATGATATGATACCAAAAGGGTTGGTTATAGGACATCTTAAGGTTTCTAAAAAGTCCAAGAACACTTCCAAAAGTTCAAAATTGAAGAAGTTATGCATTGTTGAAGTTGGTCATTTTTCCAAAATTGTCGAAAGTCAACTATCCTCAAAACTCCAATTTTTGACAAAAGGGCCCACTTTTTTCACTTTATTTGGTCTTGTCACACCACACACGTGTCCTATCTTCAATTTCATGACCAATTATTAATTTTTCTATTTGATTTGATTTTTATTGATTTAATTCATTTTTAATCAATTTAAATAAAAATAAAATCCAAATCTTAATAGCTTGATACCTTTGTGATCATTACAGCTTTCAAATATCATGATACACCCAATCAATATATTATCAAGCCTTATTGTGAACAAAATATTGGATTTGGCATAATTTTGGAAGCTTTGTTAATGGAGATCATATCATATCTTGAATCTTCAATGCACAAGGATTGGAGGCCCAAGATTTAACCTAATGCATTCCTTATTAATCACACAAGCTAGTCACATCAAGAACATGACCTAAGAGCTGCAGAAACGGCCAAACAAAAACTGAAAAAAGCTTGAAAAAGTGTGAGATCAAAATCTTGGTTAGAGCTCGATTCAATCCAAAAACTCAACACTATCTCCTTGCCTGAGGTCCACTGAAGCGATTGCCATCAAAAGCAAGTCCTAAAACCATCTGAAAAGCGTTGTAAGTGTCCACGAACATAGCTCTAAACTTGAAATCGTGAATTCATTTTCTTGCATCCTTTTGCCAATTTTTTTGTATAATCATGCTTGCCATTCAATTTCTAAGCATTCTACAATATTTGATTTCGTTTTCATGGCCTCTAACGTGATACCCGGACCTAGGGTTTCCATTCTTTGTTTTTAGGCATTTTTTATACAGGCAAAATCAAGGCAAACGATGACCATGGTTGTGTTCAGGGAGAAGAGACGAACACGTTGGTAGTCTTAGTTGGTATTTACATGGCCTAGGATGAATTTTGGAAACAAGCCACGAATCTTCCTGCGGATAAAAATCCGCAGGTAAGAAAACCAGGGATTTGTGAAGAAGACGACTACGCGTCCTCTTCCTATTGGTCCGTTCAAACTGCGCGCCACATTTTTTTATTTTCCAGGAATAATGCTTTGTTTTACATATAATAATTGTTACTTATACTAATAACAAACAAGCACAATGGATGAGTTGGTAAGCGCGCTGTTACAAAGTCCCTTGGGACCTGGGTTCGAATCCCAGGTCCCCCAATATTTGTTGCATTTTTTCTTCAGGTGATTACATGTGATTTCAGCAAGCATAGCATACCATGTGCCTCCAAATCCCAAGCGCCAGATGGCTTGCAAACCAAATCCAATGGCCAAGATTGGATGACCACCATGCGCTCCAGTCAACTTGGCGTAGGGAATTGCAAAAGTCAGCCCAGGCCAACGCCTGTTGGGCCTTGGACTTGCTGATTCCACCTCCTTTCTGGGCCCAACACCCCCTTGGTTTTATTTCTTTTACTTTCTATTATATTTATTTATTTGTCTTATTATTTTAATTAATTACCTTATTATCACTAATTAATAATTTTCCTCATAAAAATCAGAAAACACAAAAAATATCATTTTTACTAATTTCATTATTTTTATTTAAAATAATTTAATTGACTTAGCTTTTTTTTTAATTAATTAGGAATAATTTTAACATTTTTGCAATAAATTAAAATTAATTAGAATATTAGGTTTTTAACAATTTTAACCATTTTATTTTTATTTTCTTAAATATAAAAAATCCAAAAATATTTTCATTAATTAATTAATGTAATTATTAACTTAGATTTAATTTGCATAAATTCAAAAATAAACAAAAATCCTTTCTTTAATAAAAAAAGGGTCAAAACCCTAAAAAATGCGCCGATTTAATTTTCTCGCACGCGATCTATATTTCCAATATTCTAATTGCTTCTGGTATGTAACAACTTTTAATTAGGACTTTATTTATTTATCGCTTTAATTTTACTTTCCGCAATTTAAATTATAGGGTTTGTTTTTGGCGATGTAAATACCCGACGCCTTGTAATAGCTTAGATTCAATTTCCGCAAATTTAAATTCTGCAACTATTAACTGTTAGATGTTTGAATAATAGGGAATGCATGACAAGATCAAATGTATGAACTTAAAACCAACATAGATAACCCATTGACATGTACAAAGATAAATAACTGAACAAACAATACACTCGCACATGCCACTCTTAGGGTACACCTCACTTGGTTGCCTCGAACGTGGTCATTGAGTATAGGAAGTTTTAGAGGTCGCCCTCTTGTCCAAAGATCATTAAGTTGCCTCGAAATGGTTGCCTCGAAAAAAATGATCTAAGACATTAGGGTTACCACTAAGGCGTCCTAACATTGCTTTAGTGACCACACGTCCCTTAATCGAATTGACCCTAAAACTCCAACGACGATGCTACCTACTCCTCAATAGTGGGATAGCATTGTCTAAAGGACATTAGCATAGTTTAATTCCTTTTTCGAGTAGGTAGATGGTTCTTAAGTACTTGCTCCTTTTAAAACAAAACAAAACTTTTCGCACTTACACTCCTTTCAAACAAAAACTTCTTTCAAACCCACAAACACAAAGAAAAGAAAATTTTGAAAACACTTTGAGCAAGTACCTAAGAGCCCATGGATAACCACGGATAGAAAGGGTGCTAACACCTTCCCTTTCTATAATCTACCTCCCGAACCCGAGAAATATCTCAAAAAGGAATTTTTCTGTGCTTTTGTCCTTTCCTTGTCGGATAAAATAAAAGACGGTGGCGACTCTTGCTTACCGCGACATTTTGCGAAAACAAACGCAAACGCGAACCAGCATTCCAAAACAGTCAGTTCTCATTCCCACCGATCACAGAATTGGCGACTCTGCTGGGGGTAATTATAAAGTGAGGTGTACCTTAGGATTAGATCATTGTGTTTTCAATTGTATGTTTTGTATGCTTTAATTTTATGGGCTTGTATTGGAGTTCTATAGATCCTAACCCGGATCTGGGGATACCCTTTAGGTAAGTAGCAATAAACTGTGAGGGAACTGTCCGACGTAGACCGACACGGTTGAAGCAGTAGCTACGTTGGTGTGGCACTTTAGTCTGTACCGATATCCCTTGTGTTGGAACGAGGAGAATATAGGTCTTCTAAGGGGTCATTAAGCACCAACTAACCTTAGAACCTTAAATTGACCAACTTGGCCATAGAATAGTAGCAGTATGCTACACTCATTGAGACTAAACTCTCGCGATGATTTCGGATGCAAGAAAAGGTTCCTAAACTGGAATTATGACCAATTGAGGGTAGTCAGTGATATTGAGATCCTCTAGAACCCGGTTACTATTTTTAGGATAGGTTTAAACCAACTGAACTGAAAGAGGGTAGTACCTAAGCTCCTTTCCAGCCTAAAATCTAAGGGCTCTTTTGTGTGACTTGTGTGCCTTTGCCATGTTTGCTTTTTGTGGATACTTGTGGTGTGCCTTTATCATGACATCATGACATCATAACATTACATAAATCTTGCATAAGACTAACCTATTTCAAAGACATGAGGGTTTCATCTATGCTCTGTTTTGTAGGTCATCATTATGCCTATGCGTCAGAATACCATTTGGATCAACTTTGTCCAAGTCCCTACCTTGCTTAAAGAGTTGGTTGCCAAGATTCCTGACACTACTTCCTTCATCAGGAGGCATGGTTCTCTTCTCAGTTTGGTCACCTCCAAATTGGACGAGCAAATGATGAGTGTCCTGGTCCAATTTTATGATCCGCTGTACCATTATTTCACTTTTCAAGACTATCAGCTAGTTCCCACCCTAGAGGAGTTTTCTGAGCTGCTCGGTATCTCTGTTCTGGAGCAGACCCTGTTTACTGGTTGGGAGAAGACCCTTAGGCCCGAAGAAATTGCTGCAGCCCTTCATTTGACCAAAGAGGAAGTAATGGATAATTGGGAGACTAGGAGTGGAGCAAAAGGCTTTCTGACTAAGTTCTTGGTTGGCAAGGCTAACTACTTCTGGGATAGCCTAGACTTTAAGGCGTTTGAGGATATTCTGGCTCTTCTGATATATGGCTTGGTACTGTTTCTGAATCCTGACACTTTTGTTGATGTGAATTCGATAAAGATCTTCATCTCTCAGAACCCTGTACCAACTCTCTTGGGTGACATTCTTCATCAGCTCTATGCTCGTACTGCCCAAAAGCGGGGAACCTTGATGTGTTGTGCTCCTTTATTGGCAAGGTGGTTTATTTCGCACCTTCCCAAGTCAGTACTGAAAAACAAAGAAGGAATGGGTTGGGCTTATAGGGTGATGTCTCTCTCTCATGATGACATTATCTGGACTCTCAAAGGTATGGATGAGGTGACTATCGTTGATCGCTGTGGAGAGTATCCTAATGTTCCATTGCTAGGAACCCATGGAGGAATTTCTTATAACCCATGCTTAGCTCTCCGTCAGTTTGGAAGAGCCAGAAGAGAAGGACCTCATGAGATGCTAATGCCTAATATCATCTTTGATTTTCAAGGGGATAGCGACGAGTGGCGTCGCAGATTCATAAGGGCTTGGGATAGAGTTCACCAATCTGATCCACATGAGCTGGGCCGAAAGACTTCTCTGCCAATGGAGCCATATCTCAGATGGGTCCGCATCCGTGCCCAGAAGCTAGGTATGCCATATGAAGTTGTTCGGCCTGTCACTCTTGAAGTTGCTAATGAAGAAGGGGTTCTTCCAACCATTCTCCATCCTTATATGCCCACTGACATTGGAGCACTGAAGAGGTCTTGGATGCAACTGAGGGAAGAACGGGATTCTTACCGAGAGAAGTTCAATGAACAAGAGCAGAATATCCAGAGGTTGACTAGGAAGTTAGAGAACGAGCGGATTCTCAACGACTATGTCCACGCTGATAAGAAGAGACCATGGGAGCATTGATGGACCTTTGATGATTTCCTTTACAGTTTTTGTTTACTTTTCAGTATTTCCATTCTTGTAACGCCTTAAGGGAAATTTGTTGAACAATTTGAATTACCAAGTTTATTTAATAAAGTGTGTTTCCTTTCTTGTTTACAAATTTGAATCCCGATTGTCTTTGAAATCATAAATCATGCGCATTTCACACCATGCACTTCATAAACAGGTACCCTTTACAGGTCTCTTACCTTCTTCGCTGTTTATTTCAGCATCATGTCTGCTGAACCTTCAACTGAGCAAGACATCAAGGCCCTCCAGGCCCAGAATGCCCAATTTCAAGAGTTGTTCATGAGTCTAGATAAAGGTCAGCAAGACCTGAAGACCCTGATTCTGAAGGAGAAAAAGAAGAAGAAGAAGAAGAAGAGGACAATCATGTTCAACACTAGTCCTAGGTTTGGAAACAGGCTACGGGATGAAGTTGATTTGACCACCTCATCTGGAGGGAAAGATAGTCCACAAGAAAGGAGGGCTCCTAACTCTGTGGTCTCCAACAACGAGACAGACTACGATGAAGAACAGTATCCTCCGACCGAGGATAAATACAAGCAACTGGAAGACCGATTGAGTGCTATGGAGGTTCAAAAGGTGCCTGGTCTGGACTTCAGAGACCTAGGTCTATCATCTGGGGTGGTGATTCCCCACAAATTCAAGGCACCAGCCTTCGCTAAGTATGACAGAGTTTATTGTCCGAAGCTGCACCTCCGGTCATATGTGAGGAAGATTCAGCCGTACACAGCTGATAAGAACCTGTGGATCCACTTCTTCCAAGACAGTCTCTCAGGGACTCAGCTTGAGTGGTTCTATCAGTTGGACGGAACCAGTATCTGCAGTTGGGAATATTTGGCTACTTCTTCCTATAGGCAGTATCAGTACAACTCCGACCTCGCTCCTACGCGTACCCAACTCCAGGGTATATCAATGGGAACAGGCGAAGGATTCAAATATTATGCTCAAAAGTGGAGAGACCTCGCCGGAAGGGTACAACCGCCCTTAGCTGATCGGGAACTTGTTGACATGTTTTTGGGGACCCTGTCTGGTCCATTTTTTAACCACTTGATTGGAAGCTCTTCATCCGGGTTTACAAATCTTATTTTGACTGGTGAGAGGATTGAAGCTGGTATTAAGGCTGGGAAGATACAGAAGGGTGCTTCATCAAGCACCGAGAAGAAGCCGTTCAAGAAAGAGTCCAGTGTTGTCTACAGTGCAAGAAGACAGAATAGACCTGAACACCGCCAAGCTGTCAACACGGTTGTTATTTCAAAACCTGCTGGTGCTCCTCAGTACAACAATCAACAAAAGGACGAGACCTAAGAGGCAATTCACTCGTCTCAATATGACCTTATCTCAGATTCTGCCACAGTTGCTGAAGACTAATCTGGTGACTCTAAGGGAAGCCCCAAAGAATTCAAATACAACGTCACCAAGGTATAACCCTAACGCCCGCTGTGCTTATCACTCCGATAGCTCGGGGCATAATACAGATGATTGTTGGAGTATGAAAAATAAGATACAAGACTTAATTGATGCGAAGGAGATTGAGTTCGAGGCGCCCGAGAGGCCTAATGTTGTGACTGCTCCCATGCCCAAGCATGGAGTGAATGCTATAGAGGAAGACTTGTTTGTAGTTTCTGTGGATGACATTGTTACCCCTCTGATGACTGTCAAGAAGAACCTTTTGCTAGCCGGTTTATTTCCGGGCTGTGACAAAGGTTGTTGTATGTGTTTTGCCCGTCCAAATGGTTGTCCACTTTTGAAATCAGGTGTCCAGCGCCTGATGGATAGTAAAGAGATTCTGTTTGAGAAGATTGTTGTTCCCTTAGGTCCTTCTGAAGAAGTTGCCATCATTACCATTTTCGACAATTCTTCCAAGGCTCCCTCGAGGAAGCCTGTTAGAATTACATTTGTTCCAAGAATCGCACCTGTGATCATCACTGTTCCGGGGCCCATCCCCTATACCTCTGATAAAGCTGTCCCTTGGCACTATGAGGCTGATGTTTATTTTCATGGAGTTAAGCAAGAGTTGGATGTTGATACTGACATCAGCAACATTACTGGACCTGCTAAAGTCACCCGCAGCGGAAGACTTTTCTCACCTGATATTGCTCTACCAACAGCCCGAAGACCTGTTGTTATTACACCTACCAGTGTACCCGCCACTATTCCTGATCAAATTCCTATTCTTACCCCTGTCGCTGAGTCATCTGACGCTCGGGGAAAAGGGATCACCACTGATGTTCCTGCCCAGACTGAGGTACCGAAGACAATTACTGTTGAAGCTTCCAAACAGGAGATGGAAGAGATCCTGAAGATTATTAAAAAGAGTGACTATAATGTAGTTGAACAGCTGGGGCAAACCCCGTCTAAGATTTCTATGTTGTCACTATTGATGTGCTCAGAGGCCCATGCCAAGGCTCTGATTACCTTTCTAAAGACTGCCCACGTACCACAAGAGACATCAGCTAACCAGTTTACAGATTGTGTGGCTAATTTAACTTCTGATAATGGATTGGGTTTCTCTGACACCGACTTGACTGCTAAAGGGAAGAATCACAATGATGCCCTACATGTCTCTATTGAATGCAGAGGCACTACTCTTGCACATGTATTAGTGGATACTGGTTCTTCGTTGAACGTCTTGCCTAAAAAAGCTCTAGACCAGTTGGATTGTGAAGGGTTGGAGCTGAAACCAAGTAACATTGTTGTCAGGGCCTTTGATTGGTCTAAGAGGATGGTGCATGGAGAGTTTGATATCCCGATCAAGGTTGGTTCTCAGGTCTTCAATTCTACGTTCTATGTGATGGACATTCGGCCATCCTACTCTTGTTTGTTGGGTCGTCCATGGATCCATAAAGTCGGGGCCGTAACCTCAACGCTTCACCAGAAGCTGAAGTACCCGGTCAAAGGGAAGATTGTGACAGTACAGGGAGAGGAGGAGTACATGGTCAGCCACCTCAACTCTTTCCGATACGTGGAGATGGATGGGGAGTTCATTGAGACCCCATTTCAGCACTTTAAAGAGGTTCCCCAGACACTGGCATCATCTGAGACTGTGGTTGAAGATTCTCCTATGAAAATGGCTTCCTCAAAAGATGCCTGGGCTGTTATTAAGAAGGGTGAGTGTGCAAATTGGGGCCGACTTCCTGATTTTACACAGAAGACTAACAAGTTTGGTTTGGGTTTCACTGCAGAAGCTCAAAGGGCTGTTCGAAATGCATGAATCGGAAGACCTCCTGTGTTCATCAGCAACTCGGGAGTGAATGCCATTGAAGATGACGTGGAAGAGTCTGAGTTCGACAGTTGGATTTATCCTACGACCGACGGTGGACCAAGCAATCGGATAGCAAAGGACTTCATCCCTATTACTTTTGTTACCCAGTAATGAAACTTTTGTTTTGAATTTGTAATAGACAATGTTTTAAACTTTACGGCCCGGTGTCTTACCCGGGGCACTGTGGCTTCATTTGTGAGGGCTTTATGTGTGTCATTTTCATATATCATTAATAAAAGCATTGGACATTTTTTGCATTTCAAATTTTGCGCTCCTTGTTTTTCTATTATATATTGCAAAACAGCTATTTTACACACACTTACATATACAGGTCCATATCCACTCTGGATCTCACTGGTAATGACTCTGCTACTGCCGGTTATGACTTCGAAAATCCGATCAACTTAGCCGAAGACGAGGGTGAAGTTGATTGCGAAGTGCCTGGTGAACTTGCAAGACTGCTACTCCAAGAAGAGAGGGTTATTCAGCCACACGAAGAGTCGGTGGAAACAGTGAATCTGGGTACTGAGACCGATAAGAAAGAGGTCAAGATCGGTGCAAATCTGGAAGCTAGTGTGAAACAACGGTTAATTCAGATGTTGCGTGACTACGTTGAGATCTTTGTCTGGTCTTACGAAGATATGCCTGGGTTGGATACTGATATTGTGGTTCATCGCCTGCCTACCAAGGAAGACTGCCCCCCAGTGAAACAGAAGGTTCGCCGTATGCGCCCAGAGATGTCTGAGAAAATCAAGGTTGAGGTTATGAAACAGTTTGACGTCAGCTTTCTAGCAGTTACTTCTTACCCTCAGTGGGTTGCCAATGTGGTTCCTGTACCGAAGAAAGTTGGTAAGGTCCGAATGTGTGTTGACTACAGGGATTTGAACAGGGCGAGCCCTAAGGATGACTTCCCTCTACCTCACATCGACGTTCTGGTTGACAACACCGCTCAGCATAAGGTATTCTCCTTTATGGATGGTTTCTCCGGTTATAATCAAATAAAGATGGCTCCCGAAGACATGGAGAAGACGACCTTTGTTACTCAGTGGGGTACCTTTTGCTATAAGGTCATGCCATTTGGATTGAAGAATGCTGGGGCAACGTACCAGCGTGCCATGGTTTCTTTATTTCATGACATGATCCATCATGAGATTGAAGTATACGTCGATGATATGATTGCAAGGTCCCAGACTGAGGAAGAACACCTTGACCATCTACTGAAGCTGTTTGACAGGTTGAAGTTGTACAAGTTGAGGTTAAACCCGAACAAATGCACCTTCGGGGTGAGATCTGGTAAGCTGTTGGGTTTCGTCATGAGCGACAAAGGTATTCAAGTTGACCCTGCAAAAGTGAAAGCCATACAAGAGATGCCAGCTCCCAGAACAGAGAAAGAGGTCAGAGGCTTTCTGGGACTACTGAACTACATTGCCCGATCCATCTCGCACCTAACTGCTACTTGTGAGCCAATCTTCAAGCTGCTGAAGAAAGATCAAGTAGTACGTTGGAACGATGAATGCCAGACCGCTTTCGAAAGGATCAAAGAGTATCTCCAGGAGCCACCTATTCTGATGCCACCAGTTGAAGGGAGACCTTTGATCTTATACTTGACAGTGCTCGATAACTCAATGGGGTGTGTGTTGGGTCAACATGACGAGTCTGACCGAAAAGAGCATGCTATTTATTACCTTAGCAAAAAGTTTACCAACTGTGAGACCCGATACTCACTGCTCGAGAAAACTTGTTGCGCTTTGGCATGGGCTGCTCGCCGGCTGAGACAGTATATGTTGACTCACACTACTCTGTTGATATCAAAGATGGATCCAATCAAGTATATCTTCGAGAAGCCTGCCTTGTCCGGAAGAATAGCAAGATGGCAGATGATCTTGACTGAGTATGACATCCAGTACACGACTCAAAAAGCAATCAAGGGAAGTGTATTGGCAGACCATTTGGCACATCAGGCAGTGGATGATTACCAGTCTATGAACTTTTAATTCCCGGACGAGAATATCATGTTGATAACTGATTGTGAGACACCTGGACCGGATGAAGGACCGGAGGAGGGATCCCGATGGTCTATGTACTTTTATGGAGCTTCGAATGCTTTGGGTAATGGCATTGGCGCCGTGATCATATCTCCTAAAGGCTCTCATACTCCATTCACCGCACGACTATGTTTCAACTGCACCAACAACATGGCGGAGTATGAAGCGTGCATCATGGGTCTTCGAGCTGCAATTGACCTAAGGATTAAGTTTCTAAGTGTCTTCGGAGATTCCGCTCTCGTGATCAGTCAGATCAAAGGCGAGTGGGATACGAAACACCCAAACCTTATTCCTTACAAGGAGTATGTATTGACGTTGCTTCCCCATTTCGAGGAGATAACCTTTGAACACTTCCTTAGAGAGGAGAATCAGTTGGCGGACGCATTGGCTACGATGTTGTCATACCCCAATTTTTTACCTAAGATCCCATTTTTATTTTTGCATTTTTATACAAAAGTCAAGGTCACTAAATACAGTCGGTTTTAACCTCTCACCTTCGAGCATTGATTATGCAGAAATTGTCAAGTGTTTTGAACATTCTTAGCTTATGTATCACTAACTTCTGATCAAGCACGAAATGTGTGTTTTTTTGTTTCTTTGATTTCATGTGCTGACAGGTCTCCTTTGATTCAACACCCTTCGATTGACTCTTAGTCTCCTTCGAATGCAAGTTTAGGTACATCCTTCGTTTGGATTTGAAACCTCCTTTGATTCAGCCTTTCGATTGGACAAGTTTACTGCCTGCAAGCCTGCTTCGACTGGACAAGTTTACTGCCTGCAAACATGCTTCGATTTGGAAACATTGTTTCCTTCAAACACGGGATTTCGATTGGGCAATATGTTTTTTTCGATCCACATGCTTCGATTGGGCAACATTGCTTCCTTCAAACACGGGCTTTCGGTTGGGCAATATGTTTGTTTCGATCCACATGCTTCAATTGGGCAACATTGCTTCCTTCGAACACGGGATTTAGATTGGGCAATATATTTGTTTCGATCCAAGATTCGTTTGGGCATGTGGCTCCCTTCGTACAAGTCTTTGTTTGAGCATTGACCTTTTTGTGTGCTTGCTTGGAGTCACAAAGTTTAGACCTCCTCCATGCAGGCTTCGACTATGTTTGTACTAGCTTCGACTGGACAACATTTCTCTTTAGTATGATGCATTTCCATCCTTGACAAACTTCAGCACATGGTTGATGGCCCCCTCAAAAGACATATAGTGGTGGACTTGAGGGGCATACATATGAGTCCATGTCGAAGGGTACGCCTTACTAGTCCATTCGAAGCACACATTTGGCCCCTTCAAATGATGCACAAAGATGATTCGTTCGAAGGACACTTGTTGGAGGAAAGTCAAACAATGTGTTGGAAGAAGAATCTGTTCGAAGGAGGGTCAAAATGAAAGGATAAAATATTCAAAGATGCTTGCTGCCAAGTTCAGACATGGTACACTGGCCAAAACTGCTGCATAGCAGTCCTGAAACACTGCCCCATTCTTGCACCGAAATAGCATACAACCACTGTCCCTCGAAGGCTACAAAGAGAAGTTTACTCAAATTGTTCAAATTATTTTGTTTTCCCTCCAAAAACTTCAGCCAACTTTGCCTATAAATAAGAGGCTCCAACACATGTTTAAGGGAGGATCTTTGGACCAGAGGGACGAATCCCCCAAATTTTCTAAAACACAACAAAACTCTCAAGTTCATCAACACTTGAGAAACCAAAACCCAGAATCCCAAACACTCATCTCTTTTGATTCTGAAGAACACCCCACACATAGAAATTTGTTCAAACTCAAAGACAACCTTCTGTGACAACCCTTCGAACTAAAAGCAAACCCCCTGTGACTATTCTTCGAATTCCAAAAACATCCAGGTAGCAGTTCAAGTTCGAATCCCACATTCATTCAAGGCCTGAAGCAAGGTAAGTTATTCTTACCTTTGAACTTTTCGTTTCATGACATAACATGTAAATAATCTTTTCGTTCGTTTCAAACATGTACATACCATTGTTCTATTCGTTTCCACCCTTTTAACATGTTATTTTTCAGAGCTAACCCTTTCGTTTTTTTTGCTTTCTGTTTACCTGAACTTGCCTTAACTGTTAAACTGTTTACCAAACAAATACTAGCATGGCCTCAGGCCATGTTGCCATTTAATGCTTTAAATGAAAGAAACAGGAAACAGGAAATAGGAAACGAAGCTTCTGGCTTCTATCCTATTTCTCTGGGTTGAACGAAAGAGATAACCAGGAGTATGAAACGAAGCCTTTGGTTTCCACTGACTTCCAAGCCCAGTCAGAGGCACACTTGCACTAAGTCCAGGCTCAGACGAAAGGCACTCCCATGCTGGTGCCAGCCTCCAATCGAAGTACATGACCTGACTGGTGCCAAAGCCTAATCGAAAGACGTAACTTTGCTGTTGCCAGCCCCAATCGAAGGAGGCCAACAGAATGCAAATCGAAGGGTGCTACTGCCTGGGTCGAAAGAAACTCATTTTTCTTACTTTTATCTTATTTTTTCCTTCATATTTTTTATGCCTTTCGATACGGTTGTAATAGCGTAGGATTTTATCTTTCTGCATTTTATTTACTTTGTACAAATGCTAGTAATTAGGCGTGTATGGCAAGATAAAATCAACAAGTAAACAAACCAAAAAATCCAAAAACACTCTTTAATCCTTACTTGAATATATCTTAAAACCCGCAAAACACTCAACAAATCAAAACTCCCCCCAAGGGCATGTTATCTCCGTTCTACCGCGATATCGGCCGTGCCTATTGCTAGAATATGTGCCTTAATGTCGCCCACTAAAAAACACAAACAAATCAACTTTTTTCTAGAGGAACTATGGTGTTTTGATTCCTTCATTGGATACGTAGGCAAAGGGTCGCGAAACCCTCACGAACGCAATAATAAAAACTCATTTCTTTCCCCTTAAGCAAACATAGTTGTAGATAAATACACCCTTGTATATAACAAACAATTTTAACCAAAAACAGATATTCCAAAAGGTTCATGCGGAGTACCGCAGATGCATTGGGTGCTAATACCTTCCCATTGTATAACCAACCCCCGAACTCTTGATCTCTTTCAAAAATGCATTGTATTTTCATTACTTTTAAGTATTACTTTACATTGCATGTTTTAGGGTTTTATTTCGCTCTTTTCCCTTTCCTCTTGGAAATAATAAAGCGCGGTGGCGACTCTTGCTATTTGCGAGTCAAGTTAATAAATAGCTTGATCTCCGATTTTCACCGCTACAGATGTCTTCTATGTTCAAAGTCAATTGGGACAACGAAGCTCCCCAGATCATCATTGAAAGATTGGATGAACCTGCACATTGTTGTGATCTTGAGACTGCAGAGGTAACAGAAAAGCCCTGGTATCATGAGGTGAAGAGGTATCTTGAAGCTTAGGAGTACCCCGAGGGTGCATCTGTTAATGATAAGAAGTTTCTGAGGAGGTTCGCGGCGAAGTTCTTCATCAACAATGACATTCTTTACAAGCGTAACCATGATTCAACCTTACTGCGCTGTGGGGATAAGAATGAAGCAGAAAGAATCATGGCAGAGTTACATGAAGGTACTTTCGGAACTCATTCCAGTGGACATACCATGGCAAAGAAAATCCTCCGGGCAGGATATTACTAGTCCACAATGGAAGCCGACTGTTATCATCATTCTCGGACATGTCATAAGTGCCAGGTCTATGCTGATAAGGTGCACATACCTCCAGTTCCTCTGAATTTTTTGACAGCACCTTGGCCTTTTGCAATGTGGGGCATTGATATGATCGGAGAGATCAGACCTACGGCATCCAACAGGCATCGTTTCATCCTGGTAGCGATTGATTACTTTACGATGTGGGTTGAAGCAGCTTCCTTTTCTACTGTAACCAAGAACGTCGTGGCACGATTCATTCGGCACAATCTGATCTGTCGATACGGTGTACCAGAGAGGATCATTATGGACAATGGCACCAATCTCAACAACAAGATGATCACTGAGCTCTGCGAGCAATTCAAGATACAGCATCATAACTCTTCTCCCTACCGGCTGAAGATGAATGGGGCCGTCAAAGCGGAAAATAAGAATATTAAGAAGATTGTGCAGAAGATGACAGTGACATACAAAGACTGGCATGAGATGTTACCATTTGCTCTTCATGGGTACCGTACCTCAGCACGAACGTCAACAGGGGCAACACCCTATTCCTTGGTTTATGGCATGGAGGCAGTCTTGCCTATTAAAGTTCAGATACCCTCTCTTCGAATCATGAAGGATGCAGGTTTAAGCGAAGACGACTAGATTCATACCCGGCTTGATCAGCTGAACCTAATTGACGAAAAGAGACTTACTGCTATTTGTCATGGTCAGACGTATCAAAAACGGATGATCAAGGCATTTAACAAGAAAGTTAGACGACAAGAGTATCAAGTTGGGGATCTGGTAATCAAGCGCATTATCCTACCTCAAGGGGATCCCAGGGGCAAATGGAGCCCTACTTATGAAGGGCCATTTGTGGTTAAGAACATTTTCTCAGGAGGAGCTATGATTCTAACCACCATGGATGGTGACGACCTTCCTCACCCCGTTAATGCAGACATAGTAAAAAGATACTACGTATAATCAAAGACCCGCTAGGTTGACTGGCCTAGGCAAAAATAAGGGCTTCCCGACGAACCAAAAGGGTTCGGGAAAAAGTAAGGGATGAAAATAAAAAAAATATGTACACCCGGCAAGTCGAAAACCTGAAAAGGCGGCTTGGGCAAAAATGGGTATCCCGATGGACTGAAAACCCGAAAGGGCAGTCCAGGCAAAAGTTAGGGATCAAAGCGTAACATTATGTCTCATTGGATCACCTCGCATCCAGACTTCGGTATCGACTATCAAGCTCAGACGAAACTAATCAACCTGATTCATCTTCAACTAGTATCAAAGTGATGAGATGCTTGAGGACATAAAGGCAATAGCAGAGTTGGAACCCAGTGGTATCATTCACATAGGTGTTTTGTTCCTTTTTTTTTTTTTGCAAATTGTGTAAATTCTATTTATTCGACGGCGTTCTCTTACTAGGACGTCAGCCTCTTGTACAAAAACGCCTATTTTAAGGCCAAACTTCAAAATCAATACAAATTCATTTTCAGAAATTTCAAGCTGTTTTTCCTTTATCTGTTTGTTTTGCAAAGAACGTCCAATGTTCATTTTTGATATATGCATTTGACATTAATTGCTGATCATAAATATTTACATGCGAAACGAAAGATGAATTACTGGTAATAATAGAAACAGGGGCAAATAAGAATTGTTCGAACTATACAAGTTTCCCTGTCCACCAGGTACCAAGGTACATACAGCTGGAGAATATGGCTAAGATACCTTCACTCCCCCGCAGAATAAGGCAGTAATGGCAGCTCTTCCAGTTGAGACTTGCAGCTATGAACAAATCAGTAATACTCTGTAATTGCAAGCTTCTCAAGTCATATTTAAAGCATTGGTTTTGATGAAGACAACATGGATATCAACATTCAAAGGATGTGCAAAAAGCTTATCAATATCATATAGAAGTCTTGAAGATTAGAAGAAGAATTATTAAAGAAACAACAAATGTCAAAAGGTATAAATAATTCTTAAACTTGAATATAGATGTTCACAAATTTGCATTCATAATTGTTGTACCCCAAAATTTGCCCTCCCCTTTCTTCAGGAAACCATCTTGAATTTTCAAGGTCCCCCTGAAACAAATCCAAGTCCTGAGTTATCCCTTTGCCCAAACAAGCCACTTATAAGAGCAAGATGATCTCACGAACTCCAGAAACAACGTTTTTATCTTGAGGAAAAATCAAATTCTAAGTACTTAGAATGCTTCTCTAAAATAAGTGTTTTTAGAAAAATCAGCGCTTCAGAACTTCTGGACCCATTCCAGATGAAAACGATCAGAAGTTGCAAGCTTGACTCAGCGTGGTCAGAAGTTGGCTCTTCAGCAGCTACATCAGTTCAATCAGAAGTTGTAAACATGGTTTAATATGTAAGCCTCAAACAGAACATGCCCCTTCAGCAGTTACATAAGCTCGGTCAGAATTTGCTAAAGGAATGCAGGAGAAGCAGGAAAGTCTGAAGGCTCCTTCAGAACAGGTTGAAATCAGAAGATGAAAGATCAGAAGAGTGGATGTTACACTGATAAAGAATCTCCAGAGCTTACTAAGACAACAGGAAGCCAAGGCCAGAGCATGGTTTATGCTGTTGATTTAACGCTGGTTTCCATTACCAGAATGTTGATGTTGATAGGTCTTGTCACCATTTAATGCCCATTAATGCTCCCAACCACTCCTGAGCATTCACGTGTGGCTTGGAAAACGCTTTTGCACAGATTCTGGCATAGGTCTTCACGCCACCGCCCACTTCAGAGGTCACTTCTCCCCAATCTACGCCTGCTGCTGCAACCTAGGCTGAAAGCTATCTGTATCACAACTTCCCAGGAATTTCTGTCAAAGAACAAATTCAAACTCTGTTGGCGCTTTAAATTTTCAAGGCATCCACAAGAACTTTTCCTATAAATAGAGAGTCTTCACCACTGCCAAAGACGTTCAAAAAAAGAAGCAGAAATTGCTAAGTAAGAAACAGAACTCCTAGCAACACAGCATTCTGAAACTCTGCCAAAATCTCCAGTTTTGTTTCATAACTTTGAGTTTCTTACCTTCAAACTTCATCAAATATCCAGTTTTTTCTGTAAACCAAAGACATCCTTTCCAAGCTTCTGACCCTGCATACGTATACACCTTTACTTCCCCTTTTTCAAAGAAAATCTGTCCAGAACACCACCAGAACCAAAAGCTAACTTTCACCCACAACTTTCCCAACAGTCAGGTAAGCACCTGCTGACCCTCATCATGCTGCTAAGCATCATCAGCTGTGCATATTCAAATAACATAATGTAAATATCATGTTGTTGTTGTTTATGTTCTGAGGATTTTTCATACCTCAGAACATTCTGAACCAGTATAGGGCTTGCCTGTGACCTTGTTGACTCTGACCTCTGAAACATTTTTGTATTTGCTGGATCTGTTCCAAATATATTTCCTGTTTTGTGGAGTAACAACAGAATTGCAGATGTTCTGATTGGTACAGGGAAAATCTATGTGCTGACTTTGATGTTAGCACATCTGAAGCTTGTTTTGCTGTCAATGATATCAGAACCTCTGAGAGTTATTGCCTTTTCAGCAGAATCAGAACTTCTGGTTTCTCCACTAACAAACTTCTGTCTTGCAGCGCAGGGAAATCAGAACTTCTGATTTCCCCACTAACAGGGTTCTGTTTTGCAGGTGCTAGAGTCAGAAGTTCTGACTCATCCAGTTTCACTAACAGGTTGATCATCTGGCAGCGGATCTGATTCAGAACTTCTAATGACCTCCCAGCAGCGCGCGGGCTCCCTCTCTCTCTCTATATATATCTTGTTTTTTGCTATTTTCTTTTTTGTCTATTTTTCTCGTTGAACCCCCCATGTACAAATGTGTATCCCCCTCCCCTAATTGTTGTAATAGCGTAGGATTTTACATTTCCGCTTCTTATTGCTAGTAATTAGGACGTGTATGGCAAGATAAAATCAATGAAATAGAAAAACCTAATTCAAAGAAAAAAACTCTTCTATGTAATAAAACACACTTGCACACTAACACCCCTAGGGTTACATCCACTTGTTGCCTTTCAAAAATTAGGCCATATTGCATGTTAGGTCTCTTTGGGCAAAATAAAACAAAATCAAATGATCATAGTCCCTCGATGACGCTTTCGAAAGTTGCCTAAAAATGATCAAGTCCCTTAAAGAAAAATTGCCCAAAGATACTTGGCACCATTGCAATTATGGTCTAAACGACGACCCGCGCCCGTCCCTTTCACATCCTAACACAAGATTGTCCACCAAATACAATGGTGGAACAAAATTGTTAAAAGAGTTAAAACATAACAAAAATCTTTGAGAACTTTAGGGTAGATCGCTCTTAAGTACTTGTCAACTTGCAAAACAAAAACGCTTGCCTATTTTTCAAAACCATACATCACAAACACTTTCAAAACAACTTTCAAAAACATGGAAAACTTTTCAAAAGACACACACCTTTGTATACATCCCAACATGGATCATTACAAAGGTTGCCACCACATTGGCCTCTTTTCAAAACATTTTTCAAAACCCACATACAAAGCATCATTTCAAACAATTGAAAACCAAGGCAAGTTGATCTAAGCAAGTACCTAAGAGCCCATGGATAACCATGGATAGAAAGGGTGCTAATACCTTCCCTTTCTATAATCTACTCCCCGAACCCAAGAAAAAATCTCAAAGGTTTTTGCTGTGCTTTTTAAACCTTTCCTTAGGATAAAATAAAAAGTTGGTGGCGACTCTTGCTCAACCGAAACATTTGCGAATACAAACGCAAAACCATAGTCAGTTCTCCCACCGTATCACAGAACTGGCGACTCTACTGGGGACATTTTAAAAGTGGAGTAACCTTAGGGATTAGATCACCCTCTTGCATGACTAATTGTTTGAATTGTTTGCTTTATATCTTGGCTCTATTGTTTGGGTTTGCAATCCTACACCCGGATTTTGGGAAACATTCATAGATAGCAATACGTTGTGGAAACTGTGCGGGGTATACCGACACGGTCAAAGCAATAGCTATATTCGTGCGACATATTTGTGAGTACCGGTAACCCTTGAGTTCAATCAAGGAGAGTACGGGGCCGCTGAGTGATGTCACTAAGCACTAATGACCTAGAACCTTACTTGACCATCTTTGCCTTTATTAGGGGTAGTGAGATGACCGGCTTTGGTGCAGTCCGAAGTTGGTAGATACTCGATACTACACTCATTGAGGGTTGTTTTCTTGGAATATTTTGGTCGCTAGTTAAGTGGCTAAACCAAAACAATGAACATTTAAAACAATCCAATGATATTGAGCTCCTTAGAACCCGGTTACTATTTATAAGACAGGTTTTTTAAGCCAACTACACTCAAGAGGGTACTTACCTATGAAACCCCATGCAAGCCTGAAACTAGGGTTTGGTGTGATTTGCTTGTACATATGTTTTGTGCATACATCATGGACATCATAAAACATCATATGCATTCACTAACCATTTCAAGGGTTTGGATCTTCATCTTTGTTCCTGTTTTGCAGGTCATGGAAGTTCCTCGCAGAAAAACCATTCAAGTCAACCTTGTGAGAATCTCTCCTCAACTCAAGGAGCTCACCTCAAGAATTCCGGAAAGCTCATCCTTCAGTGAAAGACATGGTAGACTGCTCAGCCTAGTCAACACCAACATTGAAGAAGACATGATGAAAGTGCTATTCCAGTTCTTTGACCCTCTTCACCACTGCTTCACTTTCCCTGATTATCAGTTGGTCCCCACTTTGGAAGAGTTTTCTCAACTCCTGAGAATTCCTATCCTTAATCAACTACCCTTCAACGGTACGGAAAAGGAACCAAAGCCGGAAGATGTTGCTCGAGCATTACATCTACAACCATCCGACATCAAGGGGCATTGGGAAACCAGAAGCGGCGTCAAAGGATTCTTAGCAAAATTCTTGTTTGAGAAAGCACAAGAATGTTGGAATTCATTGGACCTACAAGCCTTTGAAGAAATTGTGGCACTCCTTATCTATGGGTTGGTCTTGTTCCCAAATCCTGACCAATTGATAGATGTCAACGCCGTCAAAATCTTCTTGTCCAGAAATCCAATACCAACATTGCTTGGGGACATCCTTCACTCATTTTACACACGAACAATGAGAAAGAGGGGTGTTCTTCTGTGCTGTACTCCTATCCTTGCAAGGTGGTTTATTTCGCACCTTCCACAATCTGTCTTGAAGAACGACCAAGGCTCAAGGTGGTTCCAACGGTTGATGACTCTTACTCACTCTGATGTGCATTGGTGTTCTCGGTCCAGAGAAAATGTCATCATCGTCGACCGTTGTGGAGAATTTCCTAATGTTCCTTTACTTGGAATTAGAGGAGGTATCACCTACAACCCTTGCCTAGCTTTGAGGCAATTTGGATACGCACGGAGGGATGGCCCTCATGACATGTTGATTCCTGACCTAGTTTTTGACTTCGACAACGATGCGCAAGGACTTCGCCAAAGATTCATCAGAGCTTGGGGAAAACTCAACAAGGTTGATAGCAAGACTCTGGGACACAAGAACTCCATCCCTCTTGAGCCTTATCTCAAGTGGGTATGAGCCCGAGCCCAAAGTTTGATGATGCCTTATCCTCATATTCTCCCTGTGATTAAAGAGCCCGTCAACGAAGGAGAGATTCCCTACACCATCCTGCATCCAGACATGCCTACATCGTGGGAGGAAATGCAGAAAAGTTGGATCCAGCTCAAGGAGGAACGAAATACTTTTGAAGCTAGCTTCTACGCCAGTGAGAAGAAGGTTCTAGAGCTTACCCGCTGACTCCATGAGCAAGAGGCCCTCAATACCTACATCGCACCAAAGAGGATGCGCAATGTCTTTTTACCTTGAGAAGTTACATTTGGCCCATGGAGCATTTATGTACCACCAAATTTCTTCTTATTAATATGACGTGCGTTCTTCTTTGTCTGAAACAATTTTGAATGTCCTAAATCCTTGAATGCATTGCATACATAAGCATACCATTCATCATGTGCATAAGCAGGTCTCATTCCAGGTTTCCTTATCTGTCTGCTGTTTATGTTAGTAGGATGGATCTCGAGCAAACAGTTAAAGACCTACAAGCCCAGAATGCACAGTTCCAGCAACTCCTGATGACCTTGGCTAAAGGTCAGGAGGATATCAAGACTCAATTGGGGAACAAAGACCCAGTGAAAAAGAAGAAAAAGAGAATCGGGGTGGCTACTTTGGGGAGAATATTTGATGGAGAAGCCCAGAGAGTGCTTGAATTTCCTCCTATCTCTGATGAAGGAACCAGCAAAGGAGGTGGAGCTGCGATACCTTCCGAGTCTGATGCGGAAGAGGAGGAGGTCGAAGAGGATGAAGATTATACTGATCAGCAATACCCTCCAGCTGATGATAAATACAAAGGGCTAGAAGACAGGTTGGCCGCCATGGAGCTACAAAGAGTACCGGGTTTGGATTTTGAAGACTTGGGTTTGGTTGCCGGGATTGTGATTCCCCCAAAGTTCAAAGTGCCAGCGTTTGTGAGGTATGATGGGTTGTCCTGTCCAAAATGCATCTCAGGTCCTACGTGAGAAAAATTCAACCCTATACGGCAGATAAAAACCTTTGGATTCATTTCTTTCAAGACAGTCTTTCTGGAGCTCAGTTGGAGTGGTTTTATCAGCTAGAATGAACCAGCGTTCGAAATTGGGAGGATTTGGCCACCGCTTTCTACAAACAATACCAATACAATTCTGACCTTGCCCCTACTCGTACCCAACTTCAGGGTATGTCGTTAGGAACAGGCGAAGGATTCAAAGAGTACGCACAAAAATGGAGGGATTTGGCTGGCAGGGTGCAGCCTCCTTTAACCGATCGTGAACTTGTTGATATGTTTCTGGGGACCCTATCTGGGCCATTTTTCAATCATCTGATTGGTAACTCTTCCGCGGGGTTTACCGATTTGATCTTAACGGGCGAAAGAATAGAGGCTGGCATCAAGTCAGGAAAGATTCAGAAGGGTGTTGCTGCAAGTACTGAGAGGAGGCCTTTTAAGAAAGAAGCAAGTGTCGTCTATGGTCCTAGAAGACAAGTCAAGCCAGAAAGTCGCCAAGCCGTCAATGCTCTGGTCATTTCAAAACCTGTTGCTGCTTCTCAGCAGTACAATCAACAAAGAGGTGAAAGACCCAAGAGACAGTATACTCGGTTGAGTATGACCTTGTCACAAATTTTACCCCAACTGTTATCAACCAACCTGGTGACCACCAAAGAAGCTCCTAAGGTCGTTAATACTGCATCTCCTAAGTATAACCCAAATGCCCATTGTGCTTATCATTCTGATAGTCCCGGGCATACTACTGATGATTGCTGGGCCTTGAGAAACAAAGTGCAAGATCTTATCGACGCAAAGGAAATTCAGTTTGAAGCGCCTGAAAAACCGAATGTTGTAACTGCTCCTATGCCCCAGCATAGAGTAAATGCCATTGCAGAAGAGTTGTATGCTGTTTCAGTGAATGATGTTGCTACCCCTCTGTTGACTGTTAAGAGGGACTTGCTACTAGTCGGTTTATTTCCGGGTTGTAGTAAGGGTTGCCTCCTGTGTGCTGTTATCCCTACCGGTTGTCCACTGCTGAAATCAGGCATCCAAAGCCTGATGGATAGCAAGGAAATTCTGTTCAAGAAAACTGTTGTTCCGTTTGTTTCCGTTAAAGAAATATCTGTTGTCACAATTTACAATCCTGCCAAAGCTCCCATGAAGAAACCAGTCCAAATTATGTCTGTTGCACCCATTACTATTACTGTTCCGGGACCTCTCCCCTACGAGTCTGATAAAGCGGTCCCTTGGCATTATGGGGCCGATGTGTATGTGCTTGGAGTGAAGCAGGAGTTCAACACCAATACCAGTATCGGTAACATCACTGGTCCCGCCAAGATTACCCGCAGTGGCAGGCTCTTCTCGCCTGACATTGCGCCGCCAGTTATCCGAAAACCTCTCACCATCACACCCGCAAGTGTGCATGTTCCAATTCAAATTCCTGTGTCTACTACTGTCGCCGAGTCCTCTGATACTCGGGGTAAAGAAGTTGCTACCGATTTGCCTGCCAGGACGGAGGCACCAAAAAAGACTGCCGTAGAAGCCTCCCAACAAGAAATGGAGGAAATTCTTAAAATCATCAAAAAGAGTGACTTCAACGTTGTTGAACAGTTGGGGCATACTCCCTCCAAAATCTCTATTCTATCATTGCTGCTATGCTCAGTGGCCCATGCAAAAGCCCTGATTTCATTTCTGAAAACGGCCCATGTGCCGCAAGAGACCTCCGCGGACCAATTCACCGACTGTGTGGCTAATTTGACAGCTGACAATGGCTTGGGGTTCTCGGATGCTGACCTCACCCCCAAAGGGAAAAATCACAATGATGCCCTGCATGTTTCCATAGAATGCAGGGGCACTACTCTCGCACACGTGTTAGTGGATACCGGCTCTTCCCTAAATGTTTTGCCTAAGAAGGCGTTGGATCGCCTGGATTGTGAAGGTTTGGAATTGAAACCTAGTAACATCATTGTTAGAGCCTTCGACGGTTCTAAGAGGATGGTGCACGGTGAAGTAAACATTCCCATTCGGGTGGGTTCCCAAGTCTTCGACTCAACGTTCTATGTAATGGATATTCGTCCATCTTACTCCTGCTTGTTAGGTCGGCCCTGGATTCACAAAGCTGGGGCAGTAACCTCCACTCTACACCAAAAGCTCAAATATCCTGTCAAAGGGAAGATTATTACTGTGCAGGGTGAAGAGGAATACATGGTTAGTCACTTGAATTCATTCCGGTATATCGAGATGGACGGGGAATTTATTGAAACCCCCTTTCAGCATTTTGAGGAGGTACCTCCAACATTGGCATCAGCTGAGGCAGTAAGTGAAGAAGACTTTCCGTTAAAGATGGCATCTTTGAAGGATGCCCGGGCTGTAATCGAGAAAGGCAATTGTGCGAACTGGGGTCAGCTTCCTGACTTCACTCAAAAGAACGACAATTTTGGGCTGGGCTTTACTGCAGAGGCTCAGAGGGATGTGCGCAAGGAAAAGATCAGAAAGACTCCAGTGTTTATCACCAGTCCAAGGGTGAATGCTATTGAGGAGGATGTAGAGGAAGCAGAGTTTGACAGTTGGATCTACCCGACTACCAGCAACGGACCAAGCAACTGGACGGCAAAGGATTTTACACATATCACATTTGTCACGCAGTAATTAACTCTTTTGATTTTCAATTTGTAACAAACAATGTGTTAAAACTTTTATTGGCTCGGTGTCCTACCCGGGGCATCGTAGCTCCATTTGTGAGGGCTTTTTGTATGACATTTCCATATATCATCAATCAAAACATTGGATGTTTGTTGCATTTCAAATCTTGTGCTCTTTTTCTTTTTGTGTTATATATTGCAAAACAGCTATATTTACACACACTCACTTATACAGGTTTCAATCCACTCTGGATCTCACTGGTAACAGCTCTGCTACCGCCAGTTATGACTTCGAGAATCCAATCAACTTGGCCGAGGACGAAGGTGAAGATGATTGCGAAGTGCCTGGTGAACTCGCGAGACTGCTACTCCAGGAAGAGAGGGCTATTCAACCACATGAAGAGCCGTTGGAAACAATTAACCTGGGTACTGAGACAGATAGGAAAGAGGCCAAGATTAGGGCTAATCTAGAGCTCAGCGTGAAGCAACGATTGATCCAGATGCTACATGATTACATAGAAATCTTTGCTTGGTCATACGAAGATATGCCTGGTTTGGATGCCGACATTGTAGTTCATCTCCTGCCAACCAAGGAAGACTGCCCTCCGGTAAAGCAAAAGGTTCGCCGCATGCGCCCAGAGATGTCTGAAAAGATCAAGGCCGAGGTTATGAAGCAATTCGATGCCGGATTTCTAGCAGTAACTTCCTACCCTCAGTGGGTTGCCAATGTGGTGCCGGTGCCGAAGAAGGACGGTAAAGTCAGAATGTGTGTTGACTATAGGGATTTAAACAGGGAAAGCCCCAAGGATGACTTCCCCTTACCTCACATCGACGTTCTTGTTGACAATACTGCCCAACACAAGGTTTTCTCCTTCATGGATGGTTTTTCAGGGTATAATCAGATCAAGATGGCCCCGCAAGATATGGAAAAGACTACCTTTGTGACTCAGTGGGGCACCTTCTGCTACAAGGTCATGCCATTCGGATTGAAAAATGCTGGGGCAACCTATCAACGTGCCATGGTTGCTTTATTTCATGATATGATCCATCATGAGATTGAGGTATACGTTGATGACATGATTGCAAGGTCTCAAACTGAGGAGGAGCACCTTGATCATCTGAGGAAGCTATTTGACCGACTGAAGTTATATAAGCTGAGGTTGAATCCCAACAAATGCACCTTTGGGGTGAGGTCCGGAAAATTGCTAGGTTTCATTGTGAGTGATAAAGGTATTCAGGTGGACCCTGCCAAGGTAAAAGCCATACAAGAGATGCCAACTCCAAGGACAGAGAAAGAAGTCAGAGGCTTCCTAGGACGACTGAATTACATTGCCCGATTCATCTCACATCTGACTGCTACTTGTGAGCCAATCTTCAAATTACTGAAGAAAGATTAAGTAGTACGTTGGAACGATGAATGTCAGGCTTCCTTTGAAAAGATAAAGGAATATCTCCAAGAGCCACCCATTCTTATGCCTCCAGTGGAAGGAAGACCTCTGATACTATATTTGACAGTACTTGACAATTCAATGGGGTGTGTGCTGGGACAGCATGACGAGTCTGGCCGAAAAGAGCACGCCATTTATTACTTAAGCAAAAAGTTTACCGACTGTGAGTCTCGTTACTCACTGCTTGAGAAAACTTGCTGCGCTCTAGTATGGGCTGCTCGCCGGCTGAGACAGTATATGCTGACTCACACCACTTTGTTGATTTCAAAGATGGATCCCATCAAGTATATATTTGAAAAGCCCGCTCTGACCGGAAGAATAGCAAGATGGCAAATGATCTTAACAAAATATGATATCCAGTATACAACTCAGAAAGCAATTAAAGGAAGTGTACTGGCAGATCATTTGTCACACCAACCTGTGGACGATTACCAATCATTGAACTTTGATTTTCCGGACGAAGACATCATGGTGGTAACTGACTGTGAAGTACCTGGACCGGATGAAGGACCTGAGGAAGGATCCCGATGGTCTATGCATTTTGACGGAGCCTCCAATGCTTTGGGTAACGGCGTCGGTGCTGTAATCATATCTCCCAAAGGAACGCATACTCCACTCACCGCCCGATTATGTTTCAACTGCACCAACAACATGGCAGAATATGAGGCATGTATCATGGGTCTACAAGCTGCAATCGACTTAAGGATCAAATTCCTGAGTGTCTTCGGAGATTCCGCTCTCGTGATCAATCAGATCAAAGGCGAGTGGGATACGAAACACCTGAATCTTATTCCTTACAAGGAGTGTGTGTCAACCTTGCTTCCCCACTTAGAAGAGATAACTTTTGAGCATTTCCCAAGAGAGGAGAATCAACTAGCGGACGCACTAGCTACGATGTCTTCAATGTTCAAGGTTAAATGGGACAATGAGGCTCCCCGGATCATCATCTAGAAGTTGGACGAACCGGCATACTGCTACGACCTCGAGGAGGCAACTGAAAAACCCTGGTATCATGAGGTGAAGAGGTACTTGGAAGCTCAGGAATACCCTGAAGGTGCATCTGTCAATGACAAGAAGTTCATGAGGAGGTTTGCGGCAAAATTCTTCCTCAGCAACGACATCCTCTACAAACGGAATCATGATTCAACGCTACTACGTTGTGTGGATAAGGCTGAAGCAGAGAAGATCATGATAGAACTGCATGAAGGTACATTTGGGACACATTCCAGTGGACACACCATGGCAAAGAAAATCCTTCGAGCAGG
This sequence comes from Vicia faba, assembly GCA_948472305.1. NCBI lineage: Eukaryota > Viridiplantae > Streptophyta > Magnoliopsida > Fabales > Fabaceae > Vicia > Vicia faba. The sequence goes on from OX451739.1 coordinate 1,324,794,945, forward strand.
GTACTTCTGGTCCACAATGGAAGCTAATTGTTACCAACATTCTCGAACTTGTCACAAATGCCAGATCTATGCTGACAAGGTGCATATTCCTCCAGTTCCTCTGAACTTCCTGACGGCACCTTGGCCTTTTGCAATGTGGGGCATTGATATGATCGGTGAGATCCGACCGACGGCATCCAATGGGCATCGCTTCATCTTGGTGGCGATCGATTACTTCACGAAGTGGGTTGAGGCTGCTTCCTACGCCACGGTAACCAAGAGCGTCGTGGCACGTTTTATCCGGCATAATCTGATATGTCGGTACGGTGTCCCGGAAAGAATCATTACGGACAATGGCACCAATCTCAATAACAAAATGATCACTGAACTCTGCGAACAATTCAAGATACAGCACCACAATTCTTCTCCCTACCGGCCGAAGATGAATGGGGCTGTAGAAGCGGCGAATAAGAATATTAAGAAAATTGTGCAGAAGATGACAGTGACCTATAAAGATTGGCACGAGATGTTACCGTTCGCTCTTCACGGGTACCGTACCTCAGCAAGAACGTCAACCGGGGGAACTCCTTTCTCCTTGGTCTATGGCATGGAGGCAGTCTTGCCAATTGAAGTTCAGATACCCTCTCTCCGGATAATGAAGGATGCGGACTTGAATGAAGATGACTGGATCCAGACTCGACTTGATCAATTAAATCTGATTGACGAAAAGAGGCTCACCGCTATCTATCATGGTCAGACGTATCAAAAATGAATGATCAGGGCATTTAACAAGAAGGTCAGACCACAAGAGTATCAGGTTGGGGACCTGGTAATCAAGCGCATCATCCTTCCTCAAAGTGATCCCCGGGGCAAATGGACCCCTACTTACGAAGGGCCATTTGTGGTTAAACATGTGTTCTCAGGAGGAGCCATGATCCTAACCACCATGGATGGTGACGACCTTCCTCACCCCGCCAATGCAGACATAGTGAAAAGATACTACGCATGAATAAAAGACCCGCTAGGTTGACATACCTAGGCAAAAATAAGGGCTTCCCGGCGAACCAAAAGGGTTCGGGCAAAAATAAAGGATGAAATGAAAAAAATCTGTACACCCGGCAAGTCGAAAACCTGAAAAGGCGGCTTGGGCAAAAATGGGTATCTCGGTGGACTGAAAACCCGAAAAGGCGGTCCGGGCAAAAGTTAGGGATAAAGCGTAACACTATGTCTCATTGGATCACTTCGCATCCGGAATTCGGCATCAACCATCTGGCTCAGATTTCGGCATCGACCAATCAGCTTCATCTTCAACTAGGAAGCAAAGCGATGAGACGCTTGGAGAAATAAAGGCGATAGCAGAGTTGGAACCCAGCGTGATTGTTCACGTAGCTGTTTTAAATTGTCAATTCTGTGATTATTCGGCGGCATTCTCTTACTAGGATGTCAGCCTCTTGTACAAAAACGCCTATTCGCAGGCAAAATTCAGATCAATACAAATTCACTTGTCCATACAAATTGCCATTGTTTTTCCTTTTTTCTGTTTTGTCTTGCGAAGAACGTCCAATGTTCATTTTTGATATATGCATTTGACATTAAATTGCTGATTCATAAATATTTGCATATGAAACAAAAGACTAATTACAGGTGACATCAGAAACAGGGGCAATATAAGGTTGTCTGATGCATTCTGGTTGCTTTGTCCGCCAAGGTACCAAGGTAGATTCGACTGAAGAATGTGACCAAATCACCTCAACTCCCCACAGAGTAAGACAAGATTCAGCAATGCTTTCCCCAAACGGAGTTGACTCCCCGTCAAAGGCACAACTTTCCCCGGCAGGTCTTAAAGCTTATCCCCAGTAGATTCTGGAAGCTTGTTCCCTGCAGAATACGGACGTCTCTCCCGAGCTTTATTCAGAGTTATTCCTCACAAGGGCTTATAACTGGGTTATCCTCAGCTAATCGCCACGGAAGATCGCCCTCAACAAAGTTCTTCCAAATCCCCAGCGGAGTTTATCTTTGGTATCCCCAGCGGAGTTTATCTTTGGTATCCCCAACGGAGTTTATCATCATTATCCCCAGCGGAATTCATCATTGAAGTCGTCCTCAGCAAGCCTCTCATCAAAAACTTCAGCAGAATATCTTTTCCACAAAACAATTCCTCGGTCGATCGTCAAGGATTTATTTTCCTAAGACGAAAATACATACATAAACATTTCACTTACATACATGATAAAGTACATACAACGTTGTCTCATGTTAAAACATCATGCATATCATACATCATGACATTGCATACAACTTATGTTTTGCCTTTTCAGGGAAAAAGACAATCCCAAAGACAACTACCTTCAACTGTCACAACATTTCCAGACTCGATTCCTGTATCTAGCCAGGGCACGTCTGAAGAATTCCAGATTCGATACCTGTATCTAGCCAGGGCATATCTGAGAGTGATCAGTTTCCAGACTCGATTCCTGTATCTAGCCAGGGCACGTCTGAAGAGTTCGAAGATTCGATTTCTGTATCTAGCCAGGGCATATCTATTGACGACTATTTCCGGATTCGACTCCTGTATCCAGCCAGGGCACATCTGTGAGCCAACATTTCTAGATTCGATACCTGTATCTAGCCAGGGCATATTTGTTGACCACATTTCCAGACTCGATTCCTGTATCTAGCCAGGGCACGTCTGAAGAATTCCAGATTCGATACCTGTATCTAGCCAGGGCATATCTGAGAGTGATCAGTTTCCAGACTCGATTCCTGTATCTAGCCAGGGCACGTCTGAAGAGTTCGAAGATTCGATTCCTGTATCTAGCCAGGGAATATCTATTGACGACTATTTCCGGATTCGACTCCTGTATCCAGCCAGGGCACATCTGTGAGCCACCGATTCCAGATTCGATACTTGTATCCAGCCAGGGCATATCTGTATAAGGAGATTGAAGATCAAACACCTGTAATAAGCCAGGAAAACATCTACCTTTCTCAGATACATAAAGTTCTCACTAAGGAATCTCTTGTGCGATCAACACTTCCAAATGGCATCTATAAGCCCATTCCCGCCATCACATTGCTGATACTCTACTATGCGAGTGCAAATTTCTGGGCACTCTAGTGTCCAATCTCCTTTTACCTTCGAGTCGCGAAAGGCAAACTTGCCAATCTAACTCTTCAGGTTCAAGAAGATTGAACAGGGGCAACTGTTGTACCCCAAAATTTGCCCTCCCCTTTCTTCAAGAAACCATCTTGAATTTTCAAGGTCCCTCTGAAACAAATCCAAGTCCTGAGTTATCCCTTTGCCCAAACAAGCCACTTATAAGAGCAAGATGATCTCACGAACTCCAGAAACAACGTTTTTATCTTGAGGAAAAATCAAATTCTAAGTACTTAGAATGCTTCTCTAAAATAAGTGTTTTTAGAAAAATCAGCGCTTCAGAACTTCTGGACCCATTCCAGATAAAGACGGTCAGAAGTTGCAAGCTTGACTCAGCGTGGTCAGAAGTTGGCTCTTCAGCAGCTACGTCAGTTCAATCAGAAGTTGTAAACGTGGTTTAATATGTAAGCCTCAAACAGAACATGCCCCTTCAGCAGTTACATAAGCTCGGTCAGAATTTGCTAAAGGAATGCAGGAGAAGCAGGAAAGTCTGAAGGCTCCTTCAGAACAGGTTGAAATCAGAAGATGAAAGATCAGAAGAGTGGATGTTACACTGATAAAGAATCTCCAGAGCTTACTAAGACAACAGGAAGCCAAGGCCAGATCATGGTTTACGCTGCTGATTCAACGCTGGTTTCCATTACCAGAATGTTGATGTTGATAGGTCTTGTCACCATTTAATGCCCATTAATGCTCCCAACCACTCCTGAGCATTCACGTGTGGCTTGGAAAACGCTTTTGCACAGATTCTGGCATAGGTCTTCACGCCACCGCCCACTTCAGAGGTCACTTCTCCCCAATCTACGCCTGCTGCTGCAACCTAGGCTGAAAGCTATCTGTATCACAACTTCCCAGGAATTTCTGTCAAAGAACAAATTCAAACTCTGTTGGCGCTTTAAATTTTCAAGGCATCCACAAGAACTTTGCCTATAAATAGAGAGTCTTCACCACTGCCAAAGACGTTCAAAAAAAGAAGCAGAAATTGCTAAGTAAGAAACAGAACTCCTAGCAACACAGCATTCTGAAACTCTGCCAAAATCTCCAGTTTTGTTTCATAACTTTGAGTTTCTTACCTTCAAACTTCATCAAATATCCAGTTTTTTCTGTAAACCAAAGACATCCTTTCCAAGCTTCTGACCCTACATACGTATACACCTTTACTTCCCCTTTTTCAAAGAAAATCTGTCCAGAACACCACCAGAACCAAAAGCTAACTTTCACCCACAACTTTCCCAACAGTCAGGTAAGCACCTGCTGACCCTCATCATGCTGCTAAGCATCATCATTTGTGCATATTCAAATAACATAATGTAAATATCATGTTGTTGTTGTTTATGTTCTGAGGATTTTTCATACCTCAGAACGTTCTGAACCAGTATAGGGCTTGCCTGTGACCTTGTTGACTCTGACCTCTGAAACATTTTTGTATTTGTTGGATCTGTTCCAAATATATTTCCTGTTTTGTAGAGTAACAACAGAATTGCAGATGTTCTGATTGGTACAGGGAAAAGCCAAGTGCTGACTTTGATGTTAGCACATCTGAAGCCTGTTTTGCTGTCAATGATATCAGAACCTCTGAGAGTTATTGCCTTTTCAGCAGAATCAGAACTTCTGGTTTCTCCACTAACAAACTTCTGTCTTGCAGCGCAGGGAAATCAGAACTTCTGATTTCCCCACTAACAGAGTTCTGTTTTGCAGGTGCTAGAGTCAGAAGTTCTGACTCATCCAGTTTCACTAACAGGTTGATCATCTGGCAGCGGATCTGAGTCAGAACTTCTGATGACCTCCCAGCAGCGCGCGGGCTCCCTCTCTCTCTCTCTATATATCTTGTTTTTTGCTATTTTCTTTTTTGTCTATTTTTCTCGTTGAACCCCCCATGTACAAATGTGTATCCCCCTCCCCTAATTGTTGTAATAGCGTAGGATTTTACATTTCCGCTTCTTATTGCTAGTAATTAGGACGTGTATGGCAAGATAAAATCAATGAAATAGAAAAACCTAATTCAAAGAAAAAAACTCTTGTATGTAATAAAACACACTTGCACACTAACACCCCTAGGGTTACATCCACTTGTTGCCTTTCAAAAATTAGGCCATATTGCATGTTGGGTCTCTTTGGGCAAAATAAAACAAAATCAAATGATCATAGTCCCTCGATGACGCTTTCGAAAGTTGCCTAAAAATGATCAAGTCCCTTAAAGAAAAATTGCCCAAAGATACTTAGCACCATTGCAATTATGGTCTAAACGACGACCCGCGCCCGTCCCTTTCACATCCTAACACAAGATTGTCCACCAAATACAATGGTGGAACAAAATTGTTAAAAGAGTTAAAACATAACAAAAATCTTTGAGAACTTTAGGGTAGATCGCTCTTAAGTACTTGTCAACTTGCAAAACAAAAACGCTTGCCTATTTTTCAAAACCATACATCACAAACACTTTCAAAACAACTTTCAAAAACATGGAAAACTTTTCAAAAGACACACACCTTTGTATACATCCCAACATGGATCATTACAAAGGTTGCCACCACATTGGCCTCTTTTCAAAACATTTTTCAAAACCCACACACAAAGCATCATTTCAAACAATTGAAAACCAAGGCAAGTTGATCTAAGCAAGTACCTAAGAGCCCATGGATAACCATGGATAGAAAGGGTGCTAATACCTTCCCTTTCTATAATCTACTCCCCGAACCCAAGAAAAAATCTCAAAGGTTTTTGTTGTGCTTTTTAAACCTTTCCTTAGGATAAAATAAAAAGTCGGTGGCGACTCTTGCTCAACCGAAACATTTGCGAATACAAACGCAAAACCATAGTCAATTCTCCCACCGTATCACAATAATCATATACATATCCCACATTTTTAACAATAAGAAAAACCTTGTTTGAGATCTTTTTCAAAAAGAATTTTTGAAAATAAACTTTCAGGAACCGGTTCCTACCTAACAGGGAACCGGGTTCCAAACTTGTTCAAAAAACACCTCCCTGGAATTTGTACCAGGAGCCGGGTTGTACCTATAGGGGAACCGGTTCCTGTGTGTTATTTTTTGAATTCTGAGTTATAACGTTCACTAAGAACCGGGTTCTGCCTGGGTCGGAACCGGTTCCCAGCGAACCAGTGCAGATTTTCTTTTGGTTTTTGAACATATTTCAAATGGTATTCTTTCATGAATGCATTGCATCTTTTCATATCAAATGGCATGAATGAAGAGGTACTTGTGACATTATAAAATGTGCAGATTTTCAGATTTAAAAAAACCTTCTTCAATTAACAATTTTTCATTATTCAAATTTGCATACAAACTTTCAAGTGTTCATAAATTTTGTGAAACTTGCCATATACATTTTCATTAAGAAATCATTACAAGTTTCATACATACATTGTGAACATTTATAATCATTGCTTGAGAATTGTTTCTATCTTGAAGAAGAAGATCAATTGAAGATTGATAGTGCTCTCCATCTCTTTCAAATAAATCATTGTATTACAAAAAGAAAGTATTCCCTTACTATCCAGGATTGTTGGAAGTAAGTGTTGTGATTTGAAGAGGATTGTTCTTCATTCACATTAGTGTTTGTTTGATCTTAAAGGTGTTAAGAACCTTTGGTCACCCTATAGGTTAGATAGTAAGCATAGGTTGTACAATCATTCTAACTATAGTGAAATCTCTTTCGTGTTGGAAAGGGGACTGGAGTACTCTCGGATTGTGAGGGGAACCAGGATATATCGCCGTGTTTTTTACTTTTCCGCTTTTATCGCTTTCATCACAATAATCAAGAAAAGATAAGATATAATCAAAAACCTTCAAACACTTAACCAAAAATTACTACAAGTATTCTCATAAAAACCGAATAAATTTTTATATACCTAATTCACCCCCCCCCCCCCCCTCTTAGGCACTCTTAGACTTACAATTGGTATCAGAGCAAGTTATAGGTAACTTGTTCCTAAAGATCCAGAATGGCTTCCGCAAATCCAAATCCGATTTTCAAAGATGGTGGTAGTAACAACAAGCCTCCATTGTTTTATGGTGAATACTTTGACTTTTGGAAATTCGCATGAAGGCTCATCTTGAAGCGCAGGGAGAAGAAATATGGAATGCTCTTGAAAATGGTCCATTTACTCCGGTGTGTGTTGTCAATGGTGTTGGGTCATCAAAGCCTAAAGCATCATGGGATGACGATGACAAGAAAAAAGTTCTCTTTGACAAAAAGGCAATCAATATTCTCCAAAGTGCTCTTAGTATGGATGAATTTTTCCGAGTATCGGCATGTACAACGGCAAAGGAAATTTGGGATACTCTTGTAGAAACTCATGAAGGAACCGATGAAGTCAAAAGGTCTAGATTGAACACTTTGAGTCAAGAATATGAATTATTCAGAATGCTGCCCGGAGAATCCATCCTTGACTTGCAAAAGAGATCCATTCACTTGACAAAACATTTGAAGGCACTTGGTAAGACTTTAACTAATGATGAATTAAATCTTAAAGTGCTTAGGTCTTTAACTAGGGAATGGCAACCAAAAGTGATGGCAATATCCGAAAAGAAAAGCCTAGCAACTATGACTTCCGCAACACTTTTCGGAAAGCTTCAAGAATATGAGACGGAACTTGGAAGGCTTGAAAAACATGAGAATCATGAGAAGAAATCCAAAGGCATTGCTTTGAAAGTTGATTCAAAATAAAGTCAAGATAAAGATGCATCGGAGGAAGATGAAAACCTCTTGCTTCTTGTAAAAAGGTTAGGAAAATATTTTGGTCATAAAAATAATCTTCATAATGCTAACTTTGTCAAAAGAAAGAAATTTTATAAGCATAAAGATAAAGAAGCCTCCACATCAACACAAGATGTCACATGCTATGAATGTGGAAAGCAAGGTCACATAAAGCCGGATTGTCCAAAACTCTCCAAGAAAAATGGATTCAAAGGCAAAAAGGAGTTCAAGAACAAAAGGGCTTATGTTGCATGGGAAGATAATGAGATAAGTTCTTCATTCGATTCAGAAAGCGGCGAATGTGCAAACTTAGCCTTAATGGCATCGCATCACTCCGACAATGAAGAAGAGGTTAGTAATGAATTTAATCTTTTTGATGATGATGTTCAAGGTGCAATTGATGAACTCTTGAAAGAATGCAAAAGTTTATACAAAAAGGTGTCAAAACAAGAAAAAGAACTTCTAATTTGTCTAGAAAAAATTGACACCATGACTAAAGATTTTGATCTTCAAAAACAAAATTTTATTAAAGAAAAGGAAAACTTTGCATGCTCCAAGTGTGAATCAAATATCTTTCAAATTGTTCAATTGAAAAGAGTCATTGAACGATATGAAAAAGGACAAATAGGATTGGAAGGATTACTAAGCCAACAACGTTATCCAAATGATAAAAGAGGTCTTGGTTATGTGAATACTAAGAAACCAAGTAACAATCCCACTGTTTTTGTAAAGGCTAGTAATAGTTCCAATCCCAAGAAAGTAGAAAAGAAGCAAGTTGTTCATAATCATCAAAAGAAAAAGGCTAATATATCCAAAAAGAAAACATTTCCTAAGAAGAAATCTTATCCTTCTAGATATAGAAGTAACTTTGAACCTACTTGTTTTTATTGTGGTATTAAAGGCCATACACCTAATGCTTGCTATGTTAGAAACTTTAGTATGGCAAGTGGGCATTATGTGTGGGTGAAAAAGGGAACTAACTATGAAGGACCCAAGGCAACTTGGGTACCTAATAAGAAATAATTTGTTTTTGTAGGTATGCTTGAAATCCACATCAAATGTTTGGTATCTTGATAGTGGATGTTCAAAGCATATGACAGGAGATGTACACCAATTTTCATATCTAGTACATAAAGCCAAAGGGTATGTCAACTATGGAGACAACACCAAAGGAAAGATACTTGGCGTTGGAATAGTTGGCACACCTCCATCCATTCAAATTGAGGATGTTCTCTATGTTGAAGGATTAAAGCACAACCTTCTTAGCATAAGTCAACTTTGCGATAGAGGGTTCAAGATAAAATTCAACAAAGAAGAATGCCTTATTATGGATGAGGCAACCAATGAGGTAAAACTCAAAGGTATAAGATCTAACAATATTTTTATGATTACTTTAGATGATTTGTCTATGAAGGTACAATGTCTTATGGTAAACAACAATGACGCTTGGTTATGCCACAAGAGGATTGCTCACATTCACATGGAGCACTTGAAAAAATTGGTTAAGCATGACTTAGTTATTGGTCTACCAAAGATGAAGTTCATCAAAGACAAATTATGTAGTTCATGCCAAAAGGGCAAACAGACCAAATCAACTTTCAAATCTAAGAATGTGGTGTCTACTACAAGGCCACTATAATTGTTACACATGGATCTCTTTGGTCCATCAAGAACAAAAAGCTTCGAAGGTAATGTATACACTTTGGTCATTATTGATGATTTTTCTAGATATTCTTGGACTTTGTTTCTTGTGCAGAAAAGTGATGCTTTTAAAGCTTTTAAGAAGTATGCTAAGCAAACCCAAAATGAAAAATCACTAAATATCGTATCCATAAGAAGTGATCATGGTGGAGAATTCCAAAATGCACAATTTGAAGAATTTTGTGAAGAACATGGTATCTCTCATAATTTTTCAGCACCTAGAACTCCACAACAAAATGGAGTAGTTGAAAGAAAGAATAGGTTTCTAGTGGAAATTGCAAGAACAATGCTTAGTGATACAAATCTTCCTAAATATTTTTGGGCGGATGCGGTTAGTACGGCATGTTATGTTGGAAATCGAGTTATCATTAGACCTATAATAAAGAAGACTCCATATGAACTCTTCAAAGGAAGAAAGCCAAATATTGCTCACTTCCACATTTTTGGATGCAAGTGTTTTGTTCTTAACAATGACAAAGACAATCTCGGTAAGTTTGACGAGAAATCCGACGAAGGTATATTTCTTGGTTATTCTCTTTCTAGTAAAGCATATAGAATTTATAATAAAAGAACTTTAACTATTGAAGAATCTATGCATGTATATTTTGATAAAACTAACACCTCTAAAGAGGAAGTAGTTGTGTGTGATAATGATGATCCTATAGATTTACCCCCGGAAGAACTTTTCAAATGATCAAGTTGTGAAATCACCGGAAAATCAAGAAAACATTTTACAACAAGATTCAAACATCAATGATCTACCAAAATAATGGAGAACTCATAGAGACCATCCTATTGACAAAATTATTGGTGACATTAGCCAAGGAGTATTAACAAGATTAAATCTAAAAGATGCTTGCTTAAACATGGCGTTTGTTTCTCAAATTGAACCTACCAAAGTTGATGAAGCCTTAGGAGATGATCAATGGATTATTGCTATGCAAGAAGAATTAAATCAATTCGAGAGAAATCAAGTTTGGGAACTTGTTCCTAGACCAAGTGGTAAACACATCATAGGTACCCGATGGGTGTTTAAAAACAAACTTGATGAGAATGGTCTAATTGTTCGAAACAAAGCAAGGTTGGTTGCCTAAGGCTACAATCAAGAGGAAGGAATCGACTTTGAAGAAACATTTTCTCCGGTTGCAAGGTTAGAAGCTATACGTCTTTTACTTGCTTATGCTTGTTCATTAAATTTTCAGCTTTTTCAAATGGACGTCAAAAGAGCATTCTTGAATGGATACATCAATGAAGAAGTCTATGTCAAACAACCTCCGGGATTTGAAGACTTCAAACATACTACACATGTCTTTAAGTTGAGAAAGGCTCTTTATGGCTTAAAGCAAGTACCAAGAGCATGGTATGATAGACTTAGCAATTTTTTGTGTGAAAAAGGTTTCGAAAAGGGTAAGGTTGATAAAACTTTGTTCATTAAGAAAATCAAAAGTAACACTTTATTGGTTCAAGTCTATGTTGATGATATCATTTTTTGATCGACTAACAAAGAAATGTGTGAGGAATTCTCATTAATGATGCAAGGAGAATTCGAGATGTCTATGATGGGAAAGATGAACTACTTTCTTGGACTACAAATCAAGCAACTAAAAGATGGAATATTCATCAACCAATCTAAGTATTGCAAAGAATTATTGAAAAAGTTTGATATGGACAATTGTAAAGCAATGAATACTCCAATGGGCTCCGGTACATATGTTGATCAAGATGAATTCGGTACTCCAATTGATATTACAAAATACTGAGGTATGATTGGTTCCTTATTTTATTTGACGGCAAGCCTTCCTGACATCATGTTTAGTGTTTGTCTTTGTGCTCGCTTTCAAGCAAATCCAAAGGAATCACACCTCATGGCAGTTAAAAGGATCATGAAGTATCTTAAAGGAACAACCAATGTCGGCTTATGGTATCCTAAAGGTAGTATTTGCACTTTAATTGGTTATTCTGACGCGGATTATGCAGGTTGTAAAACTGATCGTAAAAGCACAAGTGGTACTTGTCACATTATTGTAAATGCATTAGTATAATGGGATTGTAAAAAGCAAGCATATGTTGCTCTTAGCACGGCCGAAGCAGAATACATAGCAGCGGGTAGTTGTTGTGCACAAATTCTTTGGCTCAAGAAACAACTCCGTGATTACAGACTTGATCTCGGATGCATTCCTCTTCGATGCGACAATACAAGTGCTATCAATATTACAAAGAATCCGGTCATGCATTCAAGAACCAAACATATAATATTCGACATCATTTTCTCCATGATCATGTACTTCAAGGAGATGTCGAAGTCACTTTTGTGGATACTCATAACCAACTCACAGATATCTTCACAAAACCGCTTGCTCGAGAACCATTCTTCAAAATCCGAAGAGAACTTGGTATTTTGGATGAAGGTGATCTCTAAATGTTTCTCATAAGGTGCACGTCTTAATTTTTTCTTCAAAAATTTTTTATGTTTCAGTACACTCTGCTTCTATTCCTTCTTTTATATGTTTTTATTTGATAAAATATGTGTGTATATATTGTTTGTTTCACTCTTTTCCCCCATCCTTTTTTATGTTAACAAAGGGGGAGAAGAATATGCATATGTGTTGTTTTGTTTCAAAGAAATTGCAGGCCAAAATCACTATCATAAAACTCACTCCAAAATTCAAAGAATCATGGACTTAGGGGGAGCATACAATTTAGGGGGAGCCTTGCATTTGCTCAACATTATTGCTACACAAAACAACATAAACATTTCAAGAATTGTTTTCAATACTTGGTTGTCATCATCAAAAAGGGGGAGAATGTAATTGCAAGCTTCTCAAGTCATATTTAAAGCATTGGTTTTGATGAAGACAACATGGATATCAACATTCAAAGGATGTGCAAAAAGCTTATCAATATCATATAGAAGTCTTGAAGATTAGAAGAAGAATTATTAAAGAAACAACAAATGTCAAAAGGTATAAATAATTCTTAAACTTGAATATAGATGTTCACAAATTTGCATTCATAATCATATACATATCCCACATTTTTAACAATAAGAAAAACCTTGTTTGAGATCTTTTTCAAAAAGAATTTTTGAAAATAAACTTTCAGGAACCGGTTCCTACCTAACAGGGAACCGGGTTCCAAACTTGTTCAAAAAACACCTCCCTGGAATTTGTACCAGGAACCGGGTTGTACCTATAGAGGAACCGGTTCCTGTGTGTTATTTTTTGAATTCTGAGTTATAACGTTCACTAAGAACCGGGTTCTGCCTGGGTCGGAACCGGTTCCCAGTGAACCAGTGCAGATTTTCTTTTGGTTTTTGAACATATTTCAAATGGTATTCTTTCATGAATGCATTGCATCTTTTCATATCAAATGGCGTGAATGAAGAGGTACTTGTGACATTATAAAATGTGCAGATTTTCAGATTTAAAAAAGCCTTCTTCAATTAACAATTTTTCATCATTCAAATTTGCATACAAACTTTCAAGTGTTCATAAATTTTGTGAAACTTGCCATATACATTTTCATTAAGAAATCATTACAAGTTTCATACATACATTGTGAACATTTATAATCATTGCTTGAGAATTATTTCTATCTTGAAGAAGAAGATAAATTGAAGATTGATAGTGCTCTCCATCTCTTTCAAATAAATCATTGTATTACAAAGAGAAAGTATTCCCTTACTATCCAGGATTGTTGGAAGTAAGTGTTGTGATTTGAAGAGGGTTGTTCTTCATTCACATTAGTGTTTGTTTGATCTTAAAGGTGTTAAGAACCTTTGGTCACCCTATAGGTTAGATAGTAAGCATAGGTTGTACAATCATTCTAACTATAGTGAAATCTCTTTCGTGTTGGAAAGGGGACTGGAGTACTCTCGGATTGTGAGGGGAACCAGGATATATCGCTGTCTTTTTTACTTTTCCGATTTTATCGCTTTCATCACCATAATCAAGAAAAGATAAGATATAATCAAAAACCTTCAAACACTTAACCAAAAATTACTACAAGTATTCTCATAAAAACCGAATAAATTTTTATATACCTAATTCACCCCCCCCCCCCCCCCCCTCTTAGGCACTCTTAGACTTACATACTCTCCCCAAGCAGAGTTCATCCACCATCAGCGCTAAAAAGGTTTGGTATTTCTAGAAGGTCTTAATATTCCTCAGCAGAGTATAAAGATATTCCCCAGCAAGCATAAGATCATCCCCGGCGAAGTTCTTTCCTTTCCCCAAGCAGGAGTTCAATCCTCAACAGATTCAGTGTCACCAGCAACAGTAATCCATCCCTAGCGGATTTCATCAGCGGAATCCCCAGCGGAATTTATCATTAAAATCCCCAGCTAAAACATTACATGTCCATACATCATGATACATGCATATACGTATCATACCATACAATCTCATTTATGTTGAGAACATCATTGCTTGATCCATATCATGCATTGCATATGACTGACATTTACCTTTCAGGAAGGATGCAGTTAAACTCTCAACCCAATCAATGGAGACAAAATCAGTTAAATTGATTCCTAAAGATTTTTTTGAGGCGAAGCTAGTCAATGGAGACAAAATCAGTTAAATCGATTCCTAAAGATTTTTCTGAGGCGAAGCCAATCAATGGAGACAAAATCAGTTAAATAGATTCCTAAAGATTTTTCTGAGGAAAAGCCAGTCAATGGAGACAAAATCAGTTAAATCAATTCCTAAATATTTTTCTGAGGCGAAGCCAGTCAATTGAGACAAAATCAGTTAAATTGATTCCTAAATATTTTTCTGAGGCAAAGCCAGTCAATAGAGACAAAATCAGTTAAATCGATTCCTAAAGATTTTTATGAGGTGAAGCCAGTCAATGGAGACAAAATCAGTTAAATCGATTCCTAAAGATTTTTCTGAGGCAAAGCCAGTCAATGGAGACAAAATCAGTTAAATCGATTCCTAAAGATTTTTCTGAGGCAAAGCCAGTCAATGGAGACAACTTATCAATGGAGACAACCCGTCAATGGAGACAACCCATCAATAGAGACAACCTGTCAATGGAGACCACCCGTCAATGGAGACAACCCGTCAATAGAGACAACCCGTCAATGGAGATAACCCGTCAATGGAGACAACCCGTCAATGGAGACAACCCGTCAATAGAGACAACCTGTCAATGGAGACCACCCGTCAATGGAGACAACTCGTCAATAGAGACAACTCGTCAAAGGAGACACCCCGTCAAAAGAGACAACCCATCAGCAAAGACAAAACCACCTACCAAAAATCTCCAAATGGCATCTGTGATCGGTGGATCTGGAACTGACTGTTTAACGCTGGTTTCGCGAAATGTCGCGGTAAGCAAGAGTCGCCACCGTCTTTTATTTTCTCCAAATGGAAAGGACAAAAGAACAGAAAAATTCCTTATTGAGATTAGTTCTCGGTTCGGGAGGTAGATTTATAGAAAGGGAAGGTGTTAGCACCCTTTCTATCCATGGTTATCCATGGGCTCTTAGATACTTGCTCACTTGTGTTTTCAAAAATGTTTGTTTGCTTTTCAGAGTGGGTTTGAAAAAAGTTTCCTTGAAAGTTTCAGATCGACTCTTGTATCAGTCCTCAAGAGTGTTTGAAAAGTTGTTTTTGAAAGCTTTTTGCAAAGTGTCGGTGTGAAAAGGAGTTTTTTTGATTTGTTTTGAATTAGAGCAAGTATCTACGAGTCATCTACCTACCCTAAGGAATTAGTCTATGTAAATGTCCTTGAGGTAATGCCATCCCATCATTGAGAGGTAGGTAGCACCACCATTGGAGGTGTTCGGGTCAATTCGTTTGTAGGGACAGTGTAGTCACCGAGCAACGGTAAGATACCTTAGGAGCTACCCTTATGCCATTGATCTTTTATTCCGGGGCAACTATTGCGAGGCAACTTGTTTCGAGGCAACTAGATCAATGGAACATAAGGACTCACTAAGACGTCCTATAGTCGACGACCACGTTTCGAGGGGCAAGGCAACAGTGTGGTCACCAGAGCAATAGTAGGACACCTTAGAAGCTACCCCCATGCCATTTTCATGGACATGAGGACTTACTAAAACGTCCTATACTCAACGACCACTTTTCGAGGGGCAAGGCAACAATGAGGCGTACCCTAGGAGTGGTGTGTGATTCGTGTGTCATTTTCAGTTATTTTTGTCTTGATCATGCATTGAGTGTTCTACGCTTTGATTTTATTTTTGGCCATTCATTCTTTCATGCAAATTATTAGCAGTTAAAAGGTGCGGGAAGATAAATGTCCTACGCTATTACAAAGGCGCGGGTCTACATCGCCAAATTAAACCAAGACCCGATTTGAAATAAATAAAATGCGGAAAGTAAATATCCCAATTAATCTATTACAAAGCTTTGGGGCAATTACATGAAATTTAAAAAAGGAAATAAAAGGCAAACGCGCGAAATGTAATTATAATCGAAGATGCGAGGGCGTTGGACCCTTTGAAGAAATTAAATCGAAATTATAAAATTAATTAAATTAAATAAAAGAAAGAACTTATTTTTTTTGGAGTTTTTGTATTTATGGAATTTAAAAGAATTGATTGGAATTAAAATTTAAATAAAAACCTAGTTCTAAATTGTTTATTAATTTATTAAAAAAGTTGAAGTTTAACCTAATTTAATTATAAGTTATTTACAAAATAATCAATTGTTAATAATAATGAGAAGAAAAATTTAATTATTAAAAAAAGGAATAAAAGTATTAAAAACCTAATTTCTACATTTTTTAGTTTATTAAAGAAACATTAAAATTAAACCTAAAATTAAAGTTAAATTGGTTAACAAAATTTATTTACAAAATAGCATTAAATAAAATATATTTTTATTTTTATGATTTTCTGATTTTTTGGTATTTTTATATTATTAAAATTAGTTTAAGGAATTAAAAGAAAATAATTGAAACAAAAATAAAAGGGAAAAGAATAAAGGAAAGAAATACAAACAAGGGGGTTTGTTGACCCTTTTGGAGGTTTATTTGCAAGCAATCTGGCCCATGAGATGCAAGCCCACGTTGACTTTCCTGACTTGCGTGTGGAGGTATTGACCGGTGTGTACCATGGACTTCATACCATGGCCTTTAGATTCATCTCCTGGAACATGTGGCGCGCCAGGAATATTGGATGCATGATGGACCCTAGGCCATGAATTGTACCTGGGCGCATTATGAACAAAAATTTTGAAGAATATGGGGGACCTGGGAATCGAACCCAGGTCCCAACGTTCACCACTATTGCTTTCAACCACTACACCATTCAGCGCGTTTGGAATATACAATGCAAAATAAACAATATAACATAAAACAAATGATTAGTGGTACACAATAAAAGACGCGCCAGAATTATGAATGGCCCTATCACGTGAGGACACCTAATCTTCTTCTTCGTTTTCCTGTAACAAAACGCATTAGATAGCGGGGGTTTTAAACCCCCACAAATTGAAGCCACGAATAATAGCGAATAGGGCCTGGTTCATCATAAATTGAGCGCGAGGCATGGTTTTGAATCGTCAGGAAGTCCTGATTCTAATGGCATAGGTCTTGTTGTCTGATTTTTCCAGAAGAGGAAAGCCCCAAATTCAAACCTCTGAAAACCTAGAAAACATCAATGGCATCTTTCTATACAAGCACTATTAATCCAATTCAATGGCACCGTTAGCTTTAGTGAGTTCATGTTAGTGCAAAACAATCATTAGAATGCATTAATATGGCATGAAAATGTAAATACAAATATGTAAAATATCAAGAACAGGGCGGCTTCATTCTACCGATTCTTGAGGTTAGAGGCTGTGGTTTTGATTGGGATAGCTTCCTGGCAGTCTTGGCAAGCTTGTGGGATCGTTCTTTTGTCCTGAAACGCACTGAAACTATGAAAGCAGATTTCAATTTTTTGGAAAAATGCAAAGTTTGATTCTTGACTCTGAGCGCAGCTTCTAAGTTGTGAGCATTAGGGTTGTGTTTGCATATGTATTAGGAATGATTTAGGTCAGAAATCCAAGCCCAAAACCTTGCATTGATGATTTTGCATATTTGATTTTTCATGTAATCTTTTCCAATCTTTTTCATGTCCTTTTGATGCCAATCATTGCCAATCACCTTGATTCTTTCCTTATTGAATAGTGCACGAAATCTTGAGTGAATTCTATGCACAAAAAGATTTGAAAAGCATGGATTAGTATTTTTCTTATAATTAATTATAATTAAATGAATTAAATAGATTAAATATTCAATTAATTAATTAAAAATAGGAAAATAACTCCCCTTTGGGTCAATGGGTCGTGCATAGCTTTTGGGTGATGATTCTTGGAAGAAATTGTGGCCCATTAGCAATTTTGAGGCATTTGAAGCAAAGTTGACTTTTCAAAATTCCCAAATATTTCCCAACTTCCACAAGGCATATCTTGCTCAATGTTTAAGCTTTGGTCATGTTCTTGGACATTTTGGAAAGGTCTTGAAGTCCTCTAACCAATTCCTTTGGTCCCATGTCATTTTGATTTACCAATCTCAAGTTATGGTCTTTGACTTAAAGTGCCTTTTTGTTGACTTCTGAAAATGACCTATAATGTTGAGATTGATAACTTTTTGTGAGAGCATTTCTTGGACTTGAAGTGTGAAGAGGAGTTTTAGGAAATGTCATTCTCTTCAAAATGAGCTTTGGATGGAATTTTTCTGATAAACCATGTAGAAGTTATGCCTTGGCCAATTTACAGTTGACTTTTTCAACTGTCCAAATATGGAAACTTTTGCATCTTGAGACTTTTTGAGCCATGCCTTGAGAATCATGATCAAGAATTGATCAAATGATGTTTGTGGCTTCAAAATAAGATGTTGACCAAAAATTTGGACTTTTGACTGTCAAATGACCATTTTGCCCCTGCAGTTGACTGTGGAGCAATTAGGGTTTTTGACAGTGCAACTTGGTGCTGTGAGTCTTGAAACCTTGCATCTGGATGCTTGACAATGTTTATAGGCATGTGGGACTTGTTTGGACCCTTGGAAACCTCAACTTCTTTGTCAGAACCAAAACCCTAATTTTTGACTGTTAGGAGGCCATTGAACTGTGCAACCTTTGGGAGATTTTGAAGCATGCTCTTAGCAAATCTTGAAGGATATGGGAGGGCAAATTTTGGGGTACAACAGTTGCCCTTGTTCAATCTTCTTAGACCTGAGGATGTAGATTGGATGTCGTGCCTTTCGTAGTCCGAAGGTAGAAGATGATTGAATACTAGAGTGCCCAGAAATTTGCGCTCACATAGTAGTGTGATGGTGGGAATAGGCTTATAGATGCCATTTGGAGATTGATGGATAGGATGATGGGCTTATAGATGCCATGCTGAGAGGTGATGGATAGGTGGATGGGCTTATAGATGTCATCTGGGTGTCGATCGCGTAAGAGATTCCTTAGCGAGAACTTGCGTACCTGAAAAAGAAAATGAGTAGCTGGCCTGTTACAGGAGCTGGTCTTCAAACTCTTTGTGTAGATGCACCCTGACTGGTTACAGGAATTGAATCTGGAGCTTCAAAAGGTGATGAATGAATCAGGGATGGGTACTACCTCAGCGGGACGATGAGAGAACCTGGGGCGATTACTACCTCAACAGTAACGATGAGAGAATCTGGGGCGATTACTACCTCCACAGTAACGGGGAGAAAATCTGGGGCGATTTCAACCTCAACAGTAACGATGAGAGAATCATAGGCGACTTCAACCTCAACAGTAACGATGAGAGAATCTTAGGCGACTTCAACCTCAACAGTAACGATGAGAGAATCTTGGGCGACTTCAACCTCAATAGTAACGATGAGAGAATCATAAGCGACTTCAACCTCAACAGTAACGATGAGAGAATCTTGGGCGACTTCAACCTCAACAGTAACGATGAGAGAATCATAGCCGACTTCAACCTCAACAGTAACGATGAGAGAATCATAGGCGACTTCAACCTCAACAGTAACGATGAGAGAATCTTGGGCGACTTCAACCTCAACAGTAACGATGAGAGAATCTTGGGCGACTTCAACCTCAACAGTAACGATGAGAGAATCATAGGCGACTTCAACCTCAACAGTAACGATGAGAGAATCATAGGCGACTTCAACCTCAACAGTAACGATGAGAGAATCATAGGCGACTTCAACCTCAACAGTAACGATGAGAGAATCTTGGGCGACTTCAACCTCAACAGTAACGATGAGAGAATCATAGGCGACTTCAACCTCAACAGTAACGATGAGAGAATCTTGGGCGACTTCAACCTCAACAGTAACGATGAGAGAATCTGGGGCGACTTCAACCTCAACAGTAACGATGAGAGAATCTTGGATGTCTTCTACTGGGATAAGAATCAGGGAGATCTTAGGGTCGATCTGACTGAACCGGAGAAGGCCTTTGACTGGATAAGAATCAGGAAAATCTTAGGGTCGATTTAACTGAACCGGGCAAGGTCTTGGAATATCTTCAACTGGATAAGAATCAAGGAGATCTTAGGGTCGATCTGACTGAACCAGAGAAGGCCTTTGACTGGATAAGAATCAGGAAAATCTTAGGGTCGATTTAACTGAACCAGGACAGGTCTTGGAATATCTTCAACTGGATAAGAATCAAGGAGATCTTAGGGTCGATCTGACTGAACCAGAGAAGGCCTTTGACTGGATAAGAATCAGGAAAATCTTAGGGTCGATTTAACTGAACCAGGCTAGGTCTTTGACTGGATAAGAATCAGGAAAATCTTAGGGTCGATTTAACTGAACCGGACAAGGTCTTGGAATCTTCAACTGGATAAGAATCAGGGAGATCTTAGGGTCGATCTGACTGAACCAGAGAAGGCCTTTGACTGGATAAGAATCAGGAAAATCTTAGAATCGATTTAACTGAACCAGGCTAAAGTCTTGGACATAGCTGAGAACTTAACTGGATCATTCCTGAAAGGTAAAGGCCAGTCATATGCAATGCATGATATGGATCAAGCAATGATGTTCTCAACATAAATGAGATTGTAAGGTATGATGTGTTTATGCATGTATCATGATGTATGTGATGTTTTTGAATGTATGTTTTTCGTCTTAGGAAACTAAATCCTTGACGGGTGCGGGAAGTTAAATCCTTGGCTGATGTAGAGCTTCAGTTTCCACTGGGAAGTGATGGTTGCAAGAATACCAGTAGGAGGAGATAACTCCATTGGGGAATAAACTTGACAAATAGATTACTCTGCGGGGAGAAAAATTATCTAGCTACCTTGCTGGGGAACAATACTCTGGGGAGAGAGGTACTTTGCTGGGATGTTGATGATAACTTCGCTGGGGATACCGGTAATGTTGGAAGTGTTAATAGACTTTGCTGGGGATAAGAAGACTTTTCCGAGGACGATCTTTCCGTGGCTTTTGGATGAGGATAACCCAGTTATATCCTGACAGGGAAATAACCTTTGAATAAAGCTGGGGGACGCGTTCGTGCTCTATAGGGGGTAAACTTCCAGAATCTACTGGGGATAAGCTTCCTGCTGGAGGAGATGGATTCAAATTTTCCTGGGGAAATCTGGATTGGACTCTCCTGGGGAAATTTTGAAATGTATTGGGGAAGTGGCTCTGCTGAATATCTGGTATGCTGTCGGGGAACAATCTTTAGGTCAAGACTGCCGGGGATGCTTGTTTAAGAATATATGTATATCGTGCTGGGGAATGTTGAGATCTGCGGGGGTACCCAACTTCCTTAAGGCTGATAATAGCTTTGCTTGGGGAGAGTGCACTGACTTGCTGGCTCACTCTCTGGGGAATTAAGGTATATTGGTTATGTTCTTCGGCTGAACTTACCTTGGTACTTTGATGGACAGAACCATTAGACCGTTTGGACGACTCATTACTGCCCCTGTTTCTGAGGTGGGAGAGGAAGACATGTGAGGTGCTGATAGTTGTTGATGGACAAACCTTCTTCTGGTAGGCAGGTGACAAGATGACAGGACATAGTCGTACGCTTTGATCCCTAACTTTGCTTGGACCGCCCTTTCGGGTTTTCAGTCCACCGGGATACCCATTTTTGCCCAAGCCGCCTTTTCAGGTTTTCGACTTGTCGGGTATGCAGGTTTTTTTTCATTTCATCCCTTATTTTTGCCCGAACCCTTTTGGTTCGCCGGGAAGCCCTTATTTTTGCCTAGGTGTGTCAACCTAGCGGGTCTTTGATTTTGCATAGTATTTTTTCGACTATGTTCATGCTCTCAGGATGTAGGGGGGGTGCCCCTGTTGATAGTGTCGTGTTGCCCTGCTACCAGAAGATGTCTGATTAGGCAAGATTCGTTGCTGGAGTGCCCCAAGTGACTTAGGTGGAGATTTGCCCCAGGCTGTTTGGCCTTTGAGAGGTTCTCCGAATCTTGATTGGACTGCCCCAGATGATGGACACTGGTCATGCCGTGCCCCTTGATTGGAAGTGCTTTTGTTCACTAGGTATTCATCATGCGAATTTCCCTGCTGTTCAAACAAATAGTCATATGCAAACAAAGTTATGTCGAAAATGCAAAGCGTATGTCTGTCTTGAAGTTTTTGAAAAATGCATTTTTCAGTAAAACCAGCAAATTTTGTAAAATGTGATGTCAACTCAATATTTTATAGCAAGCCTTAAGGAGTCAGGATACCTTTGGTAACAGTATGCTTTCAAACTAACCCATGCTTCAGCTAGGACTTTTAAGGGTTGTAGCGTGGCCTGGTTCACGGTTTAAGAAACAAAGGATAAAGGCTCAAATTATTTGTACCCACCCGCTCTTCGTGATGTTCTTCAAACCTAAACTCAGTTGATCGTGCGTTATACCTTGTTTGAGTCTTTGCTCTGAAATTCCAGTGATGGTTCGGATGTTGAACGTTTATTTGAATAGGCAGTCATTTTTGTTTGGTTTAGGGTTTGTAAGACCTCTTTCTTTTTCTTTCATTATCCCTGTTTTTTGCCTGAACTGTTTCTTTTTGGAATTACAGTCAGCGGGATGCCCCAGTTTTGTAAGTCTCCTTCATAGGTTTTGACTTAATGGGTTTTTATTTTGAGAAGTAATGACTGCCTGTCTGTATGATTGTTCGGAACCATCACTGTCTTTTGTTTTGTAAGGACCTCTTTGGTGCCATTCGTTATGCACTTGGATCAACTGAGAAACTACCCTGCCCCAGGTTATGATTAAGGGTTTTAAATTTCGAAAAGAAAAACTCCTACTTCTTTGGCTCAGAGGGGTTGACGAGGGATTATCTTCCTTATAACTCCAGTGTTTAGGAATTGAAACAATGCCTGTACCTCATCAGCGGGGTCTGTTCAAAAGCATATTGTAAAGATCGTGGTATCGTTTTCGTCATCCTCCCTCAAGAGGCTTAGAATTATTAATCGAGCGTTGATCATCAGAAAAAATATGAAAATAATTTGCATATAGTGAATACGAATATATTGCTTCAAAACAGACATATGCGATGCATTAATGAAATAACAACGTTTAACATGAGTAAATGTTTGAACAAAAGAAAGTTACAACTTGAAAATCCTAATGAACAAAAGTCTTTTCATCTCAGGGCTTGTTACTTCAAATGGTGAGCCTTGGAGGGATGGTAGAAAAACTCAGCCTGACCATCTTGTGTGAACTCAAATGCTCCTTCATCAATCAGGTCTTGGATCTTGTTCTTCAGAGCCCAACACTCATTTGTATCATGTCCTGGACTGGCAGAGTGGTAGGCACACCTTTTGTTGGCATGATAGGTAGGAGATGATGTGTTGGCGTTCCGGGGATGAGCCCTTAATGTGATCAGATTCAATCTCAACAGGCGTTGTAAAGCTTGAAACAGCGACATGTTGAGCTGGGTGAATTGCCTCCTGGGCTTGTCTGGCTGAAGCTGGTGAGGTTGATGCTGAATTTGTGACACTGGAGCCATTTGAGGAGCTCTCCCCTTATCTCCTTGTCTCAAAGATGGTTGAATGATGACTGGCTCTTTACCCTTAGACGTTTGCCCCAGTTGGTTACCCTGAAGCAGTTGGTTGATGAGAACTCCGAGCTCTTCTTGTCTTTAAGCTAAACCTTGAATGGCAGTCACCTGCCCCAGCATCTGGGCTTTTATTGCATCCATTTCAGCTTGCAGGTGTTTCAGCCGTTCATCCTCAGCACTGTTCCTGACCAAAGTCCCCATGAGAAGTGCTCTCAACTCCTCCTGCCCCTTGGATAGATTCAAGAGGATTTCCCCGAACCGAGTCTCTTGAGCATGGAAGTCCTGGTTGTATTGTTGGGAAGCCATTGCTAAAATAAACAGCGGAGGAGGTAAGTGACCTGTACAGAGGGTACCTGTAATGCAATGATATGTATGATATGTATGCAATGTTTTCAAGGACCTCGCAGGGTAAACGAGAAGATTGTTAGCATTTGAATTGGTAGCTTGATTGAAGGAACTTCATGTTGTTGAGAGTCCTTCTTCAAGGGTCAAAGGCTCACCATGTCCAGTGGGTCATAGCCCCTGACAACCTTGGCTAGAGGAAAATAAATCCCCTTTGCCCCTTGCTAGGTAATTGGTTCAGCGTGACCTGCATCATAAGCCCTTGAGATCCTTGAAATGGATTAGTTCTTATGCAGGATGTATGCAATGATATGATGTTATGCTATGCATGGAGTAACGTAGGTAAACCCTGTTATGAGTCCCAATTAAGGACTGTAAACAAAACCTGCAAGGAACTCAGTAAACCCTGTTACGAGTCCCAATTAAGGACTATAAACAAAACCTGCAAGAAACTCAAGTGTCAGATAACAAGCATGCAAGTAGTCAAGTTGGAAGGCACACAAGTCACACAAGAGAAACCCTTAGAGTTTAGGCCAGCATGGGGTCTAGGTATTACCCTCTTTCAGTTTATTGGTTAAGACCTGTCCTATCAGAAGTAACCGGGTTCTAGAGGATCCCAATATCATTGACTACCCTCAATCGGTCATAACTTCAGCATCGCAATCTTTTCTTGCGGCCAGAACCATCACGAGAGTTTAGCCTCAATGGGCGTAGCATACTGCTACTGTTCTATTGGCCAAGTTGTGTCCTTTAAGGTTCTAAGGCATGTTGGTGCTTAATGACTCCTCAGAAGACCCATATTCTCCTCGTTGCAACACAAGGGATATCGGTACAGACCAAGGTGCCACACCAACGTAGCCACTACTTCACCCATGTCAGTCTACGCCGGATAGGTCCCTCACAGCTTATGCTGCCTAAACAGGGTATCCCCAGATCTGGGTTAGGATCTATGTAACTCCCAAGACAGTCCCACAATGATAAAGCAAACAAGTCAAAGCAATTGAAAACACAGTTATGAACTATCCTAAGGTACACCTCGCTTTAAAATCATCCCCAGCAGAGTCTCCAGTTCTGTGATCGGTGGATCTGGAACTGACTGTTTAACGCTGGTTTCGCGAAATGTCGCGGTAAGCAAGAGTCGCCACCGTCTTTTATTTTCTCCAAATGGAAAGGGAAGGTAGATTTATAGAAAGGGAAGGTGTTAGCACCCTTTCTATCCATGGTTATCCATGGGCTCTTAGATACTTGCTCACTTGTGTTTTCAAAAATGTTTGTTTGCTTTTCAGAGTGGGTTTGAAAAAAGTTTCCTTGAAAGTTTCAGATCGACTCTTGTATCAGTCCTCAAGAGTGTTTGAAAAGTTGTTTTTGAAAGCTTTTTGCAAAGTGTCGGTGTGAAAAGGAGTTTTTTTGATTTGTTTTGAATTAGAGCAAGTATCTACGAGTCATCTACCTACCCTAAGGAATTAGTCTGTGTAAATGTCCTTGAGGTAATGCCATCCCATCATTGAGAGGTAGGTAGCACCACCGTTGGAGGTGTTCGGGTCAATTCGTTTGTAGGGACAGTGTAGTCACCGAGCAACGGTAAGATACCTTAGGAGCTACTCTTATGCCATTGATCTTTTATTCCGAGGCAACTATTCCGAGGCAACTTGTTTCGAGGCAACTAGATCAATGGAACATAAGGACTCACTAAGACGTCCTATAGTCGACGACCACGTTTCGAGGGGCAAGGCAACAGTGTGGTCACCAGAGCAATAGTAGGACACCTTAGAAGCTGCCCCCATGCCATGTTCATGGACATGAGGACTTACTAAAACATCCTATACTCGACGACCACTTTTCGAGGGGCAAGGCAACAATGAGGCGTACCCTAGGAGTGGTGTGTGATTCGTGTGTCATTTTCAGTTATTTTTGTCTTGATCATGCATTGAGTGTTCTACGCTTTGATTTTATTTTTGGCCATTCATTCTTTCATGCAAATTATTAGCAGTTAAAAGGTGCGGGAAGATAAAAGTCCTACGCTATTACAAAGGCGCGGGTCTACATCGCCAAATTAAACCAAGACCCGATTTGAAATAAATAAAATGCGGAAAGTAAATATCCTAATTAATCTATTACAAAGCTTTGGGGAAATTACATGAAATTTAAAAAAGGAAATAAAAGGCAAACGCGCGAAATGTAATTATAATCGAAGATGCGAGGGCGTTGGACCCTTTGAAGAAATTAAATCGAAATTATAAAATTAATTAAATTAAATAAAAGAAAGAACTTATTTTTTTGGAGTTTTTGTATTTATGGAATTTAAAAGAATTGATTGGAATTAAAAGTTAAATAAAAACCTAGTTCTAAATTGTTTATTAATTTATTAAAAAAAGTTGAAGTTTAACCTAATTTAATTATAAGTTATTTACAAAATAATCAATTGTTAATAATAATGAGAAGAAAAATTTAATTATTAAAAAAAGGAATAAAAGTATTAAAAACCTAATTTCTACATTTTTTAGTTTATTAAAGAAACATTAAAATTAAACCTAAAATTAAAGTTAAATTGGTTAACAAAATTTATTTACAAAATAGCATTAAACAAAATATATTTTTATTTTTATGATTTTCTGATTTTTTGGTATTTTTATATTATTAAAATTAATTTAAGGAATTAAAAGAAAATAATTGAAACAAAAATAAAAGGGAAAAGAATAAAGGAAAGAAATACAAACAAGGGGGTTTGTTGACCCTTTTGGAGGTTTATTTGCAAGCAATCTGGCCCATGAGATGCAAGCCCACGTTGACTTTCCTGACTTGCGTGTGGAGGTATTGACCGGTGTGTACACTGGACTTCATACCATGGCCTTTAGATTCATCTCCTGGAACATGTGGCGCGCCAGGAATATTGGATGCATGATGGACCCTAGGCCAGGAATTGTACCTGAGCGCATTATGAACAAAAATATTGAAGAATATGGGGGACCTGGGAATCGAACCCAGGTCCCAACGTTCACCACTATTGCTTTCAACCACTACACCATTCAGCGCATTTGGAATATACAATGCAAAATAAACAATATAACGTAAAACAAATGATTAGTGGTACACAACAAAAGACGCGCCAGAATTATGAATGGCCCTATCACGTGAGGACACCTAATCTTCTTCTTCGTTTTCCTGTAACAAAACGCATTAGATAGCGGGGGTTTTAAACCCCCACAAATTGAAGCCACGAATAATAGCGAATAGGGCCTGGTTCATCATAAATTGAGCGTGAGGCATGGTTTTGAATCGTCAGGAAGTCCTGATTCTAATGGCATAGGTCTTGTTGTCTGATTTTTCCAGAAGAGGAAAGCCCCAAATTCAAACCTCTAAAAACCTAGAAAACATCAATGGCATCTTTCTATACAAGCACTATTAATCCAATTCAATGGCACCGTTAGCTTTAGTGAGTTCATGTTAGTGCAAAACAATCATTAGAATGCATTAATATGGCATGAAAATGTAAATACGAATATGTAAAATATCAAGAACAGGGCGGCTTCATTCTACCGATTCTTGAGGTTAGAGGCTGTGGTTTTGATTGGGATAGCTTCCTGGCAGTCTTGGCAAGCTTGTGGGATCGTTCTTTTGTCCTAAAACGCACTGAAACTATGAAAGCAGATTTCAATTTTTTGGAAAAATGCAAAGTTTGATTCTTGACTCTGAGCGCAGCTTCTAAGTTCTGAGCATTAGGGTTGTGTTTGCATATGTATTAGGAATGATTTAGGTCAGAAATCCAAGCCCAAAACCTTGCATTGATGATTTTGCATATTTGATTTTTCATGTAATCTTTTCCAATCTTTTTCATGTCCTTTTGATGCCAATCATTGCCAATCACCTTGATTCTTTCCTTATTGAATAGTGCACGAAATCTTGAGTGAATTCTATGCACAAAAAGATTTGAAAAGCATGGATTAGTATTTTTCTTATAATTAATTATAATTAAATGAATTAAATAGATTAAATATTCAATTAATTAATTAAAAATAGGAAAATAACTACCCTTTGGGTCAATGGGTCGTGCATAGATTTTGGGTGATGATTCTTGGAAGAAATTGTGGCCCATTAGCAATTTTGAGGCATTTGAAGCAAAGTTGACTTTTCAAAATTCCCAAAAATTTCCCAACTTCCACAAGGCATATCTTGCTCAATTTTTAAGCTTTGGTCATGTTCTTGGACATTTTGGAAAGTTCTTGAAGTCCTCTAACCAATTCCTTTGGTCCCATGTCATTTTGATTTACCAATCTCAAGTTATGGTCTTTGACTTAAAGTGCCTTTTTGTTGACTTCTGAAAATGACCTATAATGTTGAGATTGATAACTTTTTGTGAGAGCATTTCTTGGACTTGAAGTGTGAAGAGGAGTTGTAGGAAATGTCATTCTCTTCAAAATGAGCTTTGGATGGAATTTTTCTGATAAACCATGTAGAAGTTATGCCTTGGCCAATTTACAGTTGACTTTTTCAACTGTCCAAATATGGAAACTTTTGCATCTTGAGACTTTTTGAGCCATGCCTTGAGAATCATGATCAAGAATTGATCAAATGATGTTTGTGGCTTCAAAATAAGATGTTGACCAAAAATTTGGACTTTTGACTGTCAAATGACCATTTTGCCCCTACAGTTGACTGTGGAGCAATTAGGGTTTTTGACAGTGCAACTTGGTGCTGTGAGTCTTGAAACCTTGCATCTGGATGCTTGACAATGTTTATAGGCATGTGGGACTTGTTTGGACCCTTGGAAACCTCAACTTCTTTGTCAGAACCAAAACCCTAATTTTTGACTGTTAGGAGGCCATTGAACTGTGCAACCTTTGGGAGATTTTGAAGCATGCTCTTAGCAAATCTTGAAGGATATGGGAGGATAAATTTTGGGGTACAACAGCATCTGTAATCCCATTCCCGACATCACAATGTTGATGCTACTTCATGCGAGTGCAAATTTCTGGGCACTCTAGTGTTCAATCATCTTCCACCTTCGGATCACGAAAGGCCCGAACGCCAATCTATATCCTCAGGTTTAAGAAGATTGAACAGGGGAAACTTTTGTACCCCAAAATTTTCCCTCCCATATTTCTCAAGACATGTCAAGAATCATCTCCAAGTTGTTCAATATGGCTCAAGAGTTGTACAGTTAAATCACCTCCTAAGGCAGTCAATTCAAAATTAGGGTTTTGTGTTGCATCAAGGTCCTTACATCCAAATGGTCTCAAATTCTCCCCAATGTCCTAATATGTTCTCAAGTTCATCCATGTCAAGTTTCAAGCCTTGTAGAGAAAGTTTGGTCAGTCAATTGCTCAAGAAGCCCAAAAATCGATTGTGCTAAGGCAAAAGTCAACTATGACCCAAATACAGTCAAACCTCAATATTTTTTGCAAAAATTCTCATTTTGAAGGATAATTCATCATTTGATCAAGGGTTTATCATGATTCATCAAGGATTGCTCAAGACTCATCAAGATTTAAAAGTTGCTAAATTAGGGTTTTGTAGGAAAAGTCAACTCAACTTTGACCAAGCATAACCTTATCATACTTTATGATAAATGACTTATCCAAAGCTCATTTTGAAGAGGATTCAATTTCCTACAATCCATATTCACACCCCAAGATCAAGAAATGCTCTCACAAAAAGTTACAAATTTGGACATTATAGGTCATTTTTGAAAGTCAACAAAAACACCTTTTTTTCCAAAGATTGTAAATTGATCATGGGATATCAAAATGAGATGAGACAAAAAGGGATGGTTAGATGACATCTCAAGGTTTCTAAAAAGTCCCAGAACACTTCCAAAAGTTCAAAATTGAAGAAGTTATGCATTGTTGAAGTTGGGAATTTTTCCAAAATTGCCAAAAGTCAACTATCCTCAAAACTCCAATATTTGACAAAAGGTCCCACTTTTTTTCACTTGATTTGGTCTGGTCACACCACACACGTGTCCTATCTTCAATTTCATGACTAATTATTAATTTTTCTATTTTATTTTATTTTTATTGATTTAATTCATTTTAATCAATTTAAATCAAAATAAAATCCAAATCTTAATAGCTTGATATCTTTGTGATCATTACAGCTTTCAAATATCATTATTCACCTAATCAAATTCGTATCAAGCCTTATTGTGATCAAAATCTTGGATTTGGCATAATTTTGGAAGCTTTGTTAATGGAGATCATATCATATCTTAAATCTTCAATGCACAAGGATTGGAGGCCCAAGATTTAACCTAATGCATTCCTTATTACTCACACAAGCTTGACACATCAAGAACACGACCTAAGAGCTGCAGAAACAGCCAAACAAAAACTGAAAAAAGCTTGAAAAAGTGTGAGATCAAAATCTTGGTTAGAGCTCGATTTAATCCAAAAACTCAACACTATCTCCTTGCCTGAGGTCCACTGAAGCGATTGCCATCAAAAGCAAGTCCTGAAACCACCTGAAAAGCGCTGTAAGTGTCCACGAACATAGCTCTGAACTTGAAATCGTGAATCCATTTTCTTGCATCCTTTTGCCAATTTTTTTGTATAATCATGCTTGCCATTCAAATTCTAAGCATTCTACAATATTTGATTTCGTTTTCATGGCCTCTAACGTGATACCCGAACCTAGGGTTTCCATTCTTTGTTTTTAGGCATTTTTTATACAGGCAAAATCAAGGCAAACGAGGACCATGGTTGTGTTCAGGGAGAAGAGACGAACACGATGGTAGTCTTAGTTGGTATTTACATGGCCTAGGATGAATTTTGGAAACAAGCCACGAATCTTCCCGCGGATAAAAATCCGCAGGTAAGAAAACCAGGGATTTGTGAAGAAGACGACTACGCGTCCTCTTCCTATTGGTCCGTTCAAACTGCGCGCCACATTTTTTTACTTTCCAGGAATAATGCTTTGTTTTACATATAATAATTGTTACTTATACTAATAACAAACTAGCACAATGGATGAGTTGGTAAGCGCGCTGTTACAAAGTCCCTTGGGACCTGGGTTCGAATTCCAGGTCCCCCAATATTTGTTGCATTTTTTCTTCAGGTGATTACATGTGATTTCAGCAAGCATAGCATACCATGTGCCTCTAAATCCCAAGCGCCAAATGGCTTGCAAACCAAATTCAATGGCCAAGATTGGATGACCACCATGCGCTCCAGTCAACTTGGCGTAGGGAATTGCAAAAGTCAGCCGAGGCCAACGCCTGTTGGGCCTTGGACTTGCTGATTCCACCTCCTTTCTGGGTCCAACACCCCCTTGGTTTTATTTCTTTTACTTTCTATTATATTTATTTATTTGTCTTATTATTTTAATTAATTTCTTATTATCACTAATTAAAAATTTTCCTCATAAAAATCAGAAAACACAAAAAATATCATTTTTACTAATTTCATTATTTTTATTTAAAATAATTTAATTGACTTAGCTTTTTTTTTTAAGTAATTAGGAATAATTTTAACATTTTTGCAATAAATTAAAATTAATTAGAATATTAGGTTTTTAACAATTTTAACCATTTTATTTTTATTTCCTTAAATATAAAAAATCCAAAAATATTTTCATTAATTAATTAATGTAATTATTAACTTAGATTTAATTTTCATAAATTCAAAAATAAACAAAAATCCTTTCTTTAATAAAAAAATGGTCAAAACCCTAAAAAATGCGTCGATTTAATTTTCTCGCACGCGATCTATATTTCCAATATTGTAATTGCTTCCGGTATGTAACAACTTTTAATTAGGACTTTATTTATTTATCTCTTTATTTTTACTTTCCGCAATTTAAATTAAAGGGTTTGTTTTTGGCGATGTAAATACCCGACGCCTTGTAATAGCTTAGATTCAATTTCCGCAAATTTAAATTCTGCAACTATTAATTGTTAGATGTTTAAATAATAGGGAATGCATGACAAGATCAAATATATGAACTTAAAACCAACATAGATAACCCATTGACATGTACAAAGATAAATAACTGAAAAAACAATACACTCGCACATGCCACTCTTAGGGTACACCTCACTTGGTTGCCTCGAACGTGGTCATTGAGTATAGGAAGTTTTAGAGGTCGCCCTCTCGTCCAAAGATCATTAAGTTGCCTCGAAACGGTTGCCTCGGAAAAAATGATCTAAGACATTAGGGTTACCACTAAGGCGTCCTAACATTGCTTTAGTGACCACACGTCCCTTAATCAAATTGACCCTAAAACTCCAACGACGATGCTACCTAGTCCTCAATAGTGGGATAGCATTGTCTAAAGGACATTAGCACAGTTTAATTCCTTTTTCGAATAGGTAGATGGTTCTTAAGTACTTGCTCCTTTTAAAACAAAACAAAACTTTTCGCACTTATACTCCTTTCAAACAAAAACTTCTTTCAAACCCACAAACACAAAGAAAAGCAAATTTTGAAAACACTTTGAGCAAGTACCTAAGAGCCCGTGGATAACCACGGATAGAAAGGGTGCTAACACCTCCCCTTTCTATAATCTATCTCCCGAACCCGAGAAATATCTCAAAAAGGAATTTTTATGTGCTTTTGTCCTTTCCTTGTTGGATAAAATAAAAGACGGTGGCGACTCTTGCTTACCGTGACATTTTGCGAAAACAAACGCAAACGCGAACCAGCATTCCAAAACAATCAGTTTTCATTCCCACCGATCACAGGTACCATTATCAATGCCCAATTTTTCCTGTATAAGAAACCTCTAAAAACAAAAAACAAACCCAGCCATGGAAGTTTTGCGTACAGTCAATAAAAATGCAATTGAAAATAGTGATTAGCTTGCAAAATTAATAAGGAACAAGAATATGTAATCAAAACGTGAAAATGATGTATAAATCAATAAAAACAAAAATGAATTTCCAAGCTAACCGTGTGACTTCTATAATGCGTTTCAGGGCGTGGAGAGGCTTGCTAATGATTGAAACACGATCCTGAGACGTCCAGCAATTGATTGATATTGTTAGGATGGCTTGAGATGGCCTGCAACTTGGATTTTGGTATGCACTTTTTCTTTGAAATTTTGCAATTGGTTCTGCCTCTTTCACGATTTCTCCACCTCTACTTTTGGTCTTCCTTTTTTCACTATCTATAATAGAGTGCATTAGGGTTAAAGTTTGCATCAAATCTTTGCCATTTATGAAGATTGATCAATGATTTCCTTGCACCAAATCTTTCCAAAACAAGCATTTTCAATCTTTTTCTGTCCATATGAAGCCTTGCACGATTTGATCCTGTCTCCAACTGTATAATGAATCTAATCATGCACAAAATCTCAAGGTTTTATTGATTTTTGATATTTTCATTATTTTATATTGATTTTATTTGATTTAAATGAAATAAAATCAAAATAAATAACAAAAATAAAATAATAACAAGTGGAAGGGCTCATGGGTCGTGGGTCACATTACAAACTCAGTGCAAGCATAAAAAGTTAGGCCCATTTAGCAAAAAATGCAATTTTGGACACATTTGACTTTTGGCAATTTTGCAAAAAGGGTCAACTTGGCCAATGCATAACTCTCTCAATGTTGACCCTAGAGATGTGTTCTTGGACTTTTTAGAAAGCTTAGGATGTCCTCTAAGCAACCCTTTTGGTCTCATCTCAATTGAGTCTTCCATGTTCATGTATGAAGCTTTAAACTAAAAGGTGTTTTTGTTGACTTTTCAAAATGACCTATAATGTCCAAATTCATATCTTCTTGTGAATGCATATTTTGTACTTGGGATATGAAGATTAATTGTAGGAAATTACATCCTCTTTAAATGAGCTTTGGATGGGTCATTTTTGATAAAGTATGAGAAAGTTATGCCTGGTCAAAGTTGAGTTGACTTTTCCTGCAAAACCCTAATTTAGCAACTTTTAGGTTTTGATGAATTGTGAGAAATCCTTGAGGAATCATGATCAACCCTGATCAAATGATGAATAATACTTCAAAATGAGGATGTTGACCAAAAATATTGAAGTTTCACTGTAAGTGGGCCACAGTTGACTTTTGACCTAGCACAGTCGATTTATAGGTATTTGAGCAAATTGACTGAGCAAACTTCCTCTGCAAGGCATGAAACTTGATATGGATGATCTTGAGAACATATCAGTACAACGGTGAGAATTTGGGATCCTTTGGACTCAAGCATCTTGATGTAAAATGAAACCCTAATTTGAGGTAGATTGTCTTAGGAGAGAGTTTGTCTGGTCAACTCTTGGACCTCCTTGAGCAATTTGAGGACCTCACTTGACATGTATTGAGAAATATGAGAGGGAAAATTTTGGGATACAATAGCTTCCCCTGTTCAATCTTCTTAAACCTGAGGATGTAGATTGGCTTGTCTGCCTTTCGTGATCTGAAGGTTGAAGATGATTGAACACTAGAGTGCCCAGAAATTTGCACTCGCATGAAGTGATACTTGATTTATGATATCGGGAATGGGCTTATAGATGCCATTTGGAAGTTTCTAGTGAATTGTCAGAGATGGGCTTAAAGATGCCATCCGAGGAAGCGTCGATCGCATAAGAGATTCCTTTGCGAGAGCCCGTATTCCTGTTGTCTGAGGAGGACTCTGCTGGGGAATGCTAGTCTCTGTCTTGAGAGAAATAGAGTTTTAGGAACTTCAGTTGTCCGTTACTCTACTGGGGAATAATTCTGGTTTGGGAAGCGGAAGTGAACTGTATGCTTGGTCGGGGCATATGTTGCACCGCGACTTTCTGGGGAAATGTGAAATCAATTGTGTTTGATCGGGTCCCGGTCTTATAGTGTTGTGGACTGCTGTCTGGGGATAAGAGAGGAAGAACCCAGATAGTAAGGTTACAAGAAGGAACCTGGATAGTAGGGTTGCTTCGATATGAGAGCCTAGGTAGCAGGGCTGCAAGAAGGAACCTGGATAGTAGGGTTACTTTGATATGAGAGCCTGGGTAGTAGGGCTGTAAGAAGGAACCTGGATAGTAGGGTTACTTCGATATGAGATCCTGGGTAGTAGGGCTGTGAGAAGGAACCTGGATAGTATGGTTACTTCGATATGAGAGTCTGGGTAGTAGGGCTGTGAGAAGGAACTTGGATAGTAGGGTTACTTCGATATGAGAGCCTGGGTAGTAGGGCTGTGAGAAGGAACCTGGATAGTAGGGTTACTTCGATATGAGAGCCTGGGTAGTAGGGTTGTGAGAAGGAACCCGGATAGTAGGGTTACTTCGATATGAGAGCCTGGGTAGTAGAGCTGTGAGAAGGAACCTGGATAGTAGGGTTACTTCGATATGAGAGCCTGGGTAGTAGGGCTGCTTTTGTCGCGCCGATGATTACTCTGTTTAGCTTCGAGTGTTGATCATGGGCTTATTGGAAATTGTTGAGAATAATGTCTTTCCTGAAATAAATACATGGTTAGTCATATGTGATGCATGAGATGCATTGTGTGTTGACGTTCTCAAAATAAATGAGACCATGTTATATGTGGTGTATGCATATGTCATGATGTATGAACATGAAATGCTGACGTGATAATCAGAATCGGGGAAAATAAATCCCTAATTGCCATGAAAACCATAGTTCCTCCACCTCTGTTGGGGATGGTGAACAAAGATGACCGTGCTGGGGATTTGCCCCTTGGTTGGTAAATATTCTGCCAGACGAGACTCAGTCTGAGGATGACTCTGCGATGAATAACTCTGTTGGAGAGGAGATACTCTGTTGATAGATCTGCCGAATTGGAGAAATAACTCAGCTGGGAATGAATTTCTATTTGCTGGTGATAAACACATTTTGTTTGGGGAAAGTTTTGCCGACTCATTCGTGATTGTGAACCTTGGCTGGGGAGAGTTGTGTCCTGTTCGGGAAAGCTAACACCACTTGTCTTTGGATACTTCTTACTCTGTGGGGAGTGTATGTACCCTTTCCCATGTTCTCCAGCTGGCTCTATCCCTGTACCTGATGGGAAGAGTAACTGTAAGGTTTGGACACTTCTTGTTTTCCCCTGTTCCTGGAATTACGAGTAATTGTCTTTTGTTTCTTCTGTAGATATTTATGAGCGACAATTATTTTCAAATGCATATATCAAAAATGAATCATTGGACGTTCTTGCAAAACAAAACGGAAAAAGAAAAAAAAAACAAGTTTGAAATTTCTTGTGAAAATGAATTGTATTGATCTTGAAGTTGGCCCATAATAGGCGTTTTGTACAAAGAGGCCGACGTCCTAGTAAGAGGATGCCGCTGAAAGATAGGAATTATACAATTTGTGTAAAAGAAAGAAAAACAGCTATGTGAAACAATCCCATTGGGTTCCAACTCAGCTATTGCCTTTATATCTCCAAGCGTCTCATCACTTTGCTACTTGGTCGAAGGTGGATCAGATTGATTGGCGCCTTCTGAGCTTGATAGTTGATACCGAAGTCTAGTCGCAAGATGATCCAATGAGACATAGTGTTACGCTTCAATCCCTAATTTTTCCTGGACCTCCCTTTTGGGTTTTCAATCCACCGGGATACCCTTTTTTGCCCGAGTCGCCCTTTCAGGTTTTCGACTTGCCGGGTGTACAGTTTTTTTTCCATTTTCATCCCTTACTTTTTCCCGAACCCTTTTGGTTCGCCGGGAAGCCCTTATTTTTGCCTAGGCCAGTCGACCTAGTGGGTCTTTGATTATGCGTAGTATATTTTCACTATGTCTGCATTGACGGGGTGAGGAAGGTCGTCACCATCCATGGTGGTTAAAATTATAGCTCCTCCCGAGAAAATGTTCTTAACCACAAATGACCCTTCGTATGTGGGGGTCCATTTTCCCCTGGGATCACCTTGTGGCAGTATGATGCGTTTGTTCACCAGATCTCCGACTTGATATTCTTGGCGTCTGACTTTCTTGTTAAATGCCTTAATCATTCGCTTTTGATACGTCTGACCATGAAAAATAGCAGTAAGCCTCTTTTCATCAATTAGATTCAGCTGATCAAGTCGGGTTTGGATCTAGTCGTCTTCGCTCAAACCTGCATCCTTCATAATCCTGAGAGAGGGTATCTGGACTTCGATGGGTAGGACCGCCTCCATGCCATATACCAGAGAGTAGGGTGTTGCTCCTATTGACGTCCGTGCTGAGGTACGGTACCCATGAAGAGCGAATGGTAACATCTCATGCCAGTCTTTGTAGGTCACTGTCATCTTCTGCACAATCTTCTTGATGTTCTTATTAGCTGCTTCAACAGCTCCAATCATCTTCGTCCGGTAAGCAGAAGAGTTATGATGCTAAATCTTGAACTGTTTGCAGAGCTTGGTGATCATTGTATTATTGAGATTCATACCATTGTCCGTAATGATCCTCTCTGGTACACCGTATCGACAGATTAGGTTGTGTCAGATAAACAGCGCCACGAAGTTCTTGTTTACTGTAGCAAAGGAAGCTGCCTTAACCCACTTCGTGAAATAATCAATTGCTACCAGAATGAAATGATGCCCGTTGGATGCAATAGGTGTGATCTCGCCGATCATGTTGATGCCCCACATTGCAAAAGGCCAAGGCGCTGTCAAAACATTCAGAGGAATTGGAGGTACATGCACCTTATCAGCATAGACTTGGCACTTATGACAGGTTCGAGAATGTTGATAACAATCAGCTTCCATAGTGGACCAATAATATCCTGCCCATAGGATTTTCTTTGCCATGGTATGTCCACTAGAATGAGTTCCGAAGGTACCTTCATGTAACTCTGCCATGATCCTTTCTTCCTCGCTCTTGTCCACACACCGCAATAAGGTTGAATCATGGTTACGCTTATAAAGGATCCCATTGCTGATGAAGAACTTCGCAGCGAATCTTCTCAGAAATTTCTTGTCACTAACAGATTCCCCCTCGGGGTATTCTTGAGCCTCAAGATACCTCTTTACCTCGTGAAACTAGGGTTTATCTGACACTTCTTCGATCTCAATGTCAGAGCAATGTGCGGGTTCGTCCAACCTCTCAATGGTAATCTAGGGAGCTTCATTGTCCCACCTGACTTTGAACATAAAAGACAAGGTAGCTAGCGCGTCCGCTAACTGGTTCTCCTCTCTCGGGAAGTGTTCAAAGGTTATCTCCACAAAATGTGGGAGCAATGTCAGCACATATTCTTCGTAAGGAATAAGATTTGGGTGCTTCGTATCCCACTCGCCTTTGATCTGACTGATCACTAGGGCAGAATCTCTGAATACACTCAAGAACTTAATCCTCAGGTCAATGGTAGCTCGAAGACCCAGGATACACGCTTCATACTCCGCCATATTGTTGGTGTAGTTAAAACATAATCGGGCGGTGAACGGAGTATGACAGCCCTCAGGAGATATAATTACGGCGACAATGTCGTTACCCAAAGCGTTTGATGCTCCATCAAAATACATAGACCATCGGGATCCTTCCTCAGGCAATTCATCCGGACCAGGTTCTTCACAGTCGGTTATGAACATGATATTCTCACCCGGGAACTCGAAATTCATGGACTGGTAGTCATCCACGGCCTGATGCGCCAAATGATCTGCCAATACACTCCCCTTGATTGCTTTTTGGGTTGTGTATTGGATGTCGTACTCAGTTAAGATCATCTTCCATCTTGCTATCCTTTCGGAGAGAGCGGGCTTCTCGAAAATATACTTGATTGGATCCATCTTTGATATCAATAGGGTAGTGTTAGTCAGCATATATTGTCTCAGCCGACGAGCAGCCCATGCCAAAGCGTAACAAGTTTTCTCGAGCAATGAGTATCGGGTCTCACAGTCGGTAAAATTTTTGCTAAGGTAGTAAATAGCATGCTCTTTTCGGCCAGACTCGTCATGCTGCCCCGGAACGCACCCCACTGAACCGTCTAGCACTGTCAAGTATAAGATCAAAGGTCTTCCTTCCACTAGAGGCATCAGAATTGGTGGCTCTTGAAGGTATTCCTTGATTATTTAAAAAGCGGTCTGGTATTCCTCATTCCACTTTACCACTTGATCTTTCTTCAGCAGCTTGAAGATTGGCTCACAAGTAGCAGTCAGATGTGAAATGAATCTGGAAATGTAATTTAGACGTCCCAAGAGACCTATAAATTCCTTCTCTGTGCGGGGAGCCAGAATCTCTTGTACGGCTTTTACCTTGGCAGGGTCCACCTGAATACCCTTATCACTGACGACGAAACCCAGCAGCTTACCAGACCTTACCCCGAAGGTGAACTTGTTCGGGTTCAACCTCAGCTTGTACGTTTTCAACCTGTCAAACAGTTTCTGGAGATGATCAAGGTGTTCTTCCTTAGTCTGGGACCTGGCTATCATATCATCAACATAAACCTCGATCTCATGGTGAATCATGTCGTGGAACAAAGCGACCATAGCGCGCTGACAAGTTGCCCCAGTATTCTTCAACCCAAAAGGAATTACCTTGTAGCAAAAGGTGCCCCACTGTGTAACGAAGGTTGTCTTCTCCATATCCTCAGGAGCCATCTTGATCTAGTTGTAGCCAGAAAAACCATCCATGAAGGAGAAGATCTTATGTTGCGCGGTGTTGTCGACCAGAACATCGATGTGAGGAAGTAGGAAATCATCCTTGGGGCTTGCCCTGTTCAGATCTCTATAGTCCACACACATCCGTACCTTACCATCCTTCTTAGGCACCGGAACAACGTTGGCAAACCACTGCGGATAAGAAGTGACAGCTAAAAATCCCACGTCGAACTATTTCATGACCTCAGCTTTGATTTTCTCAGACATCTCGGGGCGTATACGGCGAACCTTCTGCTTTACTGGAGGACAGTCTTCTTTGGTTGGTAGGCAGTGTACCACAATATCAGTGTCAAAACCAGGCATATCTTCATAGGACCAGGCGAAGATCTCAACATAGTCGTGTAGTATCTGTATTAACCGTTGCTTGACACTAGGCTCCAGATTCGCACCTATCTTAACCTCTTTCATGTCTTCCTCTGTACCCATATTCACTGACTCCACTGGCTCTTCATGAGGCTGTATGGCCATTTTTTTCCTGCAGTAACACTCTAGAAAGTTCTCCAGGCACCTCACAATCATCCTCACCTTCGTCCTCGACTTGGTTGATCAGATTTTCAAAGTCATAACTGGCAGTAGCAGGGTTGTTATCAACGGGATCCAGAGTGGATATGGATATGCATTATGACACGTGAGTGTATGTAAGAGAAAAACTGTTTTTGATAAAGCGAGAGACAGAAAAAGAAAGACAAGGAGCGCAAAATTTGTAATGCAGGAAACGTTCAATGTTTTATTAATGATATATGAAATGACAAATAATAAGCCCTCACAAGCAAAGCCAAGGTACCTCGGGCAAGGCATCGGGCCATAAAGTTTTAAATTGTTTATTACAAATCTTAAAACAAAAGTCAATTACTGCGGAATAAGAGAAACAGGTATGAAGTCCTTCGTCGTCCAGTTGTTTAGTCCACCATTGGTTGTAAGATAGATCCAGCTGTCGATGTCTGAATCCTTTTCACTGTCTTCAATTGCATTAACTCCCTGATTGCTGATGTGCAAATGAGGTCTTCCAATCCGTGCACGCCTAACAGCCCTTTGAGCCCCTGTAGTAAAGCCCAAACCAAATTTGTCAGTTTTGTGCGTGAAATCAGGGAGCTGACCCCAATTGGTACACCCAGCTTCTTCAATTACAGCCCCGGCGTCCTTGAGAGAAGCCATCTTTAGTGGAGGTTTGTTGGTAGCAACTTCAGTTGATGCCGAGAACTGAGGGACCTCTTAAAAAATTTGACAAGGCGTTTCTATAACTTCCCCGTCCATCTCCACGTAGCGGAAAGAATTGAGATGACTCACCATATACTCCTCTTCACCTTGTACCATGACAATCTTTCCTTTCACTGGGTATTTCAGCATTTGATGGAGCGTGGAAGTCACTTCCCCAGCCTTATGAATCCAAGGGCGACCCAACAAACAAGAATATGATGGTCTGATATTCATCACATAGAAGATGGATGCAAAATTCTGAGAGCCAACTTTAACAGGGATGTCCACCTCCCCGTGCACCATTCTCTTTCACCCGTCGAAAGCCCTGACCACAATATTGCTCGGCTTCAAAATCAAACCTTCACAGTCCAGACGGTCTAATGCTTTCTTCGGCAGAACATTCAATGAGGACCCAGTATCCACCAGTACATGGGCCATAGTGGTGCCCCTGCACTCGATCGAGACGTGTAGAGCATCATTATGATTTCTCCCCTTAGCGGTCAGATCTGCATCTGAGAAACCTAACCCATTTTCGGAAGTAAGGATAGCTACGCAATCTTTGAATTGATCGGCTGAAGTTTCCTGCGGAACATGCGTAGTTTTTTAGGAATACAATTAAAGCCTTTGCATGGGATTCAGAACACAACAACAAGGACAAAATGGAGATTTTTTACGGGGTCTGCCCCAGCTGCTCGACTACATTGTAGTCGCTCTTTTTGATGATTTTCAAATTTTCCTCTATCTCTTGTTTAGAGGTTTCTACAATGATCTTCTTAGGCGCTTCCATTCAGGCAGGCTCACCTGTGCTTTCTTTGCCCCGAGTCCCAGATGTCTCGACGATAGGGGTGATAAATGGAATAGGAACTGGGATAGTAGTTGATGGAATGACAGCAGGTTTATGGACAGTCGGAGGGGAGATCTCGGGAGAAAAGAGTCTTCCACTTCTGGTGACCTTGCTTGTCCCAACAATATTACTGATATCCATATCGGCTTCTTCAGCCCTCATATCTTGTTTAACACCATGGTAATATACATCGGCACCGTAATGCCATGGGATAGCCTTATCTGAGGTATATGGCATGGGACCCGGAGCGGTGATTATTAACGGAGCAATTCTTGGAATGGGTGTAACCCTAACAGGTTTTCTCGAGGAATCCTTGGAAGGGTTGGCGGAAATGGTGATAATGGCAACATCTTCAAACGGAATCATAGTCTTCTCAAACAAAATTTCCTTATTATCCATCAGGCGCTAAACACCTGACTTCAATAAACAGCAATCGGAAGGCGGAATTGAACACATGTGACAACCTTCACCATAACCCAGAAATAAATCGACCAACAACAAATTCTTCTTAACCGTCATCAAAGGAGTAGAGATTTCTTCCACAGAGGTTACAAACAAATCAGTGTCCACAACATTGACTCCGTGACCATGCTTGGGCATAGGAGCAATTATAACGTTTGGCTTTCCCGGAGCATCAAACTCAATCTCGTTAGCTTCCAACAAATCTTGCACTTTATTCTTCAGATCCCAGCAGTCGTTTGTGTCGTGGCCAGGACTCTCTGAATGGTAGGCGCACCGCGTATTGGGATTGTATCTGGGAGAAGCAGTGTTGGGATTTTTGGGAGCCTCTTTCAAGGTTGCCAAGTTGGATTTTAATAGATGAGGCAGAACTTCAGCCAAAGTCATGTTAATGCGGGTAAACTGCCATTATGGTCTTTCTACCCTTTGCTGGTTGTTGCATTGTGGAGCAACGGTTGGTCTTGATATTACTACAGCATTTACCGCTT
This sequence comes from Vicia faba, assembly GCA_948472305.1. Classification (NCBI taxonomy): domain Eukaryota; kingdom Viridiplantae; phylum Streptophyta; class Magnoliopsida; order Fabales; family Fabaceae; genus Vicia; species Vicia faba. The sequence goes on from OX451739.1 coordinate 1,324,837,290, forward strand.
GACGGTGTTCAGGTCTTCTTTGTCCCCTCGGGCCATAGACTGCACTAGCTTCTTTCTTACCGATGAAGGGCTTCTTTACTGCACTTGATGAAGTATTTTACCACTTCGAATGTCAGCTTCTACTCTCTCTCTAGTCAAAATCAACTCAGTAAACCCATACGACGAATTGCCGATCAAATGAATGAAAAATGGACCAGATAGCATCCCTAGAAACATGTCAACCAACTCCCTATCAGACAAAGGGGGTTGGACTCTTCCAGCCAAGTCTCTCCACTTTTGAGCATAGTCCTTAAAACCTTCACTTGCACCCATAGACATACCCTGAAGCTGAGTACGAGTGGGAGCAAGGTCGGCGTTATACTGATACTGCCTGTAAAAAGTAGCAGCAAGGTCTTCCCATTTTCGGACATTGGCTCCTTCCAACTGATAAAACCATTCAAGCTGAGTCCCTGACAGACTATCTTGAAAGAAGTGTACCCACAAATTTCTATCAGCAGTGTGGGGTTGGATTTTCCTGACATACGAGCGGAGATGGAGTTTTGGACAGGATACTCCATCGTACTTGGCAAAAACTGGAGCTTTGAACTTATGAGGGATCACCACTCCGAAACCAGTCCCAGTTCTCTGAAGTCCAAACCAGGGATCTTTTAAATCTCCATAGCACTCAGACGGTCTTCTATCTGCTTGTACCTATTCTCAGCAGGAGGATATTGTTCATCATCGTAATCTGTATCGTTATCAGAAACTGCTGGACTAGGGTCCTTTGTCCTTTCTTGGTTCTCTCCGTCTTTGGATGAGGAGGTCAGATCAGCTAATTGTCTTATCCTTTCTCCGAATCTTCTACCCATGTTCAGAATACCAATCTTCTTCTTCTTCTTCTCTTTCAGAATCAGGGTCTTCAGGTCCTCTTGCCCTTTAGCCAAGCTTAAGAACATCTGTTGGAATTGGGCGTTATGTGCCTGGAGATCTTTGATGGCTTGATCAGAAGACATTTCTGCTGAAATAAACAGCGAAGAAGATGAGAAACTTGTAATGGTACCTGTAATGGTGTTCATGATAATGGGATGTATGTAATGATTTCAAAGACTTTGGGAGATTTAAATTTGCAAACCAAAAATAAACAAACTTTATTAGATTAACTTTGAAAGGTTCAACAATGCCTTTAAGGCGTTACAAATAAGTAAATAAAACAAACTCTAAAAACTAGAAAAAGAAAAAATCAAAAGTCCCATGGATGCTTCCTCTTTGTGCCGATGTAGTCATTGATCACTCTTTCTTCTTTGAGCTACCTGGTGAGCTTCAAAATCTTCCTTTCTTGCTCGTGGTACTTCTTCTGGTAAGTATCCCTCTCATCCTTCAGCTGAATCCAAGACCTCTACAACTCCCCAGGATCAGTGGGTATGTAAGGGTAAAGAACCATGTAAGGAATGCCCTCTTCATTAGTGGTCTCTACAATCACTGGCAATATGGCTTCATAGAGCATCCTAAGCTTCTGGGCACGAGCTCGGACCCATTGGAGATAAGGCTGCATAGGAAGGGAAGTCCTTGGTCCAAACTCTTGGGGGTCAGATCTGTTCACCATGCCCCAAGCTCGTATAAACCTCCGACGGTGCTCCTCAATGTCCTCCTTGTAGTCAAATGTAATATCCTCAAGAAGTAGCTCATGGGGACCATCTCTTCGAGCACGACCAAATTGTTGCAAAGCTAGACAAGGATTGTAAGTTATACCCCCTTTGATTCCAAGCAATGGGACATTAGGATATCCCCCATAACGGTCAATAACAGCAGTGTCTTCTGTAGCCTGGGAACACCAAAGAATGTATGTATGGGCCAGTGACATTATTCTGTAGGACCATCCCAAACCTTCTTCGTTTTTCAACACAGACTTAGGGAGGTGCAAAATAAACCTTCTTGACAGTAGCAGCATGCAACACATAAGAGTCTCTCTTCTTCGCACAGTACGAGTGTGGAGGGCATGCAAGATATCACCCAGTAGAGTAGGCACATGATTGCGAGAAAGGAAAATCTTGATAGCATTCACATCTACGAAGGAATCCGAATTCGGGAAGAGAACCAAACCATAGATAAGGAGAGCCAAGATATCTTCGAAAGCCTGAAAATCCAAACTATCCCAGAATAGCTGAGCCTGGTCTATCATAAATTTGGCTAGGAAACCTTCGACCCCGCTTCGTGTTTCCCAATTGGATACTAAGTCAACCCGTTTCAAATGCAGAGCTGAAGTAATGTCTTCTGGTCTAGGAACTTCTTCCATACCTGTGAAAGGTGCCTGTTCAAGAATGGATATGCCCAATAAGTGAGAGAACTATTCCAAGGTGGGAACCAGCTGGTAGTCTGGAAAGGTGAAGCAATGATGCACATGATCGAAGAACTGGAAAAGTACACTCATCATCTGTTCGTAAAGGAGGTGACCAGGCTAAGAAGCTGACTATGTCTCTTAATGAACATAGAAGTCTCAGAAACTCTTGAGGCTAACTCTTTAAGTTGAGCAGGTATTTGCACAAAGTTAACTTGGATGGTATTTCTGCGCACGGGAGCCATAATCTGCAAAACAGAACAAAGATAAATTCCCTTAGTCTTTGAAATGGTTAGTATAATGAATTCCATGTTATGATGCATGATGTCATGATAAAAAAACAAACAGGTATAGCAGATAACAGGCATGGCAAAGGCAAACAAGTCACACAAAAACCCTTAAGTTTAAGGCTTGCATGAGGTCAAAGGTAGTACCCTCTTGAAGTTCAGTTGGTTTCAACATATCCTAGCAAAAGTAACCGGGTTCTAGAGGATCTCAATATCACTGACCATCCTCCATCGGTCATGGTTTCAGCTCACACAATCTTTTCTTGCAGCCGAAACTATCTCGAGAGTATGGTCTCAATGAGTGTAGCATCAAGTATCAACCAGTTCTCAGCTTTACACCGATGCCGGCTATCTCACTACTTTCGAATGGCCAAGTTGGTCGATTAAAGGTTCTAAAGTTAGTTGATGCTTAACGACACCATGCAGCGGCCCCGTATTCTCCTCGTTTCTCCATAAGGGATACCGGTACCAACCAATGTGCCACATCAACGTAGCTACTGCTTCAACTATATCGGTCTACGCCGTATAGTTCCCTCACAGTCTATTGTTACTTACCTAAAAGGTGTCCCCATATCCGGTTTAGGATCTATAGTAACTCCCAAACAAAACCCTTAAAAGTAAAGCAAACAAAACAATCAAGAGAAGCAATTATAATGAACTAGATCCTAAGGTATACCCCACTTATAAATCCCCAGCAGAGTCGCCAGTTCTGTGATACGGTAGCAGAACCGACTGTTTTGAAAATGCTGGTTTGTGTTTTGCGTTTTTTGTTAGCAAAATGTCGTGGTAAGCAAGAGTCACCATCGACTTTTATTTCATGCAACCGGAAAGGAAAAAAGTACAGAAAAAATCCTTTTTGAGATATTCTGAGTACGGGGGGTAGATTATAGAAAGGGAAGGTATTATCACCCTTTCTATCCATGGTTTTCCATGGGCTCTTAGGTACTTGCTCATCTTTTAAAATTACTTGTGTATATGCTTTATTGAAACAGTTTGACTTCGTGATAACCCTTGTATCAGTCCTCAAAGGTGTGACGAAGTTGTTTTGAAATTTGTTTTGAAAAGTGTAAGTGTGAAAAGTTTGATTTGAACAAGTACCTACTAGCATCTACCTACTCGAAAAAGGATCGTTTCTATTCTCGTTTCCTTTAGACAACGCTATCCTACTATTGAGAAATAGGTAGCACCGTTGTTGGAGTTGTAAGGGTCAATTCGAAAGGTACGTACGATCACTAAAGCAATGTTAGGATGTCTTAGTAATAACCCTAAAGTCTTAAGATCATATTCGAGGCAACATTTCCGAGGCAACATTTCCGAGGAAACATTTTCGAACGAGACATTTGATCTTTGTTAGACGGGAGGGCAACCACTAAGACACCCTATACTTAATGATCGTTTACCGAAGGCAACCGAAGTGAGAGTATACCCTAAGAGTGATATGTGCGAGTGATTAATTTCAATTATTTATCTTTGCACATTAGGGTTTTCTAACTGTATTAAATTATCATGCAATCTTATCATACAATCCTATTAACATACATCTAAACAGTTAATATTTGCGGGAATTAAAATGCGAGAAAATAAAACTACGCTATTACAAGGCTTCGGGATAGGGATTAATTACATAGCCAAAAAACCCGCAAAAGACGATAAATAAAAGAAAGTCCTAGTTTAAACTATTACATACCGTGGACAGTTACATCAATATTGCAAAAATAATAAACACGCGGGATGAATCTTATACGAGACAAATAGGGTTTTAACCCTTGACTATACCTAATGGTAATTTAAAGGGAAAATAATTTTTGCCGTTTTTGTTATTTGAGAAAATAAAGCTCAATTGAATAAAAAAAGAAACTAATTACTAATTAATTTTAATTAAGAAAAATAAATAAATTAACCTATTTTTTATATTTTTATTTTGAGAAAGAAATAAATATTAAATCAAGAGTCTAACCCTAATTTTTCTAACTGGTTTTAATTATATAAAAAAAAGGTTAGAATTTCCCTAAATTAAATTAAACTAAATTAAATTAAATTTGATAAAAAAAACCTAATTCTAATTTTTTTGTAAACTCTTGATTTTATGATTTTGTGAAAAAGAGATTAATTTTGTTAAAAATAATTAAGCAAATTAATTTAACTAAAAGAAATTAATTAGAGAAAAGAAAAAAGAATGGCCCTGGTTGTTTAGCAAAAAAGGGGGGTGTGAATCTGATTTGTGGTAAGGCCCATTTATCATCAAGCCTAGTCAGCACTGGATCTGATGGAGGCGTTGACTTGAGGAGCATGGTGAACCTTCATTGTGGGCACATTGGATCTGGCTAGGAGCACATCAGATGGCTGGTATTGAAGGTGTATGGAATACTCTGGAGAATGTGAAGCACTGGATTGACCTACAATGGTTGAGAAAATAACAAAATGCACACGCCTGGGATCGAACCCAGGACGTGTGCATCAAAGGCTAACATCCTCACCATCTGTGCTAACATGTTAATTGTGATAATAATGAAATAAATGAAACATAATGCAAACAACGTGCCACGCCTCCAAAACGCGCGGAAATTCAAACGAGCCATTCACACACTGCCACGCCATCGTCTTCTTCACTGATTTCGTCGTTTTAGGTAAAAGGACTTTTACCTATGGACATCAAGCGTAGCTATAAACCATGTCCATTTCAAGAATCTTGTACACTCATGATAAATGAAACCTAATGGTACCAATCAACTCGTTTCAACCTCACGAGCATCATGGTACCATTATCAATGCCCAATTTTTCCTATATAAGAAACCCCTAAAAACAAAGAACAAACCCTAGCCATGGCAGTTTTACATACAGTCAATAAAAATGCAATTGAATATAGTGATTAGCTTGAAAACTTAATAAGGAACAAGAATATGTAATCAAAACGTGCAAATGATGTATAAATCAATAAAAACGAAAACGAATTTCCAAGCTAACCGTGTGACTGCTACAATGCGTTTTAGGGCGTGGGGAGGCTTGCTAATGATTGAAACACGATCCTGAGACGTCCAACAATTGATTGGTATGGTTAGGATGGCTTGAGATGGCCTGCAACTTGGATTTTGGTCTGCACTTTTTCTTTAAAATTTTGCAATTGGTTTTGCCTCTTTCACGATTTCTCCACCTCTCCTTTTGGTCTGCCTTTGTTCACTATCTATAATAGAGTGCATTAGGGTTAAAGTTTGCATCAAATCTTTGCCATTTATGAAGATTGATCAATGAGTTATTCCTTGCACCAAATCTTTCCAAAACAAGCATTTTCAATCTTTTTCTGTCCATATGAATCCTTGCACGATTTGATCCTGTCTCCAGCTGTATAATGAATCTAATCATGCACAAAATCTCAAGGTTTTCTTGATTTTTGATATTTTCATTATTTTATATTGATTTTATTTGATTTAAATGAAATAAAATGAAAATAAATAACAAAAATAAAAGAATGACAAATGGAAGGGCTCATGGGTCATGGGTCACATTACAAACTCAGTGCAAGCATAAAAAGTTGGGCCCATTTAGCAAAAAATGCAATTTTGGACACATTTGACTTTTGGCAATTTTGCAAAAAGGGTCAACTTGGCCAATGCATAACTCTATCAATTTTGACCCTAGAGATGTGTTCTTGGACTTTTTAGAAATCTTAGGATGTCCTCTAAGCAACCCTTTTAGTCTCATATCAATTGAGTCTTCCATGTTCATGTATGAAGCTTTGACCTAAAAGGTATTTTTGTTGACTTTTCAAAATGACCTATAATGTCCAAATTCATGTCTTCTTGTGAATACATGTTTTGAACTTGGGAGCTGAAGATGAATTGTAGGAAATTACATCCTATTCAAAATGAGATGTGGATGGGTCATTTTTTATAATGTATGGGAAAGTTGTGCTTGGTCAAAATTGAGTTGACTTTTCCTACAAAACCCTAATTTAGCAACTTTTGGGTTTTGATGAATTGTGAGCAATCCTTGAGGAATCATGATCAGCCCTTGATCAAATGATGAATAATACTTCAAAATGAGGATGTTGACCAAAAATCTTGAAGTTTGACTGTATGTGGGCCACAGTTGACTTTTGACCTAGCATAGTCGATTCTAGGTATTTGAGCAAATTGACTGAGCAAACTTCCTCTGCAAGGCTTGAAACTTGATATGGATGATCTTGAGAACATATCAGGACAATGGTGAGCATTTGGGATCATTTGGACTCAATCATCTTGATGTAAAATGAAACCCTAATTTGAGGTAGACTGTCTTAAGAGAGAGTTTGTCTGGTCAACTCTTGGACCTCCTTGAGCAATTTGAGGACCTCACTTGACATGTATTGAGAAATATGAGTGGGAAAATTTTGGGGTACAACAGCGTCGAAGATGGGTCTTGGTGGTGTGCTAATGCAAAATGGACAGGTTGTTGCTTATGCTTCTAGGCAATTGAAGATTCACGAAAGGAATTATCCTACGCATAACTTAAAGCTAGCACCTGTGGTGTTTGTGTTGAAGATTTAGAGACATTATCTTTTCGACTCTAAATTTGAAGTGTTCAGTGATCATAAGAGTTTGAAATACTTTTTCAACCAGAAGGAGTTGAATATGAGGTAGAGAAGATGGCTTGAGTTGTTGAAGGATTATGACTTTGATTTGAATTACCATCCGGGTAAAGCAAATGTGGTGGCTGATGCATGAGGTAGAAAGTTCTTGCATATGTCAATGGAGAGTTGGAAATTATCGAACAATTTAGAGATATGATCTTAGTATGTGAAGAGACTCCCAATGGAATGAAGTTTGGAATGTTGAAACTGGCTAGTGGTATAATATAAGAAATCCGAGAAGGTCAGAAATATGATTTGAATTTTGTTGACTAGTTGACCTTCATTAACCAAGGTAATGGAGGTGAGTTCAAAGTTGATGATAATGGTGTGATGAGGTTATTAAATAGAGTGTTTGTTCCAGATATTCCAAAACTTAAGAGAAGTATCCTTGAAGAGGTTGAAGCAGGTTAAGTATTCATCCCAGTGCCACAAGGATGTATCAAGACTTGAAGAAGTTATTTTGGTGGCCGGGTATGAAGAAGGAAATCGCTAAATTTGTTTATGCTTATTTGACTTGTCAGAAGCCGAAGATAGAACATCAGAAGCTTATGGGTCTTAAAGTAAACTGAGATGATTTTTCTCTCTAAAAGTTGTTATTCCCATGTGGTTTCATGATTTCTCCCTAGAGAAGTTTGTGTAATCATCACTCTTGGTATTGAAGAATGTATTCTGGGCTCCCCTTGAAGATGTGGTTTTGTCCTCCCCAATGAAGTTAACACAGTATCCTCGGTTGATATCTCGACAATGTGGTTTCATCTTCCCTAATGAAGTTAGTATTATTATCTCCAGTGGAAATCTAGATATTGAAACTTTGTATTCCTCAGTGAAGTCTATGTAATGTTCCCCGGTGAAGTCTGGAGGAGGATGTTATATCCCTGTATTTGTACTAATTTACTGTTTTGATTTGATTATTTTCGGATTATGTTTCTTCCCAGTGAAGATAATCCGTGAAATGGGAATTTGTTTACTCAGTCAGTGCTTACTTTCTTGTTAAATTTTCCTCCTGGATGTGATTTAGCCGAGTGTTGACTTTACCCAAACTGGTTTTGTTTGGTTATTCCCGGTGTTGTGTGTCAGTATTGTCAGCATATACAAGATAACATTCATACATTCATAGATACATCATGGATAGTTGAATTTAACGATTCATTGCTCATTTGCATTCATTGATGTTTTTGTTGGCATATTACCCTATTTTCCAGAGTTATGTTACCCTCTCTCCAATTGAGTGTCAACCTTAAGCAGAAAGTGTATATTCTTTCGATTTCCCCACTGAGTTATCCCTCGTGGAATAATTTTGCTTCAAGCCTTTCTTTTCAGCTCATTGTCTGGTTAGGTCCGTGTTTCCCTTTTGAGTTTATTTCTCATCAGGTACTATCTTGGTCTAATGTTTCACTTTGGTTCATTTCTGATTTGTATCTGTAGCTCCTGGAAACATTATCATTAATGATTTATGTAGGATCTAAGCGTTGGTTTGAGAATGTGCATTTATTTTTCACGAGAAGACTTTATCTCCTCAACAGGACTATATTGGTATTTCCCTAAAGAAGTCATATTTTTTTTCCCAGAGGGTTTCTTAAAACAGCAAGTGACGCTCTCTTTATTTGAGCAACTTGTTCTTCCCCAGTAAGTCTGTTAGTTCCCTGAGAAAATTCATTTGAACTCCAATGGATGGTAGTCTCGTTATTATGGGAGATAGTTTATTTTTGAGATTTTGTAACTCTGATGAATGGTAGTCTCGTCACTATGGGAGATAGTTCGTTGTTAAGATTTTGTTACTCCAATGGATGGTAGTCTCGTCATTATGAGAGATAGTTTGTTGTTGAGATTTTGTTACTCCAATGGATGGTAGTCTCGTTATTTTGGGAGATAGTTCGTTGTTGAGATTTGTTACTCCGATGGATGGTAGTCTCGTCATTATGCGAGATAGTTCGTTGTTGAGGTTTTACTCCAATGAATGGTGGTCTCCTCATTACGGGAGATAGTTCATTATTTAGATTTGTTACTCCAATGAATGGTAGTCTCGTCATTATGGGAGATAGTTCTTTGTTGATATTTGTTACTCCAATGGATGGTAGTCTCGTCATTATGGGAGATAGTTTATTTTTGAGATTTGTTACTCCAATGGATGGTAGTCTCGTCATTATGAGAGATAGTTTGTTGTTGAGGTTTTACTCCAATGAATAGTAGTCTCGTCATTATGGAAGATAGTTTGTTGTTGAGATTATGTTAACTCCAATAAATGGTAGTCTCGTAATTATGGGAGATAGTTTGTTGTCGAGATTTGTTACTCCAATGAATGGTAGTCTCGTAATTATGGGAGATAGTTCGTTGTTGAGATTTGTTACTCCAATGGATGGTAGTCTCGTCATTATGGGAGATAGTTTGTTGTTGAGATTTTGTATTCTGATGGATGGTAGTCTCGCCATTATGGGAGAAAGTTCGTCGTTGAGATTCATTTTTCTCTGAAGAATTCATTAATTTCCATTCTGAAGTACTGATACTGATCATTTGTTACCTACCCTAATATTGGCTTTTGCTGGTATTATCCTGCCATTTGTTTCCCCTTGTGGTCGACATTACCTTTTTTGCTATCTTCTCAATGAGTGGATAGTTTACAGTTATCTGTCGATCACCATTATCTTTTACTTTCTCTCCTCGATATTTGAGTTGATGTTGCTTTATCTCCTCCTTGGGCTTTACCCCAATAGAGTTGAGTCATATGTTTACCGGTGATTTGTTTTCTTGGTTAGACTTTCTTTTGATCCTTTATTTTCTACTCCCCCATTGGTGTCCTGTGTCACCTTTGGATTTATTTGTTTGCATGAACAATCATATGCATTGCATGGCATCTTAGGGACAAAAATAAGGCTTGTTTTATATTTAAGTATCTTCTATCACGTCAAAACGAAGATTTTAACCTTCGTATCTCCGGATAGAAGACACTTAAATAAGGGAAGCTTTTGTACCCCAATCTTTGCCCCTAAGATTCTTCTATCATCTCATTTCAACTCAATCACAACAAGATCACACTAGGGTTTGGCTTTTCTCTCTATCTTTAGGTTTTCTCGTGAGAAATCACCAAGCACCTTGATTTGTATATTGTGATCATATATGTATTGTATTGATTAACTTTTAACTAAAAATTACTATGAATGTTTTCTCTAAATGATGATGCTATAGGTGAGGGCACAATACATTTTATCAAGTGAATTCATAGGTTCATGAGTTTATTTCCATGGCTTCTTCAACAAAGCTTTATTGAGATTCATGCTTCATTATTGAAGATAGTTTAAATTAATATCATGACAAGGTATACTATGGTTTATCATGCCTCAATTTGTCAAATAAAGCCAAAAGATGCAAGGGTTGGTTGAAGAAGTTTGACCTAATTGGACAAGTTCTTGATGTCTTGATCACAAGTGCATAATTCTCTCATTTCTTAACATTTGGAAGTGGATTTTGGTGCTATGGTTTCTTATTATCATACTCAACAACCTCTATTCACATGGAAAACGATATTGTGCAAGAAAATTTGTCAAAATTGAAAAGGGTTCCCAAGTCATGTTGGTGCTTTAAGAGCTAGGGTTTTGGACTTCTAAGGGCTATATCTTGTTCATCTTTTGAGATTTTTTAGTGATTCTAAAGACATGCTTCTCTTTAAAGGGTTATCAACTAATCACTTCAAGATTTTCAATAAAATTTGGCATGGAATATGCCTAATAATGAAGAAAAATTACAAGTCCTCTAGATAGGCCATCAAATTCTCTTATGTGACTTCAAGAGATCATAACTTTGTCAATTTTTATCTCCTTTAGCCCATTATTTTTCCATAATGATCTTAAGGATGTGAAATTCAACTCTTCTTTTATGTGCAAGACTTTAAAATGGGTGGAAGATGCCCTAAGAACCCAAAAGATTATAGGTCACCTCATGAATTTTCACCAATTTTACAAGCCCGTAACGTTTTCAATAATTGGTATTTTTGGGTGATTCAAGTTGCACAATGCTCTTTGGGGTGTCCAATTTAAGCTAGCATCAATTATCAAAGCTCAATTTTAGAGGAAGGTCTTATTTGAACTCAAAACATTATTGGTCACTTTTGAAGAAAAACTTAGAATTTTTCTAAGTACAAAAAGTCAACATCTTTTTCTCAACTTTGACTCATCACAACTCCTAGCTCAAGTATCCAATTGATCATATTCTTTGCACATTGTAAAGTTTGTGACTTTATATTTCAACTGCTTCAAGAATCATGCCCTAAGACTCCTTGAGTTGTAAATACCATTAATTCAAAGTCGGTACCTTGAAACTGAAGTTTTCTCCAAAGTCAGAATTTGAAATTCATAATTTAGCTTCTAATCACCAAATTCCCACGTGTTTTCAACTTAAACATGATTAACAAATATATTTGAATCATTTAGAGCATCAAAACGCATCATTTGGATGAGTTTTGATGCACATGTGAACACACTTTGCTCGTGTACACAAGTGTGCATGAATTCATTTGAATTTGCATCATTCACCACTCCTCTTAATTCCATTCGCTTATCCTATAAATACAGACTCTATTCCACTCATTTTGGCAAGTTTGAACAACCAAAATCACTCTGTCAAACTCCCTCCATAGCTCACTTTTCTGAGACTCCGAATTCCTCTTTTCACCATTTTTCAATCCAATTTCTTCATTGATCTTTCACCCTTGAACTTCACTGAAGCTAACAGAAGAAGAATCAAGCCTTGAGGTGCCCTGGATCATGCTAGCCAAGTCCATTTATAGAGCAAGTTCAACTGACTTTGTTCAGGTAGTTTAAGGCACCAAATCTTCTAACTCAAATTACTGGAATGGTCTATGATGTTCACTGATGCTTGCTCTTAACTCAATTTTGGTGAAATAATACATTTGATGTTTCTGATTTTCGATTTTAACATTTTTTAACATCTCTGGTTTTTTCCAAATCGACTACGTTGTGCTTTGCATAAATTTTTCGCAAGCATATGGTTGTGATTGTCTCAAGTAGACGCATATATTGGTACCACTATGAGCGCGTAAATTTATATATTCAAGGATCTTGAATTTGCCCTACTTGCAGGAGGCTGGAGGTTGAAGACGACCTACGTGTCTTTCTTCAACCAATGACACTGAGTCAATTATTTTATTTTAATTGGTTGGATTTTCTTGTGTTGTATGCGCGCGCTTCAACTTAGGTTCATGATGCTCCCTCACCTCAGATCCATTGGATTGGCCAGCGTATATAAGTGAGAGAGATCCAACGCGCGTGGTTTTTCTTATTTGTTTTTATTTTATAAAATTATTTTTTAATTTCTTTTATCTTTAAAAATTCATAACTCTTTTATTTTTTATCCAAAAATTATGAAAAAATATACAAAAATACTTTGAATTATTTCTGATTTTGTGAATATTTTTTTCATATTTTTATTTTAATGTTTGATATTTTTCATAATTTTTGTTTTGTTTGCCTTATTTTAATTGTTTTAAAAATACTTTTTGATATTGTTAAATTCTAAATTTTTTATAAAAATCATTTTCCTTATTTTCGACCTTCTGAAATTTTTCTAGAATTTTATTTTGACTTCTACTATTTTTGATCTTTTTTTTCACTTATTTGAGTGATTTTAATTAGTTTAAAAATACTTTTCTGTTTTAAAAAATTACCACAAATTTTATAATAATATTTGGGATCATTTCTGATTTTTCTATGGTCTCTTTAATTTTTTCTTTGATACTTTGAACACAGTTTGCTATTTTACCTTTTATTTTCATTTTAAAAACAATTTAAAAATCATTTTTCTCTTTTTATTTTATTTATTAAATACAATTTATTTATTTTTTAATGTATTGTGGCTATGTGATTGTTGATCATGAACTTCATTAACATTATTGGACCTTGAGATTCATTGTTAGGAGGCTTTGGTCTTATCAATCCTCTAATGAATCATCATAAATTTTGGACTAAGTGAATCATTTAAACATCGTTGATCATTTATTGTTGCCTTGAGAATTTGAAATGAATGATATACTTGAAAAAAAGCAAATGAAACTTGTTGTTGAGAGGCTTTGATTTTATCAATCTTCTAATGATTTTTTAAATGCAAGTTTCAAGATGGTCATTCAACTAACCTCTTCTAACTTGTTAACAAATGACTTTTATTTTTATGCTTTTACTTTATACTTTTACTTTAAGCACCATTTATTTTAGCATTTTCATTTGATGTTATTTTCATATTTGCTCACTTGAGAATTTATCTTTATGTCATTTTTATTTTGCTCACTTGAGCTTTCATTTTCTTTTTGAAGATACCTAATAACCAACTGGAACCAATAAAAAGCTTTAAGGTTACTTGGACTATTTGGTTACTATCCTTGGCATTTTGGAGTTATGGACTTCTTGGAATCAGGAGTAGAGCCCTTGACCTACCTGGAGACCTTGGTGACTTCTATTGTTGTTTTGTTTGGAGTTCTTGGGGTTTACCCCGAGACATTAGGTTGTTTGTTTTCTTTGTGTGCAGGTTATTTTGATTACATGCTTTGTCTGTGATTGGGAATTCATCTGTATACAGCCGTTACTCTGCCCAATTTTTATGAAGACTTAATGCATTTGAAGTTTGGTATTCTTAAGAGGTCTATTATCTTTGCTTGCTTGGTTTCAATCCAAAGGATAGGAATTCTACATTGACTCTTTGTGTCAAGTGTTGGCTCCTTATTGCTTAGACAGTTCTTTTTCCCTAGCTCTTACCTTATGCAATAGGATAGTCCCTTCATCTCCTCCCATCTTCTTTAATTTCAAAAATCTTCTCCCTCCTTTTCAAAACTATTCTTATTTTCCAAACTTGAATCACTTTCACAATAAACTTGGACTTAGGTCCATGCATTTCCTTAATCAAACTTTAACCAACTTAATAATACTTTGACATTTTTTGTGAAAAAATTAAAAGTCAATCAATCTCATTCAAACCATTTTGCCACTTTGGCTTTTTACTTTAAAACTTTTTCTCAAAATATTAGACTCTTGTCAATCCTTGTAGTGATGCAAACTACTATACTTCTATAATATGAAACGGAGTGAGATATTTTCTACTTGGGTGTTGAGCTAAGCTTTATTAATTTTAAAATCCAAGCCATATCCTCCACTTTGAGATGATGCAAATTCTCCTTTCTCATAGTTGTGGGTAGTAAGTATGTTCTTCCACTCGGAGATGACGATGATGTCTTGTCTATTAAAATTAATCAACACACTTATGTTTAAAAGTTTTTAAAGGTGAACTACGAGTACCCTGATCCCCTATTGCATGAAAGGTGGTATGTAGGCACTAAAGTTTACCAACCGCGGCGGGTGCAAAAATTGTAAAAAATACTTCTCTTCCCATCTCCACCATCTATTTTTTATACAACTCTTATATCCAAAATACACAAATTTTCAAAGAGGTTCCTGCGGAATACCGTAGATGTTTAGGGTACTAATACCTTCCCTTTGCATAACTAACCCCCTTACCTTGAATCTTTCCCCCTCTTTTTGGGTTATTCGCTCTTTTCCCATTCCTATGGAAACAATAAAGCGCAGTGGCAATTTTTATTTGATCTGTGCGAGTCAAGTCAATCCAATGGCTTAGTCTCAACATTTCTACCACTACAGAAAAATGGAGACTCTGTTGGGGAAAGATTAACCAAATGTTGGTCCATCCCTAAGTGGGTTGAGCCTATCTTTATTTGTGTATTTGCTATTATATGTTTATATACTATATGTTGTATATATGTTTGTCTGGATTTTCCTGATTTTTAGGGTGCTTGGTGATTTCTCATAAGTCTTATACCCGGACTTGGGAAAAATTAAGATAGGACGGGCGATATAGTCATGTTAACTTTGAGGGAGTAATCCCAAAAAAGGAGGCATGAGATCCGCCACTCAGTGGAGGCCCCTTTGACTTTAGTGTCGTTTACCAAGTAATCGGGAATACTTGTTGCTTTCGACCTGGGAGCCTGCTGAATTTGAGGACCGTAGAACCTTTAACCCATTTTGGTCTTTTAGGTGTAGTGCGGAAACTATGAAAGAGTAATCCAGAAATGGTTGTCACACAATACTACACTCAGACGAGTTTTTCATGAGAATATTACTAATTACCGAGTCACTAGAGACGTTGGTAATATCCAAAGGAGGGATGTAGACTCTGGGAACCTCTTAGAATCTTGTTCGACGAGTGATAAACTATTACACCATACCTTGTGGGTAGTACCTTTGACCTCATGCTCGTGACGTTGAACCTATGAACCCCCATGTTTGTGATCTTGTGTGTGATTGTTGCATCATGCATTCATGCACCCATGCGCATCCTTTAAAACATTTTGTTTCAAGGGACTTAAATTTGACTTTTTTTGAATATCTCAGGTACTTTTGACCATGGATTCTGGAAAAAGAAAGACTCAGGAGTACAGTTTCAAGAATCCTAAGATAGATGATATGATGAGTCTGATTCCCGAGATTGAGAGTTCTATAGATTTTCGGAAAAATTATGGATCCATCGTGTCTTTCATAAAGCTCAAGATGAAGGACGGTATTCTCTCGACTTTGGTACAGTTCTATGATCCAATTGTAATGAGGTGGGATAACTGACTTGGATGTTTACGTTTTATCGCAATTGTTGCGGATAGCAAGAGTCGCCACCAACTTTTATTTTATCCAATAAGGAAAGGGTGAAAAGAACAGGAAAGACCTTTGAGATGTTTTTTTGAGTTCGGGGGGTAGATTATGAAAAGGGAAGGTGTTATCACCCTTTTCATCCATAGTTATTTATAGGCTCTTAGTTGCTTTCTATATCACTTTGAAATGCTTTGTTTGAAGTGTGTTTGTGATGGGTAAGTTTGAAAATATTTTGAAAACGCCTTTATTTCGGTAAACTTTGTAATTATTCTCGTCTCTATAAGAACGCATACAAATTATTCGTTTTTGAAAATAATTCAAAGAGATGTTTTGTTTTTGGAAAGGTGTTTTGAAAATGATTTTGAAAAGTGCCTTTGTTAGGCCAACTTTGTAATGACTCTCGTCTCTATAAGAATGCATACAAAGTGTTGAATTTTGAAAATATTTTATGGAAAGTGTTGGTGTGTTTGAAAAGATGTTTGTTTTAAAGATGGATTGTGAGCAAGGAACTAAGAACGTTCTACCTACTCAAAAGTTTGTTGTTCATTTCTCTCTTCCTTTGATATTGCTATTTTACCATGGATTGGTAAGTAGCCTTATCTTTGGATGTAGAGGGACGGGGCGTGGGTCATTGTATAGTCATGAATAACAATGTTGTGAGATATCTTAGCATTTTTCTTAAGGGACTAAGATAATTTATAAGGCAACATTCGTAGCGTCATCGAGGGACTTTAATCTTGTATTTTGTTTGTTTTTGCTAAGATGTCTCACATGCATATTATAATCATTTTTAAGGCAACAAAGTGGAGTAAATCCTAGAGGTGCAAAGTGTGCAAGTATGTTGTATTTCATGCTTGGTTTAATCTTGAATTAAAGTTTTCTAAGCATTGATTTTATCTTTCCATACAAACCTTAATTACTAACATTTATATGAAAGCGATAAATTGCAAAAAGTAAATATCCTACGCTATTACATCATTTGGAGATGGGGTATATATATACTTACAAATGGGGAATTGCAAGAATTAGAATCCTAATTATCTATTACAACTATATCGAATTTAATAAATGTACAAAGACAAACGTAAATATAATGTACAAGGTATGAAAAGAAATAACGTATAAGGTTATGAATGAAAAAAATGAATTTTGTTTGGTTTTGGCTTTGTTAAAAGAAAGTTTTTATTATTTAACCTAATGAACGAAAAAATGTTTAAATAAAGAAAATTAGACTAATTTAATTTAAAAAAGAAAATATTTTTTAGTTTTATGAAAAGGTTTTATCATTAGACTAAATAGTATGAAAAGCATAAATTTTATGTTTATTTAAAGAAAATAAAATAAGCCTAAATCTATTTAATTAAAAAAAAGTTAAGTTTGTAACAAAAATATTTTTGATGTTTTAGTCTAGAAAACAAAATAAATGTATATAGTGCAAATAAAAATATATTTTTTGTCTTTTTTTTGTCAATAAAAATAAATATTAATATTAATATTGATAATAATAAATAAAAAGATAAAATAAAATGAAAATAAGATAAATAAAAAAGTCAGGGGGGTGAATATTGAATTTGGAGTGTTTGTTAGGAATGAGGCTATTTTTGTAAGGCCTGGCCCAAATTGGTTTTTTTTTGTAAACAGAAAAAAATGACAAGAAAAGAGTGTTGGGCCTGGTTGTTCTAAGTAATAGAGGGGGTGCATGAGGAATAAGGGGTTGGCGCTAGGAAGAGGGGGTTGGGCCTGCTGACGTTTCTTGATATTGTTGGCCCATTTGCAAAATAAATAAATAAATAAAAAGAGATGAAAACAAAACAAAACACAGGTGTTTTCAGAAATTGAAAAAATGATTTCGTCCTTCCCTTCACTCTCTCTCTGCCCTCTCCGTCCAAGGGCCTGCCGGAAATCGCCCTAGGCGGCGGTGGACGGCGGTCTTCACGGTGGTGATTGCTCCGATCGTGAATTTTCTTATGATATTGAAATCGTCTTTCTCTCCTCTTTACTGATCTTTGACTGATTTTTGCAGATTGTGCTTGGTTTGGCGTAAATCTAAAAGGGGGGTGAAGGGAAACCCTAAGGGCTCCGATTTGGACTTTATCACTTGTTTCGGTGAGATCTTTCCTCTCTCTTTCTTACGCTTTTCTTCTATTCTGAAGGGTTAGGTTTTTTTTGTGAAAATGATGTAAAAATTTGTCAGGGTTTGATGTTGTTACTGTTATGTTTGTTTGTTGGTGAATGATGATGGCTCGGTTTTGTGAACTGAAGCTTGAGAATTTTGTTGTTCTGTTTTGTTATGTTTTTGTAAACAATCTTGAGGGGTTTGGAAAATGGTGGTGTTGGTTGTGTTCAGGTATTCTGTGTATATTTGTGTCATTCTATTTTTGTTGGGTTTCGGCTTCTGTATCATTCCCTGTAATTTTTGTGAATTTTGTTCTCTTTATCCCCGAGTTTGCTTGCTCATATTGACTTAATTTTTGTAAAAGGGCTTGGACACTGGCTTGAGAACAGTTTCGGTTTGGACTTGTTACTTTATTTTCTGACTTTTGACAAGTCAATTTGTACTGCTTCTGATCTTGCTTGCTGGCTGTGTTATTTTACTTATGATGGATGCAGGATTTTGTACTGTGGCGTGCTTGTTGTACTTTTGATAAATCAGTTTGTTGTCCTTTTGTTGGTTGACTTTGCTTGCTTGCTTTTGGGGCTACACTTGTTGTACTGTTTTATTCTGAGTTTTCTGAACTCTGTGGTACTTTTACTATGATGTTGCTTGTGCTGTGAACCAAACAAGCTTTTATATTTGTTTGAGATTTACAGTAAAGTTTTGGCCTATGACTTTATATTATATTCTGATTTTTTGATTGCGACAAACAAATATGAGGCTTTGCGATTGTTTGCTTGCTGGATTTGATAATTTTTGATTTCCTGTGATGCTTTTTACAGCTGTGTTTGACAACTCTTATACTGTGATGAGCATTTTTCTGAGTTCTTTTATTTTTACTGTGAACAAAATTTGTCTTTGCAGTAAAGTGATTTTATTTTGCAAACTATGATTTTTTGACATGAAATAACATGAGATTTGTTGTTTCTTGCGTGAACACGTGATGCTAGTTTTGACTTTTATTGATTTCTTCTTTATCTTTTGTGAACCAAATATTGAGATTTGCAAAAGACTACTCCTAGCCAATGATGTAACCTGACTTTTGTATGAGGCTTTTCTTTTGGGTTTGAATTCTGTTTGAATCCTATTGGGCTGAATTCTATTGGGCTTGAAATTCTGTTTGAACCTTTCCCTCTATTGTGAACCAAAACACTTTGTGATTTTGCAATAGCATTGGACCATGATAGAAACTAATGTTTGAGGCTTTAACATACAAAAACCCTTCTTTTTTGATTCCAAAAAAAAAACTCCCTAATGATGAATTAAAATGATTTTCAATTTGAATGCTTATTTCCATGTTTATGTTGCTAACAAAAATCTTTTTGTGTTTAATGTGTTAGATGAGTATGCAAGGTCAAAGAGGAAAGCTTGAAGACACTTGAAGATGAAGAAATATTTTGTTTTGTATAGAATAGAAAAAATAGGAATATTGGTAGTTTATGTCTTTGAAGTTGTAATTGAATTTGTATGATTTTGAAACTGTTTTTATAAATAGATTTGGAATTTTGAACAATGATGCATATTTGGAACTTTGGAAATTGGATATTGAAAGAGTTTTATATGTAAATAAATAATGTAATGTGTCAATATGATGTAATTTGTAATGTTAAAAAAGAATAGATGTAAATGAAAAATGTAATGTGTTAATATGATGCAATTGTGATGTAGTTTATAAAAAGAATTGTAGATGTGAAATAAAATAAAAAAGGTAATGTTTTTGAAGAAGAAAAATAAATATGGTATGATTCATAATATTGAAAGAAGAATAGAAAAAATAAAATATGATGTTTTAAAAGAGATTTATGATGTAATTTGTAATACTGGAAAATAAAGAATAAGAATGTAAGCAGAAAATGTAAAATGTAAAATAAAATGTAATGTGTTTGAAAGAAAAATGTGAAAGAAGAATCCAAGAATTCTATCTTATGAAATAAGAGACTCGGTATCCTTGCACTGCCCACGATAAATAGACCTAGAATCACAAAGACTTGAATAATGCTCACATTTCTCAGAACAAAACAAACTTGTCAAATCATGACATTAAATCCCAATTGAAGTTTCCTTAGTGAATGCTGACTGAAAACCAAAGTTTGGATCATCACGACCCCAATTCGTCCCGTCATGAATCCAAACCCTTAATTCGAGATAAACTCAAATACATACATTAATATTGCGCAACCATTGAAACACAAACTTTTGATCTCAGCAGGCGTCACATCTTTAAGAGTTAAAACCCTAGCTCAATACTAAAGGACAGTAGAAACTTTGAGCACTTGCAAACTTGAACCCTTGATGAATCAATTGACATGTTTGGAGGTCTGAGAAACCTTGAATAGTTGATAAACCCTAGAAGAAAATTTTAAAGGAAAGGGAGGGCAAATGTTGGGGTACAACAGCTGCCCCTGTTCAATTTTCTTAAACCTGAAAAGCGAGAATGGCATGTTTCCGTTCGTAGCTTGAAGGTGGAAGATTATTGGACACTAGAGTGCCCAAAAATGTGCACTCACCAGTGTTGTTGGTTGACTGTATCGGGAATGGGCTTAACAGATGGCATTTGAAAAATAATGAAAAGTTTGTCAGAGATGGGCTTACATATGCCATCCAAAGGTGACAGAGAATTGTCGGAGATGGGCTTATAGATTCCATCCAGAATGATAGGGAGTCGATAGAGATGGGCTTATAGATGCCACCCAAAGTGACTGTATATAGAGATTGGAAGGAATATCAGAATAAATCTTTGATCGACTTATACTGAAATAATAAATGTCTTGAGTAATTTTTCACCGGATAGCGAATCAGTATAAATCTTCGGAGCGATTTAACTGGAACGAAATCAGGATAAATCAATGGCCGATTTAAACTAAAACAACAGATGTCTTGAAGGGAGTGTTTGTCATGTAGATAGTTTCCCCATCTTGTTTCGGGAATTGGTCTCCAATCAATTGGTAAACCCATCCTATTTCGGAATTTCATACCATTGGTGATAAAGATAGTCACCCCGTCCTGTTTCGGGAATTGATCTTTATCTAACCAAAGAGAAAGAAAGATAGTTTCCCCGTCCTGTTTCGGAAGTTAATCTTCAATCTGCTCATGTAGATAGTTGTCCTCTCTTGTTTCAGGTATTAATCTATAATCAGTTGTCCACAGATAGTTGTCCTGTCTTGTTTCAGGTATTAATTTGGAACCTGCTTTTTGTTGGTCGTAGAGATAGTTGCCCTGGCTTGTTTCAGGAATTAATCTACAATCAATTTGGGAAATGTTGATGATATTTTCCTGTCTTTAACTAGAAGAAGTAAATCTAATCAGAAGAGGTCTTTGATTCGCCTGTCTTTAATCAGGAAGAAATAAATCTAACCAGAAGAGGTCTTTACTCGCCTGTCTTTAATCTGGAAGAAATAAATCTAACCAGAAGAGGTATTCATTCGCCTGTCTTTAATCTGGAAGAAATAAATCTAACCAGAAGAGTTCTGGATTGATGATTGACTTTTACCCTGCAAAGAGAAAGGATTACTTGCTTGCATATGTATGCATAATGTTCTCCAAATAAATGAGACTCTATTGTATGCATTTGTCATGTATGTAATGTGATGTATGAATGTGGAATGTTATCGAAGTGTATCTTTGACAAATGTTGAGGAGCTTCGGGAAGTCAAATCCTGGATTGTTGTTGGAGATGAAGAATATACATATCTTTAGACTTTGTTAGAAATGCTTTCGTTGGGGATTCCTGCTTTGTTGAGGAGAACTCCATTGGGGAATATTGACTTTGTTTAAGAATAATCTATTGGAGAGTGTTGATTTCTGCTTGAAGAAAGAGTTCAAGATTTCCAGTCATCAGTTGCTCTAGTGTGGAATTGCCTCTTGAAAGTTAGTTGTTATCTGGTCGGATTCCAGTTTTCACACCAACTTGCTGGGGATAAGGAAGTTAACTATTATCTGGTCAGATTCCAAGCTTTACAACAACTCACTGGGGATAGTGGTAAAATCTACTGGGGAAGAGGAGTTTTGCTAGTGATTTTGTAGGAATTAAACTGTTATCTGGTCGGGACCAGGCTTCAACAATTTTGAACTTGAGGTTAATTGGTATCTGGTCGGGTCCAGGTTTCAGTAACTTGAACTGTTAACTGGTCGGGTCCAAGCTTCAGCAATTGAAGAAGTCAAACTATTATCTGGTCGGGTCCAGGCTTTAGTAACTTAAAATTGAGATTAACTGTTATCTGGTCGAGTCCAGGTTTCAGCAATTGAAGAAGTCAAACTATTATCTGGTCGGGTCCAGGCTTTTGCAACTTGAAAATTAAGGTCAACTATTATCTGGTCGAGCCAGACTTCAGTAACTTGTGTTGTTTATTGGTCGGGTCTAGGTTTCAGCAATTGAAGAAGTCAAACTATTATCTGTTTGGGTCCAGGCTTTTGCAACTTAAAAATTAAGGTCAACTGTTATCTGGTTGAGCCATGCTTCAAAACCTTGAGTTGTTTACTGGTCGGGTCCAGGTTTCAGTAATTGAAGAAGTTAAACTCTTATCTGGTTGGTTCCAGGCTTTAGTAACTTGAAAATTGAGGTTAACTGTTATCTGGTCGGGTCCAGGCTTCAGTAGCTTAAGCTGTTTACTGGTCGGGTCCAGGTTTCAGCAATTGAAGAAGTCAAAATATTAGCTGCTTGGGTCCAAGCTTTAGTAACTTAAAATTGAGATTAACTGTTATTTGGTCGGGTCCAGGCTTCAGTAGCTTGAGCTGTTTACTGGTCGAGTCCAGGTTTAAGCAATTGAAGAAGTTGAATTATTATCTTATCGGGTCCAGGCTTTAGTAACTTGAAAATTGAGGTCAACTATTATCTGGTCGGGTCCAGGCTTCAGTAGCTTGAGTTGTTTACTGGTCGGGTCTAGGTTTCAGTAATTGAAGAAGTCAAACTATTATCTGGTTGAGTCCAGGCTTTAGTAACTTAAAATTGAGATTTAATTTTTATCTGGTCGGGTCCAGGTTTCATAAACTCAAACTGTTATCTGGCTGGGTCCAGGCTTCAGTAATTGAAGAAGTTAAACTAGTATATGGTCGGGTCCAGGCTTTTGTAACTAAAAATTAGGACTTACTGTTATCCGGTTAGGTCCAAGTTTCAGCAACTCAAACTGTTAACTAGTCGGGTCCAGGTTTTAGCGATGATAGAAGTTTAACTAATATATGGTCGGGTCAAGGCTTTTAGTAACTTAAAATTGAGATTTGTTGTTATCTGGTCGGGTCCAGGTTTCAGCAACTCAAACTGTTATCTGGTCGGTTCTAGGTTTCACAGTAATTTGTTTGGATGGGATGAAGTTGAACTAGTATTTGGTCGGGTCCAGGCTTTATAGTATCTTTCTTTTGAGGAATAAAATCAACTATTATCTGGTCGGGTCCAGGCTTCAGTAGCTTGAATTGTTAACTGGTCAGGTCCAGGTTTAAGCAATTTGAGAGTAGGATGGAGTTGAACTATTATCTGGTCAGATTCAAGCTTTGTAGTAACTTTGCTTTGAAAGAGATTAAGTTGAACTAGTATCTGGTTGGGTCCATGCTTCGTAGTAACTTTAAGGGATAATAACGACTCTGTTGGGGGTTGTAATGACTTAACCGGAGGTTAAGGGGTCTTGTCTATTGATTTGTAGTAGTCTGAGAGGCAAACTCAAACTAGGGATTTTGTAGTTTTGTTGGGGAAATAAACCCCATTGAAGAGAATATTTTACAATCTACAGGGAGGTATTCTCTAGAAAGGAACTCCATAAGACTTCTTCTTTTGGACCAACTCATCTGGGGAGAGGGTTTTCCGAAGATTGAAACTCTGGCTGAGGCTTTCATGAATCCAAATTTGTGAGGATTTCATGAATCCAAATTTGATGATCGTACGTGATCTTTCATATGTGGGAGCCTGTTTTCCCCTAGAGTTAGTCTGGTGTACTTGATTTTTTTTTAAATTTTTGATCACATTTCCGGTAGTCTTGAACTTCCTATGTATCTTTTCTAAGAACTATCATGGAAGATTATGAAGACATGATATTGACACCATCTAATACTACTGGCACGGACAAACAATTTGGTGATATTGAAGATCTTTTGATCCAGTCTCTAAGAATTGTCATGGAGGGATCTGAAGACATGATACTGACACCATCTGATACTACTGGCACAGAGAAGCAATTTGGTGATACCGAAGATCTTTTGATCCAGTCTCTAAGAACTGTCATGGAGAGATCCAAAGAAATGATACTGAAACCATCTGATACTACTGGCACAGACAAGTAATTTGGTGATACCGAAGATCTTTTGATCCAGTCTCTAAGAATTGTCATGGAGGGATCCGAAGACATGATACTGACACCATTTGATACTACTGGCAAAGACAATCAATTTGGTGGTACCAGAAGTCTTCATAGTGGATATTGTTCAAGCCCATGATCAATGTAACATTTCCTCTTGAGTGATTTGGATGGTGATTTTCCCCTGGTTATTCCATATTTCTTTGAGAGATTCTTTGAATCTCGACTTGATTGCCCCATATGTGTTGGACAATGATCATGTTGTGCCCCTTGATTGTGAGAGATTTGTCATTGAAGGTGTTTTTCCATTTGACGTGGTTCTTATTTATTGAGAGAGTTTTCGTTCATTGGATATTCGTCGTGCAAATTTCTCTATTGTCAAACAATTAGCCCTATGCAAATAGTGGTATTCAAACAATGCAAAGTTTATGTCTGTCTTGAGAGAAAAATTTAAAAACTGCACTTTTTTTAAAGAGCAACAAAAATTTGCAAGAATATGAATTCAACTCGGGATCTATAGTAAACCTTACAGGAGTCAGGATACCTTTTGTAACAACATGCTTTTCGAACTAAATTATGCTTCAATTAGGAATTTTAAAGGGTTGTAACGTGGCCTGGTTCACTGTTTAAGAAACAAAGGATAAGGCTCAAATTTCATTTGTACCTGTGATACGGTGGCAGAACCGACTATTTATACTTGTTTTATGTTTTTGTTCACAAATGTTGCAGTAAGCAAGAGTCGCCATCGACTTTTCTTTTATCCAATTTAAGGAAAGGGTGAAAAGAACAAAAAAGACCTTTTCGAGAGTTTTCTGAGTAAGGGGGTAGATTATGGAAAGGGAATGTGTTAAAACCCTTTCCATCCGTAGTTTTCTATGGGCTATTAGATGCTTAGCTCATTTTTGAAATACCCTGCTCTTTGTGTGTTTTGAAAAGTATTTTAAAGTGCCTTAGTGCGACAATTCGCTTTATGATAACTCTTGTATCAATCCTCAAGAGTGTTGATAAAGCGTTTTTTGAAAGGGTTTTTTAAAATGTTTTTGTGTTGGTGTAAAAAAATTTTTTGAGCAAGCATCTAGGAACTATCTACCTATACTCGAAAGGTTTGTTCTTTTCCTCCTATCTTTTAGACAATGCTATCATACTATTAGTGAGTAGGTAGCCCTATCGTTGGATGTTTAAGGGACATTCGAAGGGACGTCTTTATAGTCACAGAGACAACTTGGCAAGAAGTTTTAGTAACACCCTTAGGGTTCTAAGATCATATTTTTACCGAGGCAACATCGAGAGGGTCATCGAGGGACTTATGATCTTTTTGAACCAGAGGATAGCTACTAAAACCTCTCACGTTTCGAGAGTTGTGACTATTTCCGAAGGCAATCTAAGTGGGGTACTCTAGAGGTGTATATGTGCAAGTGATTCAATTCGGTTCATTTATCTTTGTTATTAGGTTTGCTAACGTTTGGTTTTCAGTCTTTCCATACAAGCCTAATTACTAACAATTTATATTTTGTAGAAATTTAAAGTGCGGGAATCGTAAATCCTACACTATTATAATGCTTCGGGGAGGGGGATATTTACATGTCCAAAACTGGGGAGATAAAAGCAATAAAGGAAAATAAATAAAGCAGTAAAGTCCTAGTTAATTATCTATTACATTCCATCAGCAGATACATTAATATAAAATGTGAAAATAAACAATGCGTGCGAAATGGAAAAAGACGTCTAAAACTCTAAAAATTTCTAAGTAAGCGAGAAAATCTTTTTGGTTTTATTTATTTTAAGAAAATAATTAAATTTAATTAAATGAGAAAGACTAATTTTAATGCTAATTAATTAAATAAATAAAAGAAAACTAATTCTAACATTTTTTTGGTATTTTTGTTAAGAAGATATTTGAATTAAAAAACCTATTTCTAATTGATTTTAAATTAATTAAAACAAGTCAAAATAATTAAGTTAATTAATTTACAAAACTAAAATTAATTTAAGAAAACCTAAGTCTATTATTTTTTTATGATTTTTAAATTTTTATATTATTTAAAAAAATGATTAAAATAAAGTAAACAATAAAACAAATAATAAAAAAACAAATGGGCCAGATGTTATAAGCAAATGAGGGGTGCATGGACTGAAATTGCTAGGCCCAGAAGATGACAAGCTCAGGCCATGTTGGATCAGGTATTGTTGTCCCATGAGGGTGCACGATGGGCTAGTAACCCACGGCATTGGATATTTTTCTTGTTGACATTCACTGGCCCAGATGTGAGGGCACATGGTAGGCGTTTGGTGATTCAACATATTGGATCCTGCAAGAAAATGTTAGAAAATATAAAATTGTTGGTCCTGGGGCTCGAACCCAGGCCCTTTCCCTTTTCACACGCCTTGCCTTGCCATTTGAGCTACTGTTTCAATTGAAATAAATGAAACCAACACTAAATCCTGCAATTTTTTTTAGTTTCAAAACCAAACAAAGGCCTGTCTCAATCGAAATCACCCCCTGAATCCCAATCAGGGGTTGTTTCGATCTATGACGGTCTGTGCCTTGGGTTTCGAAGGTAATCTGTTTCGAAAACCTCTAGCCATGGTAACCTGCAATTTCAGCACTTAAGTTCTCATGTAAAACGTCATACCTTTTCTAATCATTACCATAAACATATATGCATGCATTAAATGGATTAACAATACATATTTCAACAAGTTTGAATCAAAGAAATATACCAAACCGATTATTATCGTGGGGGTGTTTTGGGATGTGTTGGGCTTGTGTGATGATTGGGGATGGCTTCTGGGACCTTCAGGAGGAATATAGGATATTGGTTTTGGATCGAAGGTGCTTGCAAAAGGTGTTTTGGTTTTGATAACTTTGCTGAATTTTTGAGAATTTTCGTGGCTCTTTGAGGTAGCTTTTGATAGGAAATTTGTGTGTGTCCTCTCAGCTTGCAGATATGCTGGGTATCTATAGGACATGAGGAGGGAGTCTTAGCATGGAATGAAACAGCCTTAATCATGTCCTTTAAGAACAAAATCACGCACTTTGAAAATTTTCCATAATTGCATTTTCTTTCCTAATTCGCATGTGTTATGAACCTGGACATGTGATGTTTGGCGCTATGGATGAATTCAAATTGCTCAGAATTTCCTTCACCAGAGCTTCTTCGATTACATCACCATCTGCTTCGATTGCCTGATCTGGAAGGATAAACTTAGTCAAATCATCTCTTGTTCCTTTTCGATGACTTTAAGTTCTGATTCGAATTGCACAAGGTCACATCATCATGGCTCGTCCGATCAGCCCTCAAGCTTGCTCTCTTTGATTACTATGAGTCTTGATTTGAATTGCACAATGCTTCAACATCTTGGCTTCTTCGATTATCCCCCAAGCTTGCTCTCTTTGATTGCTCTGAGACTAGCCAACCAGTTCAATCGAAAGACTTCATTCTGGCCAGTCGAAGCTTCTTTCGTCACTTCCTTCGAATGCCATTGCGTGGGAGGCTTGAGCCTGGAAACATGTAGGACCAAGACTTGTCATAAGACAAACTTGCTTTCAACAATTTTGTGTCTCCTTCGAATGGACCACCTGTATATCCATCGAATGGACTTTTTGTGTGTCTTTCGAATAGTTCATATGTATGCCTTATGCCTTCTTCGAATGGGCCACCAATGGGTGTCCTTCGAATAGACCTTTGGAGTGCTCTTTCAAAGGGGTCATATTGTGTGTCATAGTGAAGAAACTGTGTTGAGGGGTCTTGGCCTTGTGCATAAAAGGCAAATCCAAAGAAGCTTTTTTCCTTACGCTGAAGGCAAGTCGAAAGGGGCCTTTGTTTTGTGAATCAAAGGCCAGTTGGAGAAGGCTTGGCCTTGTGGATCCAAGGCAAGCATAAGGAAGCTTCTGCCTATTAGGTTGAAGGTCAATTTAAAGGGGCCTTTTGTCTTGTGAATCGAAGACCAGTGAAAGGAAGGAACTGCTGGAATGATACTTGTGGATTAAAGCTTGCTCGAAGGATCTTTAGATGTCCAATCGAAGCTTTCCTGTAGGGGACTACTACTTTTTGAATCGAAGCAAGTATGTAGGAAGTTTTTGCCTTGTGTAACGAAGGTAAGCCTGAAGCAGGAAATGCACAGTCGAAGCCTTATGATTTGAAATCGATCGAAGGATGGCCCAACACCCAATCGAAGCTTGTGAATCAGGCTTGCGTCGAAGGAAGTTCAGCACCCAATCGAAGCTTGCTCAGATGCCAATCAAAATACCATGTTCAGGTTCCAATTGAAAGACACTAGAATATCTCTAAAAGTTTTATATTTTCTCTAAGCAAGTGTTTGTAACCACCTATGTAAGAGAAAATCTTGGAAAACATGAGGGAAAATTTTGGGGTACAACAGCTGCCCCTTTGTCAGAGAGAAATTTTGTCAACCTGTCATACCATGCTCTAGGAGCTTGTTTCAGGCCATATAAAGCTTTCCTCAATTTGTAGACATGATCAGGGTAGTTTGGATCCACAAATCCTTTAGGTTGTTCCACATAAACTTCCTCATTTAAGTACCCATTTAGGAAGGCACTTTTTACATCCATCTGAAATAACTTGAACTTCAGGAGACAAGCAATTCCCAATAGGAGTCTGATTGATTCCAGTCTGGCTACAGGGGCAAAGGTCTCATCAAAATCAACCCCTTCAACTTGAGTGTATCCTTGAGCAACAAGTCTTGCCTTATTCCTGGTGACAACTGTAACACCCCGGTTTCAATTATTTGATTTATTTAAATTTGGGAAATTATTTTATTAGGATTAATAAAATAAAAAGGAATTATTTATTT
The DNA here is from genome assembly GCA_948472305.1 of Vicia faba. Lineage (NCBI taxonomy): Eukaryota > Viridiplantae > Streptophyta > Magnoliopsida > Fabales > Fabaceae > Vicia > Vicia faba. Next base: position 1,324,866,406 of record OX451739.1, read on the forward strand.
TGAAATATGGAGGAAAATAAAAGAAATAAGAAAATGCTGAGTTTTAAGTTATTGGGCTTGGACGTTATTAGTAAAGAGTGGGGTGCAAAAGAAGTAAAGTTATGTTTTGGAACTCAAGTTAGTTTTCTCATTTTTCACGATAAACAGAAGTTGGGAATTTGGGGAAATAGAGCTCTGAAGGTACGAAGAACGAAGAACGAAGAACATCGCTCAAAGAGTTCAAAGCTGCTAATTGATAAGGTAAGGGGGGCTATTACTCGGTTTACCTTTGTTTATGGGTTTATGTATGGTTAATTTAGATAATCGTAGGGAGAACCCCAATTGTTAGATGTTACTAGGAATCGATACCCTTAGGATTGAACCTTGTTAGAAAAGAGTTAGGTTCCCAATTATTATGAATCGATTAGGAATTTTAGGTTCCAAATGGTGGATTGGGAGTATAACTGCATGATCGTGAATTTACCTTAGAGGTTTAGGGATAACCTAAATGTTTTCAGAAATTCCCTAAAAAGGACGAGTAATCACTGTTAAAGTTACTATAATAATTGTTGGTAATTATGAAATGGATGTGTTGTTTTGAGTTGTGAAACATCGATGTCGTTAGGTACCGAAATGCGCGTTTAGTCGGCATTTTCCCGCGTTTGGCTGTTGTTCTGAGCTGCTGCAGGTTCAGGAAAAATCCTGTACGCGCTCAGCAACACGGGCCGTGTTGCACAACACGGGCACCCGTGTTGCTCTTCTGTGTTGGGAGATGGTGTGCTTCTGGTTGCACAACACGGGCCGTGTTGCACAACACGGGTACCCGTGTTAGGTCCCCTGTAATGAGAAAAAATGTGTGTTTCTGGATATGTTACAACACGGGCCGTGTTGCACAACACGGGCACCCGTGTTGCTCTGCTGTGTTGATTTTTCTGAATTTTGGTTTTTGTGCGTTATTGTGGATTTTATTGTCGTGCTTTTGGATAATGTTATCGAGCATGAATTATGATATGACTTGATATGATTGATGTTTAAATAGTATGCTGAGTGATTACATGCTATCCATATCTTGTTATGATTTGATGTTGTTGATGTTGCATGATATGTTGATTGATGTTCATAGTATGCTGAGTGTTACATACTTACATATCATGTTGCATTTGTTAATTCCCATTGTGTGGAATTAACATGGTGGCCAATATACGTGTCCGCGATTTAATGGAACGTTGAGGTGGTAGCCGTGTCCGTGATATAATGGAACGGTGAGTTATCCGTGACCCGAGATTTAATGGGGCGGTAAAGTGGTACCACATGCATGGGTGTGTTGCATTACCTTGAATATAACATGAATGGATGATTTTTCCAATGTTGTATTTGATTGTTTGTATGCACGTATGATTGCTAAATGGTTGACGATGTTTGATGATTATTTGCAAATATGAAAAGCAATGTATCATGGATATATGAATTGTAAGGTTTTTTTTTGTAAACTATGAAAAATGCTAATTATTGGGTGATGCTTATGATTTCCTGAATTGATTGTTATGAACGTATAATCAAATGTATAATTGAGATGCTCACCCTTACTGTTGAATAATTTCAGATTGAGGAGCTTCGTTCAGGTGCTTGGCGAAGGCTTGTGGTTTCTAGTTTATTCCGTTTTAGTATTGTCCGGGTCATGCTCTGATAGTTGTAACTCCGGGAACGGTTGTTTGTAGAGCTGTTTTAATCAGACTCGTTTAATTTCCTTATGTTTTGTTATAATATGATGTTGATATTTTCCAGGTGTTAATCCCTGATGATTGAAAATATTATAACTTTGGTTTTATTAAATAAATTATTCCGCTGTGTAAACATGTATGAGTTACTACTAAGACTATGCATGACAGGAATTTGTGTTATTTAAAGAGAAATGTAGCATCCTCGATTATACATGTACTCTGATATTATGCTTTTAATTATTTGCGAAAATTTTATTCGGGGTTTTTAGAGGGTGTTACAATAGTGGTATCAGAGCATAGTCGGTCGTTGCGGCCAGAGTCTTGAGTCAGTCATCCCTTTTGTATGCGATTAGTGTAAGGTAACACTGTCGATACTGTATTCTAATGAAGAGTATGTTTTGATTCTCAGGAATATGGCTGGAGGAGGTAACGGACGAAATGATGCTGCACTAGCTGAGGCTTTGGGGATGTTAGCTGGTGTACTTGCTGGAAACCCAACTGGAGGCGTGATTGGTGCTGATAGGCAATTGGGAAATTTCCAAAGGAACAATCCTCCGTTGTTCAAAGGTACACATGACCCTGAAGGTGCTCAGAAGTGGCTGAAGGAAATTGAAAGGATTTTCCGTGTGATTGATTGTGCTGAAGATCTGAAAGTCAGATATGGTACGCATATGTTGGCAGAAGAGGCCGACGACTGGTGGGTTGCCACAAGGACTGAAATGGTTCAGGATGGAGAGGCACTGACTTGGGCTAACTTCAGAAGAGCTTTTTTGAGGAGGTACTTTCTTGAAGATGTTCGGGGAAGAAAGGAAATTGAATTTTTGGAGCTTAAGCAGGGCAATCTGACTGTTAGTGAATATGCTACTAAGTTCACTGAGCTGGCAAAGTATTATGCACACTACAACAATGATGAGGCTGGGGAATTCTCTAAATGTATCAAATTTGAGAATGGTCTCCGAGATGAGATTAAGCAGGGAATCAGGTACCAGCGTATTCGTAGATTTTCTGATCTGGTGGATTGTAGCAGAATCTTGGAAGAAGATATTACCAAGAATAGGTCGTCTCACTCTCGTGGGGCTGTTGATAAAAGGGGAAAGCAACATATGGACCGTGGCAAGCCATATGGTAGAGATAACCAGAGATCAGGCGGTTGGAAAAGGCCTAGTGGGGGAGATTCTAAGGCTCCTATCAGATGCTACAGGTGTGGTGAGTCTGGTCATCACATTCGAGATTCCAAGAGTGATGAGAAGAAGTGCTATAGATGTGGAAAAGCTGGTCATTTGTCTATTGATTGCAAAGGGAAGTCTGTTACTTGTTACAATTGTGGCGAAGAAGGTCACATTCGTCCGCAGTGTCCTAAGCCTAGGAAGGATCAGTCAGGTGGAAAAGTGTTCGCTTTGTCCGGATCTGAGACTACTCCAGAGGATCGATTGATTAAAGGTACGTGTTTTATTCATGGCACACCTTTAGTTGCAATTATTGATACTGGTGCAACTCATTCTTTCATTTCTTTGGATTGTGCTGAGAGGTTGAAACTGGACATATCTGGTATGCGAGGTAGCATGGTTGTTGATACTCCTGCATCGGGTTCAGTGACAACTTCACTTGTATGTAGGAATTGTCCTATTGAGATTTTTGGTAGAGGGTTCGGTATGGATTTAGTATGCCTACCGCTTGAACAAATTGATATTATCCTTGGGATGAACTGGTTGGAATTCAACCGGGTTCATCTGAACTGCTTTGCTAAGACGGTGATTTTTCCAGAAGCAGTCGGTGTCGAGAATTTGACTATGACTGCTAAGCAGGTACAAGAAGCAATGGAAGACGGTGCTAATGTGTTTATGTTACTTGCTTCATTAGATGCAACAGGAAAGGTCAGGAGTGTAGAATTTCCAGTGGTGTGTGATTTTCCAGAAGTCTTTCCGGACGATGTTGGCGAGTTACCTCCAGAGAGAGAAGTGGAATTCTCTATAGATTTGATTCCTGGTACGAGACCGGTGTCGATGGCGCCATATCGTATGTCTGCGTCTGAGTTGGCTGAATTGAAGAGTCAGTTGGAAGATTTACTGGAGAAGAAGTTTATTCGTCCAAGTGTTTCGCCTTGGGGTGCTCCGGTGTTGTTGGTTAAGAAGAAAGAAGGTTCTATGAGACTGTGTGTTGATTACAGGCAATTGAACAAGGTAACCATTAAGAATCGGTATCCGTTACCGAGGATTGATGATTTAATGGATCAACTAATTGGAGCCAGTGTATTCAGTAAGATTGACTTGAGATCTGGATATCATCAGATTCGTGTGAAAGCGGAAGATATTCAAAAGACTGCTTTTCGAACGAGGTATGGGCATTATGAATATTCTGTTATGCCGTTCGGAGTTACTAATGCACCTGGTGTTTTCATGGAATATATGAACAGGATTTTTCATCCGTATCTGGATAAGTTTGTTGTGGTTTTTATTGATGACATTCTGATTTATTCCAAGAACGACAAAGAGCATGCGGAACATCTCAGAATTGTGTTAGAATTGTTGAAAGATAGGAAGCTGTATGCAAAGTTGTCCAAATGTGAGTTCTGGCTGAATGAAGTTAGTTTTCTTGGACATGTGATTTCTAAGAATGGTATTGCAGTGGATCCTACAAAAGTAGAAGCAGTATCTCAGTGGGAAGCGCCGAAGACTGTTTCTGAAATCAGAAGTTTTCTTGGTCTTGCAGGTTATTACAGAAAGTTTATCGAAGGATTCTCAAAGCTAGCTTTGTCGTTGACGAAATTGACTCGTAAAGGACAAGCGTTTATTTGGGATTCTGATTGTGAGAAAGGTTTCCAAGAATTGAAACGGAGATTGACTAGTGCTCCTATTCTGATTTTGCCGAATCCGGCGGAATCTTTTGTGGTCTATTGTGATGCATCTCTGTTGGGTCTAGGTGGTGTTTTAATGCAGAATCAACAAGTAGTTGCGTATGCTTCGAGGCAGTTGAAGGTTCATGAAAGGAACTATCCTACTCATGACTTAGAGTTGGCAGCAGTTGTGTTTGTCTTGAAATTGTGGAGACATTATCTGTATGGTTCGAGATTTGAAGTGTATAGTGATCATAAGAGTTTGAAGTATCTTTTCGATCAGAAAGAGCTCAATATGAGGCAAAGAAGGTGGTTGGAATTTCTCAAAGATTATGATTTTGGTTTGAATTACCATCCCGGTAAGGCAAATGTGGTTGCGGATGCTTTGAGCAGGAAATCCTTGCATATGTCTATGATGATGGTTCGTGAATTGGATTTAATTGAACAATTCCGAGATTTGAGTTTAGTTTGTGAAAGTACTCCGAAGTGCGTTCGTTTGGGTATGTTGAAACTTACTAGTGGTATTCTAGAAGAGATCAGGATCGGGCAGAAATCTGATGTTAATTTAGTTGATAAATTGACATTGATCAACCAAGGTCAAGGTGGTGAGTTTAGAATTGATGAAAATGATGTTATGAGATTTGGCGATAGAGTTTGTGTTCCTAATGTCGCAGAAATCAAGAAGAGTATATTAGAGGAAGGACATCGCAGTGGGATGAGTATTCATCCGGGTGCCACGAAAATGTATCATGATTTGAAGAAATTGTTTTGGTGGCCGGGAATGAAAAAGGAAATAGCTGAATTTGTGTATGCATGTTTAATCTGTCAGAAATCGAAGATTGAGCATCAGAAGCCGTCTGGATTTATGCAACCAATGTTTATTCCAGAATGGAAGTGGGATAGCATTTCGATGGATTTTGTATCTGGGTTGCCGAGGACTCCTATGAATTGTGAAGCGATATGGGTCGTTGTGGATAGGTTGACTAAGTCTGCTCATTTTATACCGGTGCGAATGGATTACTCAATGGAGAGATTGGCACAGTTATATATTGAGAAAATAGTGAGTTTGCATGGAGTTCCTTCTAGTATTGTGTCAGATAGAGATCCGAGATTCACTTTGAAATTTTGGGAAGGATTGCAGAAAGCTTTGGGTACTAAATTGAGGTTGAGTTCAGCTTACCATCCTCAGACTGATGGACAGACGGAGAGGACGATTCAATCGTTGGAAGATTTATTGCGTGCTTGTGTTTTAGAGCAGGGTGGAGCTTGGGATAGCTATTTGCCATTGATTGAATTTACTTATAACAATAGTTACCATTCGAGTATTGGTATGGCTCCGTTCGAGGCATTGTATGGTAGACGGTGTAGAACACCTTTGTGTTGGTATGAATCTGGAGAGAGTTCGGTAGTTGGGCCAGAGATTGTTCAGCAGACTACTGAAAAGATCAAATTGATTCAAGAAAAGATGAGAGCTTCTCAGAGTCGTCAGAAAAGTTATCATGATAAGAGGAGAAAGAATTTAGAATTTAGTGCTGGAGATCATGTGTTTATGAGAGTTACTCCGATGACGGGTATTGGTCGAGCGTTGAAATCTAAGAAATTGACTCCGCGTTTTATTGGTCCATTTCAGATTACGGAAAGAGTTGGAGAAGTTGCTTATCGTATTGCTTTACCTCCGAGACTTGCGAATTTGCACGATGTTTTTCATGTTTCTCAGCTGAGGAGATACATTCCAGACCCATCTCATGTAATCCAAATAGATGATGTACAGGTGAGAGATAACCTGACAGTAGAAACATTGCCTATGAGGATAGAAGATCGGGAAGTGAAACAGTTAAGAGGTAAAGAGATAGCATTAGTGAAGGTTGCTTGGGGAGGTCCAGCAGATGGAAATATCACTTGAGAGCTGGAGAGCCAGATGAAAGAGGCTTATCCGGAACTTATCGTCTAAGGTATGTTTTCGAGGACGAAAACTCTTTTAGTGGGGGAGAGTTGTAACACCCCGGTTTCAATTATTTGATTTATTTAAATTTGGGAAATTATTTTATTAGGATTAATAAAATAAAAAGGAATTATTTATTTTGAAATATGGAGGAAAATAAAAGAAATAAGAAAATGCTGAGTTTTAAGTTATTGGGCTTGGACGTTATTAGTAAAGAGTGGGGTGCAAAAGAAGTAAAGTTATGTTTTGGAACTCAAGTTAGTTTTCTCATTTTTCACGATAAACAGAAGTTGGGAATTTGGGGAAATAGAGCTCTGAAGGTACGAAGAACGAAGAACGAAGAACATCGCTCAAAGAGTTCAAAGCTGCTAATTGATAAGGTAAGGGGGGCTATTACTCGGTTTACCTTTGTTTATGGGTTTATGTATGGTTAATTTAGATAATCGTAGGGAGAACCCCAATTGTTAGATGTTACTAGGAATCGATACCCTTAGGATTGAACCTTGTTAGAAAAGAGTTAGGTTCCCAATTATTATGAATCGATTAGGAATTTTAGGTTCCAAATGGTGGATTGGGAGTATAACTGCATGATCGTGAATTTACCTTAGAGGTTTAGGGATAACCTAAATGTTTTCAGAAATTCCCTAAAAAGGACGAGTAATCACTGTTAAAGTTACTATAATAATTGTTGGTAATTATGAAATGGATGTGTTGTTTTGAGTTGTGAAACATCGATGTCGTTAGGTACCGAAATGCGCGTTTAGTCGGCATTTTCCCGCGTTTGGCTGTTGTTCTGAGCTGCTGCAGGTTCAGGAAAAATCCTGTACGTGCTCAGCAACACGGGCCGTGTTGCACAACACGGGCACCCGTGTTGCTCTTCTGTGTTGGGAGATGGTGTGCTTCTGGTTGCACAACACGGGCCGTGTTGCACAACACGGGTACCCGTGTTAGGTCCCCTGTAATGAGAAAAAATGTGTGTTTCTGGATATGTTACAACACGGGCCGTGTTGCACAACACGGGCACCCGTGTTGCTCTGCTGTGTTGATTTTTCTGAATTTTGGTTTTTGTGCGTTATTGTGGATTTTATTGTCGTGCTTTTGGATAATGTTATCGAGCATGAATTATGATATGACTTGATATGATTGATGTTTAAATAGTATGCTGAGTGATTACATGCTATCCATATCTTGTTATGATTTGATGTTGTTGATGTTGCATGATATGTTGATTGATGTTCATAGTATGCTGAGTGTTACATACTTACATATCATGTTGCATTTGTTAATTCCCATTGTGTGGAATTAACATGGTGGCCAATATACGTGTCCGCGATTTAATGGAACGTTGAGGTGGTAGCCGTGTCCGTGATATAATGGAACGGTGAGTTATCCGTGACCCGAGATTTAATGGGGCGGTAAAGTGGTACCACATGCATGGGTGTGTTGCATTACCTTGAATATAACATGAATGGATGATTTTTCCAATGTTGTATTTGATTGTTTGTATGCACGTATGATTGCTAAATGGTTGACGATGTTTGATGATTATTTGCAAATATGAAAAGCAATGTATCATGGATATATGAATTGTAAGGTTTTTTTTTGTAAACTATGAAAAATGCTAATTATTGGGTGATGCTTATGATTTCCTGAATTGATTGTTATGAACGTATAATCAAATGTATAATTGAGATGCTCACCCTTACTGTTGAATAATTTCAGATTGAGGAGCTTCGTTCAGGTGCTTGGCGAAGGCTTGTGGTTTCTAGTTTATTCCGTTTTAGTATTGTCCGGGTCATGCTCTGATAGTTGTAACTCCGGGAACGGTTGTTTGTAGAGCTGTTTTAATCAGACTCGTTTAATTTCCTTATGTTTTGTTATAATATGATGTTGATATTTTCCAGGTGTTAATCCCTGATGATTGAAAATATTATAACTTTGGTTTTATTAAATAAATTATTCCGCTGTGTAAACATGTATGAGTTACTACTAAGACTATGCATGACAGGAATTTGTGTTATTTAAAGAGAAATGTAGCATCCTCGATTATACATGTACTCTGATATTATGCTTTTAATTATTTGCGAAAATTTTATTCGGGGTTTTTAGAGGGTGTTACAACAACTCCTTCAGCATCTGATTTGTTCTTGTAGATCCATTTTGTGCCAATGATGTTTGTTCCTTCTGGTCTAGGAACTAACTCCCATACTTCATGTTACTTGAATTGGTTCAATTCATCTTGCATTGATCCAATCCAGTATTCATCAGTTAAAGCCTCCTTAACATTTCTTGGTTCAATTTTAGACACAAAGCAAGAGTTTGAGATGATTTCTCTAGATCTTGTAATGACTCCACTATTAGGATCTCCTATGATGAGTTCTTTAGGATGATCTTTCTGAATTCTGATGGAAGGGTTTTTGTTAGCTTCCTTTGATTCAGAGTCTGATGCAGTAGTGTTAGGTAGATCATTCTGTTGAGTTGAAGTCTCAAAGAATGTCTCAACATTACAAGGGACATCTGTTTCCTCATGATAATCATCAACTATGACATTTATTGATTCCATCATGACTTTGGTTCTGGAATTGAATACCCTATAAGCTTTGTTGTTGGTGGAGTATCCTAGAAATATTCCTTCATCACTTTTAGGGTCCAGCTTTCTCCTTTGTTCACGATCTGTCAGAATATAGCATTTGCCACCAAATACATGGAAGTACTTCACTGTTGGATTTATTCCTTTCCAGAGTTCATAAATGGTGGATGAGGTTCCCTTTCTCAAGGTGACCCTGTTATGGACATAACAGGCTGTATTCATAGCTTCAGCCCAAAAATGAATAGGAAGTCTTTTGGCATGTATCATTGCTCTGGCAGATTCCTGTATGGTCCTGTTTTTCCTTTCTACAACTCCATTTTGTTGAGGAGTTATAGGTGAAGAGAATTCATGATTAATTCCTTCTGAGGAACAGAACTCATTAAACTTACTGTTTTCAAATTCCTTGCCATGATCACTTCTGATTCTGACAATGCACCCTTCTTTTTCTCTTTGAATTCTTTTGCACAGTTCTTTAAAAACTTCAAATACATCAGATTTTTCCCTAATGAAGTTAATCCAGGTGAATCTGGAAAAATCATCCACAACAACATAGGCATATCTTTTTCCACCAAGACTTTCCACCTGCATTGGTCCCATCAGATCCATATGTAGAAGTTCTAGAACCTTAGAGGTGGTCAGTTGTCTTGACTTTGGATGTGACATCCTAGTCTGCTTACCAACCTGACATTCACCACAGACTCTCCCTTCATCAATTTGCAGTCTTGGAATCCCTCTGACTGCCTCCATGGATATAATCCTTTTCATTCCTCTTAGATGTAGATGACCAAGTTTTTGGTGCCACAGTTTCACTTCTTTTTCTTCTTTGGCAATAGAACACACAGTAGAGTAATTAGTGTTCTCAGGCTCCCACAAGTAGCAGTTGTCTTTAGATCTGACTCCTTTCATTACAACTTCTTGTTTCTCATTAGTTATAAGACATTCAGATTTGGAGAAGTTGACCTTGAATCCTAGGTCGCATAATTGGCTGATACTTATGAGATTAGCAGTCAAGCCTTTTACCAGCAATACTTTATTTAGATTTGGAACTCCAGGGCAGTCCAACTTTCCAACTCCTTTGATTTCTCCTCTAGCACCATCTCCAAAGGTCACATAACTAGTGGTGTGAGGTTTAACATTATTGAGAAGATTCTTGATTCCAGTCATGTGCTTAGAACATCCACTGTCAAAGTACCAGTCTTCCTTTGCAGAGACTCTGAGGGAAGTGTGAGCTATCAGGGCAGTAGCCTTTTTCTTCCACTTTGGAGTATATGGTACCTTGTTAGACTTAGGTTTGACACCTGGGTTCTGAATAGGATATCCATATAATCTGAAGCAGAATGCCTTTATGTGACCAAACCTCCCACAATGATGACATCTCTATCTTTGATACTTTTTCTTCATATTTCTCTGTTCTCGATGTTGAGTGCTATGTTGTGACATATGCTTTGACATTTGTTCATAAGGCCTGATCTTCTTGTCTATACCAGATTTCTTTGCTGCCACAAATCCTAGACCAGACTTGTTTCCCACATTTTATCCAACCTGAAGGATTTCTTCCAATTTGTCAGTTCCATTTGTCAGCATCTTAACAGATTTGGTCATCTGGTCCAGTTTTGAGTTTAGCATTTGAACTTCCCCTTCTAGATGACTTATAGTATCAATGTCTGCCTTTTTCTCAGCCTCCAACTTTATTATTAGTTTTGTTTGTCTCTCATTTTGCTGACAGACTTCAGCACTTCTGATACATAATTTCTTGTAGGAATCAGCCAGTTCTTTAAATGTCACTTCCTCATCACTAGAGTCACTATCAGAGTTACAAATACCAGTTAGTGCATTAACTAGTTTGGCAGATTCTTCTTCAGAATTACTTTCTGAATCACAGTCAGACCAAGTAACAGACATTCCTTTCTTTTGTTTCTTAAGAAAGGTAGGACATTCAGCTCGAATGTGCCCATATCCTTCACATCCATGGCATTGAATTCCTCTGCTTTGATTTCCCTTCTCTTCATACTTTGGTCTTCTGCTGGAGTCATAAGATCTGTTAATGTCAGAAGGAATGTTCTAAACATTTGACCTTGACTTTGGATCCATTCTCTTGATGAGTTTGTTGAATTGTCTTCCAAGCATGGCTATAGCTTCTGAAATATTTTCTTCTTCATCCTCCTTGTTTTCATCTTCAGTATTAGATACAAGTGTTATGCTCTTGTTTTTCTTGTCGACATTGTCACTGATCCCCATCTCAAAGGTCTGAAGAGACCTAATGAGTTCATCCACCTTCAAATTGCTGATATCCTGGGCTTCCTCTATAGCAGTTACCTTCATTGCAAATCTTTTAGGCAAGGATCTGAGAATCTTTCTCACCGGTTTTTCTTCTGACATCTTTTATCCCAATGCTCCTGAGGTGTTGGCAATCACCAAGATGTTCATGTGAAACTCATGAATGGTTTCATCTTCCATCATCCTTAGGTTCTCAAATTTGGTAGTCAGCAACTGAAGCCTTGACATTTTTACTTTGGATGTGCCCTCATGGGTAGTTTTGAGAGTGTCCCAAACTTCCTTGGCTAGTTCACATTGATGTACTAGTCTGAATATGTTTCTATCAATTCCATTGAACAAGGCATTTAATGCTTTGGAATTACCCAGGGCTAACTCATCTTCTTCTTTGCTCCATTCTTCCTCAGGTTTCAGACTGATTGTCCCATCTTTCTCAGTTATGGTGGGATGGTTCCATCCTTTGTCAGCAGCTCTCCAAGCCTTTTTGTCTAGTGATTTTAAGAAGGCAATCATACGAGGTTTCCAGTAGTCATAATTTGTTCCATCCAGAATGGGTGGTCTGTTTCCAAAAACTCCTTCTTTGTCCATAGCGCCAGAAAGTGATATCCCTAGATCTCACCCAGTAAGACAGGCAGGGTGCCCGCTCTGATGCCAATTGAAATTATGGCAGCAGATACTCAATGTCACAGTGAATGTTATGACACCGTATCTGACTTTCTATAAGACAGTAAATCAAAAAGCAGTAAAGAACACAGTCAATTGTTTACCCAGTTCAATGTGAAACAACACCTACTCTGGGGGCTACCAAGCCAGGGAGGAAATTCACTATAAGAGATATTAATTCAGGAATAAACCAACCAGTTTATCTCCTTCACTTAAGACCTACCCAATGCAACTTCAATCTAAGTTCAACTTAAACCTGAGTTCCTACTCACTCCCCCTCAATCACAGCAGTGATACTAAACAATTGACTAATGAAATTATGAAGACACTCTTCAGAACATACACTTGATTATGCTTCACAGCTTTTAATCAAGTAACACAAACACTCGTGCTTCAAAGCTTTGAGTGATACATAAACCTAACTTGACCTTGCTTCAAAGATTTAATCAAGTGACACAAACACTCGTGCTTCAAAGCTTTGAGTGATACACAACCCTTACAATCAAAACCTACTCCAAGTCACTTATCACAATGATACTTGCTTGGATTACAGTAGTTAAAACTATACAGCCCCTTGTTGATCTTCTGTCAAAAAGTTAAGTTCACCAACAGCCTTCCTGTTGAATATATAGGCAGTTGTTCTTCAGTTAGGGCTTCCACGAAAATAGCTAGGGTTAATTAGGGTTAACCTCAAGACTTGGTCACAAGACTTTATCAACCAGATTATGGTTAAGCCAAGTTAACCTAAAGTCCACGTGAGATTCTGTTCTGGAATGTATGAACCATATTCCTGAAAAATCTCAGAATTAACAAAACTGCATAACTGTTAGATCAGTACAGGATGTCTTAACATTGGTTATGACAACAAGAATCCTGTTTACTGATTTTGGTAGAATGTAATAAATGTGATCATTGCATAATGATCAGCTACACACTCATAATAGGCAGCTACTGTATGCCATTCTTTTTCTGCAGAAAGTACCTAGTAACCCAGAATGTTATGACATCAGTCATGACATTCACACACCTGGTTTTACCAAAAATACATGCCAATAACCAAACACTTACAAACTCCCCCTTTGGCAAATTTTTGGCTAAAACCCCTAAACAATCAGAGATTAGAGAGCAGCAGAAATAATATGTCTGCAGAAAAAAATAATGTCTACCAAGTATAATTAACACACAATCTTCTCCCCTTCTTTAGCCATAAATAGGCCAAAGATACATGTACTTTTAGGATATACAATCATCCAAAATGAATAATAAAAACAAAAAAAATCTGAAATCACTTGCAGCAACAGGTACCAGCAGCAAGCTTGACAACTCCACTGATCTTCAAGCACTGTCATCTTCAGAGGAGGCACTATCTTCAGCATTAAGCTGATCTTCAGCAGCATCTTCTTCCCTTCTTTGTCCTTCAGTCTCCTCCTGTTCTAGTCTACCAATTAGGTTCTCAAGAGTCCTTTTCCTTGTCTCCAGCTCTTTGCAGGTTTCCTTCAGCACAGCTATAACATCAGATTTCTTGGACTGAGTTTTGATAGTTGATGTCTCAGCTGATGTCATGACAATGTCAGGAACATGAGTTCCCTGAAATAGCTTATAGTGCAACCCAAGAGCAGGGGCTCTTTTGCATACAGTATCTTTTTCAACTAGAATGTCAGGATACTGAGCAAGGACAATACCACATAGGAGGGAGGGAAAGGCAATAGGGCCTTTAACAGCATAGCTTCCAACATGTTTTAAAGTTTGATCAAAGATATACCTGCCATAGTAAAATTCTGTCCTGGTTCCAACAGCATAAAAGAATCTTCCCAATCCTATGGAGATGGTTGATTTATGGTTGGTGGGAACCCAGTTGGTTGCACCAATCTTGTGCAGGATGGAAAATTTCATGCTTAGCTTGCTTGCATTCAGCTTGCCTTTTAAGGGCCAGCTCTTGACTTGATTTGCAGTGATGGTTTGGCATACTTGGTTGTCAGTAACCTCTAGTTCAGGGCAAGCCTCATCTGGTCTTCCTAGGAATTTGTTTATTTCAGAGGGAGAGAAATTTACCTTTCTTCCTCTCACATAGACACACTTAAAGTCAGCTGACCTTCCATCAGCACATCCATCAGATAAATTCACTATGAATTCTTTGACAAGATTTTCATAGCAGTTGGTAAACTTTACCACAGTATTCATTAGACCAGCAGTTTTGATTAGGTCCATGATCTCCTTACATTCCATGGCACCATTGTTCAGTTCTCTTTCCAAGGCTATTCTTTTCAAACAAACATACTTCCATCTGTTAGCATTTTCAGGGTGGTGAAAAGAAATGTTGTCAGTGGGGACTTCAGGAACTTTAGCCATTTTGCTTGATGGGAGTTTCCTTCTGAGAGGAATGTCTTCAGCATCAACTTCAAATTCTGATTCCTCATCAGAATCAGAAGGTTCAGGCTCTTTCCTTTTCTTTGCTATTGGTTGTCTCACAGGCTTTGAGAGACTGCCAGCAGGTACTCGGGTTTTCACCTTCCCTTTGGAAAATCCAGTCTTCACAGTTTCTACACCAGTCTTGTCTTCAGACCTGGTTTTCTTATGAACAACATCAGCAATCTTCTCTTTGGTCAGACATTTTGCAGCATCCTGCTTTCCTTTTCTGTTCATCATCCTTCTAGCTATGCTAGGGTTGATATTTGCAATTAGGTCATTGTCAGATTATTCTTCATCCACATCAATAACCGGGGGTTCAACATCCTTCTCTGAAGGGTTCTGGAGATCATCAAGATTTTCAGATGATTTCCGAATGTTGTCATCCGGTGTCTCAACATTCTTAGTGACATCTGGATTCATTTCAACATTTAGACTAGCAGATTCTTGATTTAAAGGAACAGAAATGCCAGGTACCGAGTGGTTCTCATTCAGAATTCTTGTAACAAGTCTAGCTATTGCTTGATGAACATAAGCTGAGCCTTCCCTATTTGCTATTTCTGAGGGAACAGAAGATGATGGTTGAGAGGGATTACCAGATGAAGAAGCTTGAGACCTTCCTGCATGCCTTGTTCTCAGCTTTTTAACCTTAGAGGGGTTAGTTGCCAGTTCTCTAAGAGAAGTAATCTCCAAAACATCATAATCTATGCAGGTTGTGATTGCCCTAGGTTCTCGATCAGAGGATGCGGAAGAAGCAGTCGTCTTTGAAGAGGATGATGTCATGGATAGTTGATACATTTTGAGAGTCTTAGAAAACCAGTAACAACGAGAGTGAAATCTTTGATTGAGAGAATGGAGATTGTTGCAGAGCCGAGAGAGGAAGGAGGTAAATGAGTGTCTATTCAACTTCTTAATAATTTTGAAAGAAATAGGGAAACATATGATTAACCCAATCAAAATAGACTTAACACAAAAAACTCCTTCATCCCTTGATTTAAGCAAAATTAATTGCTACATTTCCTCATGTTGGCAAATACCCAACTTGCCCCTCAAATTTTCAAATTGATTTGCATCAAGTGCCTTGGTAAAAATGTCAGCCAGCTGTAGTTCAGTGGCAACATGTTCCATTTTAATCGTCTTCTCCTCTACAAGATCTCTGATAAAGTGATGTCTAATGTCAATATGCTTGGTCCTGCTATGCTGAATAGGATTCTTGGAAATGTTGATTGTACTCAGATTGTCATAGTACAATGTCATAACATCTTGTGTGACATTATACTCAGTAAGCATCTGTTTCATCCAGATCATTTGAGAAAAGCTACTACTAGCTGCTATGTATTCAGCTTCAGCAGTAGAGAGAGACACACAGTTCTGTTTCTTGCTGAACCAGGAGACCAGATTATTTCCTAAGAAGAAACATCCTCCAGAGGTGCTCTTTCTATCATCAGCACTTCCAGCCCAATCAGCATCACAATAACCAGTCAGAGTTGGTTCACAACCATGAGAGTACAGCAAGCCATAGTTGTAAGTTCCACTTACATACTTCAAAATTCTCTTCACTTGGTTGATATGACTGACTTTGGGATCAGCTTGGTATCTTGCACATACTCCAACTGTAAAAGCAATGTCAGGTCTGCTGGCTGTTAAGTATAGCAGACTTCCTATCATGCTTATGTACAGGCTTTGGTCCACCTTAACCCCACTTGAATCTTTGGATAGCTTTAAATGAGTAGGTGCAGGAGTCCTTTTGTGACTGGAATTCTCCATTCCAAACTTCTTGACAATGTTCTTTGTGTACTTGCTTTGAGACAGAAAAATTGAGTCTTCCATCTGTGTGACTTGCAGTCCAAGAAAGTAGGTCAATTCTCCCATGAGGCTCATTTCGAATTCAGCCTGCATCTGGTCAGCAAAATGTTTAACCATTTTATCTGTCATTCCCCCAAACACTATGTCATCAACCTAGATTTGAGCTACCATTATCTTTCCTCCTTCATTTTTGACAAAAAGGGTTTTATCCAAGCCTCCTTTTCTGTATCCTTTGTCAGAGAGAAATTTTGTCAACCTGTCATACCATGCTCTAGGAGCTTGTTTCAGGCCATATAAAGCTTTCCTCAATTTGTAGACATGATCAGGGTAGTTTGGATCCACAAATCCTTTAGGCTGTTCCACATAAACTTCCTCATTTAAGTACCCATTTAGGAAGGCACTTTTTACATCCATCTGAAATAACTTGAACTTCAGGAGACAAGCAATTCCCAATAGAAGTCTGATTGATTCCAGTCTGGCTACAGGGGCAAAGGTCTCATCAAAATCAACCCCTTCAACTTGAGTGTATCCTTGAGCAACAAGTCTTGCCTTATTCCTGGTGACAACTCCTTCAGCATCTGATTTGTTCTTGTAGATCCATTTTGTGCCAATGATGTTTGTTCCTTCTGGTCTAGGAACTAACTCCCATACTTCATGTTGCTTGAATTGGTTCAATTCATCTTGCATTGCTCCAATCCAGTATTCATCAGTTAAAGCCTCCTTAACATTTCTTGGTTCAATTTTAGACACAAAGCAAGAGTTTGAGATGATTTCTCTAGATCTTGTAATGACTCCACTGTTAGGATCTCCTATGATGAGTTCTTTAGGATGATCTTTCTGAATTCTGATGGAAGGGTTTTTGTTAGCTTCCTTTGATTCAGAGTCTGATGCAGTAGTGTTAGGTAGATCATTCTGTTGAGTGAAGTCTCAAAGAATGTCTCAACATTACAAGGGACATATGTTTCCTCATGATAATCATCAACTATGACATTTATTGATTTCATCATGACTTTGGTCCTGGAATTGAATACCCTATAAGCTCTGCTGTTGGTGGAGTATCCTAGAAATATTCCTTCATCACTTTTAGGGTCCAGCTTTCTCCTTTGTTCACGATCTGCCAGAATATAGCATTTGCTACCAAATACATGGAAGTACTTCACTGTTGGCTTTCTTCCTTTCCAGAGTTCATAATTGGTGGATGAGGTTCCCTTTCTCAAGGTGACCCTGTTATGGACATAACAGGCTGTATTCATAGCTTCAGCCCAAAAATGAATAGGAAGTCTTTTGGCATGTATCATTGCTCTGGCAGATTTCTGTATGGTCCTGTTTTTCCTTTCTACAACTCCATTTTGTTGAGGAGTTATAGGTGAAGAGAATTCATGATTAATTCCTTCTGAGGAACAAACCTCATTAAACTTACTGTTTTCAAATTCCTTGCCATGATCACTTCTGATTCTGACAATGCACCCTTCTTTTTCTCTTTGAATTCTTTTGCACAGTTCTTTAAAAACTTCAAATACATCAGATTTTTCCCTAATGAAGTTAATCCAGGTGAATCTGGAAAAATCATCCACAACAACATAGGCATATCTTTTTCCACCAAGACTTTCCACCTGCATTGGTCCCATCAGATCCATATGTAGAAGTTCTATAACCTTAGAGGTGGTCAGATGTCTTGACTTTGGATGTGACATCCTAGTCTGCTTACCAACCTGACATTCACCACAGACTCTCCCTTCATCAATTTGCAGTCTTGGAATCCCTTTGACTGCCTCCATGGATATAATCCTTTTCATTCCTCTTAGATGTAGATGACCAAGTTTTTGGTGCCACAGTTTCACTTCTTTTTCTTCTTTGGCAATATAACACACAGTAGAGTAATTAGTGTTCTCAGGCTCCCACAAGTAGCAGTTGTCTTTAGATCTGACTCATTTCATTACAACTTCTTGTTTCTCATTAGTTACAAGACATTCAGATTTGGAGAAGTTGACCTTGAATCCTAGGTCGCATAATTGGCTGATACTTATGAGATTAGCAGTCAAGCCTTTTACCAGCAATACTTTATTTAGATTTGGAACTCCAGGGCAGTCCAAGTTTCCAACTCCTTTGATTTCTCCTCTAGCACCATCTCCAAAGGTCACATAACTAGTGGTGTGAGGTTTAACATTATTGAGAAGATTCTTGATTCCAATCATGTGCTTAGAACATCCACTGTCAAAGTACCAATCTTCCTTTGCAGAGACTCTAAGGGAAGTGTGAGCTATCAGGGCAGTAGCCTTTTTCTTCCACTGTGGAGTATATGGTACCTTGTTAGACTTAGGTTTGACACCTGGGTTCTGATTAGGATATCCATATAATCTGAAGCAGAATGGCTTTATGTGACCAAACCTCCCACAATGATGACATCTCTATCTTGGATACTTTTTCTTCATATTTCTCTGTTCTCGATGTTGAGTGCTATGTTGTGACATCTGCTTTGACATTTGTTTATCAGGCCTGATCTTCTTGTCTATACCAGATTTCTTTGCTGCCACAAATCCTAGACCAGACTTGTTTCCCACATTTTGTCCAACCTGAAGGATTTCTTCCAATTTGTCAGTTCCATTTGTCAGCATCTTGACAGATTTGGTCATCTGGTCCAGTTTTGAGTTTAGCATTTGAACTTCCCCTTCTAGATGACTTATAGTATCAATGTCTGCCTTTTTCTCAGCCTCCAACTTTATTATGAGTTTTGTTTGTCTCTCATTTTGCTGACAGACTTCAGCACTTCTGATACATAATTTCTTGTAGGAATCAGCCAATTCTTCAAATGTCACTTCCTCATCACTAGAGTCACTATCAGAGTTACAAATACCAGTTAGTGCAGTAACTAGTTTGGCAGATTCTTCTTCAGAATTACTTTCTGAATCATAGTCATACCAAGTAACAGACATTCCTTTCTTTTGTTTCTTAAGAAAGGTAGGACATTCAGCTCGAATGTGCCCATATCCTTCACATCCATGGCATTGAATTCCTCTGCTTTGATTTCCCTTCTCTTCAGACTTTGGTCTTCTGCTGGAGTCATAAGATCTGTTAATGTCAGAAGGAATGTTCTTAACATTTGACCTTAACTTTGGATCCATTCTCTTCTGAAATATTTTCTTCTTCATCCTCCTTGTTTTCATCTTCAGTATTAGATACAAGTGATATGCTCTTGTTTTTCTTGTCGACATTGTCACTGATCCCCATCTCAAAGGTCTGAAGAGACCCAATGAGTTCATCCACCTTCAAATTGCTGATATCCTGGGCTTCCTCTATAGCAGTTACCTTCATTGCAAATCTTTTAGGCAAGGATTTGAGAATCTTTCTCACCAGTTTTTCTTCTGATATCTTTTCTCCCAATGCTCCTGAGGTGTTGGCAATCTCCGAGATGTTCATGTGAAACTCATGAATGGTTTCATCTTCCATCATCCTTAGGTTCTCAAATTTGGTAGTCAGCATCTGAAGCCTTGATATTTTTACTTTGGATGTGCCCTCATGGGTAGTTTTGAGAGTGTCCCAAACTTCCTTGGCCAGTTCACATTGATGTACTAGTCTGGATATGTTTCTATCAATTCCATTGAACAAGGCATTTAATGCTTTGGAATTACCCAGGGCTAACTCATCTTCTTCTTTGCTCCATTCTTCCTCAGGTTTCAGACTGATTGTCCCATCTTTCTCAGTTATGGTGGGATGGTTCCATCCTTTGTCAGCAGCTCTCCAAGCCTTTTTGTCCAGTGATTTTAAGAAGGCAATCATACGAGGTTTCCAGTAGTCATAATTTGATCCATCCAGAATGGGTGGTCTGTTTCCAAAAACTCCTTCTTTGTCCATAGCGCCAGAAAGTGATATCCCTAGATCTCACCCAGTAAGACAGGCAGGGTGCCCGCTCTGATGCCAATTGAAATTCTGGCAGCAGATACTCAATGTCACAGTGAATGTTATGACACCGTATCTGACTTTCTATAAGACAGTAAATCAAAAAGCAGTAAAGAACACAGTCAATTTTTTACCCAGTTCAATGTGAAACAATACCTACTCTGGGGGCTACCAAGCCAGGGAGGAAATTCACTATAAGAGATATTAATTCAGGAATAAACCAACCAGTTTATCTCCTTCACTTAAGACCTACCCAATGCAACTTCAATCTAAGTTCAACTTAAACCTGAGTTCCTACTCACTCCCCCTCAATCACAGCAGTGATACTAAACAATTGACTAATGAAATTATGAAGACACTCTTCAGAACATACACTTGATTATGCTTCACGGCTTTTAATCAAGTAACACAAACACTCGTGCTTCAAAGCTTTGAGTGATACATAAACCTAACTTGACCTTGCTTCAAAGCTTTAATCAAGTGACACAAACACTCGTGCTTCAAAGCTTTGAGTGATACACAACCCTTAAAATTAAAACCTACTCCAAGTCACTTATCACAATGATACTTGCTTGGATTACAGTAGTTAAAACTATACAGCCCCTTGTTGATCTTCTGTCAAAAAGTTAAGTTCACCAACAGCCTTCCTGTTGAATATATAGGCAGTTGTTCTTCAGTTAGGGCTTCCACGAAAATAGCTAGGGTTAACCTCAAGACTTGGTCACAAGACTTTATCAACCAGATTAGGGTTAAGCCAAGTTAACCTAAAGTCCACGTGAGATTCTGTTCTGGAATGTATGAACCATATTCCTGAAAAATCTCAGAATTAACAAAACTGCATAACTGTTAGATCAGTACAGGATGTCTTAACACTGGTTATGACAACAAGAATCCTGTTTACTGATTTTGGTAGAATGTAATAAATGTGATCATTGCATAATGATCAGCTACACACTCATAATGAGCAGCTACTATATGCCATTCTTTTTCTGCAGAAAGTACCTAGTAACCCAGAATGTTATGACATCAGTCATGACATTCACACACCTGGTTTTACCAAAAATACATGCCAATAACCAAACACTTACAAACTCCCCCTTTGGCAAATTTTTGGCTAAAACCCCTAAACAATCAGAGATTAGAGAGCAGCAGAAATAATATGTCTGCAGAAAAAAATAATGTCTACCAAGTATAATTAACACACAATCTTCTCCCCTTCTTTAGCCATAAATAGGCCAAAGATACATGTACTTTTAGGTTATACAGTCATCCAAAATGAATAATAAAAACAAAAAAATCTGAAATCACTTGCAGCAACAGGTACCAGCAGCAAGCTTGACAACTCCACTGATCTTCAAGCACTGTCATCTTCAGAGGAGGCACTATCTTCAGCATTAAGCTGATCTTCAGCAGCATCTTCTTCCCTTCTTTGTCCTTCAGTCTCCTCCTATTCTAGTCTACCAATTAGGTTCTCAAGAGTCCTTTTCCTTGTCTCCAGCTCTTTGCAGGTTTCCTTCAGCACAGCTATAACATCAGATTTCTTGGACTGAGTTTTGACAGTTGATGTCTCAGCTGATGTCATGACAATGTCAGGAACATGAGTTCCCTGAAATAGCTTATAGTGCAACCCAAGAGCAGGGGCTCTTTTGCATACAGTATCTTTTTAAACTAGAATGTCAGGATACTGAGCAAGGACAATACCACATAGGAGGGAGGGAAAGGCAATAGGGCCTTTAACAGCATAGCTTCCAGCATGTTTTAAAGTTTGATCAAAGATATACCTGCCATAGTCAAATTCTGTCCTGGTTCTAACAGCATAAATGAATCTTCCCAATCCTGTGGAGATGGTTGATTTATGGTTGGTGGGAACCCAGTTGGTTGCACCAATCTTGTGCAGGATGGAAAATTTCATGCTTAGCTTGCTTGCATTCAGCTTGCCTTTTAAAGGCCAGCTCTTGACTTGATTTGCAGTGATGGTTTGGCATACTTGGTTGTTAGTAACCTCTAGTTCAGGGCAAGCCTCATCTGGTCTTCCTAGGAATTTTTTTATTTCAAAGGGAGAGAAATTTACCTTTCTTCCTCTCACATAGACACACTTAAAGTCAGCTGACCTTCCATCAGCACATCCATCAGATAAATTCACTATGAATTCTTTGACAAGATTTTCATAGCAGTTGGTAAACTTTACCACAGTATTCATTAGACCAGCAGTTTTGATTAGGTCCATGATCTCCTTACATTCCATGGCACCATTGTTCAAGTATCTTTCCAAGGCTATTCTTTTCAAACAAACATACTTCCATCTGTTAGCATTTTCAGGGTGGTGAAAAGAAATGTTGTCAGTGGGGACTTCAGGAACTTTAGCCATTTTGCTTGATGGGAGTTTCCTTCTGAGAGGAATGTCTTCAGCATCAACTTCAAATTCTGATTCCTCATCAGAATCAGAAGGTTCAGGCTCTTTCCTTTTCTTTGCTATTGGTTGTCTCATAGGCTTTGAGAGACTACCAACAGGTACTCGGGTTTTCACCTTCCCTTTGGACAATCCAGTCTTCACAGTTTCTACACCAGTCTTGTCTTCAGACCTGGTTTTCTTATGAACAACATCAGCAGTCTTCTCTTTGGTCAGACATTTTGCAGCATCCTGCTTTCCTTTTCTGTTCATCATCCTTCTAGCTATGCTAGGGTTGATATTTGCAATTAGGTCATTGTCAGAGTATTCTTCATTCACATCAATAACCGGGGGTTCAACATCCTTCTCTGAAGGGTTCTGGAGATCATCAAGATTTTCAGATGATTTCCGAATGTTGTCATCTGGTGTCTCAACATTCTTAGTGACATCTGGATTCATTTCAACATTTGGACTAGCAGATTCTTGATTTAAAGGAACAGAAATGCCAGGTACCGAGTGGTTCTCATTCAGAATTCTTGTAACAAGTCTAGCTATTGCTTGATGAACATAAGCTGAGCCTTCCCTATTTGCTATTTCTGAGGGAACAGAAGATGATGGTTGAGAGTGATTACCAGATGAAGAAGCTTGAGACCTTCCTGCATGCCTTGTTCTCAGCTTTTTAACCTTAGAGGGGTTAGCTGCCAGTTCTCTAAGAGGAGTAATCTCCAGAACATCAGAATCCATGCAGGTTGTAATTGCCCTAGGTTCTCGATCAGAGGATGCGGAAGAAGCAGTCGTCTTTGAAGAGGATGATGTCATGGATAGTTGAGACATTTTGAGAGTCTTAGAAAACCAGTAACAACGAGAGTGAAATCTTTGATTGAGAGAATGGAGATTGTTGCAGAGCCGAGAGAGGAAGGAGGTAAATGAGTGTCTATTCAACTTCTTAATAATTTTGAAAGAAATAGGGAAACATATGATTAACCCAATCAAAATAGACTTAACACAAAAAACTCCTTCATCCCTTGATTTAAGCAAAATTAATTGCTACATTTCCTCATGTTGGCAAATACCCAACTTGCCCCTCAAATTTTCAAATTGATTTGCATCAAGTGCCTTGGTAAAGATGTCAGTCAGCTGTAGTTCAGTGGCAACATGTTCCAGTTTAATCGTCTTCTCCTCTATAAGATCTCTGATAAAGTGATGTCTAATGTCAATATGCTTGGTCCTGCTATGCTGAATAGGATTCTTGGAAATGTTGATTGTACTCAGATTGTCACAGTACAATGTCATAACATCTTGTGTGACATTATACTTAGTAAGCATCTGTTTCATCCAGATCATTTGAGAACAGCTACTACCAGCTGCTATGTGTTCAGCTTCAGCAGTAGAGAGAGACACACAGTTCTGTTTCTTGCTGAACCAGGAGACCAGATTATTTCCTAAGAAGAAACATCCTCCAGAGGTGCTCTTTCTATCATCAGCACTTCCAGCCCAATCAGCATCACAGTAACCAGTCAGAGTTGGTTCACAACCATGAGAGTACAGCAAGCCATAGTTGTAAGTTCCACTTACATACTTCAAAATTCTCTTCACTTGGTTGATATGACTGACTTTGGGATCAGCTTGGTATCTTGCACATACTCCAACTGCAAAAGCAATGTCAGGTCTGCTGGCTGTTAAGTATAGCAGACTTCCTATCATGCTTCCGTACAGGCTTTGGTCCACCTTAACCCCACTTGAATCTTTGGATAGCTTTAAATGAGTAGGTGCAGGAGTCCTTTTGTGACTGGCATTCTCCATTCCAAACTTCTTGACAATGTTCTTTGCGTACTTGCTTTGAGACAGAAAAATTGAGTCTTCCATCTGTGTGACTTGCAGTCCAAGAAAGTAGGTCAATTCTCCCATGAGGCTCATTTCGAATTCAGCCTGCATCTAGTCAGCAAAATGTTTAACCATTTTATCTGACATTCCCCCAAACACTATGTCATCAACATAGATTTGAGCTACCATTATCTTTCCTCCTTCATTTTTGACAAAAAGGGTTTTATCCAAGCCTCTATTTCTGTATCCTTTGTCAGAGAGAAATTTTGTCAACCTGTCATACCATGCTCTAGGAGCTTGTTTCAGGCCATATAAAGCTTTCCTCAATTTGTAGACATGATCAGGGTAGTTTGGATCCACAAATCCTTTAGGCTGTTCCACATAAACTTCCTCATTTAAGTACCCATTTAGGAAGGCACTTTTTACATCCATCTGAAATAACTTGAACTTCAGGAGACAAGCAATTCCCAATAGGAGAATGATTGATTCCAGTCTGGCTACAGGGGCAAAGGTCTCATCAAAATCAACCCCTTCAACTTGAGTGTATCCTTGAGCAACAAGTCTTGCCTTATTCCTGGTGACAACTCCTTCAGCATCTGATTTGTTCTTGTAGATCCATTTTGTGCCAATGATGTTTGTTCCTTCTGGTCTAGGAACTAACTCCCATACTTCATGTTGCTTGAATTGGTTCAATTCATCTTGCATTGCTCCAATCCAGTATTCATCAGTTAAAGCCTCCTTAACATTTCTTGGTTCAATTTTAGACACAAAGCAAGAGTTTGAGATGATTTCTCTAGATCTTGTAATGACTCCACTGTTAGGATCTCCTATGATAAGTTCTTTAGGATGATCTTTCTGAATTCTGATGGAAGGGTTTTTGTTAGCTTCCTTTGATTCAGAGTCTGATGCAGTAGTGTTAGGTAGATCATTCTGTTGAGTTGAAGTCTCAAAGAATGTCTCAACATTACAAGGGACATTTGTTTCCTCATGATAATCATCAACTATGACATTTATTGATTCCATCATGACTTTGGTCCTGGAATTGAATACCCTATAAGTTCTGCTATTGGTGGAGTATCCTAGAAATATTCCTTCATCACTTTTAGGTTCCAGCTTTCTCCTTTGTTCACGATCTGCCAGAATATAGCATTTTCTACCAAATACATGGAAGTACTTCACTGTTGGCTTTCTTCCTTTCCAGAGTTCATAAATGGTGGATGAGGTTCCCTTTCTCAAGGTGACCCTGTTATAGACATAACAGGCTGTATTCATAGCTTCAGCCTAAAAATGAATAGGAAGTCTTTTGGCATGTATCATTGCTCTGGCAGATTCCTGTATGGTCCTGTTTTTCCTTTCTACAACTCCATTTTGTTGAGGAGTTATATGTGAAGAGAATTCATGATTAATTCCTTCTGAGGAATAGAACTCATTAAACTTACTGTTTTCAAATTCCTTGCCATGATCACTTCTGATTCTGACAATGCACCCTTCTTTTTCTCTTTGAATTCTTTTGCACAGTTCTTTAAAAACTTCAAATACATCAGATTTTTCCCTAATGAAGTTAATCCAGGTGAATCTGGAAAAATCATCCACAACAACATAGGCATATCTTTTTCCACCAAGACTTTCCACCTGCATTGGTCCCATCAGATCCATATGTAGAAGTTCTAGAACCTTAGAGGTGGTCAGATGTCTTGACTTTGGATGTGACATCCTAGTCTGCTTACCAACCTGACATTCACCACAGACTGTCCCTTCATCAATTTGCAGTCTTGGAATCCCTCTGACTGCCTCCATGGATATAATCCTTTTCATTCCTCTTAGATGTAGATGACCAAGTTTTTGGTGCCACAGTTTCACTTCTTTTTCTTCTTTGGAAATAGAACACACAGTAGAGTAATTAGTGTTCTCAGGCTCCCACAAGTAGCAGTTGTCTTTAGATCTGACTCCTTTCATTACAACTTCTTGTTTCTCATTAGTTACAAGACATTCAGATTTGGAGAAGTTGACCTTGAATCCTAGGTCGCATAATTGGCTGATACTTA
The DNA here is from genome assembly GCA_948472305.1 of Vicia faba. Taxonomy (NCBI): domain Eukaryota; kingdom Viridiplantae; phylum Streptophyta; class Magnoliopsida; order Fabales; family Fabaceae; genus Vicia; species Vicia faba. Next base: position 1,324,892,775 of record OX451739.1, read on the forward strand.
TGAGATTAGCAGTCAAGCCTTTTACCATCAATACTTTATTTAGATTTGGAACTCCAGGGCAGTCCAAGTTTCCAACTCCTTTGATTTCTCCTCTAGCACCATCTCCAAAGGTCACATAACTAGTGGTGTGAGGTTTAACATTATTGAGAAGATTCTTGATTCCAGTCATGTGCTTAGAACATCCACTGTCAAAGTACCAGTCTTCCTTTGCAGAGACTCTAAGGGAAGTGTGAGCTATCAGGGCAGTAACCTTTTTCTTCCACTGTGGAGTATATGGTACCTTGTTAGACTTAGGTTTGACACCTGGGTTCTGATAAGGATATCCATATAATCTGAAGCAGAATTGCTTTATGTGACCAAACCTCCCACAATGATGACATCTCCATCTTTCATACTTTTTCTTCATATTTCTCTGTTCTCGATGTTGAGTGCTATGTTGTGACATCTGCTTTGACATTTGTTTATCAGGCCTGATCTTCTTGTCTATACCAGATTTCTTTGCTGCCACAAATCCTAGACCAGACTTGTTTCCCACATTGTGTCCAACCTGAAGGATTTCTTCCAATTTGTCAGTTCCATTTGTCAGCATCTTGACAGATTTGGTCATCTGGTCCAGTTTTGAGTTTAGCATTTGAACTTCCCCTTCTAGATGACTTATAGTATCAATCTCTGCCTTTTTCTCAGGCTCCAACTTTATTATGAGTTTTGTTTGTCTCTCATTTTGCTGACAGACTTCAGCACTTCTGATACATAATTTCTTGTAGGAATTAGCCAATTCTTCAAATGTCACTTCCTCATCACTAGAGTCACTATCAGAGTTACAAATACCAATTAGTGCAGTAACTAGTTTGGCAGATTCTTCTTCAGAATTACTTTCTGAATCACAGTCAGACCAAGTAACAGACATTCCTTTCTTTTGTTTCTTAAGAAAGGTAGGACATTCAGCTCGAATGTGCCCATATCCTTCACATCCATGGCATTGAATTCCTCTGCTTTGATTTCCCTTCTCTTCAGACTTTGGTCTTGTGCTGGAGTCATAAGATCTGTTAATGTCAGAAGGAATGTTCTTAACATTTGACCTTGACTTTGGATCCATTCTCTTGATGAGTTTGTTGAATTGTCTTCCAAGCATGGCTATAGCTTCTGAAATATTTTCTTCTTCATCCTCCTTGTTTTCATCTTCAGTATTAGATACAAGTGCTATGCTCTTGTTTTTCTTGTCGACATTGTCACTGATCCCCATCTCAAAGGTCTGAAGAGACCTAATGAGTTCATCCACCTTCAAATTACTGATATCCTGGGCTTCCTCTATAGCAGTTACCTTCATTGCAAATCTTTTAGGCAAGGATCTGAGAATCTTTCTCACCAGTTTTTCTTCTGACATCTTTTCTCCCAATGCTCCTGAGGTGTTGGCAATCTCCAAGATGTTCATGTGAAACTCATGAATGGTTTCATCTTCCATCATCCTTAGGTTCTCAAATTTGGTAGTCAGCATCTGAAGCCTTGAAATTTTTACTTTGGATGTGCCCTCATGGGTAGTTTTGAGAGTGTCCCAAACTTCCTTGGCCAGTTCACATTGATGTACTAGTCTGGATATGTTTCTATCAATTCCATTGAACAAGGCATTTAATGCTTTGGAATTACCCAGGGCTAACTCATCTTCTTCTTTGCTCCATTCTTCCTCAGGTTTCAGACTGATTGTCCCATCTTTCTCAGTTATGGTGGGATGGTTCCATCCTTTGTCAGCAGCTCTCCAAGCCTTTTTGTCCAGTGATTTTAAGAAGGCAATCATACGAGGTTTCCAGTAGTCATAATTTGATCCATCCAGAATGGGTGGTCTGTTTCCAAAAACTCCTTCTTTGTCCATAGCGCCAGAAAGTGATATCCCTAGATCTCACCCAGTAAGACAGGCAGGGTGCCCGCTCTGATGCCAATTGAAATTCTGGCAGCAGATACTCAATGTCACAGTGAATGTTATGACACCGTATCTGACTTTCTATAAGACAGTAAATCAAAAAGCAGTAAAGAACACAATCAATTGTTTACCCAGTTCAATGTGAAACAACACCTACTCTGGGGGCTACCAAGCCAGGGAGGAAATTCACTATAAGAGATATTAATTCAGGAATAAACCAACCAGTTTATCTCCTTCACTTAAGACCTACCCAATGCAACTTCAATCTAAGTTCAACTTAAACCTGAGTTCCTACTCACTCCCCCTCAATCACAGCAGTGATATTAAACAATTGACTAATGAAATTATGAAGACACTCTTCAGAACATACACTTGATTATGCTTCACAGCTTTTAATCAAGTAACACAAACACTCGTGCTTCAAAGCTTTGAGTGATACATAAACCTAACTTGACCTTGCTTCAAAGCTTTAATCAAGTGACACAAACACTCGTGCTTCAAAGCTTTGAGTGATACACAACCCTTACAATCAAAACCTACTCCAAGTCACTTATCACAATGATACTTGCTTGGATTACAGTAGTTAAAACTATACAGCCCCTTGTTGATCTTCTGTCAAAAAGTTAAGTTCACCAACAGCCTTCCTGTTCAATATATAGGCAGCTGTTCTTCAGTTAGGGCTTCCACGAAAATAGCTAGGGTTAATTAGGGTTAACCTCAAGACTTGGTCACAAGACTTTATCAACCAGATTAGGGTTAAGCCAAGTTAACCTAAAGTCCACGTGAGATTCTGTTCTGGAATGTATGAACCATATTCCTGAAAAATCTCAGAATTAACAAAACTGCATAACTGTTAGATCAGTACAGGATGTCTTAACATTGGTTATGACAACAAGAATCCTGTTTACTGATTTTGGTAGAATGTAATAAATGTGATCATTGCATAATGATCAGCTACACACTCATAATAAGCAGCTACTGTATGCCATTCTTTTTCTGCAGAAAGTACCTAGTAACCCAGAATGTTATGACATCAGTCATGATATTCACACACCTGGTTTTACCAAAAATACATGCCAATAACCAAACACTTACATTATTTATATTGCTTGTATGTAATTTTTAAAAGCCACGGGGTTATAGCCATGGAAGCTTGGCCGTAGGTAAAGGTTACATGCCTAAAACGACGGACAGAGGAAGAAGAAGATATGTGGCTAATCATCATTGGGCCATTCAAATAGCAGGCGCGCATTTTTTATTTTCCAGTGATCCATTTTATTTTCATATATTATATATTGTTAGTATCCTATTAACAATTGAACACATGTGATCCAGTGGGAAAGGCGTATGTTTGGAAGCGAAAGGACCTGGGTTCGACCCCAGGTCCCAACGTTTTGTTGTTTTCTTACCATTTAATTGCAGATCACGTACACTATGCTTCCAGGAGCCTATCTTGCTCTCCAGCAATCCAGCCAATGGATCATTTCTCTCACCAATCCAACGTCCCATACAAGAGGGGACCATGGTGCGCCATCAGAAAGTGGGTACACTAAATCACGCGCAGGGATTGGGCTTGAGAATTATTGGGCCTAGTAAATTCAGACTTACACCTCCCTTTCCAGCTTCACAAACAGGCCCATTATTTCTTTTCTATTTTAATGTTTCTTATTTTTCTTAGTTCATTAATAATTTTCTTTTTACAAACTAACATAAAAAAATCATTTTTTTTATTAAATCAAGAAATCACCAAAAACATTAAAAAAATCTTTTTTTCAAAAAATATTTTTATTCCCTTAATTAATTAGTTTAATGATTTAGGGCAATTTAATTCTTTTCATAATTAAAAATAATTAAAATTAGGTTTTAATTTGTACATAACCTAATTAATCTTGTTTTCTCCAAAATAATTATAACCTAAATATTTTTTTCAATTAAATTTTTAGGGTTCTCTAAACTCTGGCATTTAAATCGCCGCGCGCATTTTAATTCTTTTTATTATTATTGTAACTGTTTCGAGGTTGTAATAGTAATTAGGGTTTAAACTTCCGCATTTTTATTTCTTAGTCAAGACAATTATGTATCTGTAAAAGCCCTGTAATAGCGTAGGACCTTTACCTTATCGCTTTTATATTATGCATGCTTGTATATAATTGTTAGCAATCTAGGCTTGTATGCTTAATCAACTAAATAGATCACTAAATTACAAGATAAATAACTGAAATCAGACACTTTTTCACACTTGCACCCCTAGGGTATTGCCTCACTTGGTTGCCTCGGAAATAATGGTCGTGCCCCTCGAACATGGGGATACCTTAGCAATGACTCGCGATTCAAAATCGTCATAAAGATCACAATCCCTACTTGTCCCTCGAGTTGCCTACAAATTGATCTTATGACGATAGTCCCTTCAAAACTCTAAGGTATCCTTACTTGTTGCCTTCAGTGACCATTTCGTCCCTTCGAACGTCCCTTTAAAACTCCAACGATGGTGCTACCTATTCCTTAATAATAGGATAGTGTTGTCTAAAGAAAAACGAACAGACTTTTTTCGAGTAGGTAGATTAGTTCCTAGGTACTTTCTCAAACAAACAAACTTTTTTCACACCAAACCATTTTAAAACAAAGTTTTCAAAAATAACTTCGTAACACTCTTGAGGACATAAACAAGGGTTAAAACAAAGTAAAACAAAACTTTTCAAAGCAAAGCACACACAGGCAATTCCAAAATGAGCAAGTACCTAAGAGCCCATGGAAAACCATGGATAGAAAGGGTTCTAACACCTTCCCTTTATATAATCTACCCCCTGTACTCATAAACACCTCGAAAAAGGTTTCTTCTGTTCTTTTTCCCTTTTCCTTTGTTGGATAAAATAAAAGTCGGTGGCAACTCTTGCTTACCGCGACATTTTGCGAACAAAAAACATAAACCAAGATTAATAGTCGGCTCTGCCACCGTATCACAGAACTGGCAACTCTGCTGAGGATTAAAATAAAGTGAGGTTTACCTTAGAATCTAGGTCATTTTTAAATTTCTTTCTTGTTTGTTTTGTCTGCTTTATTCTTAAAGGGTTTTTTCTTAGGCATTGTTAAAGATCCTACACCCGGATATGGGGACACTTTTTAGGTAAACAACAATAGATCGTGGAGATTGTACGACGTAGATCGTTATGGTTTAAGCGATGGCTGTGTTGGTGTGACACTTTGGTTGGTACCGGTATCCTTCATGGGGAAACGAGGAGAATACGGGGCCTCCGCATGTTATCGTGAAGCACTAACGGACATTAGAACCTTAGTTGAACCAACTTGGCCATTAGAAAGTAGTGAGATAGCCGGCCTCGGTATAAAGCTGAGGATTGGTTGATACTCGATGCTACACTCATTGAGATCAGACTTTTGGGATATTTCGGCTGCAAGAAAAGATTGCTTGAGCTGAAACAATGCCCGATAAAGGATGATCAGTGATATTGAGAATCTTTAGAACTCGGTTACTTCTCTAAGACAGGTTTGAAACCAACTAAGCTTCAAGAGGGTATGACCTTAAAACTCAAGCAAGCCTTAAACCTAAGGAATTGGTGTGATTTGTCTGTGTTTGCTATACTTGTGATTTATCATGACATCATAAACATCATACCATAGCATATCATGACTAACCATTTCAAGGATCTCGAGGGCCTGTGATGCAGGTTATGATAAATCAGACATCTAGTAAGGGGCAAGGGGATTTATTTTCCTCTAGCAGATGTCGTCAGAAGATTAAAACTCAACAACTTGAGTCAGGGGCTATGACCCACTTGATATGGTGAGCTTGACTCTCATAGAAGGACTCTCAACAATACAAAGTTCTTCAATCAAAGATGCAAAATTCAACTTCTGACATTTTCTTGTTTACCCCGCGGGATCTTTGAAAACATTGCATACATATATAATACATATCATTGCATAAGCAGGTTTCAGCACAAGTATCTCACGTTCTCGCTATTTATTTCAGCAATGGCTTTCCAACAAGACAAAAGAGATCTTCAAACTCAAGAAGCTCAGTATATGGAAATGTTCCTAAATCTATCCAAGGGGCAAGAAGATCTGAAAACACTCTTCGCCGAGAATCTGACCAAGGAACATCCTGACAACAGCAAGGATGAACAATTGGAACAACTGCAAGCTGAGGTAGAAGCAATGAGAATCCAGATGTTATGGCAGATGGCTCTTATCCAAGACTTAGATCAAGGACAAGAAGGGCTAAGAGCCTTCCTCAATAAGCTTCATCAAGATGGATGCAGATCCATGAAACAAACAGTTAAAATTGTGGATCAAGGCATTAATCAGCCCCCAGTGAGAGAAGAGGTTGGTTTGGTAAAGAACAGACCTTTCCAAATTTCTACTACATCACAAGCCCAATCACAACCTCGCTAACGACAATGGGGTAATCGGCATAAGAAGAATACATCCGAAAGACGCTTCACCGAAATCAACATGTCATTGGCTCAAGCATTGCAACGCATGTTGAAGGCCAAGTTGGTTATGTTAAGGGACCCTCCTCAAAATCCCAACATAGCCTCCCTAAGGTACAATCCAAATGCAAGATGTGCACACCACTCCAACAGTCCTGGACATGACACCAATAGCTGTTGGGAATTGAGAAATAAAATTTAAGACCTAATTGATGAAGGAGCGCTAGAATTCACACAAGACGGTCAGGCTGAGTTCTTCTACCATCCCTCCAAGGCATACCATCTGAAGTGACAAGTTCTCACAAGAAGACTTTTCGTTCATTAGAATTTTTAATGTGTAATTTTCTTTTGATTTATTTGAACATTTATTCATATCAAACCTCGTTATTTCATCAATGCATTACACATGTTTGTCTTGAATCAATTCATTCGTATTCACTATTTCAAAAATGTGTTCTTATTTCCTTTTGTGATATTCAACTCTCGATTAAAAACAATAAGCCTTAGAGGGAGGATGACGAAAATGCTACCATAATCTCTACAGTACGCTTTCGAACAGACCCCGCTGACGATGTACAGGTGTTATTTCAAATCCTAAACAGTGGAGTTATAAGGAAGATAATCCCTAGTCAACCCCTTCGAGCCAAAGAAGTAGGAGTTTTTATTTTCACACAAATTAAAACCCTTAATCATAACTTGGGGCAGGGTAGTTTTCTCAGTTAATTCAGAGGCGCATGCAGTCGTAATCTTCCGCTTCATACACAATGAATGGAATCGAAGACTTCCTTCCAAATCAAAAGACGGTGATGGTTCCGTATAATCGTCAAGACAGGAAGTCATTATCTATCAAAATAAAAGCCCGCTAAGTCAAAACCTATGAAGGAGACTTAAGAAAAACTGGGGCATCCCGCTGACTGTAATCACAAAAGAAACAGTTCAGGCAAAAGAAGGGATAACGGAAACCAAAAAAAAAAGAGGTTACTACAAATCCTCGACAAAAAGAAGATTACAAAAATGACTGCCTTTTCAAAATAAATGTTCAATTTTTGAATCATCACCAAGTATCAGAGCAAAGATTCCAGACTCAATCAGGATCTAAACGCGCAATTAAATGAGCATAGGACTGAAGAACATCACAAAGAGCGGGTTTGGTACAAATAAAATTTGAGCCTTTATCCTTTGTTTCTTGAACCGTGAACCAGGCCACGTTATAACCCTTAAAAGTCCTAGCTTAAGCATGTGTTAGTTTGAGAGCATACTGTTACAAGGGTATCCTGACTCCTGTAGGATTTGTTACGAATCCTGAGTTGATATCACATTCTTACAAATTTCGTTTTGCTACACAAAACACATTTTAAAAAAATTTCAAGACAGACATGAGTTTTGCATTCTTTAAATGACATTGTTTTCATATGACTAATTGTTTGACAGCAGAGAAATCTACACAATGAATCAACATCCTCTCAATGGACAGAATCACCTCAGTGGGAAAGACACTTCCAATAACAGGTCTTCCATAAGCAAGGGGCATGACATGATGTCTAAACACACTTGGGGAAGTATCTCCAAAAGTGCCAAAGAACCAGGGGCAGATCTCCATCTGAATCGCTTGGGGCATTATGCATGAATTCCAAGAATGAATCATGTGCCATCAAGAAAGCATTTTTGACAGTACTACAACACAACACTATGGACAGTGACAACTCTCTACATCCTGAAAGCTTGGACATAGTCAGAAAATACTACGCATAACAAAGACCCGCTAGGTTGACATACCTAGTCAATAATAAGGGCATCCCGGCGAACCAAAAGGGTTCGGGCAAAAATTAGGGATAAAAAATGAAAAAATTTGTACACCCGACAAGTCGAAAACCCGAAAGGGCGGCTTGGGCAAAAAAGGGCATCCCAGTGGACTGAAACCCCGAAAGGGAGGTCTAGGCAAAAGTTAGGGATTTAAAATGTACGACTATGTCCCGTCACCTGTCTATCAGTGGAAGACTTATACCTTGATCAGCATTCATCAAGAACACCAAAATTCAGATATAGTTCAGATACGCTCCAGATACGGATGCCATTCTGATACTCATTCAGATACAGTTCAGATACGCTCCAAATACGGATGCCATTCTGATACTCATTCAGATACAGTTCAGATACGCTACAGATACGGATACCATTCTGATACTCATTTAGACTCAGCTTTCAGATACAGTTCAGATACGCTCCAGATACAAATACCATTCTGATACTCATTCAAACTCAGCTTTCAGATACAGTTCAGATACGCTCCAGATACAGATTCCATTCTGATACTCATTTAGACTCAGCTTTCAGATACAGTTCAGATACGCTCCAGATACGGATGCCATTCTGATACTCATTCAGATTCAGCTTTCAGATACAGTTCAGATACGCTCCAGATACGGATGCCATTCTGATACTCATTCAGACTTAACTTTCAGATACAGTTCAGATACCGTTCAGATACGCTCCAGATATGGATGCCATTCTGACACTCATTTAACACATGTTTCAAAGTACATTTCAGATACGATCCAGAGACAGATGTCATTTTGACCCTCATTCAACACATGTTTCAAGTACAGTTCAGATACGATCCAGAGACGGATGTCATCCTGACACTCATTAAATACATGTTCAAGTACAATCACCACATATATCCATCCACAAAATCTCTGCATGTACTTTTTCCATCATGGTACAAGGGGCAGAGACAGTTGGAAGCGAAGTCACTATCACATACAAGCCAGTGATACCTACATTCCCCACAGAGCCGAGACAACTAAGGTTCGACCTCCGTATCCCCAAGCAGGAATTCCTTCCCCAGCAGGTTCCTTCAAAAAGCTAATGTCTGCAATCCCCAGTCGAGCTTAATAATCATGAACAGTTTTTCTCACGAGCTGAGTTTATTTCTCTGACAGTAGAAGTTCGATCTCCAGTAGAGCTCTTCTCTCCAGCAATGGAAGTTCATCCACAGCTGAGTTTATTTCTCCAAATCAACAGATCTTCCAACAGAGTATCTCTTCCCCACATAGTCATTCCCCCGCAGGGTTATTCTCAGACAGAGTCTCTCTGACAGAATGTTCTCAAGAAGAATGGATGTAAATCCCCAGCTAATCATCTTCGTTCACTATCCCCAGCGGAAACGAAGAACTCAACTCCATATACTCTCCAGCAGCAGTCGAGATTTATTTTCCACAGTTAGAGAATATCACAATAGCATGGCATATCCATACCTCATGGCATGCGCATACAACACAATCTCATTTATTTTGAGAACATCATTACTCAATACATTTCATACATCATGGCATGTGCATACATATTATACATCACAATCTCATTTATTTTGAGAACATCATCATTCAATGCATTTCATACATCATGACATTACATACGACTAACTCTTTACCTTTTAGGGAAAGATGCAATCAAGTTCTCACGAGTTCTCTCTGGTTCAGTCAAACTGACACCAAGGTTTCTATTCTAGTTGAAGATATTCCAACACTTTTCAAGATTTTCTATGGTTCAGTCAAACCAACACTAAGGTTTCTATTCTAGTTGAAGATGTTCTAAGACTTTCATCTGGGTCAGCCAAATCACCGCTAAGATTCCCCTGATTTCTATGCCAGTCAAAGTTAATCCAAGACCTCTCTTGGGATCAGTCAAATCGATACTAAGATTTCTCTCCCAATTGATGTTCTCACAAGTTTTCCCTTGTTCAGTCAAATCGATACTAAGATTTCTATTCCATTTCAAGCTATGAAGCCCAGAAATCGACCAGATAATATCTTAATTTCTCCAAAATACTACGAAGCCTGGAATCGACCAGATAGTGGTATATCTTAAATTCAAGCTATGAAGCCTGGAAATCAATCGGAAAACAGCTTAATCCCTAGCAAGTCATTGTGAAGCCTAGAAATCGACCGGATAACAATACAAGATACTATGAAGCCTAGAATCGACCAGATAGTGGTATAAGACACCGTGAAGCCTGGCGCACGACCAGATAACGGTATAATACGCTGTGAAGACTGAAGCACGACCAGATAGAGACAAGAGACATTGTGAGACCTGGAGCACGACCAGATAACAAGATAAGGTACTGCGAAGCTTGGAATTCGACCAAATAGCAGTTTACTCGGCCAATTACTATGAAGACCGGAAATCGACCGGATATTAGTACGCCTTAAATTCAAGTTGAAACTCGGATGCGACCAGATAACTACTTAATTCCTTCTGAAGCCTGGAACACGACCAGATAAGAATTGAGAAATTGCAAAGCCTGGAGCACGACCAGATAGCAAGTGTAATCTCATCTTCCCAATAAGTCACTGTAAAACCTGGAGCACGACCAGATAGCAGTTTAATCTTATTATCCTCAGCAAATCACTGTAAAGCCTGGAGTACAATCAGATAGAAGTTCACTTTCACCTCCTCGAACTAAGAGATGATTCCCCAGTAGAGTAACGGACAACTGAAGCTCCTAAAATTCTACTTCTCCCAAGACAGGGACCGACATTCCTCATAGGATTCCTCCTCAACTACAGGAACATGAATTCTCATCAAAGGAATATCTCATAAAATCAACATTATTCTGGATGGCATCTTTAGGCCCATCTCCGACGACTCTCTGTCATCATCCTGGATGGCATCTTTAAGCCCATCTCCAACAGCCTTCCGTCATCTCCTCCAAATGGCATTTGTAAGTCCATTCCCGATACTACCTACACAACACCATCTCAGACGAGTGCAAATTTCTGGGCACTCCAGTGTTCAATCATCTTCCACCTTCAGATTACGAAAGGCAGACAGCCAATCTACATCCTAAGGTTCAAGAAGATTGAACAGGGGCAGCTGGTTTACCCTAAAACTTGCCCTCTCATTTTACTCAACACATACCCATTGAGGTCCTCAATTTGCACAAGGATGCCCAAGAGTTGACCATACAAACTCTCTCTTAAGGCAATGTACCTCAAAATTAGGGTTTCTATTTTCATCAGGGTGTGGGAGCTCCAAAGGTCCCAAATTCTTTCCATGGTCCTAATATGTTCTCAAGATCATCCATGTCAAGTTTCATGCCTTGCACAAGAAGTTTGCTCAGTCAATTGCCCAGATGCCTGAAAATCGACTGTAATAGGTCAAAAGTCAATTGTGGCCCACATACAGTCAAACTTCAAGATTTTTGGTCAACATCAACATTTTGAAGTGGTGTTCATCATTTTATCAAGGGTTGATCATGATTCCCCAAGGAATGCCCCAAATTCATTAAAACCCAAAAGTTGCTAAATTAGGGTTTCTCAGGAAAAGTCAACCAAACTTTGACCAAGCATAACTTCTTCATACTTTATCAGAAATTTTCCATCCAAAGCTCATTTTGAAGAGGATGAAATTCCCTCCAATACACCTTCAGCCCACAAGTTCAAAATATGCACTCATCAAAAGATATGAATTTATACATTATATGTCCTTTTAAAAAGTCAAATAAAACACCTTTTGGGTCAAAGCTTCTTACATGAACATGGAAGACCCAATTGAGATGAGACCAAAAGGGTTGTTTAGGGGACATCCTAATATTTCAAAAAAGTCCAAGAACACCTCTCTAGGGTTAAAATTGGAAGAGATATGCCTTGTCAAAGTTGACAATTTTTGCAAAATTGCCAATAGTCAAATGTGCTCAAAAATGCATTTTTTTGTCAAATGGGCTTAGTTTTTTATGATTGAATCTTGCTTGTGACATGGTCCACGACCCAAATCATCACCCACACATTATTTTCTTTATTTATTTATTTTATTTTGATTTTTATCATTTAAAAGTCAAATTAAATCAAATAAATAGCAAAAAATATCAAAGATTTGTTTTGTGATTAAATTTTTGGTGGAATCAAATCCAATTAGGCTGACAAATCATATCCAAAACGTGCAAAACAATATGAATCAAAATTCGCATGATTAGGATTATTTTGGAAACATATCATACAAGATAAAAACCAAATCAAATCTCCATGAATGAAAAAGATACCAATTGTTTTTGTTGATCTAATTCGTTCTATTACATATATAGAACACAACCAGTGCACAAAAAAAGAGGATTAGAGGTCGTAAAATCTGCAAGCAAGAATTGAAAATTGTCAAAAAAGTGGTAGACTAATTTCCATTTTAGAGGCCGATTCAAAGACTTTCAAAGCCACCAATCGATTCCTGGGCATCTCCAGAATGCGTTCCAATTATTTTCCAGCCCTCTCAAGCCCAGAAACAGGACATACGATCATCACGGTTTGCTTCCTTCTCAAAATCCGATTGCTATGATTATTGCATCATGAACATGTTTCAATTGTATATTTGTGTTTTTTGTCATGTTTGCAACGTGTCTAGACTATTTAATTGAAGTTTTAACGCCTGTATAAATACTTGCCATAGCTAGGGTTTGCCTTGTTATTTTGGGGCTTTCAGATGCATGAATAATTGGCCCTAATGAAGGATACCATTGTGATCATAGGGTCAAACCCAATCGATCCATGGTCTTGAATATTATTTATATTGCTTCTACGTAATTTTTGAAAGTCGCAGGGTTATAGCCATGGAAGCTTGGCCGTAGGTAAAGGTTACAGACCTAAAACGACGGACAGGGGAAGAAGAAGATACGTGGCTAATCATCATTGGGCCATTCAAATAGAAGGCGCACATTTTTTATTTTCCAGTGATCCACTTTGTTTTCATATATTATATATTGTTTGTATCTTATTAACAATTGAACACATGTGATCCAGTGGCAAATGCGTATGTTTGGAAGCGAAAGGACATGGGTTCGACCCCAAGTCCTAACGTTTTGTTGTTTTCTTACCATTTAATTGAAGATCACGTACACTATGCTTCCAGGAGCCTATCTTGCACTCCAGCAATCCAGCCAATAGATCATTTCTCTCACCAATCCAACGTCCCATACAAGAGAGGACCATGGTACGCCATCAGAAAGAGGGTACATTGAATCACACGCAGGGATTGGGCTTGAGCATTATTGGGCCTAGTAAATTCAGACTTACACCTCCCTTTCCAACTTCACAAATAGGCCCATTCTTTCTTTTCTATTTTAATGTTTCTTATTTTTATTAGTTCATTAATAATTTTATTTTTACAAAATGATATAAAAAAATCATTTTTTTTATTAAATCAAGAAATCACCAAAAACATAAAAAAAAATCTTTTTTTTTCATAAAATATTTTTTATTCTCTTAATTAATTAGTTTAATGATTTAGAGCAATTTAATTCTTTTCATAATTAAAAATAATTAAAATTAGGTTTTAATTTGTACATAACCTAATTAATCTTGTTTTCTCCAAAATAATTATAACCAAAATATTTTTTTCAATTAAATTTTTAGGGTTCTCTAAACTCTGGCATTTAAATCGCCGCGCGCATTTTAATTTTTTTAATTATTATTGTAATTGTTTCGAGGTTTCAATAGTAATTAGGGTTTAAACTTCCGCATTTTTATTTCTTAGTCAAGACAATTATGTATCTGTAAAAGCCCTGTAATAGCGTAGGACCTTTACCTTCTCGCTTTTATATTCTGCATGCTTGTATATAACTGTTAGCAATCTAGGCTTGTATGCTTAATTAACTAAATAGATCACTAAATTACAAGATAAATAACTGAAATCAGACACTTTTCACACTTGCACCCCTAGGGTATTGCCTCACTTGGTTGCCTCGGAAATAATGGTCGTGTCCCTCGAACGTATGGATACCTTAGTAATGAGCCGCGATTCAAAATCGTCATAAAGATCACAGTCCCTACTTGTCCCTCGAGTTGCCTACGAATTGATCTTATGACGATAGTCCCTTCGAAACGCTAAGGTATCCTTACTTGTTGTCTTCAGTGACCATTTCGTCCCTTCGAACGTCCCTTTAAAACTCCAACGATGGTGCTACCTATTCATTAATAATAGGATAGCGCTGTCTAAAGGAAAACGAACAGACTTTTTTCGAGTAGGTAGATTAGTTCCTAGGTACTTTCTCAAACAAACAAACTTTTTTCACACCAAACCCTTTTCAAACAAAGTTTTCAAAAACAACTTCGTAACACTCTTGAGGACAGAAACAAGGGTTAAAACAAAGTAAAATAAAACTTTTCAAAGCAAAGCACACACAAGCAATTTCAAAATGAGCAAGTACCTAAGAGCCCATGGAAAACCATGGATAGAAAGGGTGTTAACACCTTCCCTTTCTATAATCTACCCCCCATACTCATAAACACCTCGAAAAAGGTTTTTTCTATTCTTTTTCCCTTTTCCTTTGTTGGATAAAATAAAAGTCGGTGGCAACTCTTGCTTACCGCGACCTTTTGCAAACAAAAAATACAAACCAGTATTAACAGTCGGTTTTTCCACTGTATCACACTCGGCAATATTATTACTTATGATATCTGCATACTTCGAGCCTTGGTTTGAGAATGTGCATTTATTTTCCACAAGAAGACTTTATCTCCTCAGCATAAATATATTGGCATCTCCCCAGGAAGTCATGTTTCTTTCCCCAGGATGTCATATTTCATTCCCCAGAAAGTCATTTTTTACAATTCTCCATAACAACAAGTAGCAGGTCTCCTTATTTGAGCAACTTATACTTCCCCGTAAAAATCGACATTACCCTTTTTGTTATCTTCCCTATGAGTAGATAGTTTGCAGTTCGTTGTCAAAATTACTCTAGTGGATGGAAAGTCTTTTGATATCGCAGAAACAATTCGTTGTGAAATATTTGTAAGTGGTAGTCTCTTTATTTGAGACAGCTTATATATTACCCTTTCCAGGCAGAATGCCTCGGTTAAAGAAGAAGTTGAGACCCGTTCTAGGTGAAATGCCAGAATTTTGGGGAAACTTGTTATCTTTTTGCTACCTGCAGGGAACGTTGGTAGTTCATCATCAGTGAACGGTGATGCTATGATATATTTTCTTTCTACCTTCAGTGAAAGTGTGTAGGTCACATTCAGTGAAAGTTGGTGATTGTTATCTTTTTGCTACCTTCAGTGAATGTTGGTAGTTCATCGTCCGTGAATGGCGATGCTATGATATATTATCTTTCTACCTTCAGTGAAAGTTGGTAGGTCACCTTCAGTGAAAGTTGGTGATTGTTATCTTTTTGCTACCTTCAATGAACGTTTGTAGTTCATCATCAGTGAACAGCGATGCTATGATATATTCTCTTTCTACCTTCAGTGAAAGTTGGTAGGTCACCTTCAGTGAAAGTTGGTGATTGTTATCTTTTTGCTACCTTCAGTGAATGTTGGTAGTTCATCATCAGTGAACGGCGATACTATGATATGTTCTCTTTCTACCTTCAGTGAAAGTTGGTAGGTCACCTTCAGTGAAAGTTGGTGATTGTTATCTTTTTGCTACCTTCAGTGAATGTTGGTAGTTCATTGTCAGTGAATGGAGATTTTATGATATATTCTCTTTCTACCTTCAGTGAAAGTTAGTAGGTTACCTTCAGTGAAAGTTGGTGATTGTTATCTTTTTGCTACCTTCAGTGAACGTTGGTAGTTCATCGTCAGTGAACGGTGATGCTATGATATATTCTCCTTCTACCTTCAGTGAAAGTTGGTAGGTCACCTTCAGTTAAATTTGGTGATTGTTATCTTTTTGCTACCTTCAGTGAATGTTGGTAGTTCATTGTCAGTGAACGGTGATGCTATGATATGTTCTCTTTCTACCTTCAGTGAAAGTTGGTAGGTCACCTTCAGTGATAGTTGGTGCTTGTTATCTTTTTGCTACCTGTAGTGAACGTTGGTAGTTCATCGTCAGTGAACGGCGATGCTATGATATATTCTCTTTCTACCTTAAGTGAAAGTTAGTAGGTCACCTTCAGTGAAAGTTGGTAGGTCACCTTCAGTGAAAGTTGGTGCTTGTTATCTTTTCGCTACCCTCAGTGAATGTTGGTAGTTCATCGTCGGTGAATGGCGATGCTATGATATTTCTTTTCCTTATACCTTCGGTAAAAGTTGGTAGTTCATTGTTAGTGAACATCGATGATTTCTTTCTCTTTATACCTTCAGTGAATGTTGGTAGCTCACCGTTAGTAAATGTTGGTGTTGTTATTTCTTTCCTCTTTCTACCTTCAGTGAACGTTGGTAGTTTCGCCTTCAGTAGAAGTTGTTGTATCCTTTGAATTTTTATCATCCTCTATAAGTCAGGTCTTTTGATCCACTAGTGATTTATTTTCCTGGTCGGGTTTCTCTTTTGTTTCTTTATTTCCTTTGTTACATCCCTAACGGTGTTTTGCGTCTCTTTGATTTTGTTCATATGCATTCATGCTCATAAGCATTGCATGGCATCTTAGGGCCAAAAATAGGGTTTGTTTTATATTTAAGTATCTTCGATCGCGTCGACACGAAGATTTTTAACCTTCGTATCTCCGGATAGAATAAACTTAAATAAGGGCAGCTATTGTACCCCAATTTTTACCCCTAAGATCCCTTCATCATACCATGTTGATTCAATCACAACAAGATCACATTAGGGCTTTTGGTTCTCCCCCTATCTTTAGCTTTGCTCTTTGAGGAATCACCAAGCACCTTGACTTGTTTTCTTTTATGATCATGAATATTTTGTCTTGATTTTTATTTAAATTAATAAAATGCAATGTTGGTTTGTCTTACTTGTTAATAATGTAGGTAAAGGCAATGAGGCTTAGCAAGTTGCTCCATGGGTTCTTGAGTTTATTTCCATGCCCTAGTCAATAAAGCTTGAGAAGTCCAAACCTCACCATTTAAGTTGTTTTGGAATAGATGGCATGGCAAGGTTATTTTGGTTCACTACATTTCCAATTTATCAAGATTGATTCAAAAGTGCAAGGTATTGGTTGAAGAAGTTGTCATGGTTGTACAAGGCCTTGTTCCCATTGGTCACAAGTGCATATTTCTCTAAATTCTCAAGATATGGAAATGGTTTTGGTGGCTATGAATTCTCATTTTCATCCTCAGTAACTTCTATTTACAAAGCAAGAGTGTTGGTACAAGAAGGTGGTTCAAATTTGTCAAGGTTCCTCAAAGCATTTTCTTGATCTAGGAGCTAGGGTTTTGAACTTCAGAGAAGTATATCTTGCTCATCTTTTGGTATTTTTGAGTGATTCCAAAGACATAATTCTCTTCAAAGAGATATCCACAAATCACTTCAAAAGTTTCAAGGAGTTTTCATGTGGAAGAAACTTGATGATGAAGAAAGATTACAAGTCCTCCAAATGGACCCTCATTTTCTCATGTGTGACTTAAAATGATCATAACTTGGTCAATTTTTATCACCTTGAGCCCACTCTTTTCCGAAATGATCTTGAGGATGTTAACTTTACTCCTTATTTTATGTGAAAAGTGAGAAAATGGATGGAAGATGCTCTAAGGATACAAAATATTATAGGTCATTTCATGATTTTTTGCCAACTTCAACAATTCATAACTCTCTCAATTTTTGGATATTTTGAATGGTTCAAGTTTCAAAGTGTCATTTAAGAGGTCTATTTCATGCCATCTTATTTGGTCAAGAGCAAATTCCAAGTGGAAGGCCATGTTTGGATGCAAAACATTATAGGTCACTTTTGAAGAAAAATTTGAAATATTTCTAAGTATGCAAAGTCAACCCTTTTTCTCCAACTTTGACTCAATGCAAATTTCAGATCAAACATCCATTTGATTTCATTCTTTTTCCATTGCAAAGCTTGTAACATCACCTTTTTAAAGCATGAAGAATCATGCCCTAAGACCCCTTGAGATGAAAATGCCATTAGTTTGAACTTGGTAACTTGAAACTGAAGTTTCTTCAGTATTCAGAATTTGGAATCATTTATTTAGCTTCTAAACACTTTGTTTATGTGTGTTTTGCCTCTAAACATGTTTAGTGAACTTCCAGAAGTAATTAGCACAGCAAAACACGTGTTTTGAATGAGTTTTGATCAAATTAGAAGTCACACTTTTCTTGTTTGCAACTTCACACGATTTCCCTCCAAACTTCATCATTTCAAACGCTTGGACATTCCATTTGATTCCCTATAAATAGAGGGTCATCCCTCATTCATTTCTCAAGCTTGGATAGCCAGAATTACCTTGCCAAACTTGTTCCATAACTCAAATTTCTGCAACTTCGAAATCTGTGTTCAAGCCTTTTTCAATCCAATTTTTTCATCAATTTACCTTCCTTAATATTCCCTAAAGCTAACCATATAATTACCTTTAAGAATTGTGCCTTATATTACTCCATAGAAGTCCAGTTTCAGAGCTCTGCAACTCAACATCAATAGGTAGATTTCTCCATCAATTCTTTAAAATATTGATATCATTGTGATGCTCTCATTGCCCTAGTTCTAGTCGCAACACTTACTTTTATCTGGAAACATGTTTTGACCATGATATTTCAAATCACTTTTCAAAACTTTCCTTCCAAATTGCTTGAGCTACAATTTATATAAATTTGTCGCGAAGGTGTGGTTGTCTTTGTCTTGAAGAGACGAAGCGAATTTCATAGGTTTGAGCTTCTGATTTTACAGTTTGAGAGACCTGCAATTCATGTTGGCTGGAGGTTGAAGATGACCAACGTGTCATCTTCCAACCAATGAAGGTGCGCCATCTTTTTTTTTTAAATCTGATTTAATTAATGATTATATGCTTTATTCACTAATGACCATGATATGCACAGCGCGCCAGATCCATTGGATTTGATTGCTAACGTGTTTTGACTCTCATCCAATGGTCCACATATTTTTGACTTTATTTTTATTTTCTGATTTTTATATTTAATTGTTTTAAATTTCAAAAAATCATAGAAAATTCATTTTAAGTCCAAAAAATCTGAAAAAATTATGAAAAATATTTTTGATTTTTCTATTTCTGACTTTTATTTTTTCACAATTTTATTTTATGTTTTGATATTTTTTATAAATTTTCATTTTATTTGATTTGTTTTAAATGTTTAAAAATACTTTTATGTATTTTTTAATTTTGAAAAAATTATGGAATGATCCAATGATATTGTGACAAATATTGGTGACCTCGTCCATTTTTTTATTTCTGACTTTGGTATTTTTTTTATCATTTTTGGGTCATTTTACTCATTTCTTTTAATTTTAAAAATATTTTCTGACTTTAAAAGATTACCAAAAAAAATTTATAAAATTATTTTAGTTCAGTTCTGATTTTTCTATGGTTTTACTTTTTATTTCTTGATTAATTTGAACATAGTTGATATTTTTCTATTTTATTTCTGTTTTAAAACTTTTTTAAACTTTTTTTAATGTATATACTAAAATGCAATATTATTTTGTGATTATTTTCTGGCTGATCTTGGGTTGAATTTTTTATTATGAACTTTATTAACATCATTGGATCCATGGTGTTGAGTTTAACTCCATAAAAATGAATGAATGATTTTAATAATAGTTTAATTGAAATTTAATTCAAATGGGGTTTGTATGTTCTTTCCCACCCCTCTTCATCTTATCCCTTTCTTATTGCACTAAGTGTTATTGGAGCATGATCTCTATATCATGTCTCAAAACATGGTGCATAGATTGCTATTGACCGACCTCAAAATAGGTGCGACTTCTACATAAGTCCACTTACGATTGCTTAACATAGCGCTAAATTGTGTCCCAATTCGAATAAATGATCATTCGTGGCCTAGACCTATGTTTGCAAGCCCAAGTATGTTAATTTAATCTCTTTCATCCAATAACCTTGAGATTCATTGTGTGGAGGCTTTGGTTCTACCAATTCTCTAATGGATCTATAACACTTTTGGTCAATACGGATCACTTAAACATCGTTGATCATTAAATGGTATTTTTGAGAATCCCAAATGGATGATATACTTGATAAAAAGAAAATGCAACTTATTGTGTAGAGACTTTGGTTCTACCAATCTTCTAATGAGTTCCAAATACAATAAAGTGCGGTGGGTTACTCGCTCTTTTCCCATTCCTTTGGAAACAATAAAGCGCGGTGGGGATTTTTATTTTGATATGTATAAGTCTAGTTAAACCAATGGCTTAGTCTTAAACATTTCTACTGCTACACATGCCACACATAAGAATTCCTTTTCTCTTCATGGTGCGAGTGTGGAGGGTATACAAGATGTCTCCGAGTAGAGTAGGGATAGGATTACGAGAGAGGAAGACATTGATAGCACTCACATCTATGAGTAAGTATGGATTAGGAAACATCATTAAACCATAGATTAGAAGGGACAGAACCTCCTCAAAAGCTTGGAAATCCAAATCGTCCTAAAACAGCTGAGCCTTCTCTAATAGGAATTTGACTAGAAAACCCTTGACTCCGCTTCTTGTTTCCCAGTTGGATATAATATCAGATTGTTTCAGATGCAAGGCTGTTGCAATGACTTTTGGCTTTGGGGCCTCTTCTAAACTGGTGAAAGGTATCTGATCAAGAATAGGTATACCCAATATTTGAAAGAATTCTTCCATGGTGGGTACCAACTGATAGTCTGGGAAAGTGAAGCAATGGTGCTTGGGATCAAAGAACTGAAAGAGTACCCCCATCATCTTCTCATCAAAGCTTGAAGTAACCAAGTTGAGAAGCCAACCATATTTCCTGGTAAATGAGGAAGTCTTGGGAACCCTTGATACTAGCTCTTTGAGTTGGAGAGGTATTCTTACAAAGCTGATTCGGATGGTATTTCTACAAGCGGGAGCCATGGTCTACAACACAACAAAGATGAATTCCCTTGGTCCTTGAAATGGTCAGTGTAATGAAAAATGGATGTTATAATGCATAATGTCATTTTTAAGCAAATTAATTGCACACAATCAAAATACACAAGACCTTAGGTTTAGGTTTGCATGGAGTTTATAGGTAAATACCCTCTTGAAGTTTAGTTGGTTCAACCTGTCCTAGAAATAGTAACCGGGTTCTAAGGAGCCTCAATATCATTGATCTTTCTTTATCAGGCATTGTTTCAGCTCAAGCGATCTTTTCTCGCGGCCGAAATATCCCGAAAGTTTGATCTTAATGAGTGTAGCATCGAGTATCAACCAATTCCCAGCTTTACACTGAGGCCGACTATCACACTACTTTCTAATGGCCAAGTTTGTTCAACTAAGGTTCTAAGGTCCGTTAGTGCTTCAT
This sequence comes from Vicia faba, assembly GCA_948472305.1. NCBI lineage: Eukaryota > Viridiplantae > Streptophyta > Magnoliopsida > Fabales > Fabaceae > Vicia > Vicia faba. Next base: position 1,324,914,284 of record OX451739.1, read on the forward strand.
GACACCATGCAACGGCCCCGTATTCTTCTCGATTCAACACAAGGGATACCGGTACCAACCAAAGTGTCACACCAACACAGCTATCGCTTTAACCATATCGGTTTATGTCGTACAGTCTCCATGACCTATTGTTGTTTACCTAAAAATATGCCCCCAGATCCGGGTGTATGATCTATAGTAACAACCCAAATAACCCTCCAAAGATAAAGCATACAAAGCAAACAATTTTAAAATCAACTAACTCTTAAGGTAACCCCACTTTTTATTTCCCCAGCAGAGTCTCTAGTTCTGTGATACGTTGGCAGAACCATCTGTTTATACTGGTTTTGTGTTTGTGTTTGCAAATGTTGTGGTAAGCAAGAGTGTCCACTGACTTTTCTTTTATCCAAATTAAGGAAAGGGTGAAAAGAACCGAAAAAGACCTTTTTGAGAGTTTTCTGAGTAAGGGGGTAGATTATGGAAAGGGAAGGTATTAGAACCCTTTCCATCCGTAGTTTTCTATGGGCTCTTAGATGCTTAGCTCATTTTTGAAATACCTTGTGCTTTGTGTGTTTTTAAAATTATTTGAAAGTTCCTTAGTGCGGCAATTCGCTTTATGATAACTCTTGTATCAATCCTCAAGAGTGTTGATAAAGCATTTTTTGAAAGTGTTTTTTGATATGTTTTTGTGTAGGTGTAAAAATTTGTTTTGAGCAAGCATCTAGGAACTATCTACCTATACTCTAAAGGTTTGTTCTTTTCCTCCTATCCTTTAGACAGCGCTATCCTACTATTAGTGAGTAGGTAGCCCTATCGTTGGATGTTTGAGGGACATTTTAAGGGACGTTTTTATAGTCACAAAGACAACTTGGCAAGAAGTTTTAGTAACTACCCTAGGGTTCTAAGGTCATATTTTTACTGAGGCAACGTCGAGAGGGTCATCTAGGGACTTATGATCTTTTTGAACCAGAGGATAGCCACTAAAACCTCTCATGTTTCGAGAGTTGTGACTATTTCCGAAGGAAACTGAAGTGGGGTACCCTAGAGGTGTATATGTGCAAGTGATTCAATTCAGTTCATTTATCTTTGTTATTAGGTTTGCTAACGTTTGGTTTTCAGTCTTTCCATACAAGCCTAGTTACTAACAGTTAATATTTTGCAGAAATTTAAAGTGCAGGAATCGTAAATCCTACGCTATTACAATGCTTCGGGGAGGGGGATATTTACATGTCCAAAACTGGGGAGATAAAAGTGTTGTACCCAAAAAATTTCCCTCTCATTTATCAAGACTTTTCTCACAAGATTTCTTTGACTCAAGACTGAATTAGGGTTTGGTCAGCTCAAGACATCTCATCATGCACTGATGACCCAAAATTAGGGTTTGAGATTGCACAAGGGTTTTTGTACTATCAATGCTTCATGTGACTTTCAAACATCATTATGGACCCCTAAGATCACTCAGGACAAGTTTCAAGCTTTGAACCATATTTTTGATCAGTCAATTAGACAGTTGACCTAAAAATCAATTGTATTTGAAAAAAAAGAGTCAACCATGGCCAATTTATAGTCAAACTTCATAATTTTTTATCCACATCAACATTTTAGACTCATAAGTATCATTTGATCAAGTTTGGATCACAATTCCTCAAGAAATTTGATCAAATCATCAAAAGGGCAAAATGGTCAAAGTTAGGGTTTTGACTAAGGAAGAGCAATTTCAGGTTTTTAACCTAGCAAATGAACAATTGAGTTAAAGCATGATTTCAAGGATTCAATTGCATCATCTTGACCTAATAGCATGGTTCAAAACATTTCAATTTCATTGGATTGAAAGATGAAATTTGCAATCAACTGATCAAAAGTCATTGCAGTTTTTGGACCCGTGGTTGTTCCAAAGGTTACCTCCATACCAATAATCATATCTGCAAGTGATCCTACTGGAAAAGATGACACAACCCCTGCTGTTATCCCTACGAACACTTATACTGCTGAAATTCGAGGAAAAAGTATTCAAGAAGAGCCTGTCCGAATGAAGGCTCAACCACTGACTATCCCTGAAACCTCCAAGAAGGAAATGGAGGAGATCCTGAGAATAATAAAGAAGAGTGAATATGACGTGGTTGAACAGTTGGGGAAAACTCCCTCCAAGATATCCATGCTAGAATTGTTGCTGTGTTCTGAGGCACATGCGATAGCTCTGGTGAAGTTTCTGAAGATAGCCCATGTGCCACAAGAGACGTCTGCTGACCAATTCCAAGATTGTGTGGCCAGTTTGACAGCTGATAACGGCCTAGGATTCTCTGATGCTGATTTGACACCAAGAGGGAGAAAGCACAACGAGGCATTACATGTCTCTGTGGAGTGTAGAGGAACAACTTTGGCCCATGTCTTGGTGGACACTGGCTCATCTTTGAACGTTTTACCTAAGAAAGCTCTCGACAAATTGGATTGCGAAGGACTGACATTGAAACCCAGTAACATAGTCGTAAGAGCATTTGATGGCTCAAAGAGGATGGTCCACGGGGAGGTGGACATCCCCATAAAGGTGGGGACTCAAACTTTCAATTCAACTTTCTACGTAATGGACATCCGCCCCTCTTACTCATGTCTGCTAGGATGGCCATGGATCTATAATGCCGGTGTTGTCACCTCTACACTACACCAGATGCTGAAATACCCGGTCCATGGAAAGATTATCAGTGTCCACAGAGAGGAAGAGTACATGATTAGCCACCTAAATTCTTTCCGGTATGTGGAGTTGGATGGCGAGTTCATTGAAACTCCTTTTCAACATTTCGAAGAAGTCTCTCAAGAAGTAGCAGTAACTAAGACGGTATCCCAGATCCCCAAGATCACAATACCTCCGCTTCGAATGTCATCTCTAAAGGACGCCAAGGCAGTAGTAGATGAGGGTGGATGCACCATCTGGGGGCAACTTCTAGACATTCCGTATAAATCTGACAAGTTTGGCTTAGGGTTTAATTCAAGTGCTCATAAGGCTGTGCGCCGTGCCCGTGCTGGAGGGCCACCTTTGAAGATTAGCAACCGAGAGGTCAACGCAGTGGAAGATGGTGAAGAAGATGGAAGCTTGGAGGATTGGATATTTCCTACTGTCAACGGAGGACTTCGAAATTGGGAAGCCAGAGACTTTGTCCCAATAACTTTCATCTCTCAGTAATTTATCTTTTACATTTCTGTTGGACTTGTAATATTCACAAACAATTCGCACATTTAAAACCTTGTGTCTTACCCGAGGCACAATGGTCCGTTTGTAAGGGTTTTTATTTCATCTTCATATGACATTCAATGAAACATGGACGTTTTTTCACATACAAACCTTTTGTGCTCATTGTCTTTCTTTTACATTTTATTGTTTAAAGATGGCTATACCCTTACACACACACACTCACAAATGCAGGTACCCCTCCATTCCGGATCCCATGGGTAACGATACTGCTATGGCCTTTAGTGACTCTGAATATCTAATCTACCAAGCCGAAGACGAAGGTGAGGAAGATTGTGAAGTACCAGGGGAATTGTCCAGACTACTACAACAAGAGGAAAGATCTATTCAGCCTCATGAGGAACCGGTGGATACAATCAAATTGGGTACCGACGAGGATAAAAAGGAAATCAAGGTGGGTGCCAATCTAGAGTCGAGTGTCAAGGAGCGTCTAATTCAGCTATTGCATGATTATGTTGAGATCTTTGTCTGGTCATACGAAGACATTCCAGGACTTGATACAGGCATCGTGGTACATCGTCTACCCACAAGAGAAGATTGTCCACCAGTAAAACAAAAAGTCCGCCGCATGAGACCTGACATGTCAGATAAGATCAAAGCGGAAGTCATGAAACAATTCAATGTTGGATTCTTGGCTATCACTTCCTATCCTCAATGGGTTTTCAACATTGTTCCCGTGCCTAAAAAGGACGGCAAAGTACGAGTGTGCATGGATTATAGAGATTTAAATAGGGCCAGCACAAAGTATTTTCCTTCATGGACGGATTCTCAGGTTATAACCAAATCAAAATGGCACCTGAGGACATAGAGAAAACTACATTTGTCATACAGTGGGGCACATTCTGCTACAAAGTGATGCCATTCGGACTAAAGAATGTTGGGGCAAGCTATCAACGCGCCATGGTAGCCTTATTTCATGATATGATACATCATGAGATAGAGGTCTATGTAAATGACATGATAGCCCGATCACAAACTGAAGAGGAGCACCTTGATCATTTGCAAAAGTTGTTTGAGAGACTGAAGAAGTATAAGCTAAGATTGAACCCAAACAAGTGCACATTCGGAGTCCGGTCCGGTAAACTCTTAGGTTTTGTCGTCAGTAACAAAGGTATTGAGGTCGACCCTTCCAAGGTTAAAGCGATATAAGAAATGCCTGCTCCTCGTACTGAGAAGGAAGTCATAGGATTCTTGGGACGCCTGAACTATATTTCCAGATTCATTTCTCACCTAACAGCTACTTGTGAGCCAATCTTCAAGCTATTGAAGAAAGATCAAGTAGTCAGATGGAATGATGAATGCCAGACTGCTTTCGACAAAATCAAAGAGTACCTCCAGGAGCCTCCTGTTTTGATGCCACCAGTCGAGGGAAGACCGCTGATCATGTATCTGACCATTTTAGATAACTCAATGGAGTGTGTATTGGGGCAGCATGACGAGTCTGGCCGAAAAGAGCACGCTATTTACTACCTGAGCAAAAAGTTTACTGACTGTGAAACCAGATATTCACTGCTCGGGAAAACTTGTTGTGCTCTGGCATGGGCTTCTCGTCGGCTAAGATAGTATATGTTGACTTATACTACTTTGTTGATATCTAAGATGGATCCGATAAAGTACATCTTCGAAAAGCCTGCTCTGTCTGGGAGGATAGCTAGATGGCAGATGATCCTAACAGAATATGACATACAGTACACTACCCAGAAAGCTATAAAGGGCAGTGTGCTAGCTGATCATATTTCTCATCAAGCTATAGAAGATTATCAGTCCATGAAATTTTAATTCCCGGATGAAGACATCATGACATTAGACAACTGTGAAGAAATCAGACCATATGACGGACCTGAACAAGGATCCCGATGGACCCTGTTCTTTGATGGGGCATCCAATGTACTTGGTAATGGTATCAGCGATGTACTCATATCTCCAGAGGGGTGTCATACTCCCTTTACTGCCAGACTTTGTTTCAACTGTACGAATAATATGGCGGAGTACGAAGCATGCATCTTTGGTCTCAGGGCTGCCATAGATTTGGGAATCAAATCCTTAGATGTATTCGGAGATTCAGCTTTGGTCATCATCCAGGTCAAAGGAGAATGGGATACTAAGCACCCAAATCTTATCCCTTACAAAGAACATGTTTTGACATTGTTGCCACATTTTGAGGATATTACCTTCGAGCACTTCCCGCGAGAAGAAAATCAGCTAGCAGACGCTCTAGCCACAATGTCATCTATGTTTAAACTTAATTGGGATAACGAGGCTCCCCAGATCACCATTGAACGAATGGATGAACTAGCACACTGTCGCGAGATTAATACTGAAGAGGTAGTGGACCAGCCTTGGTTTCATGAAGTCAAGAGGTATCTCGGGGCTCAATAATATCCGGAAGGAGCTTCAATCAATGATAAGAAGTTCTTAAGGAGATTCTCTGCTAAGTTCTTCTTGAGTAATGGCATCCTATACAAACGTAATCACGACTCCGTTCTGCTCCGGTGCATGGATAAGATTGAGGCTGAAAAGATCATGGCTGAATTACATGAAGGTACTTTTGGCACTCACTCCAGTGGGCATACGATGGTGAAGAAAATCCTATGGACAGGCTATTATTGGTCTACCATGGAAGTAGACTGCTATCAACACTCTCGAACCTGTCATAAGTGTCAAATTTATGCTGACAAGGTGCACGTACCTCCGGTTCCTCTGAATGTCTTGACGGCTCCTTGGCCCTTTGCTATGTGGGGAATCGATATGATTGGGGAGATCAAGCCTACAGCCTCCAATGGACACCGCTTCATTCTAGTGGCCATTGACTATTTTACAAAGTGGGTCGAAGCAGCTTCCTTCGCATCCATTACTAAGAATGTTGTTGCCCGCTTCATCAAGCAAAATCTCATTTGCCGGTACGGTATCCCAGAAGGGATCATCACTGACAATGGTACAAATCTTAACAATACTATGATCACCACCTTGTGCGAGCAGTTCAGGATTCAGCATCACAATTCTTCCCCCTATCGGCCAAAGATGAATGGTGATGTTGAAGCTGCAAATAAAAACATTAAAAAGATCATACAGAAAATGGCAGTCACCTACAAGGACTGGCATGAGATGCTACCATTTGCTCTCCACGGGTATCGTACCACGGCTCGCACATCAACTGGGGCAACACCCTATTCTTTGGTTTATGTCATGGAGGTTGTCTTGGCTATTGAGGTTCAGATCCCCTCTTTGAGAATTATGAAGGATGCAGGTTTGAATGAGGATGATTGGATCCATACTCGACTTGATCAACTAAACTTAATTGATGAAAAGAGACTTACTACTGTTTTCCATGGTCAGATGTATCAAAAATGGATGATCAAGGCTTTCAACAAGAAAGTCAGGCGCCAAGTATATCAAGTTGGAGATCTAGTGATCAAACGCATTATCTTACCACAAAGTGATCCCAGGGGAAAATGGACTCCTACCTATGAAGGACCATTTGTAATCAAGAATATATTCTCCGGTGGGGCAATGATCTTAACCACCATGAACAGCGACGACCTGCCACACCCTGCGAACGTGGACATAGTCAAAAGATACTACGCATAAAAGACCCGCTAGGTTGACACACCTAGGAAAAAAAGGGCATCCCGGTGAACCAAAAAGGTTCGGGCAAAAATTAGGGATAAAATAAAAAAAATCTGTACACCCGACAAGTTGAAAACCCGAAAGGGCGACTTAGGAAAAAAGGGTTTCTCGGTGGACTAAAAACTCGAAAGGGCGGTCCAGGCAAAAGTTAGGGAATTAAAGCGTATAACTATGTCCCGTCGGATCACTTTGTGGACAACCTCTTGACTTCCACTGACAATACTCGGAGTTTCTGATCAATCCAATCATCTTCAGACGAAGCAACAAATAGACAAGATATTCGGAGATACGAAGGCTATAGCAGAATGGGAACCCCATGGGATGATCACACATAGCTATCTTTCTTTGTATAAAGTTTTCTTGCTTTTTATGGCACCATTCTCTTAATAGAATGATTGCCTCCCTTGTACAAAATACTTATTCAAAGTTAAATACAAAGATATCTCTTTGAAAGTACAGAAAACTATTTGTCTTTTTTTCTTTACACTTGTGTTTTATTTGCGAAAACATCCAATGATTCATTAATGAACATATGCATTTGAACATAATTACTGTTTACAAATAAACAAAATGAGAAAGACAATTACTGATAGGTTGAAAGGACAGGATAACGTCTTTAGGCTATTCCATAAGTAATCCCTGCAGTACGCCATTTGAATCCCCAGCGGAACAAATTTCAAATTATTAGTCCCCCGTAGAGATCGTCAAATTTCTCAGAATTCCTCAAGCAGTATATGGCATTGCTCTCACAACAGAATTTTGTCAGTACTTCAACTTCAAGACATGAAGAATCCACATATCCTCAGCAGCATTCAAGGATTTACTTTCCTCAATCAAACAGCAATACAACAAATCAACTTACATGCGCATACATTACATCCATATATCATAAACATTGATAAAACAAATACATTGCATCATACATTTCATACAACATAACTTTGTGTTTCAGCTAACATTCTACCCATTTCAGGATAAGATTAACAGCTACCATTAACAATGTGCAATCATGATATAGTACAGATATGCTCCAGACACGGATGCCATTCTAATACTCATTCAGATTTCAATATTCAGATACAGTACAAATACGCTCCAGACAAGGATGCCATCCTGATACTCATTCAAATTCAAGTTCATGATACAGTATAGATACGCTCCAGACACGGATGCCATTCTAATACTCATTCAGATTCAGACTTCAGATACAATACAAATACGCTCTAGACACAGATGCCATTCTGATACCCATTCAGATACAGTACGGATACGCTCCAGACACGGATTCCATTTTGTTACTTATTCAGATTCCAAGTCTAGATACAGTTTAGATATGTTCTAGACACAGACGCCATTCTGATACTCATTCTTTCAGCTTACAACTTACAATTCAACAAAAAAAAAATTGGATGGCATCTACAAGCCCATATCTAACAAGATTCGATCACTTCCCCAAATGGAATCTTTAAGCCCATTCCCTCAACTACACATTGTCGAGTGCAAATTTATGGTCACTCTAGTGTCCAATCATCTTTCACCTTCGAGTCACGAATGGCAAAACTTGCCAATCTAACTCTTCAGGTCTAAGAAGATTGAACAAGGGAAGCTGGTGTACCCCAAAATTTGCTTCTCATTTATCAAGACTTTTCTCACAAGATTTCTTTGACTCAAGATTGGATTAGGGTTTGGTCAGCTCAAGACATCTCATCATGCACTGATGACCCAAAATTAGGGCTTGAGATTGCACAAGGATTTTTGTACTATCAATGCTTCATGTGACTTTCAAACATCATTATGGACCCCTAAGATCACTCAGGACAAGTTTCAAGCTTTGAACCATATTTTTGATCAGTCAATTGGACAGCTGACCTAAAAATCAACTGTATTTGGAAAAAAAAGTCAACCATGGCCAATTTACAGTCAAAATTCATAATTTTTTATCCAAATCAACATTTTAGACTCATATGTATCATTTGATCAAGTTTGGATCACAATTCCTCAAGAAATTTGATCAAATCATCAAAAGGGCAAAATGGTCAAAGTTAGGGTTTTGACTAAGGAAGGGCAATTTCTGGTTTTTAACCTAGCAAATGACCAATTGAGTTAAAGCATAATTTCAATGATTCAATTGCATCATCTTGACCTAATAGCATGATTCAAAACATTGCAATTTCATTGGATTGACAGATGAAATTTGCAATCAACTGATCAAAAGTCTGTTGTACACTGAAAAGTCAAACTTTGACTTTTTGGTCAAAATCAAGTGCCAAGGGTCACAATTCATCAAAACATGTTAAAATGTGAAATTTTTTCATCAAGAAATACAAGTTTGAAGATTAGGGTTTAAATTTGAAAATTTTCTTAACTTAGAAAATTTTCTAAGTATAGAAAATTTCTTATTTTTTCTCAACTTTAGGCCGTTTTTTCACCATGATGCATAATGATTCAAAGAAAGTTCCCAACATGAAAGTTGTAGACCTCCATGAAATCTACAACTTTGCTTCACACAATTTTCCCTAAAGATTCTCGGATCTCAAGATATAAATTTATGAATACATGCTCATGAACTAAGTAACTTAGTGAATTTTTGCCCTAATTTAGGCAGGTTTTTGACCCAACTTCATGGCAATTTTTCACCTAGTTCCAAGAGGTATCTTGAAATTCATTTCAAATATGAGTTATAGAGCACATTGCAAGATTTCCAAAATGTCCAAGAACTCTTCAAGATCATTTTTGAGTAGGGAGAATTGAAGAGATGAAGTTGTCAATTTCTCACTTTTGATTCAAGCCACTTCATGAAGAACAAAGTTCCAATCAGTACCTATGCTGCCTAATCCATGCTTTACAGGTCCCAAACTTATTTCTTACTCCTTAATTTAATGCTTACTCAGGTGACAAAGCTTTGATCCAAGCCTTTAAGCCATTACCCAAGTTTCAATTCCATAAATGGCATAAAGTGACCATTGCCATTTTGAAAAAGCTCAACTTTTGCCACTTTCTAATTCTTGAGCATTGAACTTGTCTCCTTTTCACATACAAGTACCACAGACCTAAGTCAATTTTTAGAGAGCAAATACCAACCCTAAGCAAGCCAGTACAAGCAGGTAAGGCCTTGTCCCTTCACTTTGCTTCAAAAGCAAGAAAGTGTGCCAAAAGCCTATAACTTGCAAATCTGTTAGAGAATAAAAAGAAACTGATTTCATACTAATATAAAAACACAATACAACATAGGACATGATTACTGGAAGCCTGAAACAGTCCCAAACTCAAAAACACCATAAAACTGTCAAGACTTACAGTTTTTGCATAAGCATACCAATCTCTCATTTGGGTCGTGCGTTTCAAGTCTTGATCATCAAAACACCTTACCTACTTGATATCTAACTGATCCAAAACCTCATCCCTGTACTGTAACCCCTTCTCCATCATCTGCCATTTTTATTTTCAAAGCTTGCAGGTTAACTTGGACAGAGAGTTTCAGACACTTTCAAAGCAAGGCAAGGGTTGGAACACACTCAGGGAGGTTCAAGCAAGCTCAAACAATCATCAGGCCTTCATCAAACTCGCTCCAACTCCATCCATGATTTCAACTGAAAGAGGTAAAAATATCAACTTTTATCTCTTTATACATGCAACCATTGGCCACGATTTGTGAATAAATAATGTATTCCTCATTGCAATGAAGTTGTACATATACATATCTTGCATTTATTTGGCCTAAGTTAAGAGAATTTTAAACTTGAAGTTTCAGGAAAAATTAGGTTTAGATTTAGGGCTTTTAAAATTAATCTTTATCTTTGATTGTTAGCTTACATGACTTATATGGTTATAATTGTGAGACCAAATGCTACAACTTTCATGTTATGAGTTTTCATTTTCATGGAAAAATGAGAGAGTTACAGGACATCTGGCCAGCTTGGGGAAGAAGATGAAGTACAGGGCAAGGACCTTGTTCATGTTATGTTATTTTTGTTTTACTTAAATCAACGGATGTATAGTCACCTCAGTGGAAAGGTAGCGCGCTGGTGAGACCCATGTCTTGGGTTCGAACCTTGGCGCTACCTTTTGTTTTTTCACATTTTTTCCACTTTCAGTTTTGGCTTTTTGCAGGTTTGGGCCTCCACGTTGGGCTTAGCTGTTTTTTCTAACTTTCACCACTGGATTATTCAGAACACCCCCCTTGCCCAACTATTTTTGTATTTTTATTTTATTTGTTTTATTTTCATTTTAGTTTATTAAATATTTTCTTTAATGCATAAAAAATCCTAAAAAATATAAATTTGATAATATTGCATTTTTATTTTATTTTAGTTTATTTTTCACATGAAAATATATTTTATCTTCAATATATATTATTTATTTTCTTAATAAACTTGTAAAATATAATTAAAATATATTTAGTATAATTTATTTATTTCCTTTTCATCTCATACTTATAAATATTTATTTTTGCATATATAAAAACTTTATATTTTTTATACAATATTATTTATTATTTTAACATAAAAAATAGTACATAAGAACTTTATTTTCTTTTAAAATAGAAATTAGGGTTAACCTTTCTTTTAAGAATTAATTTCTTTTCCTTATATTTTTAGGTTTAAATTTCTTTTCACATAAAAAAGGACAACAAAACAAAAAAAAAATCTTTTTCTTGCATGTACATAATATTTCATATTTAAATATTGTATATTCTAATATTCGTACAAATTTGATTTGGTTGTAATAATTTATTTAGGTTTACATTCTTGCAAATCCCCATCTAAATTTGTATTCCCCCCTCCCATGAAATTGTTGTAATAGCTTAGTAATCTTTACATTACACAATTTACCGCTTTACATGCCATGATTAGTAATTAGGGTTTGTATGATAAGATCAAAACAAAGCAAATAGAAAACCCTAAATGAAAGATAAAAATAAAGCATGAAAATAACACAGTTGCACACAAGCATCCTTAGGGTTTCTCCACTTGGTTGCCTTATACAAAAATGGCCATATTATGCATGCGAAGTATCTTGGCAAAACAAACAAGTATAAGATCATAGTCCCTCGATGACGCTATTCTAAGTTGCCTTACAAAATGATCTTGGTCCCTCAAAACGCTAAGATACTTTGCAACATTGCTAATCATGGTTATACAATGACCCACGCCCGTCTCGTTTACATCCAAAGATAGGGTTGCTTACCAAATCAATGGTAAGACAACAATGTCAAAGGAATAGAAAATGCATAAGAAAGACATTTGAGTAGGTAGATTACTTCTAGTTACTTTCTCTATTTTCAAACAACCATCCTTGCTATTTTCAAAACAAACACACACATTTCAAAACATCTTATAAACATTGAAAACATTTTTCAAAAAGACAAACATCTTTGTATACATTCTTACGAACGAGAATCATTACAAAGATTGCCTAAACAATGGTCTCTTTCACAAAATACTTTCAAAAAACCACACAAAGCACAATTTCAAAACAAAAGCAAGTGATCTAGCAAGTAACTAAGAGCCCATGGAAAACCATGGATGAAAAGGATGTTAATACCTTACCTTTTCATAATCTACCCCCCGAACTCAAGAAAACATCTCAAAGGTCTTTCCTGTGCTTTTTCACCTTTCCTTTTGGATAAAAGAAATGTCGGTGGCGACTCTTGCTAACTGCAACATTTGCGAAAAAACGCAAAACCCTCAAGTCAGTTCTCCCACCGTATCACAAAAAGAAATAAAGGAAAATAAAGAAAGCAGTAACGCCCTAGTTAATTATATATTACATTCCATCAGCAGATACATTAATATAAAAAATGCGAAAATAAACATTGCGTGCGCAATGGGAAAAGACGTCTAAAACCCTAAAAATTACTAAGTAGGCGAGAAAATCTTTTTGGTTTTGTTTATTTTAAGAAAATAATTAAATTTAATTAAATGAGAAAGACTAAGTTTAATCCTAATTAATTAAATAAATAAAAGAAAACTAATTCTAATTTTTTTTTGGTATTTTTGTTAAGAAGATATTTGAATTAAAAAAATATATTTCTAATTGATTTTAAATTAATTAAAACAAGTCAAAACCAAACGAAGTCCTATCTCAATCTAAATCACCCCCTGAATCCCAATATGGGGTTGTTTCGATCTATGACGGTTTGTGTCTTGGGTTTCAAAGGTAATCTGTTTCGAAAACCTCTAGTCATGGTAACCTGTAATTTTAGCACTTAAGTTCTCATGTAAAATGTCAGACCTTTTCTAATCATTACCCCAAACATATATGCATGCATTAAATGGATTAACAATACATATTTCAACAAGTTTGAATCAAAGAAGTATACCAAACCAATTATTATTGTGGGGGGGTGTTTTGGGATGTGTTGGGCTTGTGTGATGATTGGGGATGGCTTCTGGGACCTTCAGGAGGAATATAGGATGCTGATTTTGGATCGAAGGTGTTGGCTGAAGATTTTGATGATACAGTTTGAAATGAAGCAATATGGATGTTTCGTTGGAATAAAGCAAAATGTTACAGTTCGGAATGGTAGAAGCGGTTCTTCGAACGGACATGTCAAAGCTCGGAGCTTCGAGTGACAATTGTGAAGATATATTTAAAAGAAGCCTCGAAGTGGTAACGAGACTGTGTCTGTGAAATGAGTTCGAAGCAAAGATTGCCAAGGTATTTGAAATTCAAACGCGAGCGGGATGTTGGAATTCAAATATATATGCGCTGGAGCGTTCAAAGACGCGTGGAAGCTAGAGAGGAGCAGTGCTCTGCATGTTCTGAACGTGGCAGAATCTTATAGGCAAGACCGTTATGGTCAAAGTAGTATAAATAGAAGTCTTAGCATTAGGATTTCGTGTATCATATCTATTGTACAAAATTCAGTAAACATTCAAAATACCACATGGATAGGGAAACGAATGCTCGAACAATGTACGTATGATAACACCAAACATTTATAATTCAGTAAAACTCTTTATCTTTTCCAGTTTATCTTCCATTTTCATGTCAATGTCATTCAAATACCTTTACATTCAAAGTCATTTACTTATTTCTTGCATTTAAACGCTTTTCTTCTATTCGAATCCTTTACATCTCAGAAACTCTTTTACATTTCATGCTTTTATATTCATGCTTTTTACATTAAAGTCTTTACATTCAAAGTCATTTACTTATTTCTGCATTTAAACGTTTCTTTGCAATCGAATCTTTATTCATTCAATTCAGTTTCGTATTTCTTTACTTGACCATGTCATTAGATTCTTTTAACATGGTAATCGAAGTGAATTGAACGTCTATAAAACATTCTAAATATAAATCCTAACTATGAATATCAGTTTTGCAATTAGATTTATCCAAACGACCAATACCCTATAGGATCAATCTAGTCGATCCTGCAAGTTACCAGAGAGATTAAATAACAGTCATTAAGATTATTTGATAGTTTGCAGGACTAGCGATTGTTTACCAGAAATCACTGTAAACAAATTGGCACACCTGATGGGACAGTCATTGGTCGTTACGAAATTTAAAACAAAGTAAAGATTGTTAGGATATAATCATTGTAAAAGTTCTTTCTGAGTGATAAGTTTGTTGTTATATGAACCTTAGAAGTGGTAAAATAACCAATAGCAACCAACCCTTACCCAGAAGAATACGTAATAACAAGATGTCTAATCCAAACAATCAACAAGGGGAACAAAATGCCCCACATGGAACAGGAACTAATATGTCTGCTTCGACGGGAACGTCTAATGCGATCCCTTCGAGCGCACAGTCTATTGCATCCTCTACCAGTAGTGTAGCCACAAATGGAACAAGTGGCATGTCGACTAACAGTTCGATCCTAGGAAATACAGGAACCACTGGTTATCCTGGGGGATTCGTCCCACCATCAGGGACACAAACCCATTTCGCCACCCCACTAACTAGACCACCCGGTTTCGATGGTAACAGACACAGAAATCCCTCTTATGGGATGCCAACATCTTTTATGGCGGGTCTGCACACTTCGACATCGAATACGTCACCACAATTAGGGTCTGGATCTGGGGCTAATCAATTTATGACAAATAACCAAGGGTCAGTAGGTTATAGTGAATTGCCTATCTTAACCACATAAAATCAGATGGCTTTTAGGCAATTGATGGATGATAGTAACCATAATATGATAGGAGTGTTAGCACAAACTATACAAGAGATCTTTGCCCCAATAGTATAAAACGTAACTGTAACCAACAGAGAAAACGCGGACAACATGAGTCGAATAGCAGATTTCTTCGCTCGGCCAGAAAGGCGTAGGCAGAATCAGGTGGGGGTTCGAGCGAACATGCCCATCATAGAGCAAATTGCTGATGACCCACCCTATAGACCAGCCAGAGAGGGGGGTAACTTGGGGGCAAGGGCACAAAGGTTAGAAGCCCCAGTGATGTGAGACCCACAAAGGGAAATTATAGAACCAGGGGCAAGGGTCGAAAGGTTAGAAGTCCCAGAGTTTCGAGAAGAACAACCTAGAGGAGTCGTCATGGTGGGACGACACCAAGATGCTGATGAAGTCGTTCATAGAATTTGAAATGACAACATCTTGGCAGAAAATAATTTAACCACCATGATAGAAAGGATTATGGCTCAAAACGGTCTCAATACAGGTATTAGAAGGCCAAACTATTCCTCTCCCATAATAGATTATGTGATGCACACTGATTTACCAAGGGGATATAAAGTCCCTAAATTTACAAAGTTCGCTGGAGACACCAATGAATCAACAGTCGAACACATAGCCATGTATCTAACCGAAGCAGGAGATATAGAAAATAATGAAGACCTTAGGATTAAATATTTCCCAAGTTCCCTAACTAAGAATGCTTTCACATGGTTCACCACTTTGCCTCCTGGGTCCATAGATACTTGGGCTCTGTTGGAGAGGTTATTTCATGAACAATTCTACATGAGACAATCTAAAATAAGCCTGAAAGAGCTAGCCAGTGTCAAGAGGAAGTTTACTGAACCCATAGATGATTATCTGAATAGGTTCAGACTCTTGAAATCTAGATGTTTCACAGTAGTTCCTGAACATGAGTTAGTCGAAATGGCTGCTGGTGGCATAGACTACTCCATTCGAAAGAAATTAGATACACAACACTTAAGGGATATGGCCCAACTAGCAGACAGGGTTCGACAAGTTGAAAGAATAAAAGCCGAGAAGGCCAGAGTTTTTAAAAATAACAAGAAAGAAAGGGTCTCCTATGTTGGAATTGAGGAAGCAGAAGATTACCCTGAGTTCGAAGAGGTCAAAATTGATCTTGCTGAATTGAAACAGGCTCCCCCTTATTCCTGTAAATTACTAGTCCCCACAAAAGGGAAAGAAATTATTGAAAATGAGAAAAGTGACAAATTCCCAAAGAAGGTGTATACTTTCTATGTAACAAAGTGTGACGAGATTTTTGATTTGCTTGTCAAAGATGGCCAACTAATTGTGCCATCGAATGTCAAAATACCTCCTTTAGATCAAAGAAAGAAAAGAGGATTTTGTAAGTATCATAGTTTCCTAGGCCACAAAACCTCAGTGTTTTCTTTTCAGGGATCTGATTCAAAATGCAATTAAGGATGGCAGATTGAAATTCGCTGACAAACCAAAAATGAAAGTAGATGAAGACCCTTTGGATGTTGCAGACACCAATTACTCCGAGCCTGCATGCATTGGAGAAATCAATATGGTGGAAGCAGATCAAGATGACACTCCATTAGGAGAAAAAAGCACTGAGAATAAAAACTGTGTGTTAGTCGAAGTCAACAAGGGGGTCACTGAGGACGTCCACAAGCAACTAGAGGCTTCGATCGAAGCAGTACCTTTGGCTGTTTCGAAAGAGATCCAGGCTACTGAAGGCCAGGAGAACCAAAAGCAAGAGTTGACACAGGTTACTGAAGGCCTGAGGCTAAAATTGGAGAAAGTCCAGATCACAAAGCCAGCCTCCCCTCAGAAAGAAATATGGGATACTTTGGGAGAGCCCAGTGGAAAGTTTGACTACTTGGTGAAGTATTCCGCCCCAGAAAGTTCAAAAATCCAAATCGAAGATGTCAAACCTACAGGATGGGGAGATGATGACATAAAGGGGGAGGATGTAGATGTCAACATGGTGGATATGGAGAGACCTCGTTCTGAAATGGAGGAGATGGAAAGATACGTAGAAAAATAAAAATACAAAATGGAGGATAGTTATGCTAGGGATGCCAGTTTTAAAGACTACCTCATGTTGTGCCACAAAGGAGATGCCGAAATGATACTATGCCCTAGATGCAGCATCATCTGCAACCAGAGAATTGCTGCAAACTTCGAGAGGAAACAAAGGGCACGAACTGGCATCAACTGGCGCCAGGATAACCAGTTATTCAGATGTTACCCTAAAGCTGGAGAAAGTTTGTTGGAGTTTTTGGTTCGCTGTCACAAAGGGGCAACCAAATGCCTAGTATGCCCAAGGTGTTCTGCAGTGTACGATCAAAATATGGCCGGAGACTTCAAAACAATCCCGTTCGCCCCATGCTGGAACCACAAAGAGACTGGTCAGATGAGCCAACATTTCGAGAGCAACTACACTCAACGAAGGCCTGATAGTCCTCATCCCAAAGGAGCTCGAAGGGTAACGTTCAAAATTCCTGCTGAAATACCAACAGACAAATGGCTGCAAGTCAGAACTGACAAGGGCAAAGACAAATGGAGAAACAATGAACGAAACGCACGCCACGCCATGACATATAGAAGGCAGTTCAATATGGCGAAGAGGGAAGTAGTGAGGTTAGAAAACTACAAAGGAAGAAACCCTATGTCAAGATCACAATGGCGAAGGCAACAGAGAATTCGAAAGGCTGAAAGGGAAGCTATGGCAGATAAAGGAGCAACTTCGATCAAAAACCAAGGAGAATCAAGCACCAACAAACCTACACCAAATAATCAACCTGAGGACAAACCCCCAATTAGTAGGAGACTCTTCTTTGAAACACAACCAAATGAATCGAAGGAGTACACACCAGGTCCAGAAGAAGACGAGGATATGCTAACGGACAACTTCGAATCAGAGGGGGAGTCTTCACTCAATATCAATTGCAACGTGGTATCTGTACTACCTTGTGAGTTTGGACAGGAAACTGAAATCGAAGAGCATGAGGAGGATGATACAATAGATCTGATGAAGCATAGGCCAGTGTGTTACTACGTAATGGATAACGAAGCTGTCGAAGAGCAGAATGCTTTCTTCGAGCGCCCAGAGCCAGCTATGAAAAATCATCTGAAGCCTTTATTCATTCGAGCAAAGGTTGGTACCCATGGCGTAAATAAGGTCTTAGTGGATGGAGGCGCTGCAGTTAACTTAATACCCCATTTCATGCTGAAAAAGTTAGGAATACATGAGGGTGACATCAAACCACACAACATGGTCCTATCCAACTATGAAGGGAAAGTAGGTCAAACATTGGGGGTAGTTCAACTGGACTTGACGGTAGGATCGAGCTGCAGGCCCACCATGTTCATGGTGATCGAAGCCAAAGCCAACTACAACTTGTTGTTGGGAAGAGAGTGGATCCATGGCGTAGGAGCAGTTCCTTCGTCAATGCATCAGAGGTTGGTTTTATGGAGAGAGGATGGCATTGTTGAGAATATAGAAGCTGACCAAAGTTACTTCATGACAGCAGTCAATCTAGTTGACAAGAGAAATTATGACAAACACTTAGCCAAGATTGCTCCTTGTGCCCCTAACGACGAAATCAATGAAACCAGGAACGCACACTATTATATGACCCTTCGCCATGATGGCATGTATTGGGATAGAAGAATAGTCAGTGAAGATGGAGGAGTCGAAGGTACTACGCAAAGACGGCTAGCAGGCTGGGAGTTCGACAACCTTGCTCATGATTGAGTCCTCCTTCTTCGAAAGGATTTCGGCCTATATGGCTGAGAACGAATGGAAAGCGGCCTTAGAGGCTGAAGTAGATAAATTGGCTGTAGAAGTGAACGAAATAAATGGGGATGGTTCGAAAGGCTCACCCTTTGAAGAATATGAAATAGATCAAAGGCTAGATGCCATCTATGATAAAGAACCCTTAGGCTTCGAGAAGGACCCCGCAGACTCAGGTGCCAAAATGTTGGCGCAGGATCCGCTCGAAGAAGTGAATTTGGGGGATGAGAACACGAAAAGAATAACCTACATAAGCGCAAAACTTAATCCAGGCCTCAAGCAGGAAGTGATCGAAGTCCTCAAGAGAAACAAAGATTGCTTCGCGTGGGACTATGATGAAATTCCTGGTTTAAAGAGGGAGTTAGTGGAGCACAGACTTCCAATCAAGGATGGCAAGAAGCCCATCAAGCAAACTCCTAGAAGATTCGCACCAGCGGTTCTCACAAAGATCAAAGTTGAGATCGAAAGGTTGCTGCGCTGCAGATTCATCAGAACCACAAGGTATGTCGAATGGTTAGCAAATATAGTGCTTGTTATTAAGAAAAATGGCTCTCTGAGAATTTGCATAGATTTTAGGGATTTAAATACTACAACCCCTAAAGATGAGTACTCCATGCCTGTGGCAGAAATGTTAATAGACTCTGCTGCAGGATTCAAATATTTAAGTATGTTAGATGGATACTCTAGGTACAATCAGATTTTTATTGCTGAAGAAGATGTTGCCAAGACAACATTTCGTTGCCCAGGAGCCTTAGGCACCTACGAATGGATAGTGATGCCTTTTGGTTTAAAAAATGCTGGGGCAACTTATCAAAGGGCAATGAATTCGATTTTCCATGATTTCATTGAAACCTTTATGCAGGTGTATATTAATGATATAGTCATCAAATCTATATCTGCAGAAACCCATTTGCATCATTTGAGCCAATCATTTGAACGAATGAGAAAACATGGCTTAAAAATGAACCCCCTTAAGTGTGCATTTTTTGTGCAGGCTAGAGATTTCCTTGGCTTTGTGGTTCATAAAAAAGGAATCGAGATCAACCAAAATAAGACCAAAGCCATAATGGAGATGAAAGCACCTACATCAAAAAGGGAGCTGCAATCTTTGCTAGGGAAGATTAATTTTCTCAGAAGGTTCATTTCGAATCTAAGTGGAAGAACCCAAGCTTTCTCTCCGTTGCTTCGTTTGAAGCAAGGCCAAGCCTTCGAGTGGAATGAAGCCCATCAGGAGGCATTTGACAAGATAAAAAGATATCTCTCTCAGCCTCCTATCTTGTCTCCACCTTCATGGTGAAAGCCCATGAGATTGTACATATATGCCTTTGAAGTTAGTATAGGTAGTATGTTAGCACAAGAAGATAGCAATGGCATCGAAAGAGCCATATACTATTTAAGTAGGGTATTGAATGATGCAGAGACTAGATATAGCAATATAGAAAAGCTATGTCTCTGTTTGTACTTTTCTTGTATGAAACTTAAGTATTATATAAAGCCTGTTGATGTTTATGTTTCATCTCATTTCGATGTTATCAAACACATGCTTTCGAAACCAATAATGCATAGCAGAGTTGGTAAATGGGCTTTAGCCTTAACAGAATATTCTTTGACTTTCATGCCTTTAAGAGCTGTGAAAGGTCAAGTAATTTCTGATTTCATTGTGGACCATTCACTGGTCGAAAAGACTGTCATGGGTTACGTTGAAACACAACCTTGGAAATTATACTTTGATGGTTCGACCCATAGGGATGGTAGTGGTGTTGGAGTTCTTATAATTTCTCCTGAAGGAATTCCAACAAAATTCAAGTATAAGTTAGATGGTCCTCGTTGCTCGAACAACGAAGCTGAGTACGAAGCGCTTATTGTTGGACTTGAAGCTTTGTTGGAATTGGGGGCAACTAGAGTCGAAATTAAAGGAGACTCGGAGTTAGTGGTCAAGCAAATAACAAAGGAGTACAAATGCATAAAGGAAAATCTGATGACATACTTCGTCATAGTTAACAGGCTACTTAGAAAATTCGAATACATGGATATTCAACATATACCAAGAATAGAAAACCAAGAAGCAAATGACTTAGCACAGTTGGCTTCAGGTTATAAAGTTTCTACCAAAAACTTTGAGGATTTGGTCGAATTAAGAGATAGGGTTATGGCTACTAGACTTATACCATCAAATCTAGAGAATATAAAATTAGGTTGTGCTGATAAACAGGGATTCGAAGTACTAGCCATAGACACCTTATCAGATGCGGATTGGTGAAGTCCACTTGTGAGTTATTTAACAAATCCAACATTGAATGTTGATAGGAAGATAAAATATAGAGCATTATCATATGTCCTCATGGGAAATGAATTGTTCAAAAAGACCCAGGAAGGCGTATTACTGAAATGCCTAGGAGAAAGTGAGGCATACTTAGCATTGTCAGAAGTCCACAATGGGGCATGTGGGGCACATCAAGCAGGTCATAAAATGAAATGGTTGTTATTTCGATATGGCATGTATTGGCCCAGCATGCTCAAAGATTGTATAGACTTTGCTAAAGGGTGTGAAGAATTCCAGAAACATGCAGGGATTCAACATGCTCCTGCAAGTGAGTTACATTCGATCATTAAACCATGGCCCTTTAGAGGATGGGCATTAGATTTAATAGGAGAAATTAATCCTGCTTCGTCTAAAGGACAGAAATATATCTTGGTAGGAATAGATTATTTTACCAAGTGGATCGAAGCAATACCATTAATAGTTGCTGATCAAGAGGCTATTATTGAGTTCATACAGAAACAAATTATCTATAGGTTCGGATTGCCAGAGAGCATAACCACAGACCAAGGTTCTGTGTTTACTGGTAGGAAGATGCAAGAATTTGCTCAAGAGATGGGGTTTAGATTACTAACATCAACACCATATTATGCTCAAGCAAATGGTCGGGTCGAAGCAGCCAATAAAGTGATAATATGGTTAATTAAGAAACATGTTGGTAAAAAGCCAAGGAACTGGCACAAGACTTTGGACCAAATACTATGGGCTTGTAGAACATCTCCTAAAGAAGCTACTAACACCACGCCTTTCCAACTAACATTTGGTCATGATGCAGTTCTACCAGTAGAAATTCATCTACAATCAGTTCGAATTCAAAGACAAAACGAGATCCCATCTGCATTATATTGGGAGATGATGATGAATGAGTTAGTTGAGTTAGATGAAGTTAGATTGCATGCATTGGAAATCCTAATGAGACAAAAGGAAAGGGTAGCCAGGGCATATAACAAAAGGGTGAAAGGAAAAGCATTCACTATTAATGACTTAGTCTGGAAAGTCATATTGCCCATGGACAAAAAAAATAAAACATTAGGTAAATGGTCACCTCATTGGGAAGGACCTTTTCGAATAGTAAAGATATTTTCAAACAATGCATATGAAATCGAAGAGTTGGCTGATGATAAGCGAATCCTAAAGGTTAATGGGAAATATTTAAAGAAATATAAGCCATGCCTGCAGGAGATTCGAATAATAACAACGTAATCGAAACATCATAAAGGAATGCCAAAATGGTAATATAGATTGCCAAAATGGCGTTGTTTGGATATTACAGACCAAAATTCAACCAAGATTCAAAACTAATTAAATAAACAGAGATTTAAAAATAGGCATTGTTCCTCAATCTATCAAAAGTACTCCGAAAGGACTCAAGCCTTTGTTGAGTGAAGCGCCTTGCTCCTTCTAGTGTAGCTACTTCTCCCTTAAGTTGCCCTGCTGCTTCCATTTCTGCAAGTCCTTTGTTGAGGAGCTCTTCGAACTGATTGCCAGCAGTATTGGTTTCATATGCCAATTGTTGTTGTTGAGCCTCCTTAACCTTTTGTTGGAGCTCTTGAATTTGCTTTTCCCAGAGAAGAATAGACTGAGCTCGAGTTTCATAGTCAGTTTTGGCTTGCTTTATATGCATGGCTTGGTCTTCAGCTTCTTTAGAGAGCTTCGAAGCATGCTCATAAGCAGCGTCCATGGCAGTTCGTTTCTCCTGGACCTTTTTAGTAGCAAATTCGTCTTGAAGAAGACACCCAGTCACGTTATCTAACAAAGCTTGAAGATCGAATAATATGGTGCTGACTGGCAGAGAGCAGGTGGCGAGGTTAACTTGCGTAAGTAGCTCCTTCAGGGTATAGCAAGCTGTATTATCCTTCTTGAGCACTTCGAACAAGTCCACATCAAGGATTGTTCTCCTAATTTTGTTAAGGAGTACAACTCTATCATCTGAGGGCAATGGATCATTAGTCGAACTAGTACCAGCCCTAGAAAGAGGAGTGTCCCTTTGAGCTAGTTTAGCCTTCATATACCCAATTGGGTCATTTCGTCTTAGGAGAGCTAACTCTTCTTCAGTCATTTGAGATTGAGACGATTGAGGAAGTTCCATATGCAAGGGAGTCACATCCATCTCGACTTCCATAGGCTCATTGGTCTGGTCACCATCACCTTCACTTTTTTCTTGCTCATTGCCTTCTTCATCATCAACCAGATCCACCACTTCGATATCATTGTTCTCACTGCTATTGACATCTAAATCTGTTCCATCAGTCAAACCATTCTAGGCATCTTCTTCCTCGGATCCTTCCTCTGCAGATTCTTCGTTCTCTTGATCAGAACCAGCCTTCTCCTCTTCAGCATGAATGTCCTTTGGGCTCTCTTGAAGGGTTTCGAGAGGAGACTTTGGAAGAGAAGTTTCTGGTAAAATCTTTGCAGACTCATGAGGCGTTGCTTCGTTCATTTCTTTCAAAGGAGGAGAAGTGCCTTGGTCATCTTGTTGCTCTGAAGCCCCAGTCGGAACCGCCATGTTGGAGGATCCTTTGTTTTGCACCAGGTTACTGGAGTCCCCATGAGGAGAAGAGTTGATGGGAGCAGCAGTCTTTGATGGAGAGGTCGAAGTAGTAAGAGTTGGGTTCGAAATGTCCTACAGAGACAAAGAATATTAAGAGCATGCACCAAGGTAATGAATAACTATTTTTGTTAAAGATTCGAGTTCAATTTACCTGTGGATTCTCAGAGGAAAGGTTACTATCTATATGTTCCAACATTACGTTGGAGGTCGAAGGTGGATTTTGTTGAGGGAGCAGCATCTCTGGAATCGAGTCCAGAAATGCCAGTTGGTTCAGTGCCTTTGGAGACTTCTTTCTTCTGCTTCTTCTTCGAAGCGGTTGGTGAATTCCCTCCAGCATTGGGATTCTTCCCAGTAGTGCTTGGTTTCCTTTTCTTCGGAGTGGTTGGTGGGAGTTTGTTAGTCTGAAAAGATTTAAACATGAGTTAGATCTAAATCATGAATTTCAGTTTATTCGAAACATCAGGGCTAATTGATTACCTCTGGAGTTGGAACAGTTGTTATTGCTGGTGTTGTGGTTGTTGCAGTAGTTGTTGTTGGTATGGCTAAGGGCATATCATCAGTGGTTTCGACAGATTGTTGGGAGGTACTTCCTTCTTTAGACTTCGAAGCAACGGACTTTATCCTGATGGCTGAAAATCGAAACAATTAAGGTAAATGTTAAAGATGAAGAAAGTAAGAAACATTTGGGATTTTCCCAAGCATTCGCACCTGCGCCTTGATTAGATATAATCGACATGGCAGAAAGGTCATAGCGAAGATGTCCTGGGAAATCATGGAGCCAATGACGAGCCCATGTCACAGTCTCAGATGGCTTTAGTTTCTTTTGAGATTTGTATTTGAACATCTCTTTGCAAGTCAACCACCAAGGGTATGGAGGAAACCAAGCCAGAGCCAGTTCTGAGGTGGGCAATCTAGGAAATCTAGGTGGATGCATTTCGAGTGCCAACCTATACCTATCCTTAGGTGACAACCCTGAAGGAAGTTTGAACTTAGAAATTTTTTCTTTAAATTTTTCCTTCAAGGTCTGGGATGCTCGATACACAGTGGTTTCCAAGCATGTGGGATCATAAGTTGTTTCGAAATAGTTCTGAAAAGCCCTAATCTCTTTGGCGTGAGTGAACATACCTTTCTTGGAGTGTACCTGCACATCGAACGCATCAGTTAGTTTCTGTTGAATGGAGAGGGTATCGAACATGTAAGATTGGTAGAACTTAGTCCACCATTCCAGAAAACCCTTCGCTGTGAAGTGTGTGGGTTCAAAAGGTAGTAGTTCGAATTGAGCGAAGTCTTGATATTGTTCTTGTTGCAGTTTGGCTTCTCTTGCTTTAAAGGTTCGACCAGAAGTGATGGCACTCTGTTTGGAACAGAGGTTCAGGGATTAATTGGCACAGGCCAAATTGTCTGGAAACAAAGTTAGGTTGATAGGCAAAGAGGAAGATTTGATTCTTGGAAGGAGTGATTTGTGAGGAAATTAATCTAGGAAGCAAAAAGGCTTTCCAAATATCTTGAATTTATTTACTTTTAACTGCTTCTGAAAGAGACATGGTGAACCATGATGGTCCATGATGCCTTGAAGCAAAGGGTGCCATGGTCTCTTCAAATTTGTGTCTTTTGGAAAAAATCATGATGTAGTTTGAGAAAAGGACCTTGAAGTCATCTTTGTCATCATTCGGGGTGAGTTTTCGCAGCCTTGTACCTTCAATAATTCTATCCGCTATCTCCGGATCTTGTTCAACAACGGTGTCAGCAGTTGATAATGAGGATTCAAACATGGCATTAAGCCATAATTGGAGTAACCAGAAGGGGCCAGCTAGAAGGATGTTTTTGGGAGTATGGGATTTCAAACTCGAAACGGCTGATCTTAAGCTTTCGTAAAGATCAACAAGTAACAGTTCGCTCAAACATACCCTCCTATTCTCATGTAAGTCTCTAGCTAAAGGGATGAACCTGCTTGCTACCTGTAAGGACCTGCTACAGAATACGTATCTTGATAACCATAAAGTGAGAAAAGCAATATGTTCCACATCTGACACACTATCTCCTTCAGTGTGGTAATGGCTAATGAATTTGGAAAAACTGGCTAATTTGACATCGAAGTCAATAATGTTGGAGTGTTCTTCATTATCAGGGATGTAGGTTTCTCCTACTGGTGACAAACCAGTGATGGCTGCTATATCGAAAAACGTGGGTGTTATCATTCCCCCAGGGAGATGAAAGGTGTTGTAGGTGCTGTCCCAGAAATATAAGGATGCAAATAACAGTGGATGACTATAAGTGAAGCCTGGTTTCGATAACTTAATCAGATTATAGATGCCTAATTCCTCCCATTGTTGGGATTTCTTGGCTTCTACTTTGGTGAGCCAGTTTTGGTAAGCTATGTCAGAGGTAGGGCAGGATCGGAATGGTTTAAAGTTGCTCTTCACGTAGTCTAGCACAAAGGGATCTTTTGGGGGAACGGTTGGAGTTTCTATGGTTGTCGAATCAGAAGACTCGCCTATCTTAGGGATATCCATCTTATTAAACAAGGGTTTAAAGTTGTAACAGACATGGAAGATTTTTCTAGTATCTTTCAAGATTTCAAAATCTGTAAGAGGACCCATTAGAGCAAACCTCTTTCCAGCAGCGTTAGTTGGAATCAATACTTGAGAGGCGTAGAGCATTTCCTTTTCCTTGGAGATCATTTGAGGGATAAGCACAGATTGACCTTGATAAGTACCGACCTTGCTTTCCATAATTGTTCCTGTGTTCTTGCCTTTCTTCTTGGAAGTTTTCTTCAGTTGGGATGATGTTGTTGAAGACATTGTTGAAGATTGTTGGAAGTTTTAGGGTTTTAGTAAGAGGAGAGGAAGAAAAAGTTTCAGAGTGTGAAAAAAGAATAAAAGACTAAGTTGATTAGTTTTTATAGTGTGGAAGCTTAAACATCCACTAAGTGAGACTAGGATATGTGGGAGTCGTGGGTTGGATTGAGGAGGAGGTGGCGTAAAGGCTGATATTGGTAATAAGCGTGATTAATAATAATCATTGTTTTATAACTGCACCATGCTGTGAAATACTGATTCAAGACGGTTAAGAAATCCAAGAGGCGTCGTGATTGACGTGATTGAAGTCATACACAGTAAGTGTTATGATTACTCAAAAGTCACATCAAAATCTTACAAATATATTTAAAATAAGTGTTTCTCAAAGGATCGAAATACATATTTTAAAGGGGCATTTTGTTGGCTGAAGATTTTGATGATACAGTTTGAAATGAAGCAATATGGATGTTTCGTTGGAATAAAGAAAAATGTTACAGTTCGGAATGGTAGAAGCGGTTCTTCAAACGGACATGTCAAAGCTCGGAGCTTCGAGTGACAGTTGTGAAGATATATTTAAAAGAAGCCTCGAAGTGGTAACGAGACTGTGTCTGTGAAATGAGTTCGAAGCGAAGATTGCCAAGGTATTTGAAATTCAAACGCGAGCGGGATGTTGGAATTCAAATATATATGCGCTGGAGCGTTCGAAGACGCGTGGAAGCTAGAGAGGAGCAGTGCTCTGCATGTTCTGAACGTGGCAGAATCTTATAGGCAAGACCGTTATGGTCGAAGTAGTATAAATAGAAGTCTTAGCGTTAGGATTTCGTGTGTCATATCTATTGTACAAAATTCAGTAAACATTCAAAATACCACATGGATAGGGAAACGAATGCTCGAACAATGTATGTATGATAACACCAAACATTTATAATTCAGTAAAACTCTTTATCTTTTCCAGTTTATCTTCCATTTTCATGTCAATGTCATTCAAATACCTTTACATTCAAAGTCATTTACTTATTTCTTGCATTTAAACGCTTTTCTTCTATTCGAATCCTTTACATCTCAGAAACTCTTTTACATTTCATGCTTTTATATTCATGCTTTTTACATTAAAGTCTTTACATTCAAAGTCATTTACTTATTTCTGCATTTAAACATTTCTTTGCAATCGAATCTTTATTCATTCAATTCAGTTTCATATTTCTTTACTTGATCATGTCAGTAGATTCTTTTAACATGGTAATCGAAGTGAATTGAACGTCTATAAAACATTCTAAATATAAATCCTAACTATGAATATCAGTTTTGCAATTAGATTTATCCAAACGACCAATACCCCATATGATTAATCTAGTCGATCCTGCAAGTTACCAGAGAGATTAAATAACAGTCATTAAGATTATTTGATAGTTTGGAGGACTAGCGGTTGTTTACCAGAAATCACTGTAAATAGAAGGTGCCTACAAAACGTGTTTTGGTTTTGACAACTTTGCTGAACTTTTGAGAATTTTCGTGGTTCTTTGAGGTAGCTTTCGATAGGAAATTTGTGCGTGTCCTCTCAGCTTGCAGATATGCTGGGTATTTATAGGAGATGAGAAGGGAGTCTTAGCATGGAAAGAAACAACCTTAATAATGTCCTTTAAAAACAAAATCACACACTTTGAAAAATTTCCATAATTGTATATTCTTGCCCAATTTTCATATGTTATGAACCTGGACATGTGATGTTTGGCGCCTTGAACGAACTCAAATTGCTCAGAATTTCCTTCACCAGAGCTTCTTCGATTACGTCGCCATCTGCTTCGATTGCCTGATCTAGAAGGATAAACTTAGTTGAATCAGCTCTTGTTCCTTTTTGATGACTTTAAGTTCTGATTCGAATTGCACAAAGTCACATCATCATGGCTCGTTCGATCAGCCCACAGGCTTGCTCTCTTTGATTGCTCTGAGTCTTGATTAGAATTGCACAATGCTTCAACGTCCTGGCTTCTTCGATCATCCCCCAAGCTTGCTCTCTTAGATTACTTTGAGACTACCCAACCATCTCAATCGAAAGACTTCATTATGTTCAGTCGAAGCTTCATTCGTCACTTCCTTTGAATGCCATTGCGCATGAGGCTTGGTCCTGGCAACATGTAGGACCAAGACTCATCATAAGACAAACTTGCTTTCAATAATTATGTGTCTCCTTCGAATAGACTACCTGTATATCCTTCGAATGAACTTTTTGTGTGTCTTTCGAATAGTCCATATGTATGCCTTGTGCCTTCTTTGAATGGACCACCTATGTGTGTCCTTCGAATAGACCTTTGGAGTGCTCTTTCGAAGGGGTCATATTGTGTGTCATAGTGCAGAAACTGTGTTGAGGGGTCTTGGCCTTGTGCATAAAAGGCAAATCGAAAGAAGCCTTTTGGTTTGCGCTGAAGGCAAGTCGAAAGGGGCCTTTGTTTTGTGAATCAATGGCCAGTTGGAGAAGGCTTGGCCTTGTGGATCCAAGGTAAGCATAAGGAAGCTTCTGCCTAGTAGATCAAAGGTCAGTTGAAAGGGGCCTTTTGTCTTGTGAATCGAAGACCAGTGAAAGGAAGGCACTGCTGGAATGATACTTGTGGATTAAATCTTGCTCGAAGGATCTTTAGATGTCCAATCAAAGCTTGCCTACAGGGGACTACTACTTTGTGAATCGAAGCAAGTATGTAGGAAGTTCTTGCCTGGTGAAACGAAGGCAAGCCTGAAGCATCCAATGCACAGTCGAAGCCTTGTGATTTGAACTTGATCGAAGGATGGCCCATCACCCAATAGAAGCTTGTGAATTAGGCTTGCATCGAAGAAAGTTCAGCGCCCAATCGAAGCTTGCTCAGATGTCAATCAAAATACCCTGTTCAGGTGCCAATTGAAAGACACTGGAATATCTCCAAAAGTTTTATATTTTCTCTAAGCAAGTGTTTGTAACCACCTATGTAAGAGACAATATTGGAAAACATGAGAGGGAAAATTTTAGGGTAAAATAGTATCCAACCCGTTCTCCATAATGTTCTCCAATCCTAAACTCAATCGATCATACGTTTAATCTCCTACTAGAATCTGGAATGATATTTTGGTGATGGTTCGGATATTGGAAGTTCATTTGGGAAGGCGGTCGTTTTGTGACATTTTTCATATTGTCTAGGATCTGTAGTGACCTCCTTTTTGATTTACTATCCCTAATTTTTGCCTGACTGTTCTTGTATTGAGATTACAGTCAGTGTGTCATACCCCAAATTTGTCAGCCTTAGTGTTACCGTCAAACTTATTTTCGAATTTGGGTGTTACAGATATAAAATTCCTTTGATTTAATTATATTAACATTCTGAGTTTTTTTAATAAAAAAATTTTCTTTCAAATTTGTTTGAAAATATAATAATTATTTTTATTTTTGTAAAAAAAAATAGAAAATAATTGTTCGATGTCATATACTTTCAATTGGTTTTTTACTTTCAAATAAGTAACATAGCACAGTTGGTAAGTCAGAAAGACTGACAAACAGAAGGTCACAGGTTTGAATCTCACTCAGTGCACTTTGGATATTTTTGCTATTACTAACTTTGTTTTCATTTTCTAAACCACAAAAATCATATTTTTTGTTATTAAATTATTATTTTCGTATTTATTTGTTTATTATATTTTGAAAATATTATTTTTTATTAAAATATTAATTTTATTTAAAAAATAGTCAAAATATCTTATAAATAAATAAAATCTTATTTATTTACTATATAAAATTTTGCACTTGGACGCAAATATGTCCCGATTCTTAATCTTACTGGCCAAGATAAAAATTTGGGCTTTGGATATTGGATATTTCCTTTTTTGGATTTTAACCTAATTTTGTCACTTATAAATAATCCTAAAAACTTATCAACAAGGGGGCCAGAAATATCCACAATTCATCAACACAATCATCCATAATTTTTACATTCTTCGCTAACACTTTGTCCATATATATAAGACCTTCCCTTATCTTAATTTTAATTTGTTTACAACATATGATGATTATTTGATGTTGGTTTGTTTTTTATATTTTCATCAAATTTTTTATGGCCAATTCCCGAGCCTATTTCCTTTTCTCGCCACATTTTGATCACGGTACATAGGCCTCACAAAAAAAACTTATTATTTCTACAACTTTTGTACATAGTTTCAAAAAATAACATTACTATTAATTTTCACCAGTTTCTTGCTCTCACAATTCAAGTACCTATTTCATACAGTTAAACCAATTTCTATGCTTCTTTTTATAACTTAAGGCATTCATGTAAATTTCAAAACCACAAGTTCACATACACGTTTTTTCTCACTGTAACCAATATCTCTCACATTCAGATTCCAAATCCATTAACGAACCAAAGAAAAAACTAACACCATGGTAAAATACTCTGGAACATATCTGCATACTTTTTTTACAGGTGAAAACAAAATAGAAAAGTAATAGTTCAAATCGAAAAGAAAAAGAAGGATCTCCGACGTTGAAACTCTGATGCTTCTCGCATATCCTTAATCCGGGTATACCGTGATACCAGCCATCCCCGCTGTTGTTAGCCACGGAATCACGCCTCTTTTTCTCTTGAAATCTCCGCTAGAAGCTCTCCAAATCACTGCCGGATCCGTCACCACTATCGGCACCTTCTTCATCGGAAAAGAGAGAGAGAGAGATCACAACTCAGCCACTACCTGTAACACCTCGACTCAGATGCCAGACTCCGATCGGCAAAAGGCCTTGTTCATCCGCTTCCGCCAGCCACTGTTCCCTTGTAGAAGGTAAAAGAAAAATCGGAAATGGAGAGAATCAATTTGAAGGAAGATTGGAAGAAGAATAGTGATCCAACACCACCAATCGTTCTCCCTTGTTATGTCAGCGCAAATCAGCCGTGCATACCGCCAAGCTCACGCATCATCCTTCTCGAACAATACTCCATATAATTCGAGACTCCGTCGGCGTCACCATCCCTCCATCGAAGCTTCTCCAAAATCGTGCGCGACTCCCTCCGTTTCCGAACCACCGACGAAGACTTCCCTCAGATCCACACTGCTCAAAACCCGCGAATACTGCCCCTTCCGTAAGCACGTGCCATCGCCGCAATCTCAAACCCACCGCTGTGTCACCTCCTCCGCAAATCACCGCGAGCCAAATCCACGACCTCCTCAACTATCCTTCCTGCACCGTCAACGAGCCGAAGCTTCAAGCGGCCATCTTAGCATATGTCGTCTCTGATTCAGATCGAGGGGAAATTTGAGAAAGAAGTAAAGGATGAAGACCTCGTTACTTTTGGAAAACGAATAAGGAAAGGAGAAAATGTTTGGTACTATTTTTTTTTTTGTTTCTTTTTATCTTAATCCAATTCCAAGTTTCAGCTTATTACTAGTTGATTTTATTATATCGAATTGGCCAAAGAAATGGAAGGACAACAGGTACGTATTCATCACCTTCTTTCTTTTCTGTATTATTTTATTATTTATTTAATCAATAGTTAATTAGGTTTATAGTTTAGGTTAGTAGAATGGGCCTTGGGCCTCACCTTTTTCTTATGCACACCTGCTAACTTTTATTTATACCCCTAATTTAGGTTAATTAAATTATATCTATTTTTTATAATGTAAATAATTGTTTTATTTTATTTAGTCTTTTTTTATCAAAAGAATATAAAAAATCAAAAATGTGTATTTTATTTAATTAGTCTAATTATTTAATAATTCACGATCTACGTAAATCAAACACTTTTTCAAATCAAATTAATTCAATAATAGGATGTCCATCTTCAAGTGATTCAATAGGCCGACCCATCGTCTATCGGTTTATTATTTAGAATCATACAATTAAAAAACACAAACAAATCTCAAACTATTTTTTGCAATAAAACTAAACTAATCAACTATCTTCTTGCAAATGGGTTTCAAACTCGTTTTGACTTACTGCGCACTCGGTCAAAATCTCTGCAATCACTACTCCCGACCGAGTGCGAAGTGATTCAAAATATGTTTGAAAACTCCTAAAAAACACCAACTCATACGAACTACAAATTGGGACTTTGATTCCTCATAAGAGGATACGTAGACACGCGATCTAAAATCGTGGCGAGTCTTGCTAATTAAAACTTAAAACCTTGTTTATCCCAAACCTAAACCTAGAGCTTAATATCCTTGTGAACAAGGGGGATGAAAGGTGCCTAACACATTCCTTTCGTCTAATTGAGTCTGAAACCTAGAATCCCTGTCTGTGAATTAGGGTTTTCTGTTAGGTTCGCTTCCCTAGGATAAAAACTAATAGTGGAGACTCTGATTAAAAATCCGGTTGCTATAGCTGGCGACTCTGCTGGGGACTCTCCTTAACCCTAGGTTTAGATATCTTTGGGGTTTCTTATTTTTATTCGCTTTATTTATTTTTTGCATTTATCTACTTTATCGCATTTATTTATTTACTGTCAAATTCTCTTATCATCATATATTTACTGCGTGGCGGGATCTTTCTACCTCAAAAATATTTCCAATATAACCCTTAGCAAGAAGGTTCTCTATCATCTTAGGGGGTACATCATCCATGCGAGTTTATGTGACGACTTCTCTTAGAGTCGGTGGACTTCATAAAAAGGAATACTTATCAAGAGATATCCTCTTGACGAGTAGGACTTTGGAAGGTCACTCATGACTCTTTGTAACGACCTTAACCCAAAATTTCATGACGAGACCTTTCACGACTTTGAGACAGACGTCTTGGTCGGTAAAGAGGCTCCACCTAAGGGAGGCCCTTGCACCTTTTACCTGTGGTGTTATTCATGATACCCTTAAGGAAACCACCTTCTGGGAGGGTAGATCAACCGTAGGTCAAAATTAAGGAACCTGCCTTCTAAGGATACTTATCACAAAAACCCCGTCACTAAACCATACATCCCTACCTTATAGGGGTACTTATCATAAAACCCCATCATTCAACCCTACATCATGCATTCATATATTTCATGTATTTGTCATACATTTTATTATATATTCGTCACCCGTTTCTTTGTCTTATTCACGGGGTACCAAAAAAAATAAAATCAAGATCTCAGTGATTGTCTTTAAAAATGGATACTGAAGGAAACAACCTGCTTGCGTCAACACATCAAATAAGTCTAAAATCAAAGCCACGAAAAGGAAATAATGTGCTGAAGATTTTCTTAGGCTTTGTCAGGTCAAGGTGGATGACTCCCAGATCAGATATCCGCAGGCACACCTAGAAGAATTATTTCCTTTCGCTTGATTTCACGTAAATAAAGTTTTGGTTTAAGATTGTAATATTTTTCAAAATCTGAATTATGTTACATTTAATAAAGGTATTTTGTTTCCATATCTCGTTTGCGTATCGATTTTAAAGATATTCGCTAAGTAAAATAATAAGCAAAAGACGGATACACACCCAAGTGAATAGGACAGTTAACCCCTTTCATATTCATACACATTTATTCTCATGCATGCATTCACAAACACCTGTATATCATATCAAAACACATTTTTCAAAAACATCTCTCCAGTTGAACCATTGGTAAAAGAAGATCTTCACCTCTTTGGCCTCCGTATCAAACAAAGGCTTATAAACAAAAAAGCAATGGAGAAAATCGAGGAAACTCAGGCTGCATTCAGAGAGGATCTTGACCAAGTAAAGGGTGACGTCACTTCAATGAAAGGAGATATGAGTCAAGTTCTCCTAGCTTTGAAGAATATTATTGACAGACAAGACCAAATTCCCAAGGCAGCTTTCAAAGAAGTACCCCTGCCTATTGGTGCATCAAGTGGTCACCAACTAAGGAAAGAGTCAGAGGTAGGACCCCAGAAATCCATCATGGTCCAACAAGAAGCTGAAATTGAAGGGTTTGTCCCACCGCTGCCAAAAGCAGGGGCATCTCGTACCCTACAGATTCTGACCAATGATTACTTGGACCTATAATACAGAGACCACAACCCAGAGGATGCCAATCAAGCGCCCCCAAAGATGATTAGTACTCATGATATTGATAATCCACTAGTGATGAATCAGTATAAAGCTCCTGATGTGGTGATTCCATCAAAGTTCAAAGTACCTGACTTTGAAAAATAAAAGGGGGTCACTTGCCCAAGAAATCATCTCCGCGTGTCTTGCAGGAAGATGCATGCCCATGCCCATGATCAGAAGCTGATGATTCACTATTTTCAAGATAGCTTGAGTGGGGCATCTTCAGACTGGTATATGCAATTGGAGCGAATGCATATCCAAACCTGGGCAGATCTTGCTAATGCTTTCCTAAAGCATTACAAATATAACATGGACATGGCGCCTACCCGCATGTAACTCCAGAATTTGTCCTAGAAGAAAGAAGAGTCTTTCAAGGAATATGCTCATAAATGGAGGGAATTGGCATCCCGTGTGCAAACACCACTGTTATAGAAGGAGTTAATAGACACGTTCATGGGAACTTTGCACGGGCTGTATTATGAGATGATGGTTGGAAGTATCTCTTCGGGGTTCTCAGACCTAGTAACCATTAAAGAAAGAATCTAGACTGGGGTAAAAAGTGGAAAGATATCAGCAGGATCATCAAATGCTCCCTACAATTCAAAAGGGTCTACTTCAAACTTCACCAAAGGAGAAGAGGGATAAATTAATGATGCAGTGTCACAACCCAGGGTACAACAACCATTAGTGATCCCACTAGGGCAGCAGCAAGGCAGAAGGCCACCCAGGAAATTTGATTCACTCCCTATGCCACCTAGTCAGTTATTGCAACAGCTGGTTAAGGAATCCTTAGTGGAACTCAAGTATCTAGCTCCTCCAGTCGGGCCACTCCCACGAAGATACGATGCCAACGCCAGATACGAGTATCATGCTAATTCTCCTGGACATACCCTAGAACAGTGTTGGCCTTTCAAGCACAAGGTGCATGACTTGCTGGATTCCAAAGACATCACTTTCGAGAAGCCCAACATCGCATCAGACCCTACGCCGTCACACGATGGTCTAACAATAAATGCAATCGAAGTAGTCACTGACTATGGGGCAAGCAGACAAGCAAAGACCCCGATAAACTCGCTGAAAGAATATCGGTTGGAATATGGACTCCTGCTAGAACACATTGAAAATTTCAAAAGATCTCTACAAAGGATATGAGACCAGGGGATAGTCCAGTTCGGGCAATACCCTAAAGAAAAATATAAAGCTGCTCTAAAGGGCGAAGCACCTTTTCCTCCGATCCAAGAGACTTTTGTCAACAACAGAGTAGTGCATGGTAGACATGGGGCAAAAATATCCAACAAAGCCAACACCAAATGGGCAATTGAATTCATCCAAGAATGCGCCCCAGGAGAAAAAAATCAAAAGATGGACGACCGTGGAGATTCCTGAGATCTTTTTCTCTCTTAATTAATTTTTCTTGTTTTTGAAAGAACCTATGTCAAGCCCGAGGCATATGGGTTGCTTGTAAGGGTTTCCCTGTTTTGTTTCAGACAATATTTACGATTAATGAAAGTTATATTTTGTCTTCAATTAAGATCCCTTTTCTTTCTCTTGCATTTATATCTTAGATTTAAAAAACTGGTAATACTTTCTCTGCATATGCATTTTCAAATATTCATATACTAAATCGGCACCAAAACATGATAAAGGTGAAAATTCATGCCCAAAACCACCGATAATGTTACTGCTGCGACCCGATATAATTTTGATGCTCCTATCAACCAAGCTAAAGACGGAGGTGATAAAGATCTTGAACTCTATGAGAAAATGGCGAGGGAGATAAAAAGAAAAGCTAACAATACGCAACCATATCAAGAGGCTATTAAGACCATTAATCTGAGCACAGGGGAAGACCTGGAAGAAACCAAGCTAAGGGGCAATGTAAAGAGCGGAGCCACAAAGAAGTTGATCAAGTTATTGCGCATATCTACGGAAACAGACTAAAGTTTAGATACAGACATTGCTGTAAAAATAAGCAACTATGAAATACTAAGATCTGACGAAGAACCCGAGTCAGAGGCACGTTGGGCATCCACGTTCGACGAGGCTTCAAATGCACCGGGGCACGATATAGGGGAAATATTGACTTCTCCAAAGAATGCTCACAAGCCATATACCAAGTCAACGGTGAACAGGATACTAAACATCCAAAACGAGTTCCATATCAGGATCATGTTTTAATACTGACTGTGGAATTCACAAAAATCATTTTCAGTCACATCCCACGAAAAGGGAATCAAATGACAGACGCCTTGGCAACTATATCGCCTATATTCAAATTAACTTGGTTAAACCACGAATCACGCATCACAAATAGACCCTTCGAAGAGCCCACACATTGCCTTGCTATATAACAAGCATTGGTTTCACGACATCCGGAAAATGCCTTTAGCATTGGCAAACAAACCTTACGAGAATTATCCGTAGAATTCTTCCAAAGTAACGGTATATTGTAAAAGATGAACCACGACATGGTTTAGTACTCAAGAAGATTCTTCTACCTCGCCTCGACTCACGTAGTAAACGGACCCCCAATTACGAAGTTCCGTACGTAGTCAAAACAGCATCCCCTAGTGGTAATCTTGTCTCCACAATAATGGATGGGGAAGAAATACCGCACCCGTCAAATTCAGACGCAGTCAAAAACACTATGTATAAGAAGCTCGCTAAGCTCCAACCTTAAACAGGAGACTTAGGAAAAAAGAAGTGCCTCGGTGGATCGAAAACCCTAAAGGGCGATCCAGGAAAAAATTAGGGGCATATAGACAAAAAAATCATCCCGGTGGATTGAAAACCCTAAAGGGAAATCCAGGAAAAAATTAGGGACCATTCAAAAAGAAATAAAGAAAAAAAAGACTGCGATCTAAGAGCTGCGACTACGAACCACGAAGGGAGAGACAGATCTGAATCATTCAACTCATAAGCAAAGGAGATAAGATCATTAAAAGGATATTGGGGAACATCAGTAGCAATTATCATTTTTTATTGCCATTTATAGTTTTAAAACTTTCTGTAATTTCCTCTTTCTAGGAATTGCACCGTGTACTCTCTCCTATTCAGAGGCATATCAATAAAACAGTTGCTTTCTTCGCATCTTTCAAATTGCGTTTTTCTTTTCTCAAACTTGTTTACAAAATACTACGATCATTACTTGTGAATATTGTCTTGAAATCATTTCGGGGGAATTAACAAAATAAAAGCATTTGACAAAACATCGAAAAAGTATTTTGGTTAGAAAAATATCAAAAGAAAATCCACGTCTACGACCACGCACATGGCTACTCTTACGTCTTGCAATACAAAAATCTATACACATGTCTACGCCTATATCTACGCTCACGATGCAACAAGTCTACGCCCACACGTACATCTGCGCCTATGCTTGCACTCAACAATACAAAATCTATTCATATCTACTCCTATGTCTACGCGTATGTACACGACGTCTACATCCATATATGTGACAGCGCCTATGCCTATACTTACAACATACAAATCTACGCATATGCCAATACATGCGTCTACGCTTACGCCTGCGCTTACAACATAAAAGGCTACACATATGCCAATACATACGTCTATGCATGCGCTTACAACATACAAATCTATGCATATACCATTACATATGTCTA
The DNA here is from genome assembly GCA_948472305.1 of Vicia faba. Taxonomy (NCBI): domain Eukaryota; kingdom Viridiplantae; phylum Streptophyta; class Magnoliopsida; order Fabales; family Fabaceae; genus Vicia; species Vicia faba. The sequence continues at coordinate 1,324,952,364 of OX451739.1, forward strand.
CGTCCACGTCTACACCTACGCTTGCAATACAAAATCAATGTTCGAATTTTGCTAACATTGTCCACTGTGTTCAAAGTTCAACAATGCTACGACGACATAACATACAACGCCAGGAATTGGTAGCTCTAAGCCAATGGTTTAAAGGAGAGAATGCCAGAAATGGTCTTCATAACATTTCAAGGCATATACGCATCTTACACACATTTCACACATACATTTTGCGTATCTAAATCATATATACCCTATACATTTCAACATTCAATACAAATACACTCATGGTTCCATATCAATGTCGAACATCATACATTTCGCATATATACAAAATTCAATACACATGCATGCACATGTATCACATAGCAAACAGACAAATAATCTCACCCTCGATTCAACTATCTAAGGGTCAACCAACGCAATACTTCTCCTCCGATTAACCCATCACCTTAGTCTTTATGCCGTGACACATTCAGCCCATCACCTAGGTCTTCCCGCAGTGACGAGTTCCTTACAAGTCCCATTACATTACCTCTAAGCTGCAATGTATTCTCAAAACTCAGTATGTTGCCTCTAAGCTGTAATGTATTCTCAAAACTCAGTATGTTGCCTCTAAGCCGCAACATATCCTCAAAACCCATTATATTGCCTCTAAGCCGCAACATATTCTCAAAACCCATTACATTGCCTCTAAAATGTATCCGCAAAACTCATTACATTGTCTCTAAGCTGCAATGTATGACCCAAACTCAACACATTGCCTCTAAGCCGCAATGTATCCACAAAACTCATTACATTGTCTCTAAGCTGCAATGTATGACCCAAACTCAACACATTGCCTCTAAGCTACAATGTATTATCCAAGCCAACACATTGTCTCTAAGCCTCAATGTGTTCTCAAAACTCAGTATGTTGCCTCTAAGCCGCAACATATTCTCAAGACCCATTGCATTGCCTCTAAGCTGCAACGCATTCGTAGAATTCACTATGTTGCCTCTAAGCCGAAATGAATTCTCAGAACTCGGTGCATCGCCTCTAAGCCGCAATGTATCCTCAAATCAACATGTTGCCTCTAAGCCGCAATGTATTCTCAAACCCAGTACATTTCCTCTAAGCCGCAATGTTTTTGCAAAACCTAGATCATCGCCTCAGACTTCATACAGCGATGCTCGAAAACAAAACCCAGCTTATCGCCTCCGACTTCATGCAGCAATTTGCGAACCTAATCCATTGCCTCAGACTTCATGCAACAATGTATTTTGTTATGCCAAGTTCCAGACCATCGTCTCAGACTTCATGAAATGATGTTCGAAATAACACATTTAGCTTATCACATCAGACTTCACGCAGTGATTTGCAAACCTAACCCATTGCCTCAGACTTCATGCAACAATGTGTTTCTTATTCTGCGATAAAGATCATTGCCTCAAACTTCATGCAGCGATGTTCGAAACCAAATTTAGCTTATCACATCAGACTTCACGCAGTGATTTGCAAACCTAGCCCATTGCCTCAAACTTCATGTAGCAATGTGTTTCTTATTCTGCAACAGAGATCATCGCCTCAGGCTTCACACAACAATGTCTGAAAACCAAATTTAACTTATCACATCAGACTTCACGCAGTGATTTGTGAATTTAACCCATTGCCTCAGACTTCATGCAGCAATGTGTTCCGAACTCCAGACCATCGTCTCAGACTTCATGCAATGATGTTTGAAACAACAAATTTAGCTTATCACATCAGACTTCACGTAGTGATTTTCAAACATAACCCATTGCCTCAGACTTCATGCAGCAATGTGTTTCTTATCCTATGATAAAGATCATCGCCTCAGGCTTCACACAGGGATGCTCAAAAATACAAAATTTATCTCATCACCTCAGACCTCAGGCAGTGTTGCTCGAAACCAAAATCTAGCTTATCGCTTCAAACTTCACATAGAGATTTGCGAACCTAACCCATTGCCTTAGTCTTCATACAATAATGTGTTTCTTTATTCAACGAAATCCAGCTTATCGTCTCAGGCTTCATGCAGCGATTTGCAAAACTGTAACCCATTGCATCAGACTTCACGCAACAATACGTTCCTTTATTCCATAAACACTGATCATCGCCTCAGACTTCATGTCACGATGCTCAGAATAAAAACACTCTAACCTAGTTCATACAGTAATATGTTTCATTATTCCATAGCACGGATCATCACCTCAGACTTCATGCAGCGATGCTCGAAAGAAAACAAAACTTTAACCCATTGCCTCAGACTTTATGCAACAATGTGTTCCTTTATTCCGTAAACACCGATTATCGCCTCAGACTTTACGCAGCGATGCTCTGAAACACAAGGATTGGCCTATCGCATCAGACGTCATGTAGCGATCCGCGAACATAACCCATGGCCTCAGTCTTCAAGAAGCCATGCGTCATCAATCATTGCTATACTCGTCCTCCAAATGGGTGAATAAACCAAGACATACAACATTAATCTCTCAAGCTCAAAACCATATGCCTCGTCATCACATTCTGGTAAAGTGATACATCATCATCTTTGCCTATTCTCTTCAAAACTCTTAAGGGTATGCTATATCAGTGTAACCTCATCTAGCTAACCCTTGGGGGTATGCTATATCAGTGTAACCCATTCTATCCAACCCTTGGGGGTATGCTATATTAGTGTAACCCTATCTAGCTAACCTTTGGTCAAATTTTGGAGTCTTCCGTTATTTAATAAATCTCTGATTCGAATGAACAAAGATCTACGCATTCTTGCGTCATTCAATCGAAGAGTTATTAAATAGGGACAACTGTCATACCCCAAATTTGCCCGCCTTAGGGCTACCGTCAAACTTATTTTTGAATTTGGGTGTTACAGATATAAAATTCCTTTGATTTAATTATATTAACATTCTGAGTTTTTTTTTAAAAAAAAATTGCTTTCAAGTCTGTTTGAAAATATAATAATTATTTGTATTTTTGTAAAAAAAAAATAGAAAATAATTGTCCAGTGTCATATACTTTCAATTGGCTTTTTACTTTCGAATAAGTAACATAACACAGTTGGTAAGTCAGAAAGACTGACAAGCAGAAGGTCACAGGTTTGAATCTCATTCGGTGCACTTTGGACATTTTTGCTATTACTAATTTTATTTTCATTTTCTAAACCACAAAAATCATATTTTTTTATTATTAAATTATTATTTTCGTATTTATTTATTTATTATATTTTGAAAATATTATTTTTTATTAAAATATTAGTTTTATTTAAAAAATAGTCAAAATATCTTATAAATAAATAAAATCTTTCCAGATCAATTTTGTTCTATATCAAATTTTGCACCTGGACGCAAATATGTCCAGATTCTTAATCTTGCTGGCCAAGATGAGAATTTAGGCTTTGGGTGTTGGATACTTCCTTTTTTGGATTTTAACCTAATTTTGTCACTTATAAATAACTCTCAAAATTTATCAACAAGGGGGCCAGAGATATTCACAATTCATCAACAAATCAACACAATCATCCACAATTTTTACATTCTTCGCTAACACTTTGTCTATCAACAATTTCACAGACACCCACGAAAACCTATGAATCTCTCTCTTAAGAACTCTATTGTTGTCTATATCAGACATCAACAAATCCACAATTTCTCACAATCAACAATTCTTCTGTCTCAAAGTTTTCTCTGCAAATATTATTGGTTATTGATTATTGGTGGTATTCTTTTTTTGGTCGATGATTATATATAAGGTCTTCCTTTATCTTAATTTTAATTTGTTTACAATATATAATGATTATTTGATGTTGGTTTGTTTTTTAAATTTTCATCAAATTTTTTATGGCCAATTCCCGAGCCTATTTCCTTTTCTCACCACATTTTGATCACGGTTCATAGGCCTCACAAAAAAAACTTATTATTTCTACAACCTTTGTACATAGTTTTCAAAAAATAACATTACTACTAATTTTCACCAGTTTCTTGCTCTCACAATTCAAGTACCTATTTCATACAGTTAAACCAATTTCTATGCTTCTTTTTATAACTTAAGGCATTCATGTAAATTTCAAAACCACAAGTTCACATACACGTTTTTTCTCACTGTAACCAATATCTCTCACATTCAGATTCCAAATCCATTAACGAACCAAAGCAAAAACTAACACCATGGTAAAATACTCTGGAACATATATGCATACTTTTTTTTATAGGTGAAAACAAAATAGAAAAGCAATAGTTCAAATCGAAAAGAAAAAGAAGGATCTTCGATATTGAAACTCTGATGCTTCCCGCATATCCTTAATCCGGCTATACCGTGATACCATCCATCCCCGTCGTTGTTTAGCCACGGAATCACGCCTCTTTTTCTCATGAAATCTCCGCCAGAAGCTCTCCAAATCACTGCCGGATCCGTCACCGCTACCGGAACCTTCTTCATCAGAAGAGAAAATGTTTGGTACTATTTTTTATTTGTTTCTTTTTATCTTAATCCAATTCCAAGTGTCAGCTTATTACTGGTTGATTTTATTATATTGAATTGGCCAAAGAAATGGAAGGACAACAGGTACGTATTCATCACCTTCTTTCTTTTCTATATTATTTTGTTATTTATTTAATCAATAGTTAATTAGGTTTATAGTTTAGGTTAATAGAATGGGTCTTAGGCCTCACCTTTTACTTACCTTTTACTTATGCACATCTGCTAACTTTTATTTATACCCCTAATTTATGTTAATTAAATTATATCTATTTTTTATAATGTAAATAATTGTTTAATTTTATTTAGTCTTTTTTTATCAAAAGAATATAAAAACTCAAAAAAATGTATTTTATTTAATTAGTCTAATTATTTAATAATTCACGATTTACGCAAATCAAACACTTTTTCAAATCAAATTAATTCAATAATAGGATGTCCATCTTCGAGTGATTCAATAGGCCGACACATTGTCTATTGTTTTATTATTTAGAATCAAACAATTAAAAAACACAAACAAATCTCAAACTATTTTTTGCAATAAAACTAAACTAATAAAAGTCTTTTTGCAAATGGGTTTCAAACTCGTTTTGACTTACTACGCACTCAGTCAAAATCTCCGTAATCACTACTCCCGACCAAGTGCAAAGTGATTCAAAATATGTTTGCAAACCCCTAAAAAAACACCAACCCATACGAACTACGAATTGAGACTCTGATTCCTCATAAGAGGATACGTAGGCACGCGATCTAAAATCGTGGCGAGTCTTACTAATTAAAACTTAAAACCCTGTTTATCCCAAACCTAAACCTAGAGCTTAATATCCTTGTGAACAAGGTGGATGAAAGGTGCCTAACACCTTCATTTCGTCTAATGGAGTCCGAAACCTAGAATCTTTGTCTGCGAATTAGGGTTTTCTGTTAGGTTCCATTCCCTAGGATAAAAACTAATAGTGGCGACTCTGATTAAAAATCCAGTTGCTACACAGTCGGATGCCCTAGTTCTTCTTAAGTCTCCTTCGTAGGTTTTGACCTAATGGGCTTTTTCTTGTGAGAGGTAAAGACTGCCTATTTTATGGGGAACCAACACCATTTTCTTTTTGATTCAGAAATATATTTTCATTGTGAAGTGACAGCTTGCGACTGAATGCACATTTGAATCAGTTGAGAAAACTATCCTGCCCTAGGTTATGATTAAAGGTTTCAGTTTGTGCGAAAAAGAAAACTCCTACTTTTTGGCTCAAAGGGGTTGACTATGGATTATCTTCCTTATAACTCCATTGTTTTGAGATTTGAAACAACTCATGTACATTTTCAGTAAAGTCTGTCCAAAAGCATACTGTATGGTATTATTTTTGTCATCCTCCCTCTAAAGGCTTATAGCTTGTAACCAAGAGTTGAATATCATACAAAAAGAGATAAAAGCATAATTTCAATATAGTGAAAATGAATGGACTAGCTCAAGACAAATATATGCAATGCATTAGTGAGAATAACCAAAGTTTGACATAAAGATGACTGTTTAAGCAACACAGAAATTACAACTGAAAATTTGAATGAAAAAAATTTTTCCGCCTAAACTTCGTCACTTCAAATGATGTGCCTTTGAGGGATGACAGAAAAATTTCGGTTGACCATCTTGTGTGAATTCCAAGACTCCCCCGTTGATCAGGTCTTGAATTTTGTTCTTCGGTTCCCAACAGTGGTCAATGTCGTGCCTACGACTGTTGGAATGGTACACGCATCTTTCATCATGTTTGTAAGAAGAAGTATTAAGTTTTTGAGGAGGCTCCCTCAATGTAACCAGCTTGGCCTCCAACATATGACGCAATGCTTGAGCCAAAGACATGTTGATCTTGGTAAATTGTCTTTTGGGCGTATCTTGCTTACGCGGGCCACCTTGTCATGGTTGGTGAGGTCGTTATTGGACTCGCGATGTAGCAGCCATTTTGAAAGGTGTTCTCTCGACCAAGCCAACTTCTTGTTTCAATTGAGGTTGATTAATGACTTAATCCCAAATTCTAGTTATTTTCTCCATATGGTTGCATCTATCTTGAAGAAGCTTGCTGACAAGGGCTCTTAGCTCTTCTTGTCCCCGAGCTAAGTTTTGGATAAGAGCCACCTGTCCTAACATCTGGGTTCTCATTGTGGCTATCTCTTCTTGAAATTGCTTCAATCGGCCATCCTTGTCGTCTTCAGGATTCTTCTTGGTGGTGCTCTCATTGAGGAGTGCCTTCACTTCTTCTTGCCCCTTGGATAAATTCAAGAACAAATCTTGAAGCTGATCATTTTGAGTCTGAAGATCTTAGACAGTTTGCTCGAGGGCCATCTTTAAAATGAAATAAACAATAAGCGGGTGAGAAAACCTGCATGGGGAAAACCTGTCATGATATGATGCATGGTATGTGGATGCAATGTTTTCAAGGATCTTGCGGGGTAAACACAAGAAAGGTTAGAGGTTGAACTTTGATCGTAGATTTGATTGGAGAACTTCGTATCATTGAATGTCCTTCTACGAGAGTCAAGCTCACCATGTCAAGTGGGTCATAACCCTTGACTCAAGTTACCGTGCTTTGGTCTTTTGACGGAGTTTGGTTAGAGGAAAATAAATCCTCTTGCCCCTTGATAAACGTCTGGTTCAACATAAACCAGCGTCACAGACCCTTGAGACCTTTGAAATGGTTATTGATAATGCTATGGTATGATGTCATGATGTTATGTACGAATAGTCATACACAAACAAAGAAAATAAGTCGTTATGTACAAATAATTATATACAACCAAAGCAAACAAGTCCTTAGGTTTAGGCTTGCATGGAGTTTATATGTAAGTACCCTCTTGAAGTTTAGTTGGTTCAACCTGTCATAGAAAGTAATCGGGTTCTAGGGAGTCTCAATATCATTGATCTTTCTTCATTGGGCATTGTTTTAGCACAATCAAATTTTTCTTGCAGCCAAAATATCCCAAAAGTCTGATCTCAATGAGCGTAGTATCGAGTATCAACCAATTTTCAGCTTTCCACGGAAATCGGCTATCTCACTACTTCCTAATGGCCAAGTTGTTTAATTAAAGGTTATAAGATTCGTTAGTGCTTCATGACATCACTCAGCGGCTCCGTATTCTCCTTAATTCTCCATAAGGGATATCGGTACCCACAAATATGTCACACTAACATAGTTATTGTCTCAACCATATCGGTCTACACCGTACAGTCTCCACAATCTTTGCTATTTACCTAATGGTGTTCCCAGATTCGGGTAGAGGATCAATACAAACCCAAATAAGGACCCATAAATTTAAAGCAAACAAATCAAACAATGAAAGCAAGTAAATGTGATCTAGCTCTAAGGTAACCACACTTTTAAGTAGATTCCCCAGTAGAGTCGCCAGTTCTGTAATACGGTGGGAGAACTGACTTGGATGTTTGCGTTTTATCGCAATTGTTGCGAATAGCAAGAGTCGCCACCGACTTTTCTTTTATCCAATAAGGAAAGAGTAAAAATAACAGGAAAGACCTTTGAGATGTTTTCTTGAGTTCGGGGGGTAGATTATGAAAAGGGAAGGTGTTAGCACCCTTTTCATCCATAGTTATCTATGAGCTCTTAGTTGCTTGCTAGATCACTTTGAAATGCTTTGTTTGAAGTGTATTTGTGATGGGTAAGTTTGAAAATATTTTGAAAACGCCTTTGTTTTGGCAAACTTTGTAATGATTCTCGTCTCTATAAGAATGCATACAAAGTGTTGGTTTTTGAAAATAGTTCAAGAGATATTTTGTTTTTGGAAAGATGTTTTGAAAATGATTTTGAAAAGTGCCTTTGTTAGGCGAAATTTGTAATGATTCTCGTCTCTATAAGATTTCATACAAAGTGTTGACTTTTGAAAATATTTTATGGAAAATTTTGGTGTGTTTGAAAAGTTGTTTGTTTTTAAAGATGGATTGTGAGCAAGCAACTAAGAACGTTCTACCTACTCAAAAGTCTTTTATTTATTTCTCTCTTCGTTTGATATTTCTATTTTATAATGGATTGGTAAGTAGCCTTATCTTTGGTTAAAGAGGGACGGGCGTGGGTCATCGTATAGTCATGAATAGAATTGTTGTGAGATATCTTAGCATTTTTCATAAGGGACTAAGATCATTTGTAAGGCAACATTTGTAGCGTCATTGAGGGACTTTGATCTTGTATTTTGTTTGTTTTTGTTAATATGTCTCACATGCATATTGTTGTACCCCAAAATTTGCCCTCTTACTTATCAAGAATTTTCTCACAAGATCTCTTTGACTCAAGACTGGATTAGGGTTTGACCAGCTCAAGACATCTTCTCATGCACTGATGACCAAAATTAGGGTTTGAGTTTGCACAAGGGTTTTTGGACTATCAATGCTTCATATGACTTTAAAGGATCATTATGGACCCCCAAGATTGCTCATGTCAAGTTTCAAGCCCTAAATCACACTTTTGATCAGTCAATTGAACAATTGACCTAAAAATCAGCTGTATTGGGAAAAAAGTCAACCATGGCCAATTTACAGTCAAAATTCATAATTTTTGATCCACATCAACATCTTAGACTCATATGTATCATTTGATCAAGTTTGGACCACAATTCCTCAGGAAATTTGATCAAATCATCAAAAGGGCAAAATGGTTAAAATTAGGGTTTTGACTGAGAAAGGGCAATCTCTGATTTTTGGCCTAACAAATGATCAATTGGTTTGAAGCATGATTTCAAGAGTTCAATTTAATAATTTTGACATAATGACATGATTCAAAACATTACAAATCCATTGGATTGACAGATGAATTTTCCAGTCAACTGATCAAAAGTCGACTATACACTGAAAAGTCAAACTTTGACTTTTTGGTCAAAATCAAGTGCCAAAGATCCTAATTCATCAAAACATGTTAAAATGTGAAACTTGTTCATCAAGAAATCAAGGATTCAATATTTTGATTTGAAAAGTTGAAAATTTTAACTTAGAAATTTTTCTAAGTATGGAAAATTTCTTATTTTTTCTCAACTTTGAGCCAAATTTTCACCATGATGCAAGTTGATTCAAATGAAACTTCCAACATGAAAGTTGTAGATCTCCATGAAATCTACAACTTTGCCTCACACAATTTCTCCTAAAAATGCTTGGATCTCAAGATATGATTTTGTGAATAAATGCTCATGAACTAAAATACCTAACTTTATGCCAAATTTTCACATAGTTCCAAGGGGAATCTTCAAAAGAAATTCAAAGATGAGTTATATAGCACACTGCAAGCTTTCCAAAATGTCCAAGAACTCCTTGAGATCATTCCTGAGTAGGGAGAATCGAAGAGATGAAGTTGGTGGTTTATCACTTTGATTTCAAGCCATTTCATGATGAACAAAAATTCAAATCCAAGCCTAAACTGCATAACCTTTGCTTTGCAGGTCTCAAACTTGTTTCTCACTCCATAATTAAATGTTTACTCAGTGGCTAGAGCTTTAATCCAAACACTTGAGCCTTTATCCAAGTTATAATTCCATTTTTGGCACAAAGTTGCCATTTCCATTTTGATAAAGCATTACTTTTGCAATTTTCAACTTCTTGAGCCTCTAAATTGTTTTCTCTGCACACAAGCAAAGTCAAAACCAAAAGCAACTTGCCTAAAGCCTCTACCAACTCAGATCAGGCTTGTACCACACTTAGAGACTTGTCTCCTCACTTTTCTTCAAAAGCAAGTTATAGAGCCAAAAGGCTATAACTCAGAAACCTGGAGTGGAGTTGATCTCTAACCTTTTCCATACATATACACAAGTGTATTACAACATAACAAACAAATGCTAAGACTTATAAACACTCTCAAACACTCTGCAACTCAGAATCTCCATAACTTGACATTTTTGAACCTTACACAGCCATCTTCAAAACCACTCGTGCGTTTTGAGTTTTAACCACCTAAGCACTTAATATACCTCATATATAAGTGATCCAGACCCCTGTTCCCTCACTGTAACTCCTCCTCCATCATCCACAATTTTTGAATATCAAGCTTGCAGGTTGACTTGAGTAGGGAGATTCAGGGACTTTCAAGACTAAGTAAAGATTGGAATATACTCAGGGAGGTCCAGGCAAGCTAAACAGATCCTCAAGCCTTCTCAAAACTTGCTCAAACTCCATTCACGATCCCAGCTACAAGAGGTAAAAACTCAAACTTCTATCTCTTCATATAAGCATCATTTGGTCCTGATTTATGAAAGCAAAATGTAGATATCCTTGCCCTAAAGCTAACCATGTTCATAGTTTTCATTTATATTAACTGTGTATAGAGAATTTTGGATTTGAAATTTCTGTAAAAATTAGGTTTCAAATTAGGGCAAGTAAAATTAGCTTTGATCTTTGACTTTTAGTTTACATAAATTATATGGTTGAACTCGTGGGAAGAAACACCATAACTTTCATGTTTGGACTTTCCATTTTTATGGAGAAATGAGAGAGATACAGGTGGTTCGGCCATGGCTCAAGGTTGAAGATGAAGTTGCCTTCAGGAGGCGTTTTCTAATATATATTTCTGTTTTTGTTTATATAAACGGATGTACAACCACTCCAGTGATAAGGCAGCGCGCAAAAATGCTAGAGTTCATGGGATCGAGCCTCAGCGCGCTGCCTTTTGCAATTTTCTCATATTTTTCCATTTTTTTGATGTTTTGCAGCGCATGGGCTTCAGTTTCACGGGCCTTGTGTTTTTTCTAACATCCTACCTCCTGCTTACTTTTAACACCCTTGACCCATATAATTTTATTTATTTATTTTACTTTCATTTTATTTTATTAAATATGTTTTTCTTAATATTAAAAATCATAAAAAAATAAAAAAATGATAGATTTATATTTTTAGCTTATTTTATTTTATTTTTCTAACAAAAAATATTTTATTTAGTTATATATTATCCATTTTTATTAATTCAACTTGTAAATTAAATTAGAATTAGGTTAAATATTCATTTATCTTCACACCCATTAAATATGTTATTTTAATATAAAAAAGACCAAAAATATCTCATAATGCCATATATTATTTTCGAGACAAAAAAAATATGAAAATACCCTTTTTAAAGAAACTTATTTTCTTTTAATCAAATAGAATTAGGGTTTATTCAAAAAATCTTTTCTTAATTGATTTAAGTTAATCTTGATTTATTTATTAGGTTTAGGTTAAAACTTTTTTCACATGAAAAACTAAACAAAAATCTACTTTGCATTTATATACCTTTGCATTTTTAATTCAACTTGTATATTATTTATTCCAATATTTGTACATATTCAATTTGGTTGTAATAGATTAATTAGGTTTATATTATTGCAATCCCCATTCATAAATTGTATACCCCCTCCCACAAATGTTGTAATAGCGTAGTAATTTTAAATTTCGCAATATATCGCTTTTATATAGCATGCTAGTAATTAGGGTTTGTATGGAAAGATAAAACCAATCAAATAGAAAACCCTAATTCAAGATAAAATCAAGCATGAAAATGACACACTTGCACACAAGCACCCCTAGGGTTATCTCACTTGGTTTCCTTATACAAAATGGCCATATTACACATGTAAGGTGTCTTAGCAAAAACAAACAAATACAAGATCATAGTCCCTCGATGACGCTATTCAAAGCTGTCTTACAAAAATGATCTTAGTCCCTCAAAAAATGCTAAGATACTTTGCAACATTGCTAATCATGGTTATACGATGACCCACGCCCGTCCCGTTTACATCCAAAGATAGGGTTGCTTACCAAATCAATGGTAAGACAAAAATGTTAAAGGGAAAGAAAATGAACAAGAAAGACATTTGAGTAGGTAGATTGCTCTTAATTACTTGCTCCAATTTCAAAACAAATATCCTTGCTATTTTCAAAACAAACACCTACACATTTCAAAACATCTTACAAAACTTGAAAACATTTTCAAAAGATCAACATCTTTGTATACATTCTTACGAACGAGAATTATTACAAAGATTGCCTAAACAATGGCCTCTTTACAAATACTTTCAAAAACCACACAAAGCATAATTTCAAACAAAAGCAAGTAACTAAGAGCCCATGGAAAACCATGGATGAAAAGGGTGCTAATACCTTCCCGTTTCACAATCTACCCCCCGAACTCAAGAAACAATATCAAAGGTCTTTCATGTGCTTTTTTCACCTTTCCTTTTGGATAAAAGAAAAGTCGGTGACGACTCTTGCTAACCGCAATATTTGCGATAAAATGCAAAACAACCAAGTTAGTTCTCCCACCGTATCACAGAACTGGCGACTCTGCTGGGGAAAATTCTAAAAGTGGGGTTACCTTAGGGATTATATCACATTTACTTGCTTACATTGTTTGACTTGTATGCTTTACATTATGGTTCTTTGTTTGGGTTTGAATCCTCTACCTGGATTTGGGATACATTATAGGTAAGTAGCAATACGTTGTGGAAACTGTGCAGGGTATACCGACATGGTCTCAACAATTGCTACGTTAGTGCGACATATTTGTGGGTACCGGTAGCCTTTGAGCTAATCAAAGAGAATATGGGGCTGCTGAGTGATGTCATGAAGCACTAACGAACTTCTAGAACCTTTACTTGACCAACTTGGCCTTTAGGATGTAGTGAGATGACCGACTTTGGTGCAGTCCGAAGTTGGTAGATACTCGATACTACACTCATTGAAGTTTGGTTTCTTGGGATATTTTGGTGTCCATTAAAGAGGCTTGAGATGAAACAATGGCCAAGGAAACAATCCAGTGATATTGAGCTCCTTAGAACCCAGTTACTATTACTAGGACATGTTTAAGCCAACTAAACTTCAAGAGGGTACTTACCTATAAAACTCCATGCAAGCCTAAACCTAGGACTTATTTTCTTTGGTTGTATACGCATACTTGTACATAACATCATAAACATCATGAACATCATATACATCCACTAACCATTTCAAGGATTTTGGGATTCATCTTTGTTCTTGTTTTGTAGGGTATGAATTCACTTTGCAGGAAAACTATTCGAGTCAACCTTGTGAGAATCCCTACACAACTTAAGGAGCTAGTTTCAAGGATTCCTGAAAACTCTCCATTCACCGAGAGACATGGTATCCTATTCAACCTGGTCACCTCCAACACAGATGAGGACATGATGAAGGTTCTCTTTCAGTTCTTTGGTCCTTTGCACCATTGCTTCACATTTCCCGACAATCAACTTGTTCCTACTTTGGAAGAATTCTCCCAACTCCTGAGGATTCCCATGCTCAATCAACTACCTTTCAATGGTACAGAAAGAGATCCAAAGCCAGAAGATATTGCTCAAGCTCTACACTTGCACTCATCTGATGTCACAACCCATTGGGAAACAAGGAGCGGTGTCAAAGGTTTCTTAGCAAAGTTCTTGTTTGAGAAAGCCTAAAGCTATTGGAATTCCTTAGACTTGCAAGCCTTTGAAGAAATTGTGGCTCTCCTCATCTATGGGATGGTTTTGTTTCCAAATTCTGACTAACTCATAGATATTAACGTCGTCAAAATCTTCATATCCCACAACCCGGTACCTACATTGCTAGGGGATATCCTACACTCTTTTCACACTCGCACAATGAGGAAAAGTGGTGTCCTTATGTGTTGCACTCCTCTCTTGGAAAGATGGTTTATTTCTCATCTTCCTCAATCAGTATTAAAGAATGAGCAAGGTTCAAGGTGGTCACAAAGGTTGATGACGCTCAAGCATTCAGACATTCATTGGTGCTCTCGATCCAAAGAGAATGTTATCATTGTCGACCGTTATGGAGAATTCCCTAATGTTCCTTTGCTTGGCATTAGGGGAGGAATCACCTATAACCCTTGCTTAGCCTTAAGACAGTTTGGTTATGCTCGAAGGGATGGCCCACACGAGATGCTGATTCAAGGTTTGTTATTTGACTATGACAACGACAATCAAGGTCTTCGCCAAAGATTTATCCGATCTTGGAGGATGTTAAACAAGGTGGATAGTAAGACTTTGTGGAACAAGAATTCCATCCCTCTTGAGCCTTACCTCAAATGGGTACGAACTCGCGCTCAAAGTCTTATGATGCCTTACCTCTCCATTCTCCCGGTAACCATTGAGCCTGTTAAGGAAGGAGATGTTCCATACACTATCCTACATCCTGACATGCCCACATCTCTTGAAGACTTCCAAAGGGATTGGATACAACTCAAAGGAGTGTGAGATACTTTCGAAGCTCAATTCTACGCAAGCGAGAAGAAGGTTTTGGAACTCACTAGGCTACTTCATGAGGAGCAGACTCTGAATGCCTACATTGCACCAAAGAAGATGCATACTACTTTTCTATCTTAGACTTTTGTATTATTTTGCCCAAGGGGAATTGTTGTACTCAAACTTTATCTTATTAATATAACGTGTGTTTCTTATTTGTCTAAAACAAATCTGAATCTTTGAAATCCTTGAAAACATTGCATATGCATATACCATTCATCATAAGATAAGCAGGTCTTTTGCAACAAGTCTCCTCATCTCTCTACTATTTATTTCAGTAAGATGGATCTCGAGCAAACAGTGAAGGATCTCCAAGCTCAGAATACGTAGTTCAACAGTTGCTCTTGACCCTAGCCAAGGGGCAAGAAGAATTGAATACTTTGCTGGCTGAAGAGAGAAAAAGAAAATCAAGAAGGTAACCGAAGTCTTAAACATGGGAAGGAGATTTCATGGACAGACAAGAAGGACTTTGGACTTTGCAACAACATCCGGTGAAGGAGTGGGGAAAGGAAAGGAAACAGTTGTCTCGACAGAATCAGAGGAGGAAGAGGAAGAAGAGGACTACTCTGAAGAACAATACCCTCCGGGTGATGACAAGTATAAACATCTCGAAGAGCGGTTGAGCACGATGGAAATCCAAAAGGTGTCAGGCTTGGACTTTGAGGATTTGGGTTTGGTGTCGGGGATTGTGATTCCTCCGAAATTCAAAGCGCCTGTATTCGCTAAATATGACGGAGTTTCATGCCCTAAAATGAATCTCCGGTCATACGTGAGGAAAATTCAACCCCACACCGCTGATAAAGACTTATGGGTGCACTTCTTCCAAGACAGTCTGTCTGGAATTCAACTTGACTGGTTTTACCAACTAGAAAGAGTTAACGTTCATAATTGGGAAGATCTTGCTGCAGCTTTCTACAAACAATATCAGTATAATGTTGATCTTGCACCTACTCGTACTCAACTCCAGAGTATGGCCATGGTTTCCAATGAAGGTTTTAAGGACTATGCACAAAAATGGAGAGATTTGGCTGGAAGAGTTCAACCCCCTCTGTCTGAGAGAGAATTGGTAGACATGTTCTTAGGCACCTTATCTGGTCCCTTCTTCAATCATTTAATCGGAAGTTCATATGCAGGCTTTACTGAAATAATATTGACCGGAGAGAGAATAGAAGACGGTATAAAGAATGGAAAGATTCAGAAAGATTCATCTTCTTCTACAGATGTAAGGAATCCTTTCATCGGAAATAAAGAGGTAGCAACTATATATCCGCAAAGAAACCAAGATAGGGCCGAACGCCGACCAATGGTGGGGGCTGTTATGATCCCAAAGCCTGCGTTTTATCAGCAAAGAAATAGTCAACCAAGGATAGAAAGGCCAGTCAGGAAATTCACCAGAATTAACATGACCTTGTCTCAAGTACTACCGCATCTTCTGAGATCCAATTTGGTAACCTTGAAAGAAGCTTCGAAAAACCCCAATACAACATCCCCTCATTATCATCCCAATGCCCGTTGCGCATATCACTCTGAAAGTCCTGGTCATGATACTAATAACTGTTGGGCCTTGAAGAACAAAATACAAGACCACATTGAAGCAAAAGAAAGTGAGTTTGATGCGCCCGAGAAGCCAAATGTCATTTCTGCTCCTATGCCCAGACATGATCATAATGCCAATGCCATTGAAGAAGGATTGTTTGTTACTTCAGTTAATGAACTCATGACCCCACTTCTGACTGTTAAGATGAACTTGTTGAATGTCGGCGTGTTCCCGGGTTGTGATGAAGATTGTCGTTTCTGTTTATCCTCGCCGACTAGCTGTCCTTTGTTGAAAGTAGGCGTTCAGCGCCTGATGGATAACAAAGAGATTTTGTTTGAAAAGACTCCTGTTACACCTGTTCCTTTTGAAGATGTTTCTATCATTACCATTTCCGCCAATTCTTCCAAGGTCTCCACCAAAATACTCGTTAGAATTACATCAGTTTCGAAAGCAGCTCCTTTAATAATCACAATGCCTGGGCCAGTCCCGTATGAATCAGACAAAACCGTGCCGTGGAATTACAGAGGGGGAATTTACTACCATGGCATCAAGCAAGACCGTCCGGTCGCCAAAGAGATAAATTTCGAGAAAGAAGACTCTGACATCAGTAATATTGCCGGAACTAGCAAAATTACCCCAAGTGGTAGGATCTTTTCTCTAGAAATTGCTCCCTCAAAAGCAGTTTCTGGACCCGTAATTATCCTTGTGGCTGCTCCAAAGGTTGATCCCATACCCATAATCATCTCTGCAAGTACTCCTATTGACGAAGCCGTTACAACCCTTGTTATCGTTCCTACCAACACTCCCGCTGCCGAGACTCGAGGAAAGAGTATTCAGGTGGAGCATGTCTGGACGAAGGCTCAATCATTGACTATCCCCGAGACTTCCAAGAAAGAAATGGAGGAGATCCTAAAAATTATAAAGAGGAGCGACTACAATGTAGTTGAACAATTGGGGCAAACTCCCTCTAAAATCTTCATGCTGGCATTACTACTATGTTCCGAGGCACATGCAAAAGCCTTGGTGAAGTTCTTAAAAATTGCCCATGTGCCTCAAGAGACATCTACTGATCAATTTCAAGACTGCATGGCCAGCCTAATTGCAGACAATGGTTTAGGTTTTTCAGATGCTGATCTGGGCCGAGGGGAAGAAAGCATAGTGAGGAGTTGCATGTCTCAGTGGAATATAGGGGCACCACTCTGACGCATGTTTTGGTGGACACTGGCTCATCTTTGAATGTATTACCCAAAAAAGCTCTTGACAGACTTGACTGTGAGGGGTTTACTTTGAAGCCAAGCAACATAATGGTAAGAGCTTTTGACGGTTCGAAGAGGATGGTACATGGGGAGGTAGACATTCCCATAAAGGTTGGAACCCAAACCTTCAATTCAACTTTTTATGTGATGGACATCTGCCCTTCATACTCCTGCTTGCTAGGCCGACCATGGATCCACAATGTTGGCGCTGTTACTTCTATGTTGAACCAAATGATGAAGTATCCAGTTCAAGGAAAGATTATCACCGTACATGGAGAGGAAGAATACATGATCATCCATCTCAATTCCTTCAGATATGTATAATTGGATGGTGAATTCATTGAAAACTCCATTTCAACACTTTGAAGGGGTCCCTCAATATGTGGTAGTGGCCAAGACTGTTCCTAAGATTACAAGGCCTCCACTCCAGATGTCATCTCTGAAGGATGCCAAAGCAGTGGTAGAGGAAGATGGATGCACTATCTGGGGGAAACTCCCAGATATCCCATATAAGTCTGACAAGTTTGGCCTAGGATTCACTTCAAGTGCTCAAAAGGTTGTACGCCATGCCCGTGCTGGAGGGCCACCCTTGAAGATCAGCAACCGTGAAGTCAACAAAGTGGAAGATGATGAAGATGGTTGTAACCTGGAGGAATGGATCTTCCCGACTATCAATGGAGGGCTCAGCAATTGGGAGGCTAGAGACTTCGTCCCAATCACTTTCATCCCTCAGTAATTTGTCTTTACATTTTGTTGGATCTGTAATATTCAAAACAATTCGCACTCTTAAAGCCTTGTGTCTTACCTGAGGCACAATGGTCCATTTCTAAGGGTTATTATCGTATTTTTCATATGATATCAATGAATCATGGACATTTTCGCATACAAACTTTTGTGCTCATTGTTTTCTCTTTTACATTTTACTTTCTTTCAAAGATAGTTATACCCTTACACACACCCACACTCACAATGTAGGTATACATCCATCCGGGATCCCATGGGTAACGATACTACTATGGCCTTTTGTAACTCTGAGAATCTAATCTACCAAGCCGAAGACGAAGGTGAAGAAGATTATGAAGTACCAGGGGAAATTTCCAGATTGCTACAACAAGAAGAGAGAATCATTCAGCCTCACGAGGAACCTGTGGATACAATCAACCTAGGTACCGAAGAAGATAAAGAAGAGGTCAAAGTGGGTGCCATACTGGAACCCAGTGTCAAGAAGCGTCTGATTCAGTTGTTGCATGATTATGTCGAAGTCTTTTCCTGGTCGTATGAAGACATGCCAGAACTTGATGAAGATATTGTGGTACATCTTCTACCTACAAGAGAGGATTGTCCGCCAGTAAATCAAAAAGTTTGCCGCATGAGACCTGATATGTCAGAAAAGATTAAAGTAGAGGTCATGAAGCAATTCAACGTTGGATTCTTGGCTGTCACCTCTTACCCCCAATGGGTTGCCAATGTTGTTCCCGTGCCCAAAAAGGATGACAAAGTAAGAATGTGTGTGGACTACCGAGATTTGAATAGGGCAAGCCCTAAGGATGAATTTCCACTCCCCCACATTGACATCCTAGTTGACAATACGGCACAACACAAGGTGTTTTCCTTCATGGACGGATTCTCAGGTTACAACCAAATCAAAATGGCGCCTGAGGATATGGAGAAAACAACATTTGTCACACAGTGGGGCACTTTCTGCTAGGGGTGTTCGCGGTGCGGTTTGGGCGGTTTTGAAGCAAAAAATCATCCGAACCGCAAGAGAAAAAAACATGCGGTTCGGTTTGGTTCGGTTGGATTTTAAAAATAAATCTGAACCAAACCAAACCAAACTAATGCGGTTTGGATTGGTTCGGTTATTTCGGTTTTTTACAAAAATAATTATTATGTCATACATACAAATATATAGGAAAATATAATTTTATATTTAATTGTTCATACATTACCATAAAAATTTTATAATTATCAAAATAAATTTATAATTTGATACATAAAATTGCGTATTATAATTTTATCTAAATCTAAATAATGATATCAACAAGATTGCATTCTTAAATAAATATTACACAAAGAATATGATAAAATATATTTTGTGAAAATAGTATTTATAAATGAATGATATTTTATTTTTTATAATTTGTAAATTAAAATGAATATAATACAAAGTATGATAAAATATACACATAATACATGTTGATTTCTCTAAAGAATTATAGAAATATATATTGGTTAGTAAGATTTTATAACATAATGCGGTTTTGTTTGGTTTGGTTTGGTTTGTAAAATACAAACCGCAAACCGAACCGAACCATGCGGTTCCACGAGAAAATGACCCAAACACATCCGAACCAAATGCGGTTTTTTGCGGTTTCGGTTTGGTTCGGTTCGGTTTTGCGGTTTTCTATTGGGCCGGTTTGGTTTTGAACACCCCTACTTTCTGCTATAAGGTGATGCCATTCGGACTAAAGAATGCTGGGGCAACCTATCAGCGTGCCATGGTAGCTCTATTTCACGACATGATACATTATGAAATTGAGGTCTACATGGATGATATGATAGCCAGATCTCAAACAGAAGAAGAACATCTTAATCACTTACAGAAACTGTTTGATAGACTGAAGAAGTACAAGCTGAGGTTGAATCCTAACAAATGCACATTTGGGGTATGATCTGGTAAACTCCTAGGCTTTATCGTCAACAACAAAGGTATCGAGGTCGCTCCTGCCAAGGTTAAAGCAATACAAGAGATGCTTGCTCCTCGCACTGAAAAGGAAGTTAGAGGATTCTTGGGACGTTTAACTATATTGCCAGATTCATTTCTCACCTAACGGCTACTTGTGAGCCAATCTTCAAACTATTGAAGAAAGATCAAGTAGTCAAATGGAATGACGAGTGCCAAGTTGCTTTCGACAAAATCAAAGAATATTTACAAGAGCCTCCTGTGTTGATGCCACCAGTCGAGGGAAGACCATTGATCATGTATCTGACTGTTTTAGAAAAATCAATGGGGTGTATATTGGGGCAGCATGACGAGTCTGGCCGAAAAGAGCACGCTATTTACTACCTGAGAAAAAAGTTTACCGACTGTGAAACCAGATATTCACTGCTCGAGAAAACTTGCTGCGCTCTGGAATGGGATGCTCGCCAGCTAAGACAGTATATGCTGACTCATACTACCTTGTTGATATCTAAGATGGATCCGATAAAATACATCTTCGAGAAGCCTGCTCTTTCTGGGAGAATAGTGAGATGGCAGATGATCTTGACAGAATATGACATACAGTATACTACCCAGAAAGCTATAAAGGGCAGTATACTAGCTGATCACCTTGCTCACCAAGCTGTAGAAGACTACCAGTTTATGAAGTTTGAATTTCCGGATGAAGACATCATGACATTAGACAACTGTGAAGAATTCAGGCCATATGACGGACCTGAACAAGGATCCCGATGGACCCTGTTCTTTGGTGGAGCCTCCAATGCACTCAGAAATGGTATTGGTGTTGTACTCATATCTCCAGAAGGGTGTCATACTCCCTTTACTGCCATACTTTTCTTCAATTGTACAAATAACATGGCGGAATATGAAGCGTGCATTTTTTGTCTCAGAGATGCCATAGACTCGGGGATCAAATCCTTGGATGTATTTGGAGATTCAGCTTTGGTTATCATCCAGATCAAAGGGGAATGGGACACCAAACACCCAAACCTTATCCCTTACAAAGAACATGTTTTAACATTGCTACCACATTTTGAGAAGATTACCTTCGAGCATTTCCCGCGAGAGGAAAATCAGCTAGCAGATGCTCTAGCTGCAATGTCATCTATGTTTAAACTTAATTGGTATAACGAAGCTCCCCAGATCACCATCAAACGAATGGATGAACCAACACACTGTCACGAGATTAATACTAAAGAAGTAGTGGACCAGCCTTGGTTTCACGAAGTCAAGAGGTATCTCGAGGCTCAAGAATATCCAGAACGAGCTTCAATCAATGATAAAAAGTTCTTAAGGAGATTCTCTGCTAAATTTTTCCTTAGTAATGGCATCCTGTACAAACACAATCATGACTCAGTGTTACTTTGGTGCATAGATAAGATTGAACCTGAAAGGATCATGGTCGAATTGCACGAAGGCACTTTTGGCACCGACTCCAGTGGGTATATGATGGCAAAGAAAATCCTACGGGAAGGCTATTGCTGGTCTACCATGGAAGCAGATTATTATCAACACTCTCGAACCTGCCATAAGTGTCAAATTTATGCTGACAAGGTGCATGTACCTCTGGTTCCTCTGAATGTCTTGATAGCTCCTTGTCCCTTTGCTATGTGGGGGATTGATATAATTGGGGAAATCAAGCCGACAACCTCCAATGGACACCGCTTCATCTTAGTGGCCATCGACTATTTTACAAAATGGGTTGAAGCAGCCTCCTTTGCTTCCGTTACCAAGAATGTTGTTGCTCGTTTCATCAAGAAAAATCTCATTTGCCGGTACGGTATCCCAGAAAGGATCATCACTGACAACGGTAAAAATCTCAACAACAATATGATCACCGCCTTGTGCGAGCAATTCAAGATTCAGCATCACAATTCTTCTCCCTATCGGCCAAAGATGAATGGTGATGTCGAAGTTGCAAATAAGAACATTAAAAAGATCATATAGAAAATGACAGTCACATACAAAGACTGGCATGAGATGTTACCATTTGCTCTCCATGGATATCGTACCACGGCTTGCACATCAATCGGGGCAACACCTTATTCTTTGGTTTAAGGCATGGAGGCTGTCTTGCCTATCGAGGTTCAGATCCCCTCTCTGAGGATTATGAAGGATGTAGGACTGAACGAAGACGACTAGATCCAAACTCGACTTGATCAACTGAACTTGATTGATGAGAAGAGACTTACTGTTGTTTTCCATGGTCAAATGTATCAAAAATGGAGGATTAAGGATTTCAACAAGAAAGTCAGACGCCAAGTGTATCAAGTTGGGGATCTAGTGATCAAACGCATCATCATGCCACAAGGTGATCCTAGGGGAAAGTGGACTCCTACCTATGAAGGACCATTTATAATAAACATTTCCTCTGGTGGGGCAACGATCTTAACCACCATGGATGGTGACGACCTGCCACATCCTGCAAACGCGGACATAGTCAAAAGATACTACGCATAAGAGACCCGCTAGGTTGACATACCTAGGAAAAATAAGGGCATCCCGGCGAACCAAAAAGGTTCGGGCAAAAATTAGGGATAAACCAAAAAAACTTGTACACCCGGAAAGTTGAAAACTCGAAAGGGCGACTTAGGAAAAAAAGGGTTTCCCGGTGGACTGAAAATTCGAAAGGGTGGTCCAGGCAAAAGGTAAGGAATTAAAGCGTATGACTATGTCCCGTTGGATCACTTCATGGATAAACTTTTGCTTCCACTGAAAAACTCAGAGGTTCTGATCAATTCAATCATCTTCAGACGAGGCAACAAATAGACAAGATGCTTAGAGATACAAAGGCTATAGCAGAATGGAAACCCCATGGGATTATTACACATAGCTATCTTTCCTTTGTATCAAATTTTTCTCTTTTACGACAACATTCTCTTACTAGAATGTTTGTCTCCTTATACGAAAAATACTTATTCAAAGTCAATACAAAATATTCCTTTGAAAATGCAAAAACTATTTGTCTTTTATTTACGCTTGTTTTGTTTACAAAAATGTCCAATGATTCATTGTTGAACATATGCATTTGAACATAATTACTGTTTACAAATAAACGAAATGAAAAGAGGCAATTACTGATAAGTCGAAAGGATAGGAAAATATCTCTAGGATATTCCATAGGTAATCCCCTGCAGTACGTCATTTAAATCCCCAGCGGAACAAAGTTTCAAATTGTTGATCCCCGTTAGAAGTCGTCAAATTTCTCAGGATTTCCCAATAGGATTTTACAAGCAGCACATGGCATTTCCCTTACAACAGAGCTTATTTCTCAAAGTGGAAATTCCTCAACACTTCGACTTCAAAGCATGAAGACTTAAATATCCTCAACAACAGTCAGGGATTTATGTTCCCTAATCCAACAACAGTGCAGCAAATTAGCTCACATACGCATACATTGCATCCATATATCATAAACATTGATAATACAATGCATTATATTATGCATTTCATACAACATAGACATATTATTTTAGCTAACATTTTACCCTTTTCAGGATAAGATTAACAGCTACCATTAACAATATTCAAAACCTGATAGAGTTCAGATACGCTCCAGACACGGATACCATCCTGATACTCATTCAGATTTCAACTTTTGATACAGTTCAGATACGCTCCAGACACGGATGCCATCCTGATACTCATTCAGATTTCAACTTTTGATACAGTTCAAATATGCTTCAGACACAGATTCCATCCTGATACTCATTCAGATTTCAACTTTTGATATAGTTCAGATACGCTCTAGACACGGATGCGATCCTGATACTCATTCAGATTTCAACTTTTTATACAGTTCAGATACACTCCAGACACGGATTCCATCCTGATACTCATTCAGATTCAACCTTCAGATACAATCCAGATACGCTTCAGACATGGACGCTATTCTGATACTCATTCAAAGTCAACTCTCAGATACAGTTCAGATACGCTTCAGACACGGATTCCATTCTGATTCAACTTTCAGATATAGTACATATACGCTTCAAACACATATGCCATTCTGATGTTCATTCAAACAAGGTTGTCAGATACAGTTCAGATACGCTCCAGACACGGACGCCAGTCTGATACTCATTCTTCCAACTTACAAATTACAATTCAGCAGTCACTTTCGGATGGCATCTTTAAGCCCATCTCCCACAACTTTCTATAACCTCTCTAAATGGCATCTTTAAGCCCATCCCCTCAACCTTCACATCATCGAGTGCAAATTTCTGGGCTCTTTAGTGTCCAATCATCTTCCACCTTTGAGTCACAAATGGCAAAACTCGCCAATCTAACTCTTCAGGTTTAAGAAGATTGAACAGGGGCAGCTGTTGTACCTAAAAATTTGCCCTCTCACTTATCAAGAATTTTCTTACAAGATCTCTTTGACTCAAGACTGGATTAGGGTTTGACCAGCTCAAGACATCTCCTCATGCACTGATGACCAAAATTACGGTTTGAGTTTACACAAGGGTTTTTGGACTATCAATGCTTCATATGACTTTCAAGGGTCATTATGGACCCCCAAGATTTCTCATGTCAAGTTTCAATCCCTAAATCACACTTTTGATCAGTCAATTGAACAGTTGACTTAAAAATTAGTTGTATTGGGGAAAAAGTCAACCATGGCCAATTTACAGTCAAACTTCATAATTTTTTATCCACGTCAACATCTTAGACTCATATGTATCATTTTATCAAGTTTGGACCTTAATTCCTCAGGAAATTTGATTAAATCATCAAAAGGGCAAAATGGTCAAACTTAGGGTTTTGACTGAGAAAGAGTAATTTCTGATTTTTGGCCTAACAAATTATCAATTGGTTTGAAGCATGACTTCAAGAGTTAAATTGCATCATTTTGACCTAATGACATGATTCAAAACATTACAAATCCATTGGATTGACAGATGAATTTTCCAATCAACTGATCAAAAGTCGACTATACACTGAAAAGTCAAACTTTGACTTTTTGGTCAAAATCAAGTGCCAAAGATCCTAATTCATCAAAAAATGTCAAAATGTGAAACTTGTTCATAAATAAATCAAGGATTCAATATTTTGATTTGAAAAGTTGAAAATTTTAACTTAGAAATTTTTCTAAGTATGGAAAATTTCTTATTTTTTCTCAACTTTGAGCCAAATTTTCACCATGATGCAAGTTGATTCAAAGGAAACTTCCAACATGAAAATTGTATATCTACATGAAATATACAACTTTTCTTCACAAAATTTCTCCTAAAAATGCTTGGATCTCAAGATATGATTTTGTGAATACATGCTCATGAACTAAAATAACAGTAAAATTTTGCCCTAGTTAGGCAGATTTTGGACCTAACTTCATGCCAATTTTTCACATAGTCCCAAGGGGAATCTTCAAAAGCAATTCAAAGATGAGTTATATATCATATTGCAAGCTTTCCAAAATGTACAAGAACTCCTTAAGATTATTCCTGAGTAGGGAGAGTCGAAGAGATGAAGTTGGTGATTTATCACTTTGATTTCAAGCCATTTCATGATGAACAAAAATTAAAATCCAAGCCTAGACTGCATAATCTTTGCTTTTTAGGCCTCAAATTTGTTTCTAACTCCATAATTAAATGTTTACTCAGCTGCTAGAGCTTTAATCCAAACACGTGAGCCTTTATCCAAGTATAATTCCATTTTTGGCACAAAGTTTCCATTTCCATTTTGATAAAGCATTACTTTTTCAATTTTTAACTTCTCGAGCCTCTCAATTATTTTCTATGCACACAAGCAAAGTCAAAACCAAAAGAAACTTGCCTAAAGCCTCTACCAACTCAGATCAGGCTTGTACCACACTTAGAGACTTGTCTCCTCACTTTTCTTCAAAAGCAAGTTATAGAGCCAAAAGGCTATAACTCAGAAACCTGGAGTGAAGTTGATATGTAACTTTTTCCATTAATATACACAAGTGTATTACAACATAACAAACAAATGCTAAGACTCAGAAACACTCCCAAACACTCTGCAACTCAGAATCTGCCATAACTTGACATTTTTGAACCTTACACAGCCATCTCCAAAACCACTCGTGTGTTTTGAGTTTTAACCACCTAAACACTTAATATACGTCATATATAAGTGATCCAGACCCATGTTCCCTCACTTTAACTCCTCCTCCATCATCCACCATTTTTGAATATCAAGCTTGCAGGTTGAATTGAGTAGGGAGATTCAGGGACTTTCAAGACTAAGTAAGGATTGGAATATACTCAGGGAGGTCCAGGGAAGCTAAATAGATCCCCAGGCCTTCTCAAAACTTGCTCAAACTCCATTCACGATCCCAGCTACAAGAGGTAAAAACTAAAACTTATATCTCTTCATACAAGCATCATTTGGTCCTGATTTGTGAAATAAAAATGTAGATATCCTTGCCCTAAAGCTAACCATGTTCATAGTTTTCATTTATATTAACTGTGTATAGAGAATTTTGGATTTGAAATTTCTGTAAAAATTAGGTTTCAAATTAGGGCAAGTAAAATTAGCTTTGATATTTAACTTTTAGTTTACATAAATTCTATGGTTGAACTCGTGGGAAGAAACACCATAACTTTCATGTTTGGACTTTCCATTTTTATGGAGAAATGAGAGAGATACAGGTGGTCCGGCCATGGCTCAAGGTTGAAGATGAAGTTTCCTTCAGGAGGCGTTTTCTAATATATATATTTGTGCTTTTGTTTATATAAACGGATTTACATCCACCCCAGTGGTAAGGCAGCACCCAAAAATGCTAGAGGTCATGGGTTCGAGCCTTAGCGCGTTGCCTTTTGCAATTTTCTCATATTTTTCCATTTTTTTTGATGTTTTGTAGCGCATGGGCTTCAGTTTCATGAGCCTTGTGTTTTTTCTAACATCCTACCTCCTGCTTACTTTTAACACCCCTGGCCCATATAATTTTATTTATTTATTTTACTTTTATTTTATTTTATTAAATATATTTTTCTTAATATTAAAAATCATAAAAAATATAAAAATGACAGATTGATATTTTTAGCTTATTTTATTTTATTTTTCACACAAAAAATATTTTTATTTAGTTATATATTATCCATTTTTATTACTTAAACTTGTAAATTAAATTAGAATTACGTTAAATATTCATTTTTCTTCACACCCATTAAAAATGTTATTTTAATATAAAAAAGACCAAAAATATCTCATAATGCCATATATTATTTTCAAGACAAAAAAAAATGAAAATACCCTTTTTAAAGAAACTTATTTTCTTTTAATCAAATAGAATTAGGGTTTTTTCAAAAAATATTTTCTTAATTGATTTAAGTTAATCTTGATTTATTTATTAGGTTTAGGTTAAAACTTTTTTCACATAAAAAACCAAACAAAAATCTTCTTTGCATTTACATACCTTTGCATATTTAATTCATCTTGTATATTATTTATTTCAATATTTGTACATATTCAATTTGGTTGTAATAGATTAATTATTTTTATATTATTGCAATCCCCATTCATAAATTGTATACCCCCTCCCACAAATGTTGTAATAGCGTAGTAACTTTAAATTTCGCAATTTATCACTTTTATATAGCATGCTAGTAATTAGGGTTTGTATGGCAAGATAAAACCAATCAAATAGAAAACCCTAATTCAAGACAAAATCAAGCATGAAAATGACGCACTTGCACACAAGCACCCCTAGGGTTATCCCACTTGGTTGCCTTATACAAAATGGCCATATTACACATGTAAAGTGTCTTAGCAAAAACAAACAAATACAAGATCATAGTCCCTCGATGATGCTATTCAAAGTTGCCTTACAAAAATGATCTTAGTCCCTCAAAAAATGCTAAGATACTTTGCAACATTACTAATCATGGTTATACGATGACCCACGCCCGTCCCGTTTACATCCAAAGATATGGTTGCTTACCAAATCAATGGTAAGACAACAATGTCAAAGGGAAAGAAAATGAACAAGAAAGACATTTGAGTAGGTAGATTGCTCTTAATTACTTGCTCCATTTTCAAAACAAATATCCTTGCTATTTTCAAAACAAACACCTACACATTTCAAAACATCTTACAAAACTTGAAAACATTTTCAAAAGATCAACATCTTTGTATACATTCTTACAAACGAGAATCATTACAAAGATTTCCTAAACAATGGCCTCTTTAAAAATACTTTCAAAAACCACACAAAGCACAATTTCAAACAAAAGCAAGTGATCTAGCAAGTAACTAAGAGCTCATGGAAAACCATGGATGAAAAGGGTGTTAATACCTTCCCTTTTCATAATCTACCCGCCGAACTCAAGAAACAATCTCAAAGGTCTTTCCTGTGCTCTTTTACCTTTTCCTTTTGGATAAAAGAAAAGTCGGTGGCAACTCTTGCTAACCGCAACATTTGCGATAAAATGCAAAACAACCAAGTATCCCACCGTATCACACATATCATGATCATTTTTAAGGTTTAATACAGTGGCAGAACCGATTGTTAATATTGGTTTGCGTTGTGTTTTCAAATGTCGCGGTAAGTAAGAGTCGCCACCGACTTTTATTTCATCCAACAAAGGAAAAGGAAAAAGAACAGAAAAAACCTTTTTTGAGAGTTTTCTGAGTACGGGGGTAAATTATAGAAAGGGAAGGTGTTAGCACCCTTTCTATCTGTGGTTTTCCACGGGATCTTAGATACTTTACTCATTTTTAAAATTGCTTGTGTGTGCTTGTTTTGAAAAAGTTTTACTTCGTGATAACCCTTGTATCAGTCCTCAAGAGTGTGAAGAAGTTGTTTTGAAAATTGTTTTAAAAAGTGTTTGTGTGAAGTTTTGTTTGAGCAAGTATCTAGGAGCTAACCTACCTTCTCGAAAAAAGTCTGTTCATTTTCCTTTAAACAACACTATCCTATTATTAAGGAATAGGTAGCACCGTTGTTGGAGTTTTAAGGGACGTTTGAAGGGACAAATACGATCACAAAAGCAATGTTAGGAAATTTTAGTAATCATCCTAAAGCCTTAAAGATCTTTTTCTGAGGCAACATTCGATTGGGTCATTTTAGATCTTTTGGGACTAGAGGACAACCACTAACATTCCCTATACTTCATGACCGTTTACCGAAGGCAACTGGATTGGAGTAAACCCTAGGAGTGAACATGTGCAAGTGTATTTTTCAGTTAATTATCAGTTCACAACTAGGGTTTTCTACTTTTTTAATTTCAACTTGTCTTTCCATACAATCCTATACATACATCTAAGCAGTTTATAGTTTGCGGAAATAAAAATGCGAGAAGTTAGAGTCCTAATTATTACAAGGCTTTGGGCAAATACATAATCATCTTTGACTGAAAATAAAATGCGGAATTAAAACCCTACTTAAATCTATTACAAACTGGGAGCAGTTACAATAATAATAAAAAGGGAAATTAAAAGCACGCGGCGAATTAAATGCGAGAAATAATTGGACGACCTAAAATATCTAATTTGAAAAAATATTTATGTTATTTTTAAGGAAAAACTAGGTTATGTACAAAATTAAACCGTAATTCTAATTATTTTAAATTATAATAAAAGAGAATTAAATTGGCTAAATTTAATTAAACTAATTAACTAATAAAATATTTTTTATGAAAAAATGATTTTTGATGTTTTTTATGATATTTTTTATTAAATAAAAAATTTGATTTTTGGTGTTATTTGTAAAAAGGACATAATTAAAAAATAATAAGAAAATAATTAAAAATAAAAAAAGTGAGATTGGGCCTGCATAAGCAACCCAGGGGGGGTGTTTCTGATTTTTTGTTAGGCCCATGCACACTGAGCCCATGCCTGCGCCAGATCCTGTGTTGTTGCGGTTGGAGAGTGCACCATGGTCCTTCCTTGATTGGAATATTGGATCTATACTGGCAACGATCCAGTGGCTGGATCAATGGGGCGCATGATGG
Source organism: Vicia faba (assembly GCA_948472305.1). NCBI lineage: Eukaryota > Viridiplantae > Streptophyta > Magnoliopsida > Fabales > Fabaceae > Vicia > Vicia faba. Next base: position 1,324,982,523 of record OX451739.1, read on the forward strand.
ACGCATGGCTTTGGAATGCATGGAATCTACAATTATATGTTAAGAAAATAAAGAAAATGCTGGGACCTGGGATCGAACCTAAGTCTCCCACTCATTCCACGCTTGCCCTGGCCATCTGTGCTACGCTGCTTAGTTGTAATAATAATAATATTAAATCATAATATGAAAAACAAGATGAGTAACTGAAGAAAATGAACGTAATTCAAATGGCCTAGTGGGATGGTGACAAATCATCATCTTCTTCCCTATCCGTCGTCTTAGGTACCAAACTTATACCTACGGACAAAACTCCATAGCTATAAACCTGCAAGCTTCAAAAATTCATATGGCGCATGATAAATTAATTCTAACTATACCAATCAACTCATCTTGATATCACGAGTATCATGGCATTGTTTTCTTGGTCCAATTTCACATGTACAGAGAAGCCCCAAAACGGCTTCTTAAACCCTAACCATGGCAATCATCAATATATGCGTCAAAACATCAATTAAATCATTCAAAGATGTTGCAAATATATTAATAATCACAAATATATCATTAAAACATCCTTAGGATGCAAGAATTATCGTAATCAATTTTGAGAATAGAGGAAAATCGTGTGAAGCCTAAGGGACGATTTTGGGCTTGGGAATGCTTGCAATGAATTGTGTTTGCTTAAGGAGATATCCAGGAAGCGATTGGAAACTTTGGAATGTCTTGAATCACCCTCTATGTGAGAAAACGATCCACCACTTTTTTGCCAAAATTTGAGTTTTCTTTCTCTGTTTTCATGGCTGCAACCCTTGTCATTTTGCATTGTTTTTGTTCATTATATGTAGTATGATGAATTAGGGTAACAAAAACGACCTGAATCCTTTGGAATTATGGAGATTGAATGTGATTTGCTTGCCATATGATATCTTTCCAAAACCATCCGAATCACGCTATTTTTGCCTCAATTTGCCTTGATTCGATTTGATCTGATTAGGCCAGCTTAATTAGATTTGATTCTCACCGAAATCAGATCAATAAATCAATCTTTTATATTTTTTGTCATTTATTTGATTTAATGTGATTTTTAATAAATAAAAATCAAAATAAAATAAATAATTAGAGAAAATAATATGTGGCTGCTGATTTGGGTCGTGGACCATGTCCTTAACAAGATATAATCCGGAAATGCTAGGCCCATTTGACAAAAAATGCACTTTTTAGCACATTTGACTTTTGGCAATTTTCCAAAAATGCTCAACTTTGACAATGCATATCTCTTCCAATTTTGACCCTAGGAAGGTGTTATTGGACTTTTTAGAAATCTTAGGATGTCCCCTAAAAAACATCTTGGTTTCATCTCAATTGGGTCTTCCATGTTCATGTAAGAAGCTTTGACCCAAAAGGTGTTTTTGTTGACTTTTCAAAAGGACCTATAATGTAGAAATTCATATCTTTTTATGAGTGCATTTTTTGAACTTTAGGGATGAAGATGAGTTGTATGAAATTGGATTCTCTTCAAAATGAGCCTTGGATGATAAATTTATGATAAAGTATGAGAAAGTTATGCTTGGTCAAAGTTTGGTTGACTTTTCCTAAGAAACCCTAATTTAGCAACTTTTGAGTTTTGATGAATTAGGAGCATTCCTTGAGGAATAATGATCAACCCTTGATCAAATGATGAATATCACTTCAAAATGTAGATGTTTACCAAAAATATTGAAGTTTGATTGTATGTGGGCCATAATTGACTTTTGACCTAATATAGTTAATTTTCAAGCATCTTAGCAGTTGACTGAGCAAACTTCTTGTGAGGGGCATGAAACTTGACATGGATGTTCTTGAGAATGTATTAGGACCTTGGAAAAGATTTGAGGCCTTTTTAGTTCACCCATTTTGATGAAAATGGAAACCCTAATTGGAGGTTCTTTGTCTTAGGAGAGGGTTTGTCTGGTCAACTCTTGGGCATCCTTGAGCAAGTTGAGGATCTCCATGAACATATGTTGAGTAAAATGAGAGAGAAATTTTTGGGGTAAAACATAAGGCAACAAAGTAGAGTAAACCCTAGAGGTGCAAAGTGTGCAAGTATGTTGTATTTCATGCTTGGTTTAATCTAGAATTAGGATTTTCTAAGCATTGATTTTATCTTTCCATACAAACCTTAATTACTAGCATTTATATGAAAGCGATAAATTGCAAAAAGTAAATATCCTACGATATTACATCATTTGGGGATGAGGCATACTGTGATACGGTGGGAGAATTGACTTGAAGGTTTTGCGTTTTATCGCAAATGTTGCAATTAGCAAGAGTCGCCACCGACTTTTCTTTTATCCAAAAGGAAAGGTAAAAAAGCACAGGAAAGACCTTTGAGATTGTTTCTTGATTTCGGGGGGTAGATTATGAAAAGGGAAGGTATTATCACCCTTTTCATCCATGGTTTTCCATGGGCTCTTAGTTACTTGCTAGATCACTTGCTTTTGTTTGTAATTGTGCTTTGTGTGGTTTTGAGAGTATTTTGTAAAAGAGGCCATTGTTTAGGCAATCTTTGTAATGATTCTCGTTTGTAAGAATGTATACAAATATGTTTGTCTTTTTGAAAATGTTTTTAAGTTTGTAAGATGTTTTGAAATGTGTGTGTTTGTTTTGAAAATAGCAAGGATATTTGTTTGAAATGGAGCAAGTAACCAAAAGTAATATATCTACTCAAATGTATTTCTTGTTTATTTTCTTTTCCTTTGATATTGTTGTCTTACCATTTATTTGGTAAGCACCCCTATCTTTGGATGTAAACGGGACGGGCGTGGGTCATCGTATAACCATGATTAGCAATGTTGCGAAGTATCTTAGCATTTTGAGGGACTAAGATCATTTTTGTAAGGAAACTTTGAATAGCATCATCGAGGGACTATGATCTTGTTTTTCTGTCTGTTTTTCTAAGATACCTTATGTTGTACCCCAAAATATTCCCTCTCATTTATCAAGATTTTTCTCACAAGACTTCTTGGACTCAAGACAAGATTAGGGTTTGGTCAGTTCAAGACACCTCATCTTGCACTGATGACCTAAAATTAGGGTTTGAGTATGCACAAGTATTTTTGGACCACCAATTCTTCATGTGACTTTCATACACCATCTTGGACCCCTAAGATTGCTCATGTTAAGTTTCAAGCCTTGAATCACATTTTTGCTCAGTCAATTGGACAGTTAACCTAAAAATCAATTGTATTGGGGAAAAAGTCAATCATGGCCAATTTACAGTCAAACTTCATAATTTTTGATCCACAATAACATTTTAGACTCATATGTACCATTTGATCAAGTTTGGATCACAACTCCTCAAGAAATTTGATCAAATCATCAAAAGGGCAAAATGGTCAAAATTAGGGTTTTGACTGAGAAAGGGAAATTTCTTATTTTTAACCTAGCCAATGACCAATTGGGTTCAAACATGGTTTCAAGGGTTCAATGGCATCATCTTGACCTAATCACATGGTTCAAAAGATCTCAAGTTCATTGGATTAACAAATGAATTTTATAGTCAACTGATCAAAAGTCAACTATACACTGAAAAGTCAAACTTTGACTTTTTGGTAAAAATCAAGTGCCAAGGGTCATAATTCATCAAGATATGTAAAAACATGAAACTTGTTCACCAAGAAAACTAATTTTGAAAATTAGGGTTTTGAATTTGAAAAATTTCATAACTTAGAATTTTTCTAAGTATGGAAATTTTCTTATTTTTCCCAACTTTCCACCATTTTTTCACCATGATGCAATTTGATTTAAAGAAAACTTCCAACATGAAAGTTGTATTCCTCCATGAAATCTACAACTTTGCTTCACAAACTTTTCCCAAAAGATGCTTGGATCTCAAGTTATGAATTTGTGAACATAGGTCCATGAACTAAATAAGAATTTTTTTTATTAATAACCAAGTATTAAAATAATATTTCGCAAATAACCGCGTTTCGGAAAAAAATACGCAAATAACCATGTTTCAGATGACTCCCCAAAGGAGGAGCCATCTGAAATGGCGCATGCACCTATATTTTAAGGGGAGGCGTCATCTCACTTGGCGCCTATGTGCTTAGGGCATGCCCTAAGCCAAGTGAGATGGCGCCTAGGTGTATTTTTAGGGCAAACAAATATTTTTTTTCCCGGTGCGTTGCATGTTGGACAGAGATCAACAAAATGGACTTTTTATTATAAAAAAAAATTACATCCAACTGTATTACATTAAAATAACAGTAAAAAAAACAGATTAAAAAAATGGATACAAAAATACTGGAAAAAAAAAGAAGATACATCAGTGATCCCCTGGAACCCGGTAATGACCCCCGGTTCCGCATCCCCGTCCTCTCCTTTCTCGTGCTGGGTGTCGTCGCGTTTCCTGCTTCGGCAAGGTCGATGGCCCAATGAAGTCAATGCGGTCCGAATCCATAAAATTAGTCAGATTTCCATATCTAGAAGATCCGCTCTGGTACAGTCGGTTACCCATACCCTCAAAGTTTGGTCATGTTGGCGGTGGGTGGGGTTCCATGGTTGGTCTGTAGCATTGGTCGTCTGAGTACGGGGGGTAGAAAGGAAATGGATCTTGGGGTGTTTGGTATTGAGGATGTTGGGTGGTTTGGTGATATTGTGGGTGATGGTAGGTTGGGTCGGCTTGTTCGTAATCTTCCGACATTCCCATATCAGGGCTAAGGCTGGATGTTGAGGGCGCCATATTGGGATATGTGGAAGACTGAAATTGTGTGTGGGGTATGCGGGTGTGCTGGTATTGGGATTGGTATTGTGGTTGGGTTTGAGGCATATCGGGGTATTGGTAGTTTGGTGGTGATTGTGGTTGGTTGTGCGGCATTTGATTGTAGTTGTGTTGTGGTGGGGAATGTGGTTGGGTGTTTGTGGGTCTGTTTCTTCTTGGGGGATGGTGGGAGGTTGATGGGTTTTGGGTTTGTTGATGGGGAATCGAGGGTTGTGCCCATTGTGTGCGTGGGTCAACCAAGTACCTTGGATGAGACACGTGCATTTCTGGGTTACTAACTGACCTGTACCAAGACAAATATTAATCTGTGTGTCGCATATTACCTTGAGTAAGGAAAACCGGGAATTGCAAGACGTAGCGGTGACGCCTCTGCCACATCTTACACCATTCCGGAGCGAAGTCTTTCCAGTTGGTAAGACCCCACTGGGCGTCGACCCTTTTAAGATACCATGGGGACAAACAAGTTGGATCACTTGGTATCTCTTGATGCTTTCCGAACTGCATCTTCACACGATCGCTGTGGTGCATCTCCACAATGTTGAACCGAATGATTGCAGTCTTCGCGGTCCAAGTTGCTGCATCCTCCGGGTTTGGAACATGGCCCAAACCCAAATATGGTCTCCAGACGAACTGCGATAAAATGTAAATCAGGTTAATGCAAAAGTAATGTATAAATAATTTAGTTGAACAAAAGTTAAAATCTACGACGTACGTCATCCGGGCCTAAGTGATCCAACAGGTTGCGGTAAAGTGCGACATTGAATCTTGGATTCTTGCCGTAGCCCATACCCCTCACACAGTACCTAAAGGAAATGAGAAACATTTTATTCTTAGCATATATTTTGGGAAGAGCAGAATAGTTATAAATGCTATAACTTGATGACTTACTTTGTTGCGTACGGGAAACCGAAAGTGTTGTTGTTGACGGGGTTTAAGGACTCCATCCTCCACCAACCCCAGGCTTGTAGTAAAAAAGCGCACCCATAAAATATACATTTTTCCTTGACTGCGTTTTTGCACAAGGAACTGTATAGGTGGGCTAAAACTGCAGAACCCCAACTATATTTTCTTGTTTTTTCAAAATTTGTTAGTAAATGTAAGTACATAAAATTTACACTATTTTCCGTACTTTCGGGAAATAAAAATGTACTAAAAAGTATCATAAGATAAGTTCTGTCTTTTACTACCCTGTCATTCTCTGAGGAATTTTCATTTAATTCCAAACTTGCATAATGACGTTTCAGCTCAGTGAGTAGTATTCTCTGCCCTCTTGCACCACCACCTTCTACCATATCCCTGCCCAACAGTTCTTCACACTGAGAGTTGGGTTGTTGAACCGACCCGCTCACGGCCTTACCGTCGATAGGGAGACCTAGTAGCATGTACACATCCTCTAGCGTGATGGTACATTCACCTATTGGTAGGTGAAATGTATGGGTCTCCGGTCTCCACCTTTCCAACATTGCAAGAATGAACTTCGAGTCAATGGTGCAGTTGGAGATCTTTATGACATGTCCAAAACCTGCATATTCCAGATATGGGACGATAAATGGGTCGGGAGCCAGGTAGTTGTGCGAACGGATTCTGAATCTTTTTGTGTCCTGAGTTCATAATGTAACATGTGTAAGATTAATTAAGATGAACAACGCGTTATTTGAAGTATGAAAAATGTATAACCAAAAAAGAAACTTACAAATGCAGCAATGTTTTCCCTTGTGCCTCTGTGAGTATCGCCCATTGTTAGAAGAGCCATTGTTTAAAATGCTTGAGAGTATGAAAGACTTAGGAAGAGATAGAGAGTATGATAGACTTATGAAATATTTCGTAGCAGAGAGTGAGACTTGTGTGGGTGTGAGAGATGTATGATATGGTATGTATTTATAGGCAAATAAGTTTGATATAGTGGTTGCTTGTGCTTGCATGCCTGCGAAGTGTCACATTTGCATGCTTAGGGGGTTACACATATGCATGCATGCATGTACAAAAAATGAAAGGTGTCACTCTTGCAGGCTAGGTGGCAGCCCATGCATGTATCATGATTGGACAGTAAGGGAGGCACCATTGGACTTGGCGAAAGAGTACAAAAATGAATGGTGTCGCCACCCCAATTGGCGAATAAGAGGTGTCCTTTGTTACAGCCTAGGCTCTGGCTACGTGACAGCCTTTGGGATTCCTTTCATTATTGCATGTAAGCCCATTGGAGTTGATGGGAGGAGTCTTACAAAATACATGTATATGTGCAGAATAGGGCCAGGCTAGGTGGCAGCCTAGGGGGTTACATAAACCCATGCATGTATCACGATTGGGCAGTAAGGGAGGCGCCATTGGACTTGGCGAAAGAGTACAAAAATGAATGGTGTCGCCACCCCAATTGGCGAATAAGAGGTGTCCTTTGTTACAGCCTAGGCTCAGGCTACGTGACAGCCTTTGGGATTCCTTTCATTATTGCATGTAAGCCCATTGGAGTTGATGGGAGGAGTCTTACAAAATACATGTATATGTGCAGAATAGGGCCAGGCTAGATGGCAGCCTAGGGGGTTACATAAGCCCATGCATGTATCACGATTGGACAGTAAGGGAGGCGCCATTGGACTTGGCGAAAGAGTACAAAAATGAATGGTGTCGCCACCCCAATTGGCGAATAAGAGGTGTCCTTTGTTACAGCCTAGGCTCAGGCTACGTGACAGCCTTTGGGATTCCTTTCATTATTGCATGTAATATTACTGGAGTTGATGGGAGGAGTCTTACAAAATACATGTATATGTGCAGAATAGGGCCAGGCTAGGTGGCAGCCTAGGGGGTTACATAAGCCCATGCATGTATCATGATTGGACAGTAAGGGAGGCGCCATTGGACTTGGCGAAAGAGTACAAAAATGAATGGTGTCGCCACCCCAATTGGCGAATAAGAGGTGTACTTTGTTACAGCCTAGGCTCAGGCTACGTGACAGCCTTTGGGATTCCTTTCATTATTGCATGTAAGCCCATTGGAGTTGATGGGAGGAGTCTTACAAAATACATGTATATCTGCAGAATAGGGCCAGGCTAGGTGGCAGCCTAGGGGGTTTCATTATTGCATGTAATATTATTGGCAGCCTTGGGGGGTTGCATCCTTACTTAATTGAAATTTTTAGCCTTACGTTTATCATAACATTGATTCACATAATCTGTCAAATCTTCCAACCTTCAAACGTTCTTACAACCAAACCTTCAAACCTGCAAACAATCAAACATTCCAACCTTCAAATCACTCATCAAATTCAAACATTCCAACCTTCAAACATTACAGCATTCATACCTTCATACAATTAATAAACCTCAAACATTCCAACCTTCAAACCTTAAAACAATTCTACGCAATGGCCTCTTCACCACAATTTGTCGTCAAAGCACATTTCAACGGTGAGACATACATTTGTCCCACAACTGGGTTTTTGTTTAGAGACACAGACAACATTCGATTTCTCTTAAACGGGAAAGCCAATTTCTCGTACTTCAAAAAAAGATTAGAGGCCAAACTTGAACGAGGCCCGGTGTCCCAGATATTTTATCAGAATCCAGTTTTCTTTGGAAACAACCAAGTAATTTTTTATAAGGTTGAAGTTCAAGATGACGAGGATCTCCAGAATATGATTTCCAGCCATGTCTATTCTGGATACGACTCTATTGAGTTGTACGTTTTGCTTCAAGAGCCTCAGGTGACACAGGAGGTTGATCCTTTGGAGAATGAACAAGATGAGGTAGATGCAGTTGATGATGAAGAAGAAGATAACGAGTAAGAGTTTGATGAAATGGTGAACAATGATTCCGACGATGAAGGCATCCCTAGTATTCCTACAGACAAAATCTACACACCACCTCCGCACATGACAAACTTCAACATGGGCGGAGATGAACCTTCTACTGACTTATTTTTCAATCCGTATATGCAGTCGGATGAAAATTTGAAAGAGAAGGACAAGTTTCGTAACAGAGAGGAATGCATCAGGGCCATTAAAAAATTTCACATGCTCAACTCGGTTGATTTTAAGGTGGATCGTGTCAACCCGGAAAGGTACAAGATCAAGTGTGTCCACCCTGACTGTATGTTCAAGCTGACCGCATCATACAGATTAAGGGGTGACTGCTGGGTCATAGGTTTCATGACTACCCACACTTGTGTAAGTTCCACTCAGTCACAGGACCACCGAAAACTCAACTATGATCTAATCTGTCAAGAAATCCTACCCCTGGTCAGCAACGACCCATCTTTGAAGGTGAAAACAATCATCTCCCACATCACCGCGGTTTTTAACTACACTCCGTCTTACCGTAAGGCGTGGTTAGTAAAGACTAAGGCGATTGAAAGGGTGTACGGAAACTGGGAGGAGTCATACCGAGAACTTCCCCGCTACCTGAATGCACTCAAGACGTATTCTCCAGGTAGTGTTTACGTTCTGGAAACATTGCCAGCGTACGCCCAAGATGGTAGTCTACTGCATGGCAACGGAATATTCAGTCGCGTGTTTTGGGCATTTCAACCATGCATCACAGGGTTTGCATCATGCAAACCAATTTTACAAATTGATGGGACTTGGTTGTATGGGAAGTACAAAGGCACGCTATTGATGGCAGTTGCACAAGATGGCAACAACAACATTTTCCCCATTGCGTTTGCCCTTGTCGAGGGGGAGACCGGTGGTGCTTGGAGATTTTTCCTGAAAAATCTTCGGACACACGGGGCTCCTCAACCAGATCTCTGTTTGATCTCGGACAGACATGCCTCCATTGAAAGTGCCTACAATAATCCAGCAAATGGTTGGCATGACCCTCCTTCTACGCATGTCTATTGCGTTAGGCATATTGTCCCGAATTTCTCGAGGGAGGTCAAGGACAAAACATTGAGGAAAGCGGTTATGAATGCGGGATATGCATTGACACAACCCACATTCAAATATTATCGCAACGAGATCCGTTTGTCTAATCCGGAAGCCGGTAGGTGGATCGACAATATTCTGGTGGAAATATGGACTAGGTCATACGACAATGGCCAAAGATGGGGGCATATGACAACGAATCTTATTGAATCAATGAATGGGGTATTCAAGGGCATACGAAACCTCCCAATCACTGCCTTGGTAAAATCTACGTATTTTGGGATGGCTGCGTTATTTGCAAAAAGAGGTGAAATGTGGAATGCGGTGTTGCAATCTGGACAACTATGGAGTGAAAGCTGCATGAAATACATTAAGGCTGAAAGTGCTAAAGCCAACACTCACATGGTTATACGGTTTGACCAACACAGCCACAACTTCATTGTGAAAGAGACAATCGACCACAATGAAGGCCTGCCAAGACAAGAATACAGGGTCATTTTACCTTCTCAATGGTGCGATTGTGGGATGTTTCAAGCATTTCGTATTCCTTGCTCTCATGCCATTGCCGCTTGTGCTCATACCCATCAAGACGCGCTTCAACTACTATCAAACGTTTACAAATCTGAAACGTTGCTCAATGTTTACAACAACAACTTTCCTTTGGTGGCAAAACCAGATTATTGGCCTGAATACAACGGCGAAATAGTTTGGCACAATGACCAAATGCGAAGGAACAAGAAGGTTCGTCCCAAAAGTAGGCGCATCACAACAGAAATGGACGATCTTGACAGGTTGGAAAGAAAGTGTGGTTTATGCCGTCAGGTCGGACACAATCGCAAAAACTGTCCGAATCGGGCGTCTGGCTCGACCACATAAATATTGTAATACATCAAATCTTTTCATAATTGTGTTGTAAACATTTGGGTTTTCCGTTAACAGATTTTTCTACAATTAATAAAACGCGTACAATAATAATTAACGATATTCAATCTAGGAAATTACACCTGTTAACACAATTTCATCTGACCCATGCATCATCAACATTACATCACTGTCTATTTTGACTTCCTCCAACCACACATTAGGTCTTCCTGTCGCATGTGAGGTTGTTGTTCGTTTTCGCTGGATCCTTCGAATTTTCCCCCTCCGCAATGTCTCCATCTAGCCACCGCATCAACTCTCGCTTCAGACGCTCCATGGAGTGAATGTGCCAGAATTTCATTTTCATCGCAGGTTTCGTGGCGGAGAAGATAACTTAACCATCTCTGCTAAAAATCATAGGCGACGTCATGACGCAAATAACGAAGTACAAAATAAAAATACAGTGCGATAAAGTGTGAGAAATTTCGGAGAAGCTGACGAATTATTTATAAAACAGCATTTTGCCCTAGTTTTGCCCTAGGAGCCAAGTGAGATGGCGTCTCCTCTCACTTTTAAGGAGCATGCGCCATCTCACTTGGCTAAAAGCCAAGGGAGGCGCCAAGTGAGATGGCGCCTAGGGCAAAACCCTAGGTGGAGGCGCCAAGTGAGATGGCTCCTCCTTATGGGAGTCATCTGAAATATGGTTATTTGCGTAATTTTTTCTGAAACCCGGCTATTTGCAAAATATTATTTTAATACATGGTTATTAATAAAAAAAATTCACTAAAGAATTTGCCCTAATTTAGGCAGGTTTTTGACCCAACTTCATGGACATTTTTCACCTAGTTCCAAGAGGTATCTCAAAATTAATTTCAAAGATGGATTATAGAGCACATTGCAAGCTTTCCAAAATGTCCAATAACTCTCCAAGATCATTTGTGGTTAGGGAGAATCGAAAAAGAGAAATTGGCATTTTATCACTTTTGTTCATGCCATTTTCACAAAGTATCAAATTGCAAATCAGATCCATGATGCTTGTACCTTGCATTACAGGTCCTAAACTCATTATGCACTCCATAATTAAATGCAAACTCATAGGTTAAAGGCTTTATTTTCACTTTTGAAGCATTGTACAAAGATACATTTCCATTTTTGGCCAAAAGTGCACAATGCCATTTTCATAAAGTAAGCTTTTGCAACTTTGTCCATCTTGAGCCTTGGACCTGTCCCTTTGATGCAAACAATTTCCACAGGCCACAAGAAATGTATACCAACTCTCTGCAGCTCACAAGCCAGCCAGTACAAGCATGTTTGCATTGGTCACTTCACTTTTCTTCAAATGCAAGAAAAAGTTACAAAAGAAGTCAGAACTGGTACAGCAAGGGAAGAGTGGACTTTGTATCATTCTATACATATTCACAAAGTTATCACAATGAAAAAACACGAAGGCTTGACATCTAAAACTCTCTAAAACTCCAAAACTTCATTTTTCTGCCAAAACATCCAGCTTCTGCAAAAATCTAGCCATTTCATTTTTGGCTCGTGCATTTTGCATTTCAACACTTCAAACATCTTTTCCACGTCATATCAAAGCTATCCAAGCCTTTACATTGTTGTTGTAACCCCTGTTTCAGCCATTGCCATTTTCAAACTTGGAGCTTGCAACTTGACTTCTACGGAGAGTTCTGGTCATCCACAAAGCAAGCTAGGTATTGGAATAACTTAAAGGAAGTTCAAGGAAGCTCACACGATCCTCAGGCCTCACTCAAAGACCCCACATTGTCATATACAATCCAGTTGAAGGAGGTATTTTTCTCAAACTCTATCTCTGTATTTAGGCATCCTCAAGCCACGATTTGTGAAGCAAAAATGTAGTCCTTAACATGGTGAAGGTGTACATATGCATACTTTCCATTTATATTAACTATGCTGTGAGAATTTGAAGCTTGGAGTTCATGATATTTTTAGGTCACAATTTAGGGCTGACAAAATTATCTCTGATCTTTGAGAGTTAGATTACAAATTTTATATGGTTGGAATCGTGATAAAAAATGCTACATGTTTCATGTTATAAGATTTTGTTTTTGTGCAAGCATGTGAAAGTTACAGATTTAAGTTGAAAACGCACGCGAGGAAGAAGCTGGAGGTCAGGGACGAAGCATCTGGGCTTGGCGCGCCTGGCCTTTTTGTTTCTGCTTTTCACACCCCCTGGATTACTTTTGGATCCCCCTGACTATTTTCTTATATTTTTGTATTTTCTTGCATATTTTTATATTTATTACTTGCAGTTATTTTTTCTAATGATAAAAAATACCCAAAAATAATTTATTTATTTTCAAACTTTTATTTTATTTTTTTATTTATTTTCTCACATAAAAATAGATTATTTTGACAAATAGATTCTATTTTCTTAAATAACTTGTAAATAATAAAAAAATATTTAATATTTTTATTATGTTATTTATACACATTAAATATTTATTTTTCATACATATTTAATTTTTAATATTTGCACATAATATTATTTACTATTTTCTTATACAAAAAATGGACAAATAATAATATAGAACATATATTTTATTTTAATTGAAAATTAGGGTTTCACCCTTTCAAAAATAATAATATTTTTTCTCTTATTTTTAGGGCTTAAATAAATCATTTTTCTCATACAAAAATCAAATACAAAACATTTTACATAAATACATTTTTATTGCATTTTTAATATTTGTACATTTATTTAATTCGCGCAATATTCAATTGGGTTGTAATAGTATTTTTAGGGTTTATTTTGTGCAATATCCCCATTCAAAAACTTGTATCCCCCCTCCCATAATAATTGTTGTAATAGCTTAGTTTACATTTATGCAATTTATCGCATTTATATCATGTTTAGTAAACTAGGGTTTGTATGACAAGACCAAAAACAAAACAAATAGAAAAGACCTAATCTAAGACAAATCAAATTCATGAAAAATGACACACATTGCACACAAGCACCCTTAGGGTTTCTCCCACTTGGTTGCCTAAATTAAAATGGCCATGTTACGCATGCGAAGTATCTTGGAAAAATAAAACAAAATAAGATCATAATCCCTCGATGACGCTATCAAAAGGTTGCCTAAACAAAGATGATCTTGGTCCCTAAAAATTGCTAAGATACTTGACAATATTGCTATCATGGTCATACGATGACACACACCCGTCCCGTTTACATCTAAAGATAGAGTTTCTTACCAAATCAATGGTAAGTTAACAATGTCAAAGGAATAAAAATGCACAATAAAGACATTTGAGTAGGTAGATAGCTTCTAGTTACTTGATCAATTTCAAAATAATCCTTGCTATTTTCAAAAACAAACACACACACATTTAAAAACATCTTTCAAAACACTGAAACATTTTTCAAAAGACAAACATCTTTGTATACATTCTTACGAACGAGAATCATTACAAAGATTGCCTAAACGATGACCTCTTTTCAAAATACTTTCAAAACCACACAAAGCACCATTTCAAACAATTTCAAAGCAAAGCAAGTGATCTAAACAAGTAACTAAGAGCCCATGGAAAACCATGGATGAAAAGGGTGCTAACACCTTCCCTTTTCATAATCTACCCCCCGAACTCAAGAAAACATCTCAAAGGTCTTTCCTGTGCTTTTTTACCTTTCCTTTTGGATAAAAGAAAAGTCGGTGGCGACTCTTGCTAACCGCAACATTTGCGAACACAAACGTAAAACCTCAAGTTAGTTCTCCCACCGCATCACAGAACTAGCGACTCTGCTGGGGAAAATTCTAAAAGTGGGGTTACCTTAGGGTTTAGATCACCTTTACTTGCTTACAATTGTTTGACTTGTTTGCTTTACAATTATGGTTCTTTGTTTGGGTTTGAATCCTCTACCCGGATTTGGGAAACATTATAGGTAAATATCAATACATTATGGAAACTGCACTGGGTATACCGACATGGTCTAAGCAATAGTATATTAGTGCGACATATTTGTGGGTACTGGTAGCCTTTGAGTCAATCAAAGAGAATACGGGGCCGCTGGGTGATGTCATGAAGCACTAATGAACTTCTAGAACCTTTACTGGACCAACTTGGCCTTTTAGGATGTAGTGAGATGATCGGCTTTGGTGCAGTCCGAAGTTGGTAGATACTCGATACTACACTCATTGAGGGTTGGTTCCTTGGAATATTTCGGTCGCCAGTAAAGAGGCTTGAATTGAAACAATGAACAAGGAAATAATCCAGTGATATTGAGCTCCTTAGAACCCGGTTACTATTTTTAGGACATGTTGAGCCAACTAAACTTCAAGAGGGTACTTACCTATGAAACCCCATGCAAACCTAAACTAGGAACTTGTGTGATTTGCTTGTACATATATACTTGTGCATAACATCATGGACATCATGAGCATTATGTGCATCCACTAACCATTTCAAGGATTTTGGAGATTCATCTTTATTCTTGTTTTGTAGGTTATGGATTCACTTCGCAGGAAAACTATCCAAATCAACCTTGTAAGAATTCCTCCACAACTCAAGGAGCTAGCTTCAAGGATCCCTGAGAATTCTCCATTCACCGATAGACATGGTCGTCTACTCAACTTTGTCACTTCCAACACAGAGGAGGATATGCTGAAAGTTCTCTTCCAGTTCTTTGACCCTTTGCATCATTGCTTCACATTTCATGACTATCAACTTGTGACCACTTTGGAAGAATTTTCTCAACTTTTGAGAATTCCTATTCTCAATCAACTAAACTTCAACGGTACGGAAAGAGATCCAAAGCCATAAGAGATTGCTCAAGCCCTGCACTTGCACTCATCTGATGTCATAACACATTGGGAAACTAGAAGTGGCGTCAAAGGCTTCTTGTCAAAGTTTCTGTTTGAGAAGGCCCAAAGCTGTTGGAATTCTCTAGACTTGCAATCTTTTGAGGAGATTGTAGCTCTTATCATCTATGAGATGGTCTTGTTCCCTAATCCTGACCAACTCATAGATGTGAGCACTGCCAAAATCTTCATGTCTCGCAACCCGGTACCTACTTTGCTTGGGGATATCTTACACTCTTTTCACACTCGAACAATGAGGAAAAGAGGTGTTCTCATGTGTTGCACTCCTCTCTTGGAAAGATGGTTTATTTCTCATCTTTCCCAATCAGTCTTGAAGAATGAGCAAGGTTTGAGGTGGTCACAACGGTTAATGACACTTAACCATTCAGATATCCATTGGTGTTCTCGATCCAAAGAGAATGTCATTATTGTTGACCGTTATGGGGAATTTCCTAATGTCCCTCTACTTGGCATTAGGGGAGGCATCACCTACAACCCTTGCTTGGCTCTAAGACAGTTTGGTTATGCCCGAAGGGATGGACCACATGATATGCTGATTCAAGGAATGGTTTTTGACTACGATAACAACGACCAAGGATTCCGTCAGAGATTCATCCGAGCTTGGAGAATGCCCAACAAGGTGGATAGCAAGACTCTGGGACACAAGAATTCCATCCCTCTTGAGCCTTACCTCAAGTGGGTATGAACCCGCGCCCAAAGTCTTATGATGCCTTATCCCTCCATTCTCCCAGTGATTATAGAGCCTGTTAAGGAAGGAGAGGTTCCATACACCATCCTACATCCTGACATGCCGACATCACTCGAAGACCTACAAAGGAGTTGGATACAGCTCAAGGGAGAGCGCGATACTTTCGAAGCCCAATTCTACGCAAGCGAGAAGAAGGTTTTGGAACTCACTCGGCTACTTCATGAAGAGAAGACTCTCAACACCTACATTGCACCAAAGAGGATGCGCAACGTCTTTTTACCTTAGAGTTTTGTATTATTTTGCCCAAGGGGCATTGATGTACTCACAATTCTATCTTATTAATATGACGTGTGTTTCTTTTTTGTTTAAAACAAATTTGAATGTCTGAATCCTTGAAAGCATTGTATGAATACATATCATTCATCATAAGCATAAACAGGTCTTCACACCAAGTTTCCTCATCTCTCTGCTGTTTATTTCAGCAAGATGGATATCAAAGAAATGGTCAAAGATTTGCAAGCTCAGAATTCACAATTCCAACAGTTGATCATGACCTTAGCCAAGGGGTAGGAGGAACTGAAGACTCTGCTAGAAAAAGAAAAAGAGAAAAAGAAGAAGAAGCCAGCTGGTGTGGTTATCATGGGCAGAAGATTTCAGGGACAAGCCAGAAGGACCTTGGAATTCCCATCTACATCTGAAGAGGGGGAAGGAAAAGGAAAAGGAACAACAGTGCCATCAGATTCTGAAGCATAAGAAGAGGAAGAAGAGGACTACTCTGAACAACAATACCCTCCGGCCGATGACAAATACAAACACTTGGAAGAGCGCCTAACTGCTATGGAAATCCAGAGAGTACCGGGGCTAGATTTTGAGGAGTTAGGGCTGGTGTCAGGAATTGTAATCCCTCCAAAGTTTAAAGTGCCACTATTTGCCAAGTATGATGGGGTTTCTTGCCCTAAAATGCACCTTAGATCCTATGTCAGGAAGATTCAACCACATTCTGCCGACAAAGACCTGTCGGTCCACTTTTTCCAGGACAGTTTATCAGGAACGCAACTTGATTGGTTCTACAAATTGGAGAGGGCAGATGTCCATAATTGGGAAGACTTGGTAGCAGCTTTCTATAAACAGTATCAATACAACGCCAACTTGGCACCGACCCGTACTCAGCTACATAGTATGGCTATGGCTTCCAATGAGGGCTTTAAAGACTACGCCTAAAAGTGGAGAGACCTAGCCGGAAGGGTGCAACCACCTTTATCTGAGAGGGAGTTAGTGGGCATGTTCTTGGGAACTCTGTCAGGTCATTTCTTAATCATATGATTAGAAGTTCCTCTGTAGGGTTTACCAAATTGATTCTAACTGGCGAAAGAGTGGAGGCTGGTATAAGAAATGGGAAAATTCAGAAGGATGCGTCTGCCTCAACTGCTATAAAAAATCCCTTCACGGGAAAAAAAAGAAGTATCTACTGTCTATTCACAGAGAAATCAGGGAAGAACCGAGCGTCGACCAACGGTGGGGGCCGTAATGATTCCGAAGCCTGCATCAGACCAGCCAAGAACTAATCAGCAAAGGGTAGAAAGGCCAGTTCGGTAATTTACCAAGATTAACATGACTCCAGCTCAAGTCCTACCACATCTCTTGAAATTGAATCTGGCCACTTTGAAAGAATCATAATACTGCTTCTCCACATTACCATCCCAACGCCAGATGCGGGTACCATTCTGAAAGTCCAGGGCACAACACTAACAACTGTTGGACTCTAAAGAACAAGATTCAAGATCTGATAGACGCCAAGGAAGTTGAGTTTGAGGCGCCTGAGAAACCGAATGTTATTTTCACCCCAATGCCGAGGCATGGTCACAATGCCAACGCTATTGAAGAAGATTTGTTTGCTAACGTGGATGAACTGTTAACTCCGCTCCCGACCATCAAGTTGAATTTGTTAAAAGCTGGCATCTTCCCAGGTTATGACAAAGACTTCCATGTTTGCCTGTCCTCATCATTTGACTGCCCTCTATTGAAGAAAGGAATCCAATAATTGATTGATAACCAAGAAATTTTGTTTGAGAAAGCTCCTGTTTCACCCGTTCCAGTGAAAGAAGTTTCAATAATAAGCATCTACGCCAATCCTTCCAGGGTCCCTAAAAGACCCGTTAGGATTACACCTGCTCCAAAGACTGCTCCGCTTAAGATGACAATGCTCGGGCCTGCCGCATACAAATCAGATAAATCAGTACCATGGAACTATGGTGGAGAAATCTACTACCATGGTGTCAAACAGATTGAACAAACTGCCGAAGAAGAAAGCTCCAAAGAGGACAATTCCGACATCAGTAACATTGTCGAAACAAGCAAGGTTACCCGCGGTGGTAGGATCTTCTCTCCAGAGATTTCTCCTCCAACAGCAGACTTTGGACCCATGGCCGTTCCGAAGATTACCTCTACACCAGTGATTGTACCTGCAAGTGTACCCGCCGACAAAAACAATACAATTCCTATCCCTACTTCCGCTGCTAAGAATAAAGGAAAGAATGTTCAAGAGGAGTCTGTCCTGACGAAGGCTCAATCACTAGTTATTCCTGAAACATCCAAGAAGGAGATGGAAAAAAACCTGAGGATCATTAAGAAGAGTGATTATGATGTGGTTGAACAACTGGGGCAGACCCCCTCCAAAATCTCTATGTTAGCCTTGTTGTTGTGCTCTGAGGCACATGCTAAAGCTTTGGTAAAATTTCTGAAGACGGCTCATGTGCCGCAAGAGACGTCTGCTGACCAGTTCCAGGACTGTGTGGCCAGTTTGACAGCTGATAATGGCATGGGTTTCTCCGATGCTGACTTAACACCCTGAGGGAGAAAACACAATGATGCATTACATGTCTCAGTGGAGTTCATAGGAACGACCCTAGCTCATGTCTTGGTCGATACCGGATCATCTCTGAACGTCTTACCGAAAAAGCCCTTGATAGATTGGATTGTGAGGGGCTGACTTTAAAACCCAACAACATAGTGGTGAGAGCTTTTGATGGTTCTAAGCGGATGGTCCACGGGGAGGTGGACATCCCAATCAAGGTGGGAATTTAAGTCTTCAACTCAACATTCTACGTGATGGACATCCGTCCTTCTTATTCCTGTCTATTGGGACGCCCTTGGATCCACAATTCTGGTGCCGTCACCTCCACCTTGCATCAGATGCTCAAGTACCCCGTCCAAGGGAAGATCATAACTGTCCATGGGGAGGAGGAGTATATGATTAGTCATCTGAATTCTTTCTGTTATGTATAATTGGATGGCGAATTCATAGAGACCCCTTTCTAACATTTTGAAAAAGTCTCTCCAGAAGTAGCGGCGAACAAGACGGTATCCTCAACTCCTAAGATCACAAGACCTCTGCTTCGGATGTCATCTTTAAAGGATGCAAGAGCAGTAGTGGAAGAAGGGGGATGCACAATCTGGGGTCAGCTTCCAGACATTCCTTACGAATCAGACAAGTTCGGCTTGGGGTTTACTTTGACTAGTCAGAAGGCTGTGCGTCGTTCCCGTGCTGGGGGGCCACCTGGGAAGATTACCAACCAAAGCGTCAGTGCAGTAGAGGACAATGAAGAGGAGGGCAGCTTGGAAGATTGGATATTTCCTACTGTCAGAGGAGGACTTTGCAACTGGGAAGCCAAAGACTTCATCCCGATAACTTTCATATCACAGTAATTTATCTTTTACATTTCTGTTAGACTGTAATAATTCACAAACAATTCGCACTTTAAAAATCTCGTGTCTTACCCGAGGCACAATGGTCCATTTGTAAGGGTTTTTATTTCATCTACATATGTCATTAAATGAATCATGGACGCTTTTTCACATATAAACCTTTTATGCTCATGGTCTTTCTTTTACATTTTATTATTTTAAGATGGCTATACCGTTACACACACCCACACTCACAAATGCAGGTACCCTTCCACTCTGGATCCCATGGGTAACGATACTGCTATAGCCTTCAGTGACTCTAAAGATCTGGTCTACCAAGCCGAATACGAAGGTAAGGAAGATTGTGAGGTGCCTGGGGAATTGGCCAGATTACTACAACAAGAGGAAAGAGCAATTCAGCCTCATGAGGAACAGTTGGACACAATCAACTTGGGTACTGAGGAAGATAAAAAGGAAATCAGAATAGGTGCCAATCTAGAGCTGATTGTCAAGGAGCGCCTAATTCAGCTATTGCATGATTATGTTGAGATCTTTGCCTGGTTATACGAAGACATGCCGGGACTCGATACAGACATCGTGGTACATCGTCTACCCACAAGAGAAGACTGTCCACCAGTGAAGCAAAAAGTCTTCCGCATGAGACCTGACATGTCAGAGAAGATCAAAGCAGAAGTTATGAAACAGTTCAATGCTGGATTTCTGGCTGTTACTTCCTATCCTCAATGGGTTGCTAACATTGTGCCCGTGCCTAAAAAGGACAGCAAAGTACGGATGTGCGTGGATTATAGAGATTTAAACAGGGACAAACCTAAAGATGATTTTCCACTTCCACACATCGACATCCTGGTCGACATTACAGCTCAACACAAAGTATTTTCTTTCATGGACGGATTCTCAGGATATAACCAGATCACAATGGCACCTTAAGACATGGAGAAGACTACATTTGTCACACAGTGGGGTATGTTCTGCTACAAAGTGATGCCATTCGGACTGAAGAATGCCGGAGCAACCTATCAACGCGCCATGGTAGCTTTATTTCATGATATGATCCATCATGAGATAGAGGTATATGTAGATGACATGATAGCCCGATCACAAACTGAAGAAGAACACCTTGATCACTTGCAAAAGCTGTTTGTCAGGTTGAAGGAGTATAAGCTAAGGTTGAACCCAAACAAATGCACATTCAGAGTCCGGTCCGGTAAACTCTTAGGACTCATTGTCAGCAACAAAGGCATCGAGGTTGATCCTGCCAAAGTTAAAGCTATACAAGAAATGCCTGCTCCTCGCACTGAGAAGGAAGTCAGAGGTTTTTTGGGACGCCTAAACTATATTGCTAGGTTCATTTCTCACCTAACGTCTACTTGTGAACCAATCTTCAAGCTGTTGAAGAAAGATCAAGTGGTCAGATGGAATGATGAATGTCAAATTGCTTTCAATAAAATCAAGGAGTATTTGCTAGAACCTCCAGTCTTGATGCCACCCATCGAGGGAAGACCGCTAATCATGTATCTGGCCATCTTAGAGAATTCAATGGGGTGCGTACTGGGGCAGCATGACGAGTCTGGCCGAAAAGAGCATGCCATTTATTACCTAAGCAAAAAGTTTACCGACTGTGAAACCATATATTCACTACTCGAGAAAACTTGCTGCGCTTTGGTATGGGCTGCTCGCCGACTGAGACAGTATATGTTGACTCATACCACTTTGCTGATATCTAAGATGGATCCAATAAAGTACATATTTGAGAAGCCTGCTCTGTCTGGGAGGATAGCTAGATGGCAGATGATCCTAACAGAATACGACATACACTACACGACCCAAAAAGCTATAAAGGGTGGTGTGCTAGCTGATCATCTGGCTCATCAAGCTGTAGAAGATTACCAGTCCATGAAGTTTGACTTCCCCGACGAAGACATCATGACATTGGACAACAGTGAAGAAATCAGGCCATATGACTGACCTGAACAAGGATCCCGATGGACCCTGTACTTTGATGGGGCATCCAATGCACTTGGTAACGGCATCGGGGCTGTGCTCATATCTCCGTAAGGATACCATACTCCTTTCACTGCCAGACTTTGCTTCAACTGTACGAAAAACATGGCAGAATATGAAGCATGCATCTTTGGACTCAAGGCTGCCATAGACTTGGGAATCAAATCCTTAGATGTGTTTGGGGACTCAACTTTGGTCATCAGTCAGATCAAAGGAGAGTGGGACACTAAGCATCCAAATCTCATCCCTTACAAAGAACATGTTTTGACATTGTTACCACATTTCGAGCAAATTACCTTCGAGCACTTCCCGCGAGAAGAAAATCAGCTAGCAGATGCTCTAGCTACAATGTCATCCATGTTTAAACTTAATTGGGATAATGAGGCTCCCCAGATCTCCATTGAACGGATGAACGAACCAGCATACTGTCACGAGATTAATACCGAAGAAGTAGTGGACCAACCATGGTTTCATGAAGTCAAAAGGTATCCCGAGGCTCAAAA
Source organism: Vicia faba (assembly GCA_948472305.1). Taxonomy (NCBI): domain Eukaryota; kingdom Viridiplantae; phylum Streptophyta; class Magnoliopsida; order Fabales; family Fabaceae; genus Vicia; species Vicia faba. The sequence continues at coordinate 1,325,004,733 of OX451739.1, forward strand.
ATACCCAAAAGGAGCTTCAGTCAATGACAAAAGTTCTTAAGGAGATTCTCAGCTAAGTTCTTCCTAAGCAATGGCATCCTGTACAAGCGCAATAATGATTCTATTCTGCTCCGTTGTGTGGACAAGATTGAAGCTAAAAAGATCATGGCTGATTGCATGAGGGTACCTTTGGCACTCACTCTAGTGGGCATACGATGGCAAAGAAGATTCTACGAGCAGGCTATTACTGGTCTACCATGGAAGCAGACTGCTATCAACACTCCCGGACCTGCCATAAGTGTCAAATCTATGCAGATAAGATCCACGTGCCTCCGGTTCCTCTAAATGTCCTAACAATTACTTGGCCCTTCGCTATGTGGGGAATTGACATGATTGGAGAGATCAAGCCTACAACTTCCAATGGACACCGCTTCATTCTGGTGGCCATTGACTATTTCACCAAGTGGGTCGAAGCAGCTTCCTTCGCATCCGTTACTAAAAATGTTGTTGCCCGCTTCATCAAGCAGAATCTTAATTGCCGGTACAGTATCCCCGAAAGGATCATCATTGATAACTGTACAAACTGTAAGTGTTTGTTTGTTGGCATTTTTTTGGTAAAACCAGATTTGTGAATGTCATGACTGATGTCATAACATTCTGGGATAAAGGTACATTCTGCAGATAAGAATGTCATACAGGAACTACTCAGTATGAGTGTTTAGCATGATCATTAAGCAATGATCATATATATTGCATTCTACCAAAATCAGTGAGCAGGATTCTTGTTGTCATAACCAATGTTAAGACATCCTGTACTGATCTAACATTTGTGCAGATTTGTTATTCCTGAGAATTTTCAGGAATCTGGTATGTTGATGTATACAATCCAGATCAGATGCTCACATGGACATTAGGTTAACCTTGCTTAACCCTAATCTGGTATGATGAAAACCTAAGACCAAGTATTGAGGTTAACTTGAATTAACCCTAGCTATTTTCGTGGAAGCCCTAACTAAAGAATAACCTGCCTATATATTCCTCATGAAGATTATTGGTGAACAACACTTTTTGACAGAAGATCAATAAGGGATTGTATAGCTGTAACTACTGTGAGCCAAGCAATTATCATTGTGATAAGTGACTTGGAGTAGGATTTGATTGTAAGGGTTGTGTATCACTCAAAGCTTTGAAGCACGAGTGTTTGTGTTACTTGATTAAAGCTTTGAAGCAAAATCAAGTTAGGATTGTTTATCACTCAAAGCTTTGAAGCACGAGTGTTTGTCACTTGATTAAAGCTGTGAAGCAAAATCAAGTGTGTGTTCTGAAGAGTGTCTTCATAATCTCATTAATCAATAGTTTAGTATCACTGCTATGATTCAGGGGGAGTGAGTAGGAACTCAGGTTTAAGTTGAACTTAGATTGAAGTTGCATTGGGTAGATCTTAAGTGAAGGAGATAAACTGGTTGGTTTATTCCTGAATTAATATCTCTTATAGTGAATTTCCTCCCTGGCTTGGTAGCCCCCAGAGTAGGTGTTGTTACACACTGAACTGGGTTAACAATTGATTGTGTTCTTTACTGTTTTTAAATTACTGTCTTGAAGTGTGTCAGATACGGTGTCATAACATTCATTGTGACATTAAGTATCTGTTGCCAGAATTTTAATTGGCATCAGAGCAGGCACCCTGCCTGTCTTACTGGGTGAGATCTAGGGATATTATTTTCTGGCGTTATGGACAAGGAAGGAGGATTTGGGAACATACCACCTATTATGGATGGATCAAATTATGACTACTGGAAACCTCATATGATTGCCTTCTTGAAGTCACTGGACAAAAAGGCTTGGAGAGCTGCTGACAAAGGATGGAACCATCCCACCATAACTGGGAAAGATGGGACGACCAGTCTGAAACCTGAGGAAGAATGGAGCAAAGAAGAAGATGAGTTAGCCATGGGTAACTCCAAAGCATTAAATGCCTTGTTCAATGGAATTGATAGAAACATATTCAGACTAGTACATCAATATGAACTGGCCAAGGATGTTTGGGACACTCTCAAAACCACCCATGAGGGTACATCCAAAGTAAAAATGTCAAGACTTCAGATGCTTACTACAAAATTTGAGAGCCTAAGGATGATGGAAGATGAGACCATTCATGAGTTTCACATGAACATCTTGGAAATTGCAAACACCTCAGGAGCATTGGGAGAAAAGATGTCAGAAGAAAAACTGGTGAGAAAGATTCTCAGATCCTTGCCTAAAAGGTTTACAATGAAGGTGACTGCTATAGAGGAAGATCAGGATATCTGCAACTTGAAGGTTGATGAACTCATTGGGTCACTTCAGACTTTTGAGATGGGGATCAGTGAAAATGTTGACAAGAAAAACAAGAGCATAGCACTTGTATCCAATACTGGAGATGAAAACAAGGAGGATGATTAAGAGAATATTTCAGAAGCTATAGCTATGCTTGGAAGGCAGTTCAATAAACTCATCAAGAGAATGGACCCAAAGTCAAGGTCAAATGTCAAGAACACTCCCTCTGACATTAACAGATCCTATGACTCCAGCAGAAGACCAAAGTCTGAAGAAAAGGGAAATCAAAGCAAAGGAATCCAATGCCATGGATGTGAAGGATATGAGCACATTCGAGCTGAATGTCCTACCTTTCTTAAGAAACAAAAGAAAGGAATGTCTGTTACTTGGTCTGATTGTGACTCAGAAAGTAACTCTGAAGAAGAATCTGCCAAACTAGTTACTGCACTAGCTGGTATTTGTAACTCTGATAGTGACTCTAGCGATGAGGAAGTGACATTTGAAGAACTGGCTAACTCCTACAAGAAGCTATGTATCAGAAGTGCTGAAGTCTGTCAGCAAAATGAGAGACAAAAAAAACTCATAGTAAAGTTTGAGGTTGAGAAGAAGGCATACACTGATACTATAAGTCATCTCGAAGGTGAAGTTCAAATGCTAAACTCAAAACTTGATCAGATGACCAAGTCTGTCAAGATGCTGACAAATGGAACTGACAAATTAGAAGAAATCCTTCATGCTGGACAAAATGTGGGAAACAAGTCTGGTCTAGGATTTGTGGAAGCAAAGAAATCTACTGTAGACAAGAAGAAGATCAGGCCTGATAAACAAATGTCAAAGCAGATGTCACAACATAGCACTCAACATCGAGAACAGAGAAATATGAAGAAAAAGTATCAAAGATGGAGATGTCATCATTGTGGAAGGTTTGGTCACATAAAGCCATTCTGCTTCAGATTATATGGATATCCTAATCAGACCCCAGTTGTCAAACCTAAGTCTAACAAGGCACCATATACTCAACAGTGGAAGAAAAAGTCTGCAGCCCTGATAGCTCACACCTCCCTTAGAGTCTTTACAAAGGAAGACTGGTACTTTGACAGTGGATACTCTAAACACATGACTGGAATCAAGAATCTTCGGAATAATGTTAAACCTCATACTACTAGTTATGTAAATTTTGGAGATGGTGCTAGAGGAGAAATCAAAGGAGTTGGAAACTTAGACTGCCCTGAAGTTCCAAACCTAAATAAAGTGTTGCTGGTAAAAGGCTTGACTGCTAATCTCATAAGTATCAGTCAATTATGTGATCTAGGATTCAAGGTCAACTTCACCAAGTTTGAATGTCTTGTAACTAATAAAAAATAATAAGTTGTAATGAGAGGAGTCAGATCAAAAGACAATTGTTACTTATGGGAGTCTGAGAACACTAATTATTCTTCTGTGTGCTCTATAGCCAAAGAAGAAAAGGAAGTGAAACTGTGGCACCAAAAACTTGGTCATTTACATCTAAGAGGGATGAAAAGGATCATATCCATGGAGGCAATCAGAGGGGTTCTAAGGCTTCAAATTGATGAAGGGAGAGTCTGTGGTGAATGTCAGGTTGGAAAGCAAACTAGAATGTCACATCCAAAGACAAGACATCTGACCACCTCTAAGGTGCTAGAACTTCTACATATGGATCTGATGGGTCCAATGCAGGTGGAAAGTCTTGGTGGAAAAAGATATGCATATGTTGTTGTGGATGATTTTTCTAGATTCACCTGGATTAATTTCATTAGGGAAAAGTCTGATGTATTTGATGTATTTAAGGAACTGTGCAAAAGAATTCAAAGAGAAAAAGAAGGATGCATTATCAGAATCAGAAGTGATCATGGCAAGGAATTTGAAAACAATAAGTTTGATGAGTTCTATTCCTCAGAAGGAATTAATCATGAATTCTCTTCACCCATAACTCCTCAACAAAATGGAGTTGTGGAAAGGAAAAACAGGACTATACAGGAATCTGCCAGAGCAATGATACATGCCAAAAGACTTCATATTCATTTTTTGGCTGAAGCTATGAATACAGCCTGTTATGACCATAACAGGGTCACCTTGAGAAAGGGAACATCATCCACTATTTATGAACTATGGAAAGGAAGAAAGCCTACAGTGAATTACTTCCATGTCTTTGGAAGCAAATGCTATATTCTGACAGATCGTGAACAAAGGAGAAAGATGGATCCTAAAAGTGATGAAGGAATATTCCTAGGATACTCTACCAACAGCAGAGCATATACGGTATTCAATTCCAGGACCAAAGTTATGATGGAATCTATAAATGTCATAGTTGATGATTACCATGAGGAAACAAATGTCCCATATGATGTTGAGACATTCTTTGAGACTTCAACTCAAGTGTCTAACAAGGATGATGTACCTAAAACTACTTCATCAGAGTCTGAATCAAAGGAAGCTAACAAAGATCCTTCCATCAGAATTCAGAAAGATCATCCTAAGGAACTCATCATAGGAGATCCTAACAGTGGAGTCATTACAAGATCTAGAGAAATCATCACAAACTCTTGCTTTGTATCTAAGATTGAACCAAGAAATGTTAAGGAGGCTTTGACTGATGAATACTGGATTGGAGCAATGCAAGGTGAATTGAACCAATTCAAGCAACATGAAGTATGGGAGTTAGTTCCTAGACCAGAAGGAACAAACATCATTGGCACAAAATGGATCTACAAGAACAAATCAAATACTGAAGGAGTTGTCACCAGGAATAAGGCAAGACTTGTTGCTCAAGGATACACTCAAGTTGAAGGAGTTGATTTTGATGAGACTTTTGCTCCTGTAGCCAGACTGGAATCAATCAGACTCCTATTGGGAATTGCTTGTCTCCTTAAGTTCAAGCTATTTCAGATGGATGTAAAGAGTGCCTTTCTAAATGGGTACTTAAATGAGGAAGTATATATGGAACAGCCTAAAGGATTTGTGGATCCAAACTGCCCTGATCATGTCTACAAATTGAGGAAAGCTTTATATGGCCTGAAACAAGCTCCTCGAGCCTGGTATGACAGGTTGACAAAATTCCTCTCTGACAAAGGATACATGAAAGGAGGCTTGGATAAAACTCTTTTTGTCAAAAATGAAGGAGGAAAGATAATGGTAGCTCAAATCTATATTGATGACATAGTGTTTGGGGGAATGTCAGATGAAATGGTTAAATATTTTGCTGACCAGATGCAAGCTGAATTTGAAATGAGCCTCATGGGAGAATTGACCTACTTTCTTGGACTGCAAGTCACACAGATGGAAGACTCAATTTTTCTGTCTCAAAGCAAGTATGCAAAGAATATTGTAAAGAAGTTTGGAATGGAGAATGCCAGTCATAAAAGGACTCTTGCACCTACTCATTTAAAGCTGTCCAAAGATACAAGTGGGGAAAATGTGGATCAAAGCTTGTACAGAAGCATGATAGGAAGTCTGCTATACTTAATAGCCAGCAGGCCTAACATTGCTTTTGCAGTTGGAGTATGTGCAAGATACCAGGCTGAACCCAAAGTAAGCCATATCAATAAAGTAAAAAGAATTCTGAAGTATGTGAGTGGAACTTATAACTATGGCTTACTGTACTCTCATGGATGTGAACCAATTCTGTCTGGTTACTGTGATGCTGATTGGGCTGGTAGTGCTGATGATAGAAAGAGCACCTCTGGAGGATGCTTCTTTTTGGGAAATAATCTTGTCTCTTGGTTCAGCAAGAAACAGAACTGTGTGTCTCTATCTACTGCTGAAGCTGAATACATAGCAGCTGGTAGCAGCTGTTCTCAAATGATCTGGATGAAACATATGCTAACTGAGTATAATGTCACACAAGATGTCATGACATTGTACTGTGACAATCTGAGTACTATCAACATTTCCAAGAATCCTATACAGCACAGCAGGACTAAGCATATTGATATTAGACATCACTTCATCAGAGATCTTGTGGAGGAAAAGGTGATTAAGCTGGAACATGTTGCCACTGAACTACAACTGGCTGACATTTTTACCAAGGCACTTGATGCTAGTCAATTTGAAAATTTGAGGGGCAAGCTGGGTATTTGCCAATATGAAGAGATGTAGCAATTAATTTTTCTTAAAACAAGGGATGAAAGAGATATTTTAGTTAAGTCTATTCTGATTGGGTTAATCATCTGTTTCCCTATTTCTTTCCAAAATTTTAAGAAGTTGAATAGACATTCATATATCTCCCTCCTCTCGCGTTTCTGCAACAATCTCCATTCTCTCAAACGAAGATTTCACTCTCGCTGTTACTTGTTTTCTAAATCACTCAAAATGTCTCAACAATCCATGTCATCACCCTCTTCAAAAACGACTGCTTCTTTCGCATCCTCTGACAGCGAACCTAGGGCAATCACAAACTGCATGGATACTGATGTTCTTGAGATAACTCCTCTTCGTGAACTGGCAGCTGATCCAACTAAGGTCAAGAAGCTGCGAACCAGACATGCAAGAAGATCACAAGCCTCTCCATCTGGTAAATCTTCTCAACCATCATCTTCTGTTCCTCCAGAGATAGCAAATAGGGAAGGTTCTGCTTATGTACATCAAGCTATTGCCAGACTAGTCACTAGGCTTCTTAATGAGAATCACTCTGTTCCTGGCATTTCTGTACCTTTGAACCAAGAAACTGCTAGTCCTAATGTAGAAATGAATCCAGATGTCACTCAGAATGTTGAGACACCTGATGACAACATTAGGAAATCTCCAGAAAAACATGATGATCACCAGAACCCTACTGACAAGGCTGTTGAACCCCCAGTTATTGATGTTGATGAAGAATACTCTGACAATGATTTAATTGCTAATATCAACCCTAGCATAGCTAGAAGGATGATGAGCAGAAAAGAAAAGAAGGATGTTGCCCAAATCCCCTCCAAAGAGAAGGCTACTAAAGTTGTTCATAAGAAAACCAGGTCTGAGAACAAGACTAGAGTAGAAGCTGAGAAGGATCGAAAAGCTGGAATGTCGAAAGGGAAGGGGAAGGTAAAAGCTAGAGTACCTGTTGGTAGTCTCTCAAAACCTTTGAGACAACCAATAGCCAAGAAAAGGAAGGATCCTGAACCCTCTGAATCTGATGAGGAATCAGACTTTGAGTTTGATGTTGAGAGCAATGTTCCTCTCAGGAAGAAACCCTCTTCTAGAAAAATGCCTAAAGTCCCTGAAGTTGCCATTGACAACATCTCCTTTCACCATCCAGAAAATGAAAACAGGTGGAAGTATGTGTTTCTGAAAAGGATTGCCTTGGAGAGAGAGCTGAACAATAGTGCTATTGAGTGTAAGGAAATCATGGATCTAATCAAGACTGCTGGCCTAATGAAAACTGTGGTCAAATTTTCCAACTGCTATGATATTCTTGTCAAAGAATTCATAGTAAATTTATCTGATGGTTGTGCTGATGGAAAGTCAGCTGATTTTAAGAGTGTGTATGTGAGAGGAAGGAAGGTAAATTTCTCTTCTTCTGTAATAAACAAATTCCTAGGAAGGCCTGATGATGCTTGTCTTGAGCTGGAAGTTACTGACAACCAAGTTTGTCAAACCATCACTGCCAAGCAATTCAAGAACTGGCCCTTGAAAGTGAAGCTAAATGCAAGCAAGCTGAGCATGAAGTTTGCCATACTACACAAAATTGGTGCAGCTAACTGAGTTCCCACCAACCATAAATCCACCATTTCCACAGGTTTGGGAAGATTTATCTATGCTGTTGGAACCAGGACAAACTTTGATTATGGAAAGTACATCTTTGATCAAACATTGAAACATGCTGGAAGCTGTGCTATTAAAGGCCCTATTTCTTTTCCCTCTCTCCTGTGTGGTATAATCATTGCTCAGTATCCTGATATTCTGGTTGAAAAAGACTCTGTATGCAAAAGAGCCCCTGCTCTTGGTTTGCACTATAAGCTGTTTCAGGGAACACATGTCCCTGACATTGTTATGACATCTGCTGAAACATCAACTGTTAAATCTCATTCCAAGAACATTGATGTTATAGCTGTGCTAAAAGAAACCTGCAGAGAGCTTGATACAAGAAAAAGGACTCTTGAAGAGCTGATTGCTAGACTAGAACAAGAGGAGAATGAAGAACAAATAAGGGAAGAGGATGCTGATGAAGACCAGCATAATGCAGAAGATAGTGCTTCCTCGGGAGATGACAGTGCCTGAAGGTCAGTGTTGTTGAAAAGATTGCTGCTGGATCCTGTTGCTGCCAAATGACTTCTTATTATTTCTATGTTTTTTTTAAATTTCCTTTTGGATGACTGTATAACTTAAAAGTACAAGTATCTTTGGCCTCTTTATGGCTAAAAAGTGGGAGAAGAAATTATGATAATTTTGGTAGAATTAGATATTGGTAGCTGTTTGTAAGTGTTTGTTTGTTGGCATTTTTTTGGTAAAACCAGATTTGTGAATGTCATGACTGATGTCATAACATTCTGGGATAAAGGTACATTCTGCAGATAAGAATGTCATACAGGAACTACTCAGTATGAGTGTTTAGCATGATCATTAAGCAATGATCATATATATTGCATTCTACCAAAATCAGTGAGCATGATTCTTGTTGTCATAACCAATGTTAAGACATCCTGTACTGATCTAACGTTTGTGCAGATTTGTTATTCCTGAGAATTTTCAGGAATCTGGTATGTTGATGTATACAGTCCAGATCGGATGCTCACGTGGACATTAGGTTAACCTTGCTTAACCCTAATCTGGTATGATGAAAACCTAAGACCAAGTCTTGAGGTTAACTTGAATTAACCCTAGCTATTTTCGTGGAAGCCCTAACTGAAGACTAGCCTGCCTATATATTCCTCATGAAGATTATTGGTGAACAACACTTTTTGACAGAAGATCAATAAGGGATTGTATAGCTGTAACTACTGTGAGCCAAGCAATTATCATTGTGATAAGTGACTTGGAGTAGGATTTGATTGTAAGGGTTGTGTATCACTCAAAGCTTTGAAGCACGAGTATTTGTGTTACTTGATTAAAGCTTTGAAGCAAAATCAAGTTAGGATTGTTTATCACTCAAAGCTTTGAAGCACGAGTGTTTGTCACTTGATTAAAGCTGTGAAGCAAAATCAAGTGTGTGTACTAAAGAGTGTCTTCATAATCTCATTAATCAATAGTTTAGTATCACTGCTGTGATTGAGGGGGAGTGAGTAGGAACTCAGGTTTAAGTTGAACTTAGATTGAAGTTGCATTGGATAGATCTTAAGTGAAGGAGATAAACTGGTTGGTTTATTCCTGAATTAATATCTCTTATAGTGAATTTCCTCCCTGGCTTGGTAGCCCCCAGAGTAGGTGTTGTTACAAACTGATCTGGGTTAACAATTGATTGTGTTCTTTACTATTTTTAAATTACTGTCTTGAAGTGTGTCAGATACGGTGTCATAACATTCACTGTGACATTAAGTATCTGTTGCCAGAATTTCACAAACCTTAACAATACTATGATCACCGCTTTATGCGAGCAGTTCAAGATTCAACATCACAATTCATCCCCCTATCGGCCAAAGATGAATGGTGCAGTCGAAGCTGCTAACAAAAATATCAAAAAGATCATACAAAAGATGACAGTCACCTACAAGGACTGGCATGAGATGTTACCGTTTGCTCTCCATTGGTACTGTACCACGGCTCGCACATCAACTGGGGCAACACCCTATTCTTTGGTTTATGGCATGGGGGCTGTCTTGCCTATCGAGGTTCAGATTCCCTCTTTGAGAATCATGAAGGATGCAGGTTTGAGTGAAGACGATTGGATCCAGACCCGACTTGATCAACTGAACTTAATTGACAAGAAGAGACTTATTGCTGTTTGCCACTGTCAGACGTACCAAAAATGAATGATCAAGGCTTTCAACAAGAAAGTCAGACGCCAAGTATATCAAATTGGAGATCTAGTGATCAAGCGCATAATCTTGCCACAAAGTGATCCCAGGGGCAAATGGACTCCTACCTATGATGGACCATTTGTAATCAAGAACATCTTTTCAAGTGGGGCAATGATCTTAACCACCATGGACAGCGACGACCTGCCACATCCTGTGAACACAGACATAGTCAAAAGATACTACGCATAAGAGACCCGCTAGGTTGACACACGTAGGCAAAACAAGGGCATCCCTGCGAACCAAAAAGGTTCGGGCAAAAATTAGGGATAAAATAAATAAAAAATTTGTACACTCAGCAAGTTGAAAACCCGAAAGGGCGACTTGGGCAAAAAAGGGTTTTCCGGTGGACTGAAAACTCGAAAGGGCGGTCCAGGCAAAAGTTAGGAAATTAAAGCGTACGCCTATGTCTCGTCAGATCACTTTAAGGATAATCTCTTCATAGACAAACTCTGAGCTTCTGATCAATTCAATCATCTTCAGACGAAGCAACGTACGGACAAGATATTCGGAGACACGAAGGCTATAGAGGAATGGGAACCCCATGGGATTATCGCACATAGCTATCTTTCTTTGTATACAATTTTCTTACTTTTATGACACCATACTCTTACTAGGATGTCTGTCTCCTTTGTATAAAACACTTATTCAAAGTAAATACAAAGACACTTCTTTCAAAATACAGAAAACTATTTGCCTTTTTTCTTTACACTTGTGTTTTTATTTGCAAAAACGTCCAATGATTCATTGATGAACATATGCATTTGAACATAATTACTTGTTTACAAATAAACAAAGTGGAAACGATCAATTACTGACAGGTTGAAAGATTAGGAAAACGTCTTTAGCCTATTCTAGGGGAAATCCCTATAGTACATCATCTAGATCCCCAGCGGAGCTAAAATTTCAAACTCTTAATCCCCATCAGAGTTAAAACTTCAAACTCCCAATCCCCAGCGGAGCCAAAGCTTCAAACTATCAATCCCCAACAGAGACCATCCAGTTTTTCCATATTCCCCAGCAAGTCATCTTGAAGACTGAAAAGCAACCAGATAACAGTTAACTCTTGTCTCTCCCCAACCTAGGATAACTCCCCAGTAGAGTGGCAGACAATCCAAACTCCTGAACCTACTCCCTAGAAGTAAGCCTTCTTCCCCACAAAGTTTTTATTACTTCTCAATAGAATGAAGATTCTCATTCTTAATTCCCCGTAGAAGTCATCAGAGTTTTCTCTATTCCCCAACAGAATAAGGATTCCCATTGTGTAATCCCCATTAGAAGTCATCAAATTCTCTGGACTCCCCAAGAAGACTACTCAGGAAGTATATGGAATTGCTCGCAACAATTTTTTTTGTCAAAACTCCAACTTCAAGACATGAAGGATCCCTATATCCCCAACAGTCGCCAAGGATTTCTTATTCTCAGAAGTCAAGGATTTATTTTCCCCGGCAACAGTCAAGGATTTATTTTCCTCAGCAATACAACAAATCAGCTTACATGTGCATACATTACATCCATATATCATAAACATTGATAAAGCATATTTATTGTATCATACATTTCATGCAACATAACTTTGTGTTTCAGCTAACATTTTACCCTTTTCAGGATAAGATTAACAGCTATCATTAACAATGTTCAAAGATTTCAGATACAGTACAGATACACTCCAGACACGGAAGTCATTCTGTCACTTATTCAGATACAGTACAGATACACTCCAGACACGGAAGTCATTCTGTCACTTATTCAGATACAGTACAGATACACTCCAGACACGGAAGTCATTCTATCACTTATTCAGATCCTAGTTCAGATACACTCCAGACACGGAAGTCATTCTGTTACTCATTCAGATTCAGAGTCCAGATACGCTCCAAACAAGGATGCCATTTTGTTACTCATTCAGATTCAACTTCAGATACAGTGCGGATACGCTCCAGATACGGTTGTCATTCTGTCACTCAGATTACAATTCAGATACACTCTAGACACGGATGCCATTCTGGCCCTTATCCATATTTCAAGTTCAGATACGCTCCAGACACAGATTCCATTCTGATAATCATTCATATTTCACACTCTAGATACAGTACGAATACACTCCAGACACGGATGCTATTCTGTTTCTCATTCAGATTTCAAGTCTCCAGATACAGTTCAGATACGTTCCAGATGCGGATACCATTCTGATACTTATTCTTCCGACTTACAACTTACAACTCAACAAACATTCTTGGATGGCATCTACAAGCCCATATCCAACAAGATTCTATCACCTCTCCAAATGGCATCTTTAAGCCCATTCCCTCAACTACACTTCGTCGAGTGCAAATTTATGGGCACTCTAGTGTCCAATCATCTTTTACCTTCGAGTCACGAACGACAAAGCTCGCCAATCTAACTCTTCAGGTTCAAGAAGATTGAACAGGGGGAGCTGTTGTACCCCAAAATTTTCCCTCTCATTTATCAAGATTTTTCTCACAAGACTTCTTGGACTCAAGACAGGATTAGGGTTTGGTCAGCTCAAGACACCTCATGTTGCACTGATGACCTAAAATTAGGGTTTGAGTTTGCACAAGCATTTTTGGACCACCAATGATTCATGTGAATTTCATACACCATCTTGGACCCCTAAGATTGCTCATGTTAAGTTTCAAGCCTTGAATCACATTTTTGCTCAGTCAATTGGACAGTTGACCTAAAAATCAGCTATATTGGGGAAAAAGTCAACCATGGCCAATTTACAGTCAAACTTCATAATTTTTTATCCACAACAACATTTTAGACTCATATGTACCATTTGATCAAGTTTGGATCACAACTCCTCAAGAAATTTGATCAAATATCAAAAGGGCAAAATGGTCAAAATTAGGGTTTTGACTGAGAAAGGGCAATTTCTGATTTTTAACCTAGCCAATGACCAATTGAGTCCAAAAATGGTTTCAAGGGTTCAATGGCATCATCTTGACCTAATCACATGGTTCAAAAGATCTCAAGTTCATTAGATTGACAGATGAATTTTGCAGTCAACTAATCAAAAGTCAACTGTACACTGAAAAGTCAAACTTTGACTTTTTGGTCAAAATCAAGTGCCAAGGGTCATAATTCATCAAGATATGTCAAAACATGAAACTTGTTCACCAAGAAAACTAATTTTGAAAATTAGGGTTTTGAATTTGAAAAATTTCATAACTTAGAATTTTTCTAAGTATGGAAATTTTCTTATTTTTCCCAACTTTCCACCATTTTTTCACCATGATGCAATTTGATTCAAAGAAACCTTCCAACATGAAAGTTGTAGTCCTCCATGAAATTTACAACTTTTCTGCACAAACTTTTCCCAAAAGATGCTTGGATGTCAAGTTATGAATTTGTGAACATAGGTCCATGAACTAAATAACTTAGTGAAAATTTGCCCTAACTTAGGCAGGTTTTTTACCCAACTTCATGGACATTTTTCACCTAGTTCAAAGAGGTATCTCAAAATGCATTTCAAAGATGGATTATAGATCATATTACAAGATTTACAAAATGTCAAAGAACTATCCAAGATCATTTGTGGTTAGGGAGAATCGAAGAAGAGAAATTGGCATTTTATCACTTTTGTTCATGCCATTTTCACAAAGTATCAAGTTGAAAATCAGATCCATGATGCTTGTACCTTGCATTACAGGTCCTAAACTCATTATACACTCCATTATTAAATGCAAACTCAGAGGTTAAAGGCTTTATTTTCACTTTTGAAGCATTGTACAAGGATACATTTCCATTTTTGGCCAAAAGTGCACAATGCCATTTTCATAAAGTAAGCTTTTGCAACTTTGTCCATCTTGAGCCTTGGACCTGTCCCTTTGATGAAAACAATTTCCACAGGCCACAAGCAATGTATACCAACTCTCTGCAGCTCACAAGCCAGCCAGTATAAGCATGTTTGCATTGGTCACTTCACTTTTCTTCAAATGCAAGAAAAAGTTGCAAAAGAAGTCAGAACTGGTACAACAAGGGAAGAGTGGACTTTGTATCATTCTATACATATTCACAAAGTTATCACAACGAAAAAACATGAAGGCTTGACATCTAAAACTCTCCAAAACTCCAAAACTTCATTTTTCTGCCAAAACATCCAGCTTCTGCAAAAATCTAGCCATTTCATTTTTGGCTCGTGCGTTTTTCATTTCAACACTTCAAACATCTTATCCACATCATATCAAAGATATCCAAGCATTTAGATTGTTTCTGTAACCCCTATTTCAGCCATTGCCATTTTCAAACTTAGAGCTTGCAACTTGACTTCTACAGAGAGTTCTGGCCATCCACAAAGCAAGCTAGGTATTGGAATAGCTTGAAGGAAGTTCAAGGAAGCTCAAACGATCCTCAGGCCTCACTCAAAGTCCCCACATTGTCATATCCAAATCCAGCTAAAGGAGGTATTTTTCTCAAACTCTATCTCTATATTTAGGCATCCTTAAGCCACGATTTGTGAAGCAAAAATGTAGTCCTTAACATGGTGAAACTGTACATATGCATACTTTCCATTTATATTAACTATGCTGTGAGAATTTGAAGCTTGAAGTTCATGATATTTTTAGGTCACGATTTAGGGCTGACAAAATTCTCTCTGATCTTTGAGAGTTAGATTACAAATTTTATATGGTTGGAATCATGATCAAAAATGCTACATGTTTCATGTTATAAGATTTTGTTTTTGTGCAAGCATGTGAAAGTTACAGATTTGAGTTGAAAACGCGCGTGAGGAAGAAGCTGGAGGTCAGGGACGAAGCATCTGGGCTGTTTGGCGCGCCTGGCCTTTTTGTTTTTACTTTTCACACCCCCTGGATTACTTTTGTACCCCCTGACTATTTTCTTATATTTTTGTATTTTCTTGCATATTTTTATATTTATTACTTGCATTTATTTTTTCTAATGATAAAAAATACCCAAAAATAACTTATTTATTTTCACACTTTTATTTTATTTTTTATTTATTTTCTCACATAAAAATAGTTTATTTTGACAAATAGATTCTATTTTCTTAAATAACTTGTAAATAATAAAAAAAAATACTTAATATTTTTATTATGTTATTTATACACATTAAATATTTATTTTTCATACATATTTAATTTTTAATATTTGCACATAATATTATTTACTATTTTCTTATACAAAAAAATGGACAAATAATAATATAGAACATATATTTTATTTTAATTGAAAATTAGGGTTTCACCCTTTCAAAAATAATAATATTTTTTCTCTTATTTTTAGGGCTTAAATAAATCATTTTTCTCATACAAAAATCAAATACAAAACATTTTACATAAATACATTTTTATTGCATTTTTAATATTTGTACATTTATTTAATTCGCGCAATATTCAATTGGGTTGTAATAGTATTTTTAGGGTTTATTTTGTGCAATATCCCCATTCAAAAACTTGTATCCCCCATCCCATAATAATTGTTGTAATAGCTTAGTTTACATTTACGCAATTTATCGCATTTATACCATGTTTAGTAAACTAGGGTTTGTATGACAAGACCAAAAACAAAACAAATAGAAAAGACCTAATCCAAGACAAATCAAATGCATGAAAAATGACACACATTGCACACAAGCACCCTTAGGGTTTCTCCCACTTGGTTTCATAAATTAAAATAGCCATGTTACGCATGCCAAGTATCTTGGCAAAACAAAACAAAATAAGATCATAGTCCCTCGATGACGCTATCAAAAGGTTGCCTAAACAAAGATGATCTTGGTCCCTAAAAATTGCTAAGATACTTGGCAATATTGCTATCATGGTCATACGATGACCCACGCCCGTCCCGTTTACATCCAAAGATAGAGTTGCTTACCAAATCAATGATAAGTCAACAATATCAAAGGAATAAAAATGCACAAGACATTTGAGTAGGTAGATAGCTTCTAGTTACTTGATCAATTTCAAAATAATCCTTGCTATTTTCAAAAACAAACACACACACATTTCAAAACATCTTAACATTGAAACATTTTTCAAAAGACAAACATCTTTGTATACATTCTTACGAACGAGAATCATTACAAAGATTGCCTAAACGATGGCCTCTTTTCAAAATACTTTCAAAACCACACAAAGCACCATTTCAAACAATTTCAAAGCAAAGCAAGTGATCTAAACAAGTAACTAAGAGCCCATGGAAAACCATGGATGAAAAGGGTGCTAGCACCTTCCCTTTTCATAATCTACCCCCCGAACTCAAGAAAACATCTCAAAGGTCTTTCCTGTGCTTTTTTACCTTTCCTTTTGGATAAAAGAAAAATCGGTGGCGACTCTTGCTAACCGCAAAATTTGCAAACACAAACGCAAAACCTTAAGTCAGTTATCCCACCGCATCACACCTTACATGCGTAATATGGTCATTTTGTTCAAGGCAACCAAGTGGAGTAACCCTAGGGGTGTTTGTGTGCAAGTGTGTCATTTTCATGCTTGATTTTGTCTTGAATTAGGATTTTCTATTTGATTAGTTTTATCTTTCCATACAAACCCTAATTATTAACATGTTATATATAAAGCGATAAATTGTGGAAAGTAAATATCCTACGCTATTACAATCATTTGGGGATGGGGTGTACAAATTTACAAATGGGGATTACAAGAAATTAAAGTCCTAATTATCTATTACAACCATATTGAATAACCATGCAGAAAATATACGAAGCATGTAAAAATAAAGAAAAATGAAAGGAAAAGAAAACATTTTGGATCATTATGTGTCGACACATGCCGTAAAATCAAGCTTCTCGAATGAACTTTTGTTTTTATGAAGACAAATCATGATTGATAAAGAAGGCAAAAATTATTGATCAAGCTAAAATCCTCTTTGGATGAAGTCTTTGGTTCAAGCCCTTAGCAAATTTCAAGGTATAATGATAATACTTACCTTGAACTTAAGATATAGATGCTTAATGGTCAAAAAGAAACATTTTATATTATCCAACTCTTTATTCAA
Organism: Vicia faba; assembly: GCA_948472305.1. Lineage (NCBI taxonomy): Eukaryota > Viridiplantae > Streptophyta > Magnoliopsida > Fabales > Fabaceae > Vicia > Vicia faba. The sequence continues at coordinate 1,325,021,976 of OX451739.1, forward strand.
GTTTTTTCAAAGCAAAAATTTAATTTTCATTTGAGTGCAATTGATTTGCATGTTAGTGCAATCGATTGCATGCTTCCGTTTTTTTCAAAACATTGGCTACTGACTTCCAGTGCAATCGATTGAGCACTCAAAATATTTGGAAATATGGCTACTGGAACCCCGTGCAATCGATTTGTATGGTTGTGCAATCGATTGCACACTCAAAATATTTGGAAATCTGGCTACTGGAACCCCTTGCAATCGATTTGCATGGTTGTGCAATCGATTTGCATGGTTGTGCAATCGATTGCACACTCAAAATATTTGGAAATCTGGCTACTGGAGCCCCGTGCAATCAATTTGCATTAAGGGTGCAATCGATTGCCTGCTGTATGGTTTTGAAAAACAGCATCCTTACACCTGCCTGTTCATGATATTATTCCATGGAAAACTTTTCACTCAATCTTCGCAATTGTTCATGATTTTTTTCACAAACCTTTTCTTCAAAGGTCACTGCATATTAGCCTCGAAAATGAACCAAATGATGATGATTAAATGAAGAGTTTAAATTTAAGGAGACTTACCTTGCAGCTAGAATTTATGTTTTGAGCTTGAGGTGTTACCTTGTGGACTATTATGACCTTTTTCAGTTATGAGATTTTTTTGAGAGTTTGTCAACAAAACTTCTGGTTTTCTTTCTCCCTTTTTCCCTCCTCTTTTTTTTTCTTCTTTTTGGCAAATGCTCCTTCTATTTCTAGGCAAAGGACTTGTGAACAAAGGCTGAATAGGTTTACAAGACAACATGTTATGGTTTGGTTGGGATGTAAGTATCAAACTATGTCAAGTACTCCATGGTTCCAAGATGAAGTACCAAAGTTGTTGGTTTAGAGGAGTTGATTTCTATGTTTTATGGTGGAGTAAAATCAGAAACAAACAAAGTATGGGCTCAATACAAGTTTTGTACAAAAAGCTTGCTTTTCAAGAATAGCAATGGTTGCCTTTATGCCATAAATGGAAAGATCCTTTGGACAATGGCTTAAACACTTGGGTAATAGCTCAAAAGTGGGTGTAAACATTAAATTATGTAGAGATTTGCAAGCAAGAAGGCATGTAACATAAGATTATGCAACATAGCACAAGGTTTTTTGTTGTGTGTTCTTCAATAGAATGACTTGCAAATCAAGGGTGGATGCCCAACTTCATGCCCTTGAATCTCCTAACTCATGTATGATAAATTCATGCTCTTGGATATTTTGGAAAGCTTGAAACATCCTCTATAACTTTCATGTTGACCACTTTTGTTAAATAAAACTGGAACTTGATGGAAATTGGCCAAGAAGTTAGGATAAAAACCTGTCCAAACCTGCTGAAAAATTCTCTAAGTGTTTATTCAAAAATGCCATAACTTCATGAATTTATAACTTAAAAAATCCAAACATTTCTAGAAAAAGTCCTTCTCTACAATGTTTTAGATCTCATTGAGATCTACAACTTTTATGTTGGAGGTTTTCCTTGAATCATCTTGCATCATGGTGAAAAATTGGCATGAAGTGGTGAAATTATCATGTGTAAAAACACTTAGAAAATTTCTAAGTCTTGGAAATTTTGACTTTTCAAGTTGACTTTTGAATTTCTTAACTTCTTGATGATCAAGCTTGATATTTTTGAATGTCTTGATGAATTGTGATATTTGAAACTTAATGTTGACCAAAAAGTCAAAGTTTGACTTTTGGTGCTACAGTTGACTTTTTCACCAGTACGGCTGATTTTAGGTCATCTAATCAATTGACTGAGAAAAATGCGATCCAAGACCTGAAACTTGACATGAGCAATCTCGAGAGTCCAAAATGATCCATGACAATCAAACGGGGCATTAAAAGTCCACTTGTTCTTGTGCAAACTCAAATCTTAATTTTCAATCATTAGTGTTTGAGGAGATGTCTTGAGCTGATCAACCTTAGTGCAGTCTTGAACCAAAGGAGATCTTGTGAGATATTAATTGAGAAATGAGAGGGAAAATTTTGGGGTACAACACATACATATTTACAAATTGGGAATTGCAAGAATTAGAACCCTAATTATCTATTACAACCATAACAAATTTAATAAATGTACAAAGACAAATGTAAATATAATGTATAAGGTATGAAAAGAAATAATGTATAAGGTTATTAATGAAAAAAATTAATTTTGTTTGGTTTTGTCTTTGTTAAAAGAAAGTTATTATTATTTAACCTAATGAACTAAAAAATGTTTAAATAAAGAAAATTAGACTAATTTAATTTAAAAAAGAAAATATTTTTAAGTTTTATGAAAAGGTTTTATCATTAGACTAAATAGTATGAAAATCCTAAATTCTATGTTTATTTAAATAAAATAAAATAAGCCTAAATCTATTTGATTAAAAAAAGTTAAGTTTGTAACAAAAATATTTTTGCTGTTTTAGTATAGAAAACGAAATAAGTGTATATAGTGCAAATAAAAATATATTTTTTGTCTTTTTTGTCAATATAAATAAATATTAATATTAATATTGATAATAATAAATAAAAAGAAAAAATAAAATAAAAATAAGATAAATAAAAAAGTCAGGGAGGGTGAATATTCAATTTGGAGTGTTTGTTAGGAATGAGGTTGTTTTTGTAAGGTCTGGCCCAAATTGGTTTTTTTTTGTAAACATAAAAAATGACAAGAAAAGAGTGTTGAGCCTGGTTGTTCTAAGTAATAGAGGGGGTGCATGAGGAATAGCGGTTGGCACTAGGAAGAGGGGGTTGGGCCTGCTGATGTTCCTTGATATTGTTGGCCCATCTGCAAAATAAAATAAAAAAATAAAAAAAGATGAAAACAAAAGAAAACACAAGTGTTTTCAGAAATTGAAACAAATGATTTCGCCCTTCCCTTCACTCTCTCTGCCCTCTCTGTCCAAGGGTCTGCCGGAAATCACCCTATGCAGCGGTGGATGGCGGTCTTCATTGTGGTGATTACTCCGATCATGAATTTTCTTATGTCATTAGAATCATCTTTCTCTCCTCTTTACTGATCTTTGACTGATTTTTGTAGATTGTGCTTGGTTTTGCATAGATCTAAAAGGGTGTGAACGGAAACCCTAAGGGCTCCTATTTGGCCTTTATCACTTGTTTCAGTGAGATCTTTCCTCTTTCTTTCTTACGCTTTTCTTCTATTCTGAAGGGTTAGGTTTTTTTTGTGAAAATGATGTAAAAATTTGTTAGGGTTTGATGTTGTTGCGATTCTGTTTGTTTGTTGGTGAATGATGATGGCTCGGTTTTGTGAACTGAAGCTTGAGAATTTTGTTGTTCTGTTTTGTTATGTTTTTGTAAATAATCTTGAGGGGTTTCGGCTTGTCTTTTGAACTGTGTATATTTTTTTTGTGTGAAAAGAAGGTGGAAAATAATGTTGGAGTTTCGGCCTCTGTATCATTCCCTGTAATTTTTGTGAATTTTTCTCTTTATACCCTGAGCTTGCTTGCTCATCTTGACTTAATTTCTGTAAAAGGGCTTGGACATTGGCTTGAGAACAATTTCAATTTGGACTTGTTACTTTATTTTCTAACTTTTGACAAGTCAATTTGTACTGCTTCTGATTTTGCTTGCTGGCTGTGTTATTTCACTTGTGATGGATGCTGGATTTTATAATGTGGCGTGCTTGTTGTACTTTTGATAAATCAGTTTGTTATCCTTTTGTTGGTTGACTTTTCTTGCTTGCTTTTAGGGCTGCATTTGTTGTACTGTTTTATTCTGAGTTTTCTGAACTCTGTGGTACTTTTACTATGTTGTTGCTTGTGTTGTGAACCAAATAAGCTTTTATATTTGTTTGAGATTTATAGTAAAGTTTTGGCCTATGACTTTATATTATATTCTGATTTTTTTGATTGAGACAAACAAATATGAGGCTTTATGATTGTTTGCTTGTTGGGTTTAATAATTTTTTATTTCCTGTGATGCTTTTACAGCTGTGTTTGACAGCTCTTGTACTATGATGAGCATTTTTTTGAGTTCTTTTCTTTTTACTGTGAACAAAATTTGTCTTTGTAGTAAAGTGATTTGATTTTGCAAACTATGATTTTTTGACATGAAATAACATGAGATTTGTTGTTTCTTGCGTGAACACATGATGTTAGTTCTGACTTTTATTGATTTCTTCTTTATCTTTTGTGAACCAAATATTGAGATTTGCAAAAGACTACTCCTAGCCAATGATGTAACTCTGACTTTTGTATGAGGCTTTTCTTTTGGGTTTGAATTCTGTTTGAATCCTATTGGGCTGAATTCTGTTAGGCTTGAAATTCTGTTTGCACCTTTCCCTCTATTGTGAACCAAAACACTTTGTGATTTTGCAATAGCATTGGCCCATGATAGAAACTAATGTTTGAGGCTTTAACATACAAAACCCTTCTTTTCTGATTCCGAAAAAAAACCACCCTAATGGTGAATTAAAATGATTTTCAATTTGAATGCTTATTTCCATGTTTATGTTGCTAACAAATCTTTTTGTGTTTCATGTGTTGGATGAGTATGCAAGGTCAAAGAGGAAAGCTTGAAGACACTTGAAGATGAAGAAATATTTTGTTTTGTATAGAATAGAAAAAATAGGAATATTGGTAGTTTATGTCTTTGAAGTTATAATTGAATTTGTATGAGTTTGAAACTGTTTTTATAAATAGATTTGGAATTTTGAACAATGATGCATATTTGAAACTTTGGAAATTGGATGTTGAAAGAGTTTTAAATGTAAATAAGTAATGTAATGTGTCAATATGATGTAATTTGTAATGTTAAAAAATAGTAGATGTAAATGAAAAATGTAATGTATAAATGAAAAATGTAATGTCTTAATATGATGCAATTGTGATGTAGTTTATAAAAAGAATTGTAGATGTGAAATAAAATAAAAAATGTAATGTTTTTGAAGAAGAAAAATAAATATGGTATGATTCATGTTGTACCCCAAAATTTTCCCTCTCATTTCATCAACATTTTCTCATCACAAGACCCTTGGAGCTCAAGATCAAGTTAGGGTTTGCTCTGCTCAAGACCTCTCCTTGCACTGTTAACCCAAATTAGGGTTTGAGTTTGCACAAAGATGTTTTGACCTAAAATGCCCAAAGTGACTTTCATGCTTCATGTTGAACTCACAAGTTTATCCATATCAAGTTTCAAGCCTTGATTCCAATCTTTGCCCAGTCAATTGGACAGTTGACCTAGAAATCAGATGTATTGGGGAAAAGTCAACTGTAGCCAATTGACAGTCAAACTTCATAATTTTTTACCCACATCAACATAATGAACTCATATGAACCATTTGGTCAAGTTTGGATCACAATTCCACAAGGAATTTGATCAGATCACCAAAAGGGCAAAATGGTCATTTTTAGGGTTTTGACTGTACAAAGGCAATTTTTGACTGTTTGACCTAACCAATGGCAAACCAAGCTCATATATGGACTCAAGGACTCAATGGCATTGTATTGACACATTCAACAAGTTCAAAAGATCTCAAATGCACAAGATTGACAGATGAATTTTCCAGTCAACTGATCAAAATTTGACTGTATACTGAAAAGTCAAACTTTGACTTTTTGGTCAAAACCAAGTGTCAAGATTCATTTTTCATCAAGACATGTCAAATTATGAAACTTGTTCATCAAGAAACCCAAAATTGCAAATTAGGGTTTGTATGAAACTTCCTTATTTTTTCCTAACTTTGTCCCATTTTTTCATCAAGATACAATTGGATTCAAACAAAACTCAAAACATGAAAGTTGTAGTTCATTTCAAAATCTACAACTTTTATTCACAAAGTTTCCTCAAAAGAAGCTTGTAGCTCAAGTTATGATTTTTGGAACAAGGGTGCAAAACATTCTTAACTTAGAAAAGTTTTGACCTATTCTAGGCAGGATTTTTGTCCAACTTCATGGCCACTTTTCACATGGTTTCACTTGGAATTTCAATTTTCATTACAAAGATGGATTTTAGTACACATTCCAAGCTTTCCAAATTGTCCAAGAACTTCTCAAACACCCTTGTGGGTAGGGAGAATCGAATTTGCAAAGTTGGGCAAAAGTCACTTTTGTTCATAACCAAATACATGTTCATACATTGGCATTTTTCAAATCAGCTTGTACAAGCTAGCTTGCAGGCCTCAAAACCAGTCTCACACACCATAATTAAATGCCTAACCATTGTGCTAAGATGTTATTTTGTTCATTTGGTCATTACATGCAAGATTAATCTTTAAATGGAAAAAGCATATTTGCCATTTTTGAAAAGATGCACTTTATGTCAAATTCAAAATCCAAGAGGCATGGGCCAGATCTTTGAGGCTAGCATTTGTACACAAATCCCTCTGGTCAAGAAGGGGATATGCAACATAGTTTAGGGCATTGCACGGGCCTGTATTGAAACTTGCATTTTCTTACTTCAAAAAAGAAAACTTACAAACTGACTCCAAGCTCTCATTCCTGTAAACACCAACCAAAACAAAGTTTGCAAATACTTTCCATATATCAAACCAGACCTAAGGCACGACTGAACCACATCCCAAACCTTCTCATTCACAAAAACACCCTCTTGCTGCAGAAACAGAGCAAGTTCTGCAACTTGACTTCCACAAACATTTCCACTCGTGCATTTTGGCTAAAAAGAGTTCAAACATGTTCCATATCATCCATTGAAGCTATCCCAAGCATTGAATCCAAGCTGTAACATCCATAACATCGTTTGCCATTTTTGCTTTCAAGCTGTGCAGGTGGACTTCCATAGCACGATACAGGCACTTTCAGAGCAAGCCAAGCATAGGAGAAGCATCCTTGGACTTCAGGCAAGCTGTACCAAAGCTCAAACTCCATTGAAGATACCTCCATTGATGTACACGACTCAAGATGAAACAGGTAAAAACATGAACTTCTATCTCTCAATATAGGAAGAGTTAGGCTTAGGTTTGTGAATGAAACATGTTCTCCTCATAGCCCTGAAGCCATCCATATACTTACTTTTCATTTATATTGAGTGTGCTGTGAGAATTTTGGCCATAAACATGGGAGAAAATTTAGGTCAGAAATTGGGGATGAAGAAATTCTCCCTCGTTTCTGAGAGTTAGGTCAAGATTTTTATATGTATGAATTCGTCTCTTCATGCTCTATAATGTTTGTGTTATGAGTTTTTGTTAAAATCAAAGAATCAAGAGTTTGTTGTTTGAGCAAGGAGGCGCGCGAAATTCAAACAGAATGGCTGGAGGTTGAAGAAGGTGGTGACTTGGGCTGGGCCTGAGTTGTTCTTGCTGCTTGCACCCTCATTTTCCATTTACACCCCCTGGCCCATTGTGTGATATTTTGATCATTTTTGACTTTTTCTTTTTGATTCTGACTTATTATTTTTTGCTTAAATATAAAAAATATTAAAAATATTTTTCCACCTATTTTTGCATTTATTTGGAATTTATTTGTTTTATTTAAACTTATACATGAAAAATAATATATATACTTTTATTTAAAAACACTAAAAAATAATACAAAAATATATTTATTTTCAGTTATTATTTTTATTTTACATTTTGAAAACATTTTCACAAAAAATACATTTTCTGTAAATAATTAATATTTTATTTTTGTATATATTTAGTATATTTAATATATAATATAAATACTTGTATATTTTATTAGATAATTGGGGCAAAAATATCGAAATAATACATTTTTATTTCTATTAATATATGACACTAAAAAATACTCTTTTTTTACAATATACTTCTTTTTTTTTATTTTTGTATATAATTAACAAATATTGTATGTAATTAATAAATAAATATTGTTTATTTAGAAAACTAGGGTTTTGCCCTAAAACATAAAAATATTCAAAAATTGACTTTTTTATTTTTGTTTATATTTCACATGAAAAATACTTTCTCATGCATAAAAAATCCTTTTTGTGCATAATACCTTTTGCATATTTATTGTATTTATTTAATTATCGCACAATTTGATATTTGTATATTCAATATGGATGTAATAGTTTTAGATTTAATTTCTTGCTAAATATCCCCCCATTCAAACATTTGTACCCCTATCCCCATAATCATGTTGTAATAATTTAGGACTTTAAATTTCCGCATTTAAAAGCTTTCAAATTATGCCATGATAGACCTAGGGTTTGTATGCAAATCAACCAACAAATAGCTTGACTAATACAAAGACAAAAAAGCATGAAAATGGACAACACAATGCACACTTGCACCCCTAGGCTTACTCCACTTGTTGCCTTCAAAAAAATGGGCCATGTTGCATGTCGAGTGTCTTTGGCAAAACAAAAACAAATCAAATGATCATAGTCCCTCGATGACGCTTTCTCAAGTTGCCTAAAAAATGATCAAGTCCCTTAAAGGAAAATTGCCAAAGACACTTGACACTATTGCATTCATGGTCTAAACGATGACCCGCGCCCGTCCCGTTAACATCCTAACATAAGATTGTCCACCAAATACAATGGTGGAACAATAATGTTAAAAGGGTTAAAACGTGAGAAAAATCTTTGAGTAAATTTAGGGGTAGACAACTCTTAGTTACTTGATCAAACTTGCAAAACAAATCCTTGCCTACTTTCAAAACACACTCCACAACACAACTTTCAAAACAACTTTAAAAAAAACCTTGAAACATCTTTTCAAAAAGACAAACACCTTTTGTAAAACATTCGAGTAAAGAATTGTTACAAGGGTTGCCTAGACAAGACATCTTTTTCAAAACATTTTCAAAACCACACACACAAAGCACCATTTCAAACAATTGAAAGCACCATTTCAAACAATTTAAAATACAAGGCAAGTGATCTAAGCAAGTAACTAAGAGCCCATGGATAACCATGGATAGAAAGGGTGCTAATACCTTCCCTTTCTATAATCTACTCCCCGAACCCAAGAAAACATCTCAAAGGTTTTTCCTGTGCTTTTTAACCTTTTCTTAGGATAAAATAAAAAGTCGGTGGCGACTCTTGCTAAACCGAAACATTTGCGAAAACAAACGCAAAACCTCAAGTCAGTTCTCCCACCGTATCACAATTCATAATATTGAAAGAAGAATAAAAAAAATGATGTTTTGAAAGAGATTTATGATGTAATTTGTAATACTGAAAAATAAAGAATAAGAATGTAAGTAGAAAATGTAAAATGTAAAATAAAATGTAATGTGTTTGAAAGAAAAATGTGAAAGAAGAATCCAATAATTCTATCTTGTAAAATAAGAGACTCGGTATCCTTGCACTGCCCATGATAAACAAACCTAGAATTATAGAGACTTGAATAATTCTCACATTTCTCAGAATAAAACAAAGTTGTCAAATCATGACATTAAATCCCAATTGAAGTTTCCTTAGTGAATGCTGACTAAAAACCAAAGTTTGGATCATCACGACCCCAATTCTTCCCGTCATGAATCCAAACCCTTAATTCGAGATAAACTCAAATACATGCATTAATATTGCGCAACCATTGAAACACGAGCTTTTGATCTCAACAGGTGTCACATCTTTAAGAGTTAAAAACCTAGCTCAATACTAAAGGACATTAGAAACTTTGAGCACTTGCAAACTTGAACCCTTAATGAATCAATTGACATGTTTGGAGGTCTGAGAAACCTTGAATAGTTGAAAACCTTAGAAGAAAATTTTAAAGGAAAGGGAGGGAAAATTTTTGGGTACAACACCGATGTATCGATGTTTCACTTTCCCTGATTATTAGTTGATGCCTACATTGGAGGAGTATTCTTATCTACTGGGTTTACCTATCAACAATCGTGTTCCTTTCACCGGTTTAGAAGGGGGGCCAAAGTCTCATGAGATTGCTGCTATGATTCATTTGGGGAAGTCTTAGATTGAGGCCCACATGATTACCAAAGGACGAATTAGAGGATTATCTGCTCAGTTTTTATTAGAGAAAGCTCACTAATTTTCTAGGATGAAGAGTACAGTTGCTTTTGAGGCTATCTTAGCTATACTTGCTTATGGGTTGTTCTTATTTTCGAATGTCGATAACTTTGTGGATATCAATTCCATCAAGATATTTTTGATAGGGAATCTAGTCCATACATTATTAAGAGGTGAATATTACTCCATTCATCTTTGGGATTCTTATCCTGGAGGGATGATCATTTGCTGCACGCCTTTGTTGTATCAGTGGTTTATTTCTCACTTACCTCGGTCTGATGCTTTCTGGGATGTTAAGAAGGAACCTCGTTGGGCTCCGAAGATTATGGCCCTCACTCATTCAGATATTTTTTGGTATAATCAGGCTTACTATGATGTGGAGATTGTCAATAGTTGTGGTAGTTTCCCCAATGTACCTCTTCTTGGTACAAAGGGAGGAAATAACTATAATCCCATTCTTGCACGATGTCAGCTTGGATATCCAATGAGAGATAAGCCAAATAGTATTCATCTGAGTGGTTTCTTTCTCAAAGAGGTAGAGGATAATAAGAAATCTAAGGAGTAAATTTCAAACCCTTGGCACCATATTCACAGGAATAGTAGAAAGGACCTGGGACCTAGATGAGCTATTTCTTTGGAGCCTTATCTCTAGTGGGTACAAGCAAGGGAAATTCAGTTAAAGATGCCATATTCCCGTGAGGAACCTTTACTTGATATGTTTGTGAAGACCACTCCTCCCCTTTTAGATGATGTGGAAAAGCTTTAGCTTTCCCTAGTCAGGATGCAGCAGGAGAAAGAGGCTTGGAAGAATAAGTGTCAGACTTTAGAGATATCCTACCGAGCAGACTTGAAGGAGAAGGATAACCTAATTGAAATTCTTGAGAGACATGTTGTAGAGATGATGGGGAAGCAAGAGGATTTATTTTCCTCTAAAGCTCGATCAGGACTCACTCATTCACTTCCCGACTCTTGTGATTGGAAAGAGGTTGCTGACAGGTATGCAGAAGAGAACGAGCAGTTGAAGGCTCAGATTGCAAGACTCACAGGAAAGTGTCAATGTGTAGAGTGATCTTCATCAGCTTTGCTTTCTTAGGATTTTAGATTCTATCTTTTTTTGTATAGGATTGTTGAAACTTGTACTAAAAAGTTGTAATCCATTTTGGAGTTATTATAATAATATTTTCAGTATTTTAAAATGTGTATAATTTTTTGAGTCCCTTGAAATATTAATAATAAAATAAATCATGTGAATTGCATTTCATGCATCATCTTGTACATATTTATTGCATTTCTGTTCATACCCAGGTGTCTTACTGAGTTTCTCTGACTTTGTTCAGTAAGTTGTCTCACCGGTATAATACTCGGGCTAATTCCAGGAAGAAAATGGAGAATCTTGAACGAGAGAATCGCGACCTACGCGAAGAAGTTACTGCTTTGAAGGCCGGTATGGCCAACCTAACTTCTTTGATGGAATTTTTGGTGGCTGCTCAAAATCATCCACCACTTACTCAGACTTAACAAACAACGGTCACTTCCGAAGCTCTGACAGTTCTCGTTTCTGTTACTCCAGTTACTGCTGCACATAACCGTATACCTCAGGATTACCCGTGGGGAATTCCTGAAAACTGCATTGTAGAAGGGTATAATCTTGATGCTCTAGTCGCTCCAGTTATTCAAGCTACTGCTACTCTCGCATCTCATGTGGTGCATGTTACTCCTGCTGCTAGAAATGAGATTCATTATACTACACCTCCTTCAGTGAATGCTATACCATTTTCTAGTGATGAAGTTTATCATCTTGTTCCTCCATCGAGTGAAAGTGTGAGTTTCTATGACCAGTTGGATGACTTGCAAGACCATTTCAAGATGCGGAAGGAAATGAAGGCCCTTCGAGAAAAAGAATTGTTTGGACAGAACATTAGTGAACTCTACCTTGTTCCTAATGTAAAGGTACCAACCAAGTTTAAAGTTCCCTAATTTGAGAGGTACAAGGGCAACTCTTGTCCTCGTTACCACCTTGTGATGTATATCAGAAAAATGTCTACCCATACTGATGATCAGCATTTGCTCATTCATTTCTTCCAAGATAGTTTAACTGGTGTTGGTCTGAAGTGGTATATGAGTCTGGACAATAGTAGTATTCGTACCTTCAATGATCTGGGAGAAGCCTTCATCAAACAGTATAAGTACAATATATTCATGGCACCTGGTTGTGACCAGTTAAGGGAAATGCCTCAGAGAGACAAGGAGTCGTTCAAAGAATATGTGCAGCGTTGGTGCGAGATAGCTGCCCAGGTGGTGCCACTTATGGGAGAACAAGAAATGACCAAGGTCTTCCTGAAAAACATTGGATCATTTTATTATGAAAGGATGGTCTCCAGTGCGCCGAGTGATTTCACAGAAATGGTGGGCATGGGTGTTTATTTGGAAGAGGCTGTTAGAGAAGGGCGCTTGACGAAAGACAAAGGGACAAAGAATTCTTCATACAGGTACTCTCGAAAGAAAGAAAGTGAAACGAATGCTATTATTAGGGAAATAAATATTATGCCACCTAGAAGTCATCAACGGTACCAGCAATAGTTTGCTTATGTGACTCTAGTTGTCAATGTAGCTTCAACCATTGTTGCCTATCAGAGACCATCCCCTCAGAGAAATCAAGGGCAAAGTTAGAAGAGAGATGATTTTGACTCTATTCCAATGAGATATGCAAAGTTACTTCCGACTTTGATTCAGAAGAAGTTGGTTCAGACCCGACCACCCCTTGCTATACCATCACCTTTACCTTGATATTATAAGGTAGACTAGACGCGTGCTTTTTATCAGGGAGAACCAGGGCACAATATTGAGAACTGTTATCCTTTGAAATCTGAAGTACAAAAGATGGTTAGATATGGCCTCCTATCCTTTAAAGATGTTGGCCCTAACGTAAAAGATAAACCTTTGCCAAAGCATGAAGGAGCAAATGTTGTAAACATGGTTACTGGTTGCCCTGGGGACTTTCAGATTTTTTATATAAACCTGGTTAGAGAGGATCTAGTGAAAATGCATGCTGACCTCTGCGAGTTCAATTACTATACATACGACCGTGCTGGTTGGAGTATTTGTAGTACATATATCCAGGCATGTGATAAGATAAAAGCTGATCTTCAAGAAATGATGGACGAGGGCCTCACTCATATAATTAGGCCAAGGGAATAGTATGAAGAAGATGTGAATATGGTCTTTGGATGTCCTGGAGAATTCCATATTTTTAACATTAAGTATATGAATGATGATTTGGTGCAGTTGCACGCTACCTTCTGTCACATGGATGGTCAAGAAGAACACCATTATGGGACTTGTCGGATCTGCTGCAGAGATTCTCAAGGTTTTTCCATAGTGAGAAAGGGTGTTCAGTTGATATTGGACAATAGAACTATCAAAGATTCAGGCAATAGAGATGATTACCGTAGGATTAACGGTATTGAAGATTTCTCGACCGAGACTGTATCAGATGATTAGTACGCTTATGCGAATGAATTCTTTTCCTCAGATGAAGATGTGTTCTCCAGAAATGATTTCGTGATGTCTAAGTATTATGAAGAATGCGTGAATGTTATTATGCCTTGTTTTAGTGTTCCCGCCCCTATAGAGATTGAGTACCATAGCAAGCCAGTTGTTGCTCCAGTGGTGATTTGCTTGTCGGGTCCTGTTCCTTACGAATCCAACAAAACCGTAGCATGCAAATAAAATGCTACAGTCCTAGAGGATGGTGTGGAAGTTCCCATCCAACCTTTCTCTGATGTCAATAATATTGCTGAAGCCAGTCGAGTAACCCGCAGTGGCCGTGTTTTCGCACTTGTCATTCGAGGGAATCTTAATGTCGATAAAAAGGTTGTTCAAGGTACTGAATCTAAGAAAGCAGTGGGGGAATCTAGTGGTACTACTCTAGAAAATAATGTGGATGTTATATTGAAGATTATAAAGATGAGCGTCTACAGGATCGTAGATCAATTGTTGCAGACTCCATCAAAGATATCTATTCTACCCTTGCTAATGAACTCTTCTACCCACAGGGAATCTTTGATGAGAGTATTGGATCAAGCCTTCATGGAAAGTGAGATGTCTCTGGAACAATTCAGTAGTGTGGTAGGGAATATTACATCCTGTAATAACCTGAGTTTCTGTGATGACGAATTGCCCGATAAAGGAAGGAATCATAACTTGGCTCTCCATATCTCTGTGAACTGTAAGAACGATTCATTGTCAAATGTGCTTATTGACAATGGGTCGGCTTTAAATGTCATACTGAGGAGCACACTTATGAAGTTAAAGTACCAAGGAACTCTCATGCGCCCGAGTGGCATAATTGTGAAAGCTTTTGAGGGATCAAGGAAGTCTATCATCGGGGAAGTAGACTTTCCTATTCACATATGCCCGCACTTATTTCAGATTACTTTCCAGGTTATGGATATTATTCCCGCTTACAACTGTCTACTGGGACGATCGTGGATCCATGAGGCAGGGGTTGTTACTTCAACTTTGCACTAGAAGCTGAAGTTTGTTCGTGAAGGAAAGGTGGTTATCATAAATGAAGAACAAACATTATTAATATCTCATTTATCCTCTTTCAGTGTTGTGGAAGCGGATGAAGCTGCTGTTGGAACTAAGTTTCAAGCTTTATCCATTTGATAATGTAAGGGAAAATGATAATTCTATAGCTTCATTTAAGGATGCTCAAAAGGTAGCGCGTAATGGCCCTAGTAAGGCGTGGGGTAAGATTTTTGATCCACCTGTGAATAAAAATGGAGCTGGTTTGGGATTCTTTGTGAAGAATAATAAAGGTGAAAATATGAATCTGAAGTCTGCTTTGGGAAAATATCAAGACATCTTTCATAGCGGAGGTTACCTTCATCCAAGTGTTCATAGGATCAATGCTATTTTGGAAGGTGAAGCAGAGCAAGAGATGTCGAACTATGTGACACATGGAGTCAGAGTCCAAAACTGGGTCACTATTGATGTTCCCTCTTGCATTCATATCTCAAAGTAATTTGTTTTTGTAAATCTTTTCAAAAATCTTTCACTCTGCCCAAGGTGAAAGTATTGATATTGTATGGGCATATCTGTTTGCTTTGATCTTTAAAATCAATAATAAAAGTTGTTTTTGATTCCCAAATTGTGTCTTTATTTTCTGATTTTTCTTCAAAAATGGTAATCAGAAAAATCCCTTTCAAAATAAATAATAATTGTAATTGAATATGCATAATCACTTGCTATATGTGTCAGTTTCTAAAAGCAATCATAAATCATATGTGTAGATTAATTTAAAAAACCATTGAATACAATGACCCTGCACCCTCTCCCAACTTTGAATATCCTGCGTATGTGGCCGAAAAAGAAGAATATAATGAAATCCCATAAGAGGTTTCACGGTTTCTTGAGCGCGAGGAAAGTACATTCAACCATATAAAGAGTCGTTAGAGACGATTAATTTGGGTTCAGAAGAAGATCCGAAAGAAGTCCAGATTGGAGCATTGCTTGATCCCGACATGAAGAGCAGGTTGATTGAATTGTTGAAAGAGTGTGTGGATATATTTGCTTGGTCATACCAAGACATGCCGGGATTAGATGTTTATATTGTGGAACGTCATTTGCCGCTAAAGCCAAAATGCTCGTCAATCAAGCATAAATTGCAAAGAACTCACCCTGATATGGCATTGAAAATTAAAGAAGAAGTTGTAATGCCGATTAATGTCGGTTTTCTTGTGACATCAGTGTACCCTCAGTTGATTTCCAATATTGTCCCAGTACCAAAGAAAGATGGAAAAGTTCGCATGTGCGTTGATTATAGAGATTTAAACAAAACTAGTCCAAAAGATGACTTTCCATTGCCATATATTGATATGTTAATTGATAGTACAACAAAATTCAAAGTATTCTCGTTCATGGACATATTTTTAGGATATAATCAAATCATAATGGCTCTTGAGGACATGGAAAAAACAACGTTTATCACACCCTGGGGAACATTCTGTTACAGAGTGATGCCCTTCGGGTTGAAGAACGCTAGTGCAACGTACCAGAGGGCTATGACAAACCTATTCCATGATCTGATGCACAAGGAAATTGACGTATATGTTGATGATATGATTGCCAAATCCCATACTGAATAAGGTCATATAGAAGATTTGTTGAAATTGTTTCAGCGTTTAAGGAAGTATCGTCTTCGCTTGAATCCAAATAAATGCACCTTTGGTGTCCGATCAGGAAAATTGTTAGGTTTCATTGTCATCCAAAAAGGGATCGAAGTTAATCCTGATAAAGTTAAGGCAATTCAAGAAATTCCAGCGCCAAGAACTGAAAATAAAGTTAGAGGCTTCCTTGGACGTCTGAATTGCATTTCCAGATTTATTTCCCATATGACTACAACGTGTGAGCCGATCTTTAGGTTATTAAAGAAAGATCAAGGTTGTGTATGGACAGATGATTTCCAAAGGGAATTTGAAAGTATTAAAGAGTATCTGCTTGAACATCCTATCTTGCTCCCTCCCATTGAAGGAAAACCATTGATTATGTATCTGACAGTGTTGGATAATTTTATGGGTTGTATTTTATGGATCCAATTAAGTATATTTTAAAAAGCCTGCTCTTACTAGAAGAATTTCCTGTTGGCAAATGCTATTGTCTGAATATGATATTGAATATTGTACTCAGAAGGCTATAAAAAGCAGTGGGTTAGCAGATTATCTTGCTCACCAACCGGTTGATAATTATCAGTCTGTTAAATATGATTTCCTTGATGAGGATATGATGTTTTTGAAAATAAAAGATTGTGATGAACTGTTTTCTGGGGAAGGTCCTGATCCTAAATCTCGTTAGGGCATGGTGTTTGATAGAGTTATGAATTCTTATGGGAACGGAATTGGTGTTGTGATTATCACTCCCACGGATCGCATATCCCTTTTACTGCAAGGTTGGAATTTGACTGCACCAATAACATAGCAGAGTATGAAGCTTGTATCATGGGTCTCGAGGAGGCTATTGATCTCAGAATCAAAATCCTAGATGTGTATGGCGATTCAGTTTTGGTAATAAATCATATTAAAGGAGAATGGGATACACGTCATCATGGATTGATTCCCTACAAAGACTATTCTAGAAGATTATTACCCTTTTTTAACAAAGTTGAATTCCATCATACTCCTAGAGATGAGAATCATATGGCGGATGCTTTGGCCACTCTGGCTTCTATGTATCAAGTGAATACTTGGAACGATGTGCCTCATATCACAGTGTGGCGTCTGGATAGGCCGGCTCATGTGTTTGCAGCAGAGGAAACGTCGGATGAAAAACCTTGGTATTATGATATCAAGCATTTTCTCCAGACTCAGGAATACCCGATGGGTGCATCGAACAAAGATAGAAAGACATTGAGAAGGTTGGTAGGCAGCTTTTTCCTCAATGAAGATGTGCTATACAAAAGAAATTATGACATGGTCTTGCTCAAGTGCATGGATAGACACGAAGAAGAAATGTTGATGCATGAAATTCATGAAGGCTCCTTTGGAACTCACGCCAATGGACATTCGATGGAAAAAAATATTCTTAGGACAGGTTACTATTGGTTGACAATGGAATCTGATTGTTACAAATTTGCAAAGAAGTGCCATAAGTTCCAGATTTATGCTGAGAAAATTCATGTACCTCCAATGCTTCTCAATGTTATTTCTTTCCCATGGCCTTTCTCTATATGGGGTATTGACATGATTGGAATGATTGAACCCAAGGCGTCGCATGGACATCATTTTATATTGGTGGCAATTGACTACTTCACCAAATGGGTGGAAGTAGCTTCATATGCTAATGTTACTAAGCAGGTGGTAGTACGTTTTTTCAAGAACAATCTTATATGTCGGTATGGTGTGCCAAGCAGGATTATCACCGACAATTGCTCAAATCTGAATAATAAGATGATGACATAACTTTGTGAAGAATTTAAGATTGTCCATCACAATTCATCTCCTTACAGGCCAAAGATGAATGGGGTTATTGAAGCTGCTAATAAAAACATTAAGAAGATCATCTAGAAAATGGTTGTTACTTATAAAGATTGGCATGAGATGCTCCCTTTTGCTTTGCATGGGTATCGAACATCCTTCCGCACTTCAACAGGGGCAACCCATTCCTCTCTTGTGTATGGTATGGAAGCAGTGCTCCCTGTTGAGGTTGAGATTCCCTCTTTACGTATGATAATGGAAACTAAGTTGTCAGAGGCTGAACGGGTCCAGAACAGGTTTGACCAATAAAATTTGATTAAAGAGAACATAATGGTGGCCTTGTGTTATGGCCAGTTATACTAGAAGAGAATGAAGAAAGATTTTGATTAGAGTTGCAGCCTCGTGAATTCAGAGAAGGCAACCTCGTGCTCAGGAAGATCATGTCTTTTAACGCTGATTCTAGGGGAAAGTGGACTCCCAATTTTAAAGGCCTATATGTTGTCAAGAAAGCCTTCTCTGGCGGTACAATGATTCTTGAAACTATGGATGATGAAGAGTTCCCACATAATATGAATGCTGAGTCGAAAACCCAAAAGGGCGGCTTAGGCAAAAAAGAGCGTCTCGGTAGGCTGAAAACCCGAAAGGGCGGTCTAGGAAAAAATAAGAGACATAAAGAGAATAGATTCTTCCCTCTAGGTTGAAAACCCGCAAGGGCAACCTAGGAAAAAGTTAGGGATTTCTTGGAAAGTAACAGCGTCAGACAAGACTTGATCATTGAAGCAACAATCTTCTTGGATCCTCACCACACTTCAACAGAAGTCGTTGCTCAATAATTCAAAGTTGTTAGGGAGAATAGTGGTCATTGTATTTCAATGTATCTTTTCCAATGTATTACCATTTTCTAAACTTTGTAATCATCTATGGGTTTCACCATTCACAGACTACCATTCTATTAATAAAGTTTGAGTTTTTATCCAATTCTTTGCAATTCTTATTTTATTCTGCTTACAAAGACTCCATTTATTATTGGTAGTCATTTTCAAAACAAAGAGATTTAATAATAAAATTGTTTTTGAAAAGAATTTACGAATTACCTTTTACTTTAGATTTTGGGACTCAAGAAAAAAACAAAAATAATGATTATTAGGATGGACGAACGCTGAAGTAGGTATTCCCCAGGAAAGTTCTTTCAGGTCACTTTCATTGATATGCGCATGACATTCTTATTGTTTCTCAAATAGTTGGAGATGATACCAATTGATGTATGGTGCAGTGTTGGGTTTGTAATCCCATTTTCCCCAGTCAAGTCTTGGTTCAGTTTTTCCTTCAAGATGTTTATTTTGATTTCGAGTTTTGCATGGTCTGAAGCCTCTATCCCAGATTCCTCAGTGAGGTCTTCACTCATATGAAGGAAATTCCTTCTTCCATTATTTGATAAGGAGGAATCATTTGCAAAACATCGCCCTTTTGCAGTGTTGGCATTATTGTTGTTGTTTGGTAACTAGACAAGGGCCGTATCTTTTCTAAGAAGTGTTGAAACAGTTGTCAACTTTTTGGGTTTTCTCCTGCCAAGCGCTGGGTTTGATTTAAAATCCGCATAATTTTGATTTCTTGCTGTATTGTTTAAACTTCTTAGATCCCCAAGTAAAGTTGAGTTAATGTTTCTCTCGGGAATTTGTTATCCCCACGTGATTTCATAATTTTTCCCCCAGAGAAGTTTATGTAATCATCACTCTTGGTATTTAAGAATGTATTTTGAGGCTCCCCTCGATGATGTGGTGTTGTACTCCCTAATGATGTCATCACGGGATCCCTAATTGATATCTCGACGACATGGTTTTCATCTGCCCTAATGAAGTCAGTATTGTAATTCCCCAATGGAAGTATAGACGTTGAATCATTGTTTTCCCCATTAAAATCTGTGTAATATTCCCCATTGAAGCCTGGATTTGGATGTTATATCCATGTGTCTGTTTCGATTCACCATTTTTGACTTGATTATTTTTGGATTATGCTTCTTCCCAGTGAAGTTAAGTCGTGAAATAGGAATTTGTTTCCTCGGTTGGTGCTTACTTTCTTGTGAAATTTTCCTCCTGGATGTGATTTAGCCGAGCATTGACTTTACCCGAGTTGGTTTTGTCTAGTTATTCTCAGTGTTGCATGTCTATTTTGCCTGCATATATATGATAACACTCATACCTTCACACATACATCATGCATAATTGAACTTAAAATTCATTGCTCATTTGCATTTATTAATATTTTGTTGGCATATTACCCTAATTGCAGAGTTATATTACCCTTTCTCCAATAGAGTGTCGACCTTAAGCAGAAAGTGTATATTGTTTCAATTTCCCCCACTGAGTTATCCCTCGTGGAAGAATTTTTCTTTAGCTTTCCTCTTCAGATCATTTTCTAAATGGATCTGTGATCTCTTTTTGAGTTTATTTCTCATCAGGTGATATCTTGGTTGACTGTTTCACTCTAGTTTATTTCTGGTTTGGATTTGTGGCTCCTAGCAACATTATCATTCTGATTTTCGTAGGCTCTGAACTTTGGATTAAGGGTGTGCACTTATTTTGAACAAGAAAGTTTTATCTCCTCAGTATGAATATATTGAAAACTTCCCCAGAGAAGTCATATTTCTTTGCCTGAAGAGTTCCTTATAACAACAAGTGGCAGGTCTCTTTATTTGAGTAACCTATACTTCCCTAGTAACTCTATTATTTCCCCGAGAAAATTCATTTGTTACTCCATTGGATGGTAGTCTCGTCATTATTGGAGATAGTTCGTTGTTGAGATTTTGTTACTCTGATGAATGGTAGTCTCGTCATTATGGGAGACAGTTTGTTGTTGAGATTTGTTACTCCAATGGATGGTAGTCTCGTCATTAAGGGAGATAGTTCGTTGTTGAAATTTGTTACTCCAATGGATGGTAGTCTCGTTATTATGGGAGATAGTTTGTTGTTGAGATTTTGTTACTCCAATGGATGGTAGTCTCGTCATTATGGGAGATAGTTTTTTGTTGAGATTTTGCTACTCCAATGGATGGTAGTCTCGTCATTATGGGAGATAGTTCATTATTGAGATTTTTTACTCCAATGGATGGTAGTCTCGTCATTATGGGATATAGTTCGTTGTTGAGATTTATTACTCCAATAGATGGTAGTCTCGTCATTATGGGAGATAGTTCATTGTTGAGATTTTGTACTCCAATAAATGGTAGTCTCGTCATTATAGGAGATAGTTTATTGTTGAGATTTTGTACTCCAATGAATGGTAGTCTCGTTATTATGGGAGATAATTCGTTGTTGGGATTTTGTACTCCAATGAATGGTAGTCTCGTCATTATGGGAGATAGTTTTTTGTTGATATTTTTTACTCCAATGGATGGTAGTCTCGTCATTATCGAAGATAATTCGTTGTTGAGATTTTGTTACTCCAATAGATGGTAGTCTCGTCATTATGGGAGATAGTTCATTGTTGAGATTTTATACTCCAATAAATGGTAGTCTCGTCATTATAGGAGATAGTTTGTTGTTGAGATTTTGTACTCCAATGAATGGTAGTCTCGTTATTATGGGAGATAATTCGTTGTTGAGATTTTGTACTCCGATGAATGGTAGTCTCTTCATTATGGGAGATAGTTTGTTGTTGAGATTTTGTTACTTCGATGAATGGTAGTCTCGTCATTATGGGAGATAGTTCGTCGTTGAGACTCACTCTGCTTTAAAGATTTCATTAGTTTCCATTTGTAAGTACCGATGCTGATTATTTGTTGCCTACCCTAATATTGGTATTTGCTTGTATTATCCCACCATTCCCCTTGTGGGTCGACGTTACCCTTTTTGCTATCTTCTCAGTTAGTGTGTAGTTTCAAGTTATTTGTCAATCACCGTTTTCCTTTACTGTCTCTCCTAAATATTTGAGTTGATGTTTCTTTATCTCCTCCTCGGGATTTACCCCAATAAAATTGAGTCTTTTGTTCACCAATGATTTATTTTCCTCGTCTAATTTTCTTTTGATCCTTTATTTTTTGTTTCCCCAGTGGTGTCCTGTGTTACCTTTGAATTCGTTCATTTGCATGCACAATCATAAGCATTGCATGGCATCTTAGGGCCAGAAATAGGGTTTGTTTTATATTTAAGTATCTTCAATCGCGTCGACACAGAGATTTTAACCTTCGTATCTCCGGATAGAAGACACTTAAATAAGGGTGGTTGTTGTACCCCAATTTTTGTCCCTAAGATTCCTCTGTCATCTCATATCAACTCAATCATAATAAGATAACAATAGGGTTTGGTTCTTCTCCATATATCTAGGTTTGCTCATGAGGAATCACCAAGCACCTTGATTTGTATATTGTGATCATCTATGTTTTGTATTGATTAACTTTTAACTAATAAATACAATGAATGTTTGCTCTAATTGATGATATTATAGGTGAGGGCACAACACATTTCATCAAGTTGATTCATAGGTTCATGAGTTTATTTCCACGCCTTCTCCAATAAAGCTTCATTGAGATTCAAGCTTCATCATTGAAGATGCTTTAAAGTAACATCATGACTCTAAGTGTTTGTTGGCAGCAATTTTGGTAAAACAGTGTGTTGTTAATGTCTTGCTAAATGTCTTGACATTTGTAGCAAACTGTTTTGAATGATGTCAAAGTAGATGTCTTGACATCTGCCTCCTGAACTGAACTCAACCAACATCAGTTTATGTTTTTCTATTTCCTGATTTCCAACGCTCCATAAGTCAAGATTTGTGACTCACAGGCAGCGAAAAATATGGAGGAATATTTTTCAAAATGTATGGATTTTATCTTGACCTGTTTTTAAGGAAATATTCAAAAGAATTGAATATTTTTTTTAAGACCAAGCCCACAGTTGCGCATATATAAGGACTTGCTTCCTTATTCAAACTACTGGAACTTTTGAAGAAGAATACATTCTTTCTGTTTTAAAAAGTCTAAGTCTTTTAATTGTCAAACACTCTAGTATTGATTGAATACTTGTGTTGTTATTTGGGTTGTTAATTGTTTATCATTCAAAAGCTTTTAAGCATTGAATGATTGAAGTTTTTAAACTTATTAATTCGTTGTTTCTTCACTGCAAGTGATTGAAGGGATTTGAGGAGGGCCTCATACCTAGGTGAGTCTTAGGCAGAAGTATAGCACGGGAAGTGATTAAGTGATTAGATCGTAAACGGGTTATTTACTGAGGGTCTATGAATTGATACTATTTAGTGGACTTGTCCCTGGCTTGGTAGCCCCCAGAGTAGGTGTTGTTGTACACTGAACTGGATGAACAGTCTCTTGTGTTTTTACTGCTTTTGATTTTACTGTTCTTTACTTGTAAACAGGTATTTGTGTCGTGACATCTCATTCGACATCACATATCTGATACCAGAATTTCAATTGGTATCAGAGCATGTATCCTACTCTTTATCTGGGTGAGATCTAGGGAAGATACTTTCTATTACTATGGATAAGGAAGGAGGATTTGTAAACAGAGCACCCATTCTTGATGGAAGTAATTATGACTACTGGAAACCACATATGGTTGCCTTTTTAAAGTCTTTGGACAGCAGGGCTTGGAAAGTTGTTTTAAAAGGATGGAAACACCCTGTAAAATTGGGAGAAAATGGAGAACCTACTTCTGGGTTAAAACCAGAGGAAGATTGGTCTAAAGAAGAAGATAAAACTGCTCTTGGAAATTCTAAAGCCTTGAATGCTATATTCAATGGAATTGACAAGAACATTTTTAGATTAGTGAATACATGTGAAGTAGATAAGGATGCATGGGGAATTGTTCAATCTAATCATGAAGGCACATCCAAAGTTAAGATGTCAAGACTTCAGTTTCTCACCGCAAAATTTGAGAATTTAAGAATGAAGAATGATGAAAGTATAAATGACTTCCATATGAACATTCTTGAAATTGTTAATGCCTCAAGTGCTTTAGGAGAGAAAATACCTGAAGAAAAAATGGTGAGAAAGATGCTCAGGTCTCTTCCCAAGAGATTTGATATGAAAGTGGCTGCTATAGAATAAGCTCAAGACATTGACAAAATGAAAGTGGAGGAACTTGTTAGATCCCTCCTGACATTTTAATTAAGCATCAATGAAAGATCTGAAAATAAGAACAAAAGCATAACCTTTGTATCAAATATTGAAGATGAAGATGAAGACTGTGATTTGGATATAGATGGAGGAATATCAAATGCCTTAGTTATGCTTGGAAGACAGTTTAACAAAGTGATAAAAATAATGGATAGAAACCAAAGATCAAATGTCAAGAACATATCATTTGACATCCATAAGTCAAATGAGTTTGGAAGAAAAAGGGCTGAAGAAAAATCAACTCAAGGGAAGGGAGTACAATGTCATGAATGTGAAGGCTTTGGTCACATTAGAGCTGAATGTCCTACATATCTTAAGAAACATAAAAAGAATCTATTTGTTACTTGGTCTGAAGAGGACTCAGAGAGTGATCTTGAAGAATCTGCCAAGTATGTTAAAGCATTAACAGGAAATTATGTATCTGATGAAGAGTTTAGTGATGGGGAACTAACCTTTGATGAGTTAGTTTCTTGATACAAAGAATTATGTCTCAGAAGTGCAGAAGTGTGTCTTGAAAGGGAGAAATAGAAAGCCCTCATAACTCAGCTGAAGAAGGAAAGGGAAGAGCATCTTAAAACTATTTCTGATCTGAAAAGTGAAGTGTCTTCTCTGAATTCAAATCTTGATAGAATGGTCAAATCTCTCAAGATGTTGAACAACGGGTCTGACACATTAGATGAAATTCTCCAAACAGGAAAAGTGACAAGAGACAAGAGTGGTCTAGGTTTCAATGAGAAAAAGGAACCTAACTCAGGATAGCTTTCATCTGTTTCCATTCATGCCAAGTCTAAACCAAATATGTAGAATCAAATGTCTCAACATCTAGGCAAACATCATGGTAAGAAAGGACATCATGGCAAACATCATGAAAAGAAAAATTTTAATCACACCAAGGAGAATTCCCAGCCCTGGAGATGTCATCACTGTGGAAGGCTTGGTCATATAAGTCCCTTTTGTTTCAAATTGTATGGGTATCCTAAGACTACTCTTCCTCCCAAGACTGATAAGATGCCACAAAATAGCAAAAAGAAGAAACAGTGGATTCCCAAGTCTAATGCTACTAGTTTCATAGCTCACACCTCCCTCAGAGTATCAACCAAAGATGGTCGATACTTTGATAGTGGTTGTTCTAGACACATGACAGGTGTCAAGAATCTGTTGGTGGATGTAAAATCTCATTCCACTAGTTATGTGACTTTTGGTGATGGAGCAAAAGGTGAAATCAAAGGTGTTGGTAAACTTGATTGTTCGGGAGTCCTAAATATTGATGATGTGTTACTTGTTAAAGGTTTAACAACTAACCTGATAAGTATAAGCCAATTGTGTGATCAAGGATTTAAATTTAACTTCACCAAGGAAGAATGTCTTGTGTGTAATGAAAAGAATGAAGTTATTATGAAAGGAATCAGATCTAAAGACAACTGTTATCTATGGGTTCCTCAAGAGTTAAATCTCTCCTTAACATGTGTTTTTTCCAAAGAGAATGAAGTTAAACTATGGCATCAAAAATTGGGGCACTTGCATCTGAAAGGTATGAAAAGAATTATATCTGAAGAAGCAGTGAGAGGGATTCCTAAGCTTAAGATAGAAGAAGGTAGAATATGTGGTGACTGCCAAATTGGAAAGCAAACTAAGATGTCACATCAGAAGATCCAACATCTCACTACATCAAAAGTTTTGGAACTTCTTCACATGGACTTGATGGGACCTATGCAGGTTGAAAGTCTCGGTGGTAAGAAGTATGCCTATGTTGTTGTAGATTATTTTTCTAGATACACATGGATAAGCTTTATTAGGGAAAAATCATAAACTTTTGAAGTGTTTAAAGATCTATGTCAAAAACTTCAAAGGGAAAAGGAAAGTCATTTCATAATAATCAAAAGTGATCAAGGAAAGGAATTTAAGAATAATAAATTTGCTGGCTTTTGCTCCTCTGAAGGAATCAGCCATGAATTCTCTTCTCCCATTACTCCTCAACAAAATGGGATTGTGGAACATAAGAATAGAGCTCTCTAATAATATTCCAGAGCCATGATTCATTCTAAGAAGTTACCCTACCATTTTTGGGCTGAAGCTATGAATACTGCATGCTATATCCATAACAGAGTCACTCTAAGGAAGGAAACTTCAGCCACCTTGTATAAACTATGGAAGGGAAGAAAACAAAATGTTAAATACTTTCATGTTTTTGAAAGTAAATGCTACATCTTAGTTGATCATGAACAAAGGAGGAAGATGGATCCCAAGAGTGGTGAAGGAATATTCCTGGGTTACTCTACAAATAGCAGAGCTTACAGAGTGTTTAACTCCAGAACTAAAGTTGTGATGGAGTCAATAAATGTTATTATTGATGATAAAGGATGGAGTGTTGAAGAAGATGTCTCAGAAGATGTTGGAACATATATGTCTGATATTCCAACAGAATCAAAATGACAGAAGTGTTGATTCTAATCCACCTCAAGAAGATCCTGAGCCTAGTCATCTCAATAAAGGACCTTCAATTAGAACCCAGAGAGATCATCCTAAGGAGCTTATCATAGGATATCTAAATAAAGGAGTTACTACCAGATCAAGAGATGGGATATCAAACTCTTGCTTTGTGTCAAAGGTTGAGCCTAAGAATGTTAAAGAGGCCCTAACTAATGAGTTCTGGATTAATGCTATGTAGGAAGAGCTAGAACAATTTAGTAGAAATAAATTTTGGGATCTGGTTCCAAGACCTGAAGGGGCAAATGTAATTGGCACAAAATGAGTGTACAAGAATAAATATTATGAAACAGGAGTGGTCACTAGAAACAAGGAAAGGCTAGTAGCACAAGGGTATACTCAAATTGAAGGAGTTGACTTTGATGAAACTTTTTCCCCTGTGGCCATACTTGAATCAATCAGACTACTCTTGGGAGTTGCATGCATACTTGTTCTACCTCAAATTTGTCCTACCTCGATGATCTTATTTTTCAAGATTAAAATAATAAATAAATATTCAATTAAAGATGGTATATCAATATTTGATAATCTGTCTTTATCCGACTAGGGGGTGTACTTTAATTCAGGAGAGTGGGGCTTTCTAAATCGGAAAGACCCATATATCTGTAGGTCCATTTACGAAGCATGTTGGCCAATGGCCCATGAGATTCGAATATGGAAAAATATTTCAAATAATTATTATTATTAAGTTCTTAACTAAACCCATTTAAGTATTATTGTTATTAGTAAAAGGGGAGGTGAAAATCCAATATACGAGCCCATCTTGTTTGGCCCATTTCCACTTTTGTTGTTAAATAGAAAAGAAAAAGTATGGTTATAAGATTAGGCCCATCGATTTCTTAGCCAAGCCCATTTGGTGTTCTTATTACTGTTTTAACTTAAGAGAAAAAAATATTGACATTGCTTTATACAGGCCCATTAAGCAGCTTCTAAATTGGCCCATTTGGCATTTGTGAACAAAATTATCTGATTCTTACTGTTATTATATTTCTGTTTTATTAATTAATTTACTTTACAAATTATTAGTAAATTTAATAAAATGTTTTATCGTATATAATTAAGAGTTTTGTTTTAGGTATAGACCTGTTGGAATCAAATTGCAAAAGCCCAATTAGGCCCAGTTCGCACTAAAAAATGTTTGTTGTAATAAAAATAAATTGATGGACAGAAAAACGTTTTTACAGAAAAGGCCCAATTCAATTTAAGCAAAATAAGGCTCAGATTAAAAGAAACTAGCACTGTATCAATTACAGAAAAGATTGCGCGCGTTTTGGCTTTAAACGGATACTGTAGAAATCATTGGAAATCAAATCTTCAGAATCGATACAATCCAAGCCCAGAAAGCTAAAACATAACTCAATCGAATCTAAAACGGATCAAAACATATATTACAGAATAGAACCAAATCAATTACAAAAAATTCGAATCAATTGCAGAACCACAGTCATAAATAATACTTTTACAAAATCAATTATACAGAAGGCAAATCTCGCTACAGATCACAAAATCGAATCTAAAAGCTAAAAACAAAAATCTGGAAACCCAAGCTTACGGAACCAAATCAATTACAATAAAATTTCCAATCCCTAATTGAAGCTAAATCTAATTGTAACAGCAAAACAGAAAAACCCTAAAATTCCTAAAAATCTATAAATACTGGAAGACATAAACGAAAGAGGGTGGAGATTCTGAGACGAAAATTGAAAAAAGATTCTGAGACGAAGAGATTGAAAGAAAGAAAAATCTTGAAATCAGAAAGAACTAAGGACAAACCCTTTTGCGTCGTTGAAGACCAAAAGAGGAGGCTATTAGAGTTTCTGGATCGGAAAACCCTAATCGTTGTGGTCGTTGCTACTCGCCGTAGTCGCCTTCATCAGCATCAGACGTCACCTTTAAAACCTGCAAGTTGAAGAAGAAAGCTTAGCAAACAAAAACTCGAGGTTCAGAAAAGAAAATCGCGGAGGGTAATGAACTTAGCTTCTTTCTTTTTGCCTCATATTTTTTAATCGTGATAGAGGGTTAGGTTGCTATTACGCTGCCGTAGTGTTTGACGTCAGGGTTAGTGGGTTTTGGGGGATTTAGGGTTCGTAAGGTTTTGAAAGAGGAAGAGAAAAAGGAGAACTGTGAGAGAGAGAGAAGATGAGGTTTACTGTAAAATTGTAAAATGAAAAACACAAAAAAAAAACTTTTTATTTCTGATGATATCCAGTATACGCATGCCCACCGTAACTAACATGTGCCTTAAAATCTCATCCACATGATCATCGGTGAACGACCGTGAGGCCAGGTCCACCATAATCCTATACTCCCTTGCACACACAATCAACTTGGCCTTTCAAAAATATGTAACGGGCTTAAGCCCACTGTTATTAGCACCCATGTTCCTCTATTTACTAAGCACGACAACAACATACACCCCCCATTTGCCTGGACTTGTGATGGACCTGGCCTAGTGTTCTAACAGCACCCCTCCCTTTTACTTGTCAGTAGAAAAACGTACCCCCTTTAATTATTTAAATATTTTTTGCTTTTATATATTTCTTATATTTTCTATTTTTCTTTTTAATTCTTATAATTTATTTTTCTTATATTTCCTATTTATATTTTATAATTATTACATTTTTCTTATTGTTTTATTCTTTTCTTTATTTTATATAATAATTGTTATTTTCATATTATTATTATGTTATATTATTATATTTTTTAGTTATTATTTTTATTATTAGGTATAATTGTTATTAGTATTAATAATAATTTTTATGTATTATTATTATTATTATTTATTATATGTAAATATTACCTATTATCATAAATAAATTATGTTATTTAAAAAACTCATGAACATATTTTTATACATATTTGCATCAAATATTTTCATCATGCATTAATCAAGAGATCTTTGCAATTAATACAATTAAAAAACACTCAACAAACGACAAACTATTTTCACAATAAACTAAACTAATTAGTTGTCTTTTTGAAAATGGGTTTCCAGCTAGTTTTGGCTTACTACGCACTCAGTCAAAATCTCTGTAATCACTACTCCCGACCGAGTGCGAAGTGATTCAAAATATGTTTGCAAAACCCTAAAAAACACCAACCCATACGAACTACGAATTGGGACTCTAATTCCTCATAAGAGAATACATAGGCATACGATCTAAAATCGTGGCGAGGTTTGCTAATTAAAACTTAAAACCCTGTTTATCCCAAACATAAACCTAGAGCTAATATCCTTGTGAACAATGTGGATGAAAGGTTCATATCACCTTCCTTTCGTCTAATTAAGTCTGTAACCTAGAATATCTGTCTGAGAACTAGGGTTTTCTGTTAGATTCCCTTCCCTAGGATAAAAACTAATAGCGGCGACTCTTGATTTAAAAACAAGTTGCTACAATACTGAAATTTAAATTGTTTCAAATGGATGTAAAAATTTCCTTCTTAAATGGCTATCTGAATGAAGAAGTTTATGTGGAACAACCAATGGGATTTGCTGATCCAAGTTTTTCAAAACATGTCTACAAACTGAAGAAAGCTTTGTATGGATTAAAGCAAGCTCCAAGAGCTTGGTATGGGAGATTGACAGAATTTCTTGTTGAGAATGTATACAAGAAATGTTGCATAGACAAAACTCTTTTTGTAAAGGAAGAAGAAGGGAAAATCATGATTGCACAAATTTATGTTGATGATATTGTATTTGGTGGGATGTCAAATGAGATGGTTCAACATTTTGTCAAGCAAATGCAATCAGAATTTAAAATGAGTCTTGTTGGTGAATTTACCTATTTTCTTAGTCTGCAAGTTAAACAAATGGAAGATTCCATAATTTTATCTCAGAGCAAGTATGCCAAGAATATAGTGAAGAAGTTTGGGATGAAAAATTCCAGTCGCAAAAGAACCCTTGCTCCCACACATCTGAAGTTGACTAAAGAAGAAAAAGGAGTAAGTGTAGATCAAAGTCTCTACAAAAGTATGATAGGCAACCTTCTATATCTCATATATAGAAGACCAGACATTGCCTTTGTTGTAGGAGTGTGTGAAAGATATCAAGCTGATCCTAAAGTTATCCATGCCAACTATGTGAAGAGAATTCTTAAATATGTAAATGGGACAAGTGACTATGGTATGCTATACTCTCATGGACCGAATTCTGCCTTAACTGGTTATTGTGATGCTGATTAGGCAGGAAGTGTTGATGGCAAAAAAAGTACATCAGGAGGATGCTTCTTTTTGGGAAATAATCTCATATCTTGGTTCAGTAAGAAGTAAAATTGTGTGTTTATGTCCACTGCAGAGGCTGAGTATATTGCTGCAGGAAGCAATTGTTCTCAATTGGTTTGGATGAAACAAATGTTAACAAAATATAATGTTAAACAAGATATCATGACATTATTCTGTAATAATTTAAGTGCCATTAACATATCAAATAATCTCATTCAACACAGCAGGACCAACCATATTGATATCTATCATCACTTAATAAGAGAGCTTATTGAAGAAAAGATTGTTGTCTTAGAACATGTAGCCACTGAATTGCAACTGGCTGACATTTTCACTTAAGGCTTTAGATGCTAATCAGTTTGAGAACTTAAGAGGAAAATTAGGGATTTTCCTATATGGTGGTTTGTAGAAATTAAAGGCGCGTGGGAATATTATTAAAGTGATATTATATTATTTGTGTTTCCAACAAATAAAATTTTGAAAGCAATCATTGCAGGACTGCCTCAAAGTGTTTCCCACATGCTACGAAATAACATCCTTCTACTTTCACAAACTTTTCATTCTCCTCTACAGAAAAAGAACCCTAGTCATTTTTCATCCTTTTCCTCAAAAATCTTCAAAGATGTCTCAACATCATACATCGTCTTCCTCAAAATATGCCAATGAGAATCTCTCCCTTGACAAAGTAATTGATGCTACTCCTCTAACAACCATCCCACCTCTTGATAAGAAGGTCAAGAAACCTAGATCATCACCTGATAAGAAATCCAAAGATGATTAATGTAACTCTTCTACTGCTACTGACAATAGGATAGGAGAAGAAATTGTTAATGTTGATAGAAGAATTAGAAGGCTAGTAGACATCGTGTTAAACGAAGGCTTTGTTGTTCCTAGATTTCTACCTCTCTTGCTCGTATGCCTCCTCCTGCTGACAAAATAAATAATCCTAAAAGTGTTGCTGCTGGATAATCCACCTTCAAGAAAGATGCTGCTGAAAGAAAACTTGAGAAGCTTGCTACCTTTGCTCTAAAAGAAGTGGAAGAAGAAACTGTTGAACAAGATGCTGAGGAAAATGTTGAACAAGATGTTACTGCCTCCTATTGTACCCTAATTTTTCCCCTAAGATCCCTTCATCATACCATATTGATTCAATCACAACAAGGTCACATTAGGGCTTTTGGTTCTCCTCCCTATCTTTAGCTTTTCTCTTTGAGGAATCACAAAGCACCTTGATTTGTTTTTCTTTTGTGATTATGCATATTTTGTTTTGACTTTCCTTTTAATTAATAAAATACAATGTTGGTTTTTCTTACTTGTTAATAATGTAGGTAAAGGAAATGTGGCTTAGCAAGTTGATCCATGGGTTCATGAGTTTATTTCCATGCCCTAGTCAATAAAGCTTGAGAAATTCAAACCTCACCATTGAAGTTGTTTTGGAATAAATGGCATGGCAAGGTTTATTTTGGTTCACCACATTTCAAAGTTATCAAGATTGATTCAAAATTACAACGGGTTGATTGAAGAAGTTGTCATGGTTGGACAAGGCATTGTTCCCATTGGTCACAAGTGCATATTTCTCTCAATTATCAAGATATGGAAGTGGTTTTGGTTTCTATGAGTTATAATTATTATCCTCAACAACTTCTATCTACAAAAAAAATTATTGGTACAAGAAGGTTGTTCAAAATTGTCAAATTTCCTCAAAGCATTTTCTTGATCTAGGAGCTAGGGTTTTGAACTTCAAAGAAGTATATCTTGCTTATCTTTTGGTATTTTTGAGTGATTCCAAATACATCCTTCTCTTCAAAGGGTTATTAACAAATAATTTCAAAAGTTTCAAGGAGTTTTCATGTGGAAGAAACTTGATGATGAAGAAAGATTACAAGTCCTCTAGATGAACCCCCAACTTCCCATGTGTGACTTCAAATGATTATAACTTGGTCAATTTTTATCACCTTGAGCCCACTCTTTTTCCATAATGATCTTGAGGATGTGAACTTTATTACTTCTTTTATGTTCAAAGTAAAAAAAATGGATGGAAGATGCCCTAAGTATACAAAACATTATAGGTCATTTCATGATTTTTTGCCAACTTCAACAATTCATAACTCTCTTAACTTTTGGATATTTTGAATTGTTCAATTCTCAAAATGTCATTCAAGAGGTCTATTCCATGCCATATTTTTTGGTCAAGAGAAAATTCCAAGTGGAAGGCCATGTTTAGATGCAAAAGATTATAGGTCACTTTTGAAGAAAAACTTGAAATATTTCTAAGTATGGAAAGTCAACTTCTTTTTCCCAACTTTGACTCATTTCAAATTCCAGCTCAAACATCTATTTGATTCCATTCTTTCCCAATTGTAAAGCTTGTAATCTCATCTTTCTAAAGCATCAAGAATCATGCCCTAAGACCCCTTGAATTGAAAATGCCATTCTTTTGAAATTGGTAACTTGAAACTGAAGTTTCATCACAAGTCAGATTTTAAAATCTTTGTTTTGGCTTCTAATCACAATTTTTCCACGCGTTTTTGCTTCTAATCATGTTTAGAAACTTTCCAAAGGCGTTTAGCATCATAAAACGCACGATTAGGCTGAGTTTTGATGTTAAACAAGTCACACTTTGTTCATGTTGCAGACCCCCATGATT
The DNA here is from genome assembly GCA_948472305.1 of Vicia faba. Lineage (NCBI taxonomy): Eukaryota > Viridiplantae > Streptophyta > Magnoliopsida > Fabales > Fabaceae > Vicia > Vicia faba. Next base: position 1,325,055,342 of record OX451739.1, read on the forward strand.
TCCCTCCAAACTTATCATTTCACACGCTTAAGGATCCCATTCATTCTCCTATAAATAGAGGGTCATCCCTCATTCATTTCCTCAAGCTTGAACAACCAAAATCACCCTGCCAAACTCATTCCATAACTCACTTTTCTGCAACTTTGAAATCAGTGTTCAAGCCTTTTTCAATCCATTTTTTCTATCAATTCACCTTCCTTGATCTTCCCCGGAGCTAACCATACCATTACCTTCAAGAATCGTGACCTATATTGATCCATAGAAGTCCAGTTTCAGAGATCTGCAACTCAACTTCAATAGGTAGATTTCTCCGTCAATTCTTCCAAACTTTGATATCATTGTGAAGCTCTCATTGCCTTGGTTCTAGTTGCAACACTTGCTTTTAACTGGAAACACATTTTGACCATGAAATTTCAAATCCTTTTTCAAAACTTTCCTTCCAAATTGCTTGAGCTACAATTTATATAAATTTTTCGCAAAGGTTTGGTTGTCTTCATCTGGATGAGACAAAGCGAATGGCATAGGTCTGAGCTTCTGATTTTACACTTTGAGAGACCTACATTTCACGCTGGCTGGAGGTTGAAGATGACCAATGTGTCATATTCCAACCAATGATGGCGTGCCATTTGTTCTTTTTGAATTTCTGATTTAATTAGTGATCTAGTGTTTTATTCACTAAGGTCCATAACATGCACAGCGCGCCAGGTCCACTTGAACTGTTTACTAACGCGTTTTGACAATGATCAGATGACCCATATTTTTTTGGCTTGATATTTTATTTTCTGATTTTCATTTTAATTGTTTTAAACTTCAAAAACTCATAGAAAATTTATTTTTAGCCCAAAAAATCTGAAAAAATTATGAAAAATATTTTTGATTTTTCTCTTTCTAATTTTTATTTTTTCACAATTTTATTTTTGTGTTTTGATATTTTTTATAAATTTTCACTTTATTTGAATTGTTTTAAATGTTTAGAAATATTTTTATGCATTTTTAAATTCTGAAAAAATTATGGAATGATCCAATGATATTGTGACAAATATTGGTGACCTCATTTATTTTTTATTTCTGACTTTGTTTTTTTTTTATCATTTTTGGTTTATTTTACTCATTTGTAGTAATTTTAAAAATAGTTTCTGACTTTAAAAAATTACCAAAAAATTTATAAAAATATTTGAGTCCATTTCTGATTTTCCTATGGTCTTACTTATTTTTTTTGATTAAGTTGAACATAGTTTCCTTTATTCTCTATTATTTTCATTTTTAACCATTTTTAAACCCTTATTCTTTTAATAAATACAATTTATTTTTTGTATATTTTCTGGCTGATCTTGGATTGAAATTTTGATCATGAACTTTATTAATATCATTGGATCCATGATGTTGAGTCTAACTCCATAAAAATGGATGAATAATTTTAATAATAGTTTGATTAAATTTTAATTCAAATGTGGTTTGTACATTCTTTCCCACCCTTCTTCATCTCATCCCTTTCTTATTGAACTAAGTGTTATTAGAGTATGATCTCTATATCATGTCTCAAAACAAATGGTGCATAAATTGCTATTGACCGGCCTCAAAATAGGTGCGACTTATATATAAGTCCACTTACTATTGATTAACATAGCGTTAAATTTTGCCCCGATTCGAATAAATGATCATTCGTAGCCCAAACCTATGTTTGCAAGCCCAAGTATATTAATTTGATCTCTTTGATCCAATAACCTTGAGATTCATTGTGTGGAGGCTTTGGTTCTACCAATCCTCTAATGGATCTACATCACTTTTGGTCAATGTGAATCACTTAAACATCGTTGATCATTAAATGGTACTTTTGAGGATTCCAAAATGGATAATATACTTGACAAAAAGCAAATGTAACTTGCTGTGTGGAGGCTTTGGTTCTACCAATCCTCTAATGAGTTCCAAATGCAAGTTTCAAGATGGTTATCCAACTAACCACTAATTACTAATAATTGACTTTATTTTGTGCTTTTATTTTTATGCTTTTTATTTTATGCACCATTTAATTTAGCATTTACATTTCATGCTATTTTCATCTTTGCTCACTTGAGCATTTACTATTCTTGTCATTTTTATTTTGCTCACTTGAGCTTTTCTTTTCTTTTTGAAAATACCTAATAATCAACATGAACCATAAAAAAGCTTTAATGATACTTGGACTATTTGGTTACTACCCTTGGCATTATGGAGTATTGGACTTCTTGGACTTAGGATTAGAAACGTTGGCCTATGTTGAAGACCTTGTGAAATTAATTGATATTTTGTCTGGAGTTCTTAAGGTTTACCTCAAGACATTGGGTTGTTTGTTTGTTTTGTGTGCAGGTTATTGTGATTACATACTTTGTTTATAATCTAGAATTCACCCGTATACAGTCGTTACTCTTCCCAACTTTTGTGAAGACTTAATACACTTGAAGTTTGGTTCTCTCAATAGGTCTAGTATCTTTGCTTGCTTGGTTTTAATCCAAAGAATTGGAATTCTATCTTGACTCATAATTTCAAGTATTGGCTTCTTGTTAGTTAGATGGTTCTTATCCCTAGCTTTTACCTTATGCTTTAGGATAGTCTCTTCTTCTCCTCCCATCTTCTTTAATTTCAAAAATCTTCTCTCTCCTTTTGAAAACTCTTCTTGTTTTTTAAACTTGAACCAATTTCATAATAAACTTGGACCTATGTCCATGAATTTTCAAAAACATTTTCATAAATAAACTTCAATCAATTTAATAATACCTTGACGTTTTTTGTGAGAAGGCTAAAAGTCAATCAATCTCATTTCAAACCATTTTTCCACTTTGGCTTTCAATTTAAACTTTTCTCAAAAGATTAGACTCTTGTCAATCCTTATAGTGATGCAAACAACTATACTTCTATAATATGTAGTAAAGAGAGATATTTTCCACTTGGGTGTTGAGTAAGGAATTGTTGATTTTAAAATCCAAGCCATATCCTCCACTTTGAGATGATGCAAATTCTCATTTCTCATGATTGTGGGTAGTAAGTATGTTTTCCACACGGACAATGATGATGATGTCTTATCTCATAAAATTAACCAACAAAATTATGTTTTAAAATTTTTAAAAAGAGGAACTACGTGTACCCTGATCCCCTATTGCACAAAAGGTGGTACGTAGGCACTAAAGATTCACAACCGCGGCGGGTGCAAAAATCATAAAAAATACTTCTTTTCTCACCTCCACCATCTATTTTTTATACAACATTTTATAGCCAAAATATACAAATTTTACAAAGAGGTTCCTACGGAGTACCGTAGATGTTTAGGGTTCTAATACCTTCCCTTTGCATAACCAACCCCCCTACCTTGAATCTTTCCCCCTCTTTTTGGGTTACTCGCTCTTTCCCATTCCTTTGGAAATAATAAAGCGCGGTGGCGATTTTTATTTTGATCTGTATAAGTCTAGTCAATCCAATGGCTTAGTCTTAAACATTTCTACCACTACAGAAAAATGGTGACTTCACTGGGGAAAGATTGATCTCGTGCTAGTCCTCCCTAAAGTGGGTTAAACATATCTTTGTTTATATCTGTATATGTGCTATTGTTGTTTATGTGTGATATGTTGTATATATGTGTATCTGGATTTTCCTGGTTTTCAGGGTGCTTGGTGATTACTTATAAGTCCTATACCAGGACTTGGGAAAACTTTAAGATAGGAAGGGCAGTATAGTCATGCTAACTTTGAGGGAGTAATCCCAAAAAAGGAGGCATGAGATACCCCACTCAGTGGAGGTCCCTTTGATTGTAGTTTTGTTTACCGAGTAATAAGGAAGACATACTGTTTTCGACCTGGGAGCCTACTGAAGCTGAGGACCTTAGAATAACTAATCCATCTTGGCCTTTTAGGTGTAGCGCAGAAGCTATGACGGAGTAATTCGAAAATAATTGTCACGCGATACTACGCTCGGACGAGTTTTTCTTGAGAATATTACTAATTACCGAGTTAATCGTGAAGTTGGTAATATGCGAAGGAAGGATGTAGACTCTGGGAACATCTAGAACCTTGTTCGGCAGGTGATAACTTTTAGACCATACCTTATGGGTAGTATCTTTGACCTCATGCTCGTGACGTTGAACCTATGAACCCTATGTTTGTAATCTTGTGTGTGATTGTTGCATCATGCATCCATGCACTCATAAGCATCTTTTGAAGAAATTTTATTTCAAGGGACTTGAAAGTTGACCATTTGTGAATATCTCAGGTACCTTTTGACCATGGATTCTAGAAAAATAAAGACCGGAAAATACAGTTTCAAAGATCCCAAGATAGATGAGTTGATCAGTCTAATTCCCAAGATTGAATGTTCTGCATATTTTCGGAAGAAGTATGGATCCATCATTTCTCTCATGAAGCTTAGGATGAAGGAGGGTATTCTCTCGACCTTGGTCCAGTTCTATGATCCGATGTATCATTGCTTTACTTTCCCTGACTATCAGTTGATGCCTACACTAGAGGAGTATTCTTATCTGTTAGATTTACCTATCACCAATCATGTTCCTTTTACTGGTTTGGAGGGTGGCCAAAACCACACGAGACTGCTGCTTTGATCCATCTGGGGAAGTCTAAGGTTGAAGCCCATATGACTACTAAAGGAGGGATTAGAGGATTACCAGCTCAGTTCTTATTTGAGAAAGCTCGTTACTTTTCCAGGATGAAGAGTACAGTCGCTTTTGAAGCCATCTTTGCTCTACTTTCTTACGAGTTGTTTTTATTTCCTAATATGGACAAGTTTGTTGACGTTAATGCTATCAGTATCTTCATGATTGGAAACCCAGTTCCTACATTGTTGGGTGATGCTTATTACTCTATTCATCTTCGGAATTCTTATCATGGGGTGATGCTTATCTGTTGCACGCCTCTTTTGTACCAGTGGTTTATTTCTCATATGCCTCAGTCTGATGCTTTCTGGGATGTCAGGAAGGAACCTCGTTGGGCTCCTAAGATCATGGCACTTACTCACTCGGATGTTGATTGGTATCATCGGGCTTACCGTGATGTAGAGATTGTTGACAGTTGTGATAGTTTCCCCAATGTAACTCTTCTTGGTACAAAGGAAGGAATTAACTATAATCCTGTTCTTGCACGATGGCTGCTTGGTTATCCTATGAAGGATAAACCAAATAGTATTAATTTGAGTAGTTTTTCCTAAAGGATGGAGAAGACCATAAGGAAGCTAGGGGGCATATTGTGAAGGCCTGGCATCACATTCATAGGAATAGTAGGAAAGACTTGGGACCTAGGGGGATTGTTTCTTTGGAGCCTTATCTTCAGTGGGTCCAAGCGAGAGCTATTCAGTTGAAGATGTCGTATTCTCGGGAAGCACCTATGCATGATTTGTTTATGAAGACCACTCCTCCCCTATTGGATGATGTGGAAGAGCTACAACTTGCTTTGGTCAGGATGCAGCAGGAAAAGGATGCTTGGAAGAATAAGTGCCAAACTTTAGAGATTTCCTATAGAGCAGACTTGAAGGAGAAAGACGACTTGATTGAGATTCTTGAGAGTCGGGCTGTAGAGACCATGGAGAGGCAAGGGGATTTATTTTCCTCTAAGCCTCAGTCAGATGCTAGTTGTTCACTTCATAATTCAGGTGATTGGAAGGAGGTTGTCACCAGATATGCGGAAGAAAACAAGAGGTTGAAGGCTCAGATTGCCAGGCTTACAGTGAAGCGCCAGCGTATTGAGTGATCTCCATTAGCTTTACTTCTTAGGCTTTTAGACTTTGAAGTTATTATAATAAAAAATTTCAGTATTTCAAATGTGTTATTACTTTGATATTTGCAATGTGTCTATAAATCTTTAAGTCCCTTGAAATATTAATAAATAAAATAAATCATGTGCATTGCATATCATGCATCATATTGTACATATTTCTTGCATTTATTATGCATATCCAGGTGTCTTACCAAGCTTCTTTACTCTGTTCAGCAAGTTGTCTCACCACTATAATACTCGAGCTAATTTCAGAAGGAAGATGGACAACTTAGAACAAGAGAATCGCGAGGTATGCGAGGAAGTTTCTGCTCTGAAGGTCGGCATGGCCAATCTTACTGCTCTAATGGAATCTCTGGTGGCTGCTCAGAATCAGCCACCGAGTGTTCAGCCTCAACAAACAAGGGTTACTAATGAAGCTCCGACTGTTCCTGTGTCTGTTACTCTAGCTGTTGTTCAAAATCGCATGCCTCAAGGTTGTCCATGGGGAATGCCAGAGAACTTTGTGCCTGAAGGTTTTAATCTTGGTCCTCAAGATACTCCAGTTGTTCATACTACTGTTACTCCTGCACCTCCTGTGGTGCATGTTACTCCTGTTGCACCTCCTTCGGTGAATATGGTATCATTTGGTAATGATGATATATATCTTCCTTTTCCTCCACCAAGTGAAGACTTGGGTCTCTATGATAGAATGGATGATTTTTAAGAACAGTTTGAAAAGATGCAGAGGGAGGTGAAGGCCCTCAGGGGAAAGGAATTGTTCGGGCAGAATGTGAATGATTTATGCTTGGTCCCGAATGTCAAGATACTTGCGAAGTTTAAAGTCTCGGAATTCGAGAAGTACAAGGGAAACACTTGTCCTCGTGCTTATCTTGTGATGTATGTAAAAATAAGGTCTACCCACACTGATGATCAGAGTCTGCTGATTCACTTTTTTCAGGATAGTTTGACTGGTGCTGCGTTGAAGTGGTATATGAGTTTGGACAGTGTCAATATCCATACTTTCAACGACTTGAGATAAGAATTTATCAGAAAATATAAATACAATGTGCACATGGTGCCTGACCGTGATCAACTCAGGGCCATGGTCCAGAAAGACAGGGAACCATTCAAAGAATATGCACAGAGATGGCGTGAGGTAGCCACCCAAGTGATTCCTCCCCTGGAAGAAAAGGAGATGACTAAGATTTTCCTGAAGACTCTGGGTGCTTTCTACTATGAGAGGATGGTAGCGAGTGCACCAAGTGACTTTACTGAAATGGTGGGTATGGATATCCGTTTGGAAGAGGTTGTAAGAGAGGGTCGTTTAACAAAAAGTGAAAGTTCTAGAAATACGAAGAAGCCATCCTATGGGTTTGCCAAAAAGAAGGAAGGAGATACAAATATTGTTATGCAAGAGAGGAGGGTTAATCCTCCTAGAAGAAATTATCAGCATCATCAATAAGTCGCATCAGTAACTCCAGTTGTTGGTGTAGCTCCAACCACTGTTGCTTATCAGAGACCATCCCATCAGGAGAATCAAGGGTATAATCAGAGAAGGGAGAGTTATGACCCTATCTATATAAGCTATACAGAATTACTCCCGGTGTTAATCCAGAAGAAGTTGGTTCAGACTAGACCACCTCTCGTTATACCATCATTGTTGCCTTAGTATTACAAGGTAGAACAAACATGTGCTTTTCATCAGGGAGCACCATGGCACAATGTTGAGAACTGCTATCCTTTGAAAACTGAAGTACAAAAATTGGTGAAGCCTGGTATCTTGTCTTTCAAGGATGTTGGCCCTAATGTGAAAGATAATCCTCTGCCAAAGCACGGAGGAGCAAATGCTGTGAACATGGTGGCCGATTGTCCAGGCGACTTCCGGATTTTTAATGTTAAATTGGTTAGAGGAGATTTGGTAAAAATGCATGCAGACCTTTGTGAATTTAGCTATTATACGCATGACCATGTCGGTTATGCTATTTGCAGTATGGATATACAGGGTTGTGACAAGATAAAGGCTGATTTGCAGGAGATGATGGATGAGGGTCTCATCCACATAATCAGGCCTAGGGTAGAGTATGAAGAGGAAGTAAGCATGCTTTCTGTATTTCATGGAGAGTTCATAATTTTTTATGTGGAATATATGAATGAGGATCTTGTACAGTTGCATGCTACTTTTTGCCACATGGCTGGTCATGTAGAACATCAGTATGGATCTTGCCTAATTTGCTGTCGGGACTCCCGAGGATGTTCAATTATTAGGAAAGGTGTTTAGTTGTTGTTGGATAATGGAACTATTAAGATTACAGGCCAAAGGGATGATTATCATGAGGTTAATGAGATTGAGGTTTGTTTGGTTGAAGAAGAAGAATCAGATGATGAGTATGCCTCTACGGATGAGTTCTTCTCCTCATATGAAGATATGTTTTTCAGAGATGACTCTGTAATAACTGAATGTGTTGAAGAGGGAGTAAATGTTATTGTGCCTTGTTTTGGTACACCTACCCCTTTTGAAGTTGAATATCATAGCAAGCCAGCTATTACTCCATTGGTGATTAGTTTGTCGGGTCCTGTCCCCTACAAGTCAGATAAGGTTGTACCCTACAAATATAATGCTACAATTTTAGAGGATGGTGTGGAAGTTCCCATCGAACCAATGCCTAATGTTGGAAATATTGTTGAGACTAGCAGAGTGACTCGCAGCGGTCATGTATTTGCACCAGTTGTTCATGGAGATGTTAGTACTGGAAAGAAAATTGTTGAAAGTGCTGAACCCAAGAAGGCAGTGGGTGATTCTAGTGAATCTACACTAGAAAAAGAGGTGGATGATATTTTGAAGATAATCAAGATGATCGACTAAAAAATTGTTGATCAGCTACTGCAGACTCCTTCAAAAATATCTATCTTGGATTTATTGATGAACTCCTCTCCTCACAGAGAATCTTTGATGGGGGTATTGGACCAAGCTTTCGTAGAAAGCTATATGCCTGTAGATCAATTCAGCAGTGTAGTAGGGAACATTACATCATGTAATAACCTGAGTTTCTGCGACGATGAACTGCCCGATGAAGGAAGGAATCACAATTTGGCCCTCCACATCTCTATGAAGTGCAAGAATGATTCATTATCTAATGTGTTGATTGATAATGGATCCGCATTGAACATTATACCGAGGAGCACGCTTATGAAGTTAAAATATCAAGGAATGCCCATGCGCCCAAGTGGCATTATTTTGAAAGCGTTTGATGGATCAAGGAAATCTGTTATTGGTGAAGTGGACTTGCCTATTCATATAGGCCCACATTTGTTTCAGATTACTTTCCAGGTCATGGATATTGTACCCGGGTATAGCTGCTTGTTGGGACGGCCATGGATACATGAGGCAGGGGCTGTCACTTCGACTCTACACCAGAAGTTGAAGTTTATGCGTGAAGGAAAAGTGGTAATTATAAATGGAGAACATGAATTATTGATATCTCATTTTTCCTCTTTTAGCATTGTGGAGGCGGCTAAAGCTGCTGTTGGAACCCAGTTCCAAGCTTTATCCATTGATAATATAAGAGGAAATGAGAATTCCATGGCTTCGTTTAAAGATGCCTAATAGGTTGTGCGTAATGGCCATAGTGAAGTATGGGGACAGATTGTTGATCCACCTGTAAACAAGAATAGAGCTGACTTGGGGTTCTCTGTGAAGAATGATAAAGGTAAGAGGATGAAGCCGAGGTATGTTGCAGGCAGGTATCAAGACATCTTTCGTAGCGGGGGTTATATTCATCCAACTATTTCCGGGATTAATGTCATTATGGAAGATGAAGTAGAGCCAGATATGTCAAATTATGTAACGTACATAGTTAGGGTTCAGAACTGGATCACCATTAATGCTCCCTCTTGCATACATGTTTCAAAGTAATTTGTTTTTGTTAATCTTTTTGAAAAGCTTTCACTTTGCCCAAGGTGAAAGTATTGATATTGTATGGGCTTATCTGATTGCTTTGATTTTTAAAATCAATAACAAAAGTTATCTTTGTGTCCCAAATTGTGTTTTTGTTTTTTGTTTTTTTCTTGGAAAATGGTAATAAGAAAAAACCTTTAAAAATAAATAATAAATGAAATTCAATCTGCATGATCACTTGTTATATGTGTCAGTTTCTAAAAGCAATCATAAATCATATGTGCAGATTAATTAAAAAACCCGTTGAGTACAATGACCCTGCACCCTCTCCCAACTTTGCTTGTCCTGTGTACGGGGCTGAAGAAGAAGACTATCATGAGATTATAGAAGATGTCTCACGGTTGCTTGAGCGCGAGGAGAATGCCATTCATCCATATAAAGAGCCATTGGAAGTAATCAATTTAGGTTCAAAAGAATATCCGAAGGAAGTCAAGATTGGAGCATTACTGCATCCTGATGTGAAGTGCAGGTTGATTGAGATGTTGAAAGAGTATGTGGATATTTTTTCTTGGTCTTACCAAGATATTCCTGGTTTAGATACAGATATTATAGAGAACCGTTTACCGCTGAAGCCAGAGTGCCTGTCAATCAAACAGAACTTGCGAAGAACTCACCCAGATATGACAGTGGAGATCAAAGAAGCAGTTCTAAAGCAGATTAAATCTGGTTTTCTTGTGACATCAATGTACCCTCAGTGGATCGCCAATATTGTCCCAGTACCGAAGAAATACGGAAAAGTTCGCATGTGCGTAGATTACAAAGATCTAAATAAAGCTAGTCCAAAAGATGATTTTCCATTGACACACATTGATATGTTAGTGGATACACAGAAAAATTCAAATTTTTCTCGTTCATGGATGGATTTTCCGGGTATAACCAAATAAGGATGGCTCCTGAGGACATGGAAAAAATAACATTTATCACACCCTGGGGAACATTCTGTTACAGAGTGATGTCCTTCGGGTTGAAGAACGCTGGAAATTAAGGTATATGTGTGATGTCCAAGGAAATTAAGTTACAGAGTGATGTCCAGAGGGCTATGACAACCTTATTCCATGATCTGATGCACAAGGAAATTAAGGTATATGTTGACGATATGATTGCTAAATGCCAGACTGAAGAAGGGCATGTAGAAGATTTCTTGAAGGTGTTTCAGCGTTTGAGGAAGTATTATCTCCGCTTGAATCCAAATAAATGTACCTTCGGTGTTCGGTCAGGGAAATTATTGGGTTTCATTGTTAGCCAGAGAGGGATTGAAGTTGACCTTGATAAAGTCAAAGCAATTCAAGAAATGCCAGCGCCGAGAACCGAAAAGCAAGTCATAGGGTTCCTTATGCATTTGAATTATATTTCCAGATTCATTTCCCACATGACTGCAACGTGTGAACCAAACTTTAAGTTGTTAAAGAAAGATCAAGGTTGTGTGTGGACAGATGACTTCCAAAGGGCATTTGAAAGTATTAACGAATATCTGCTTGAACCTCCTATCTTGCTCCCTCCTGTTGAAGGAAGACCGTTGATTATGTATATGACAGTGTTAGATAATTCCATGGGTTGTATTCTGGGACAACAAGATGAAACAGGGAAGAGAGAGTATGCAAGTTATTATCTCAGTAAAAATTTTATTGATTGTGAATCACGGTATTCCATGCTAGAAAAGACATGTTGTGCTCTAGCCTGGGCGGAAAAATGTTTACAGCAGTATATGTTGAATCATACTACTTGGTTGATCTCCAAAATGGATCCAATCAAGTACATTTTTGAAAAGCCTGCTCTTACTGGGAGAATTTCCCACTGGAAGATGCTGTTATCTGAATATAACATCGAATATCGCACTCAAAAAGCTACTAAAAGCAACGTGTTGGCAGATTATCTTGCTCACCAACCTGTTGATGATTATCAGTCTATGATGTATGATTTCCCCGATGAGGATGTGATGTTTCTGAAAGTGAAAGATTGTGAAGAACCATTGCCTGAGGAAGGTCCTGATCCTGAATCTCGCTGGAGTATGATATTTGATAGAGTTGTGAATGCTTATGGTAAAGGAATTGTTGTTGTGATTGTCACTCCACATGGATCACACATTCCTTTTACTGCAAGGTTGACATTTGATTGTACTAATAATATGACAGAATATGAGGCTTGCATCATGGGTCTCGAGGAAGCTATTGATCTCAGAATTAAAATTCTAGATGTGTATGGCGATTCAGCTTTGATAATAAATCAGATTAAAGGATAGTGGGATACTCGTCACCCCGGCTTGATCCCTTACAAAGATTATGCTAGAAGATTGTTACCCTTCTTTAATAAAGTTGAATTCCATCACATCCCCAGGGACAAAAATCAAACGGCGGATGCTCTGGCAACTCTGGCTTCTATGTATCAAGTGAATACTTGGAATGATATACCTCGAATTATAGTTCGGCGACTGGATAGGCCCTCTCATGTGTTTACAACAGAAGAGGTAGCAGATGAGAAACCTTGGTATTATGATATCAAGCACTTTCTTCGGACTCAGGAATACCCGATTGGTGCATCGAATAAAGATAGAAAGACATTGAGAAGATTCACTAGCAGCTTCTTCCTCGGTGAAAATATGTTGTACAAGAAAAGTTATGACATGGTCTTGCTCAGATGCGTGGATAGACATGAAGCAAACATGTTGATGCATGAGATTCATGAAGGTTCATTTGGCACTCACGCCAATGGACATTCGATGGCTAAAAAGATGCTAAGGGCAAGTTACTATTGGCTAACAATCGAATCTGACTGTTACAAATTTGCAAAGAAGTGTCATAAATGCCAGATTTATGCGGATAAGATTCACGTGCCTCCGACACTTCTCAATGTTATTTCTTCCCCTTCGCCTTTCTCTATGTGGGGTATTGACATGATTGGAATGATAGAACCCAAAGCTTCGAATGGACACCATTTTATCTTGGTAGCAATTGATTACTTCACCAAATGGGTGGAAGTTGCTTCATATGTTAATGTTACTAAGAAGGTGGTAGTGTGCTTCATTAAGAATAATTTCATATGTCGGTATGGTGTGCCGAGCAGAATTATCACTGACAATGGCTCGAATCTGAACAACAAGATGATGACAGAACTTTATGAAGAATTCAAGATTGTCCATCACAATTCATCTTCGTGCATGCCGAAGATGAATGGGGCTGTTGAAGCTGCTAATAAGAATATCAAGAAGATCATCCAGAAGATGGTTGTTACTTATAAAGATTGGCATGAAATGCTCCCTTTTGCTTTACATGGATATCGGACATCTGTCTGCACTTCAATAGGAGAAACCACGTTCTCCCTTGTGTATGGAATGGAAGTTGTTCTCCCAATCGAGGTTGAGATTCCCTCTTTGCGTGTGATAATGGAAACCAAGTTGTCAGAGGTTGAATGGGTCCAAAACAGGTTTGACCAATTGAATTTGATCGAAGAGAAGAGAATGACGGCTTTGTGTCATGGGCAGTTATATTAGAAGAGAATGAAGAAAGCTTTTGATAAGAAAGTCAAACCTCGTGAATTCAGAGAAGGCGACCCCGTACTCAGGAAGATCATGTCTTTTAACGATGATTCTAAGGGCAAGTGGACTCCCAATTTTGAAGGCCCATATGTTATCAAGAAAACCTTATCTGGCGGTGCATTAATTCTTGAAACTATGGATGGCGAGAAGTTCCCACATCTCATGAATGTTGATACAGTCAAGAAATACTTCGCCTAAAGAAATAAAAGAACAACTCGCTAAGTTGAAAACCCGAAAGGGAGACTTAGGAAAAAAGGAGCGTCTCGGTAGGCCAAAAACCAGAAAGGGAGGTCTAGGCAAAAATTAGAGACATAAACAGAATAAAATTTCCCGCTAAGTTGAAAACCCGCAAGGGTAGCTTAGGCAAAAGTTAAGGACTTTCTTGGCAAGTAACTACATCAGACAAGACTTGATCATTGAAGCAACAATCTTCTTGGATCGACACCATACTTCGATAGAAGCTGCTGCTCAGGATTTCAAAGTTGTTAGAGGGAATAGTGGTCATTGTATCTCAATGTATCTTTTCCATTATATATTACCATTTTCTGAACTTTGTAATTATCTGTGGAGTCTCGCCATTCGCAGACTACCATTTTATCAATAAAATTTGAGATTTTACCCAATTCTTTGTAATTCTTATTTTATTCAGCTTACAAAGACTCCATTTATTATTGATAATAATTTTCAAATCAAAAATATTAAATAAAAAAATTGTTTTTCAAAAAGAATTTACAACTTACTTTTACTTTAGATTTTGTAATTCAAGAGGAAAACAAAAGTGGTGATCACGGGAATGGACGAACTCCAGTAATTTTGGGAAGTTTTGTTTTCCCCGGGAAGTTTTTCTCATGTCATTTTTGCTGATATGCACATGATTTTTGTATAGTGAAGACGATATCAATTGGTGTAAGGTGCGGTATTGGGTTTGTGATCCCAGTGTCCCCAGTCAAGTCTTGGTTCATGTTTTTTTTTTATTTTTGGGCTTGCATGGTTTGAGGCCTCTATCCCAGATTCACCAGCGAAGTCTTCTCTCATATGACGAAAGGTCTTGTTCCCTTGGTGTGCGGAGATGAAACTATTTGCAAAAAGTCGCTCTTTCTGTAGTATTGGCATTACTGTTGGTATTTATTTCCCAGGCAACTAGACCAGGGCAATATATTTTCTAAGAAGTGTTGAGACAGTTGCAAACCTTTGGATTTTCACCCACCAAGTGCTGGGTTTGATTTAAAATCCCCATGAGTTCGACCTCTTTCTATAATGTTGACTTCGTGATTCCCCGAGAAGGCTATCCCAAGGCATCTTTTGTTGGAATAAGTTTGCATGATATAAAGACTCAATCCAAGATTCCCCAGTGAAGGCTTTGTTATTTGATAAAAGTATTTTCTCCCCGTGCATGCTGAGATTTGACTCATTTATGAAGCATCTCCCTTTCGATAGTTGTGATCGGTGGATTTAGAACTGACTGTTTAATGTTGGTTCGCGAAATGTCGCGGTAAGCAAGAGTCGCCATTGTCTTTTATTTTCTCCAACATGGACAGGACAAAAGCACAGCAAAATTCCTTATGAGATAGTTTCTCGGTTCGGGAGGTAGATTTATAGAAAGGGAAGGTGTTAGCACCCTTTCTATCCATGGTTATCCATGGGCTCTTAGATACTTGCTCATTGTGTTTTCAAAAGTGTTTGCTTTTCAATTGTGAGTGGGTTTGAAAAAGTTTCGTTTAAAGATTTCGGAATAACTCTTGTATCAGTCCTCAAGAGTGTTTGAAAAATTGTTTTGAAAGCTTTTTGAAAGTGTCGGTGTGAAAAGAGTTTTGATTTGTTTTTGAAGAGAGCAAGTATCTACGAGTCATCTACCTACCTTAAGGAATTAAGCTGTGTAAATGTCCTTAAGTTAGTGCCATCCCACCATTGAGAGGTAGGTAGCATCACCGTTGGAGGTGTTCGGGTCAATTCGTTTATAGGGACAGTGTGGTCACCAGAGCAACAGTAGGACACCTTAGAAGCTACCCTTATGCCCTTGATCCTTTTTTTTAATCCGAGGCAACTGTTTCGAGGCAACTGGATCATAGACATAAGGACTTACTAAAACGTCCTATACTCGACGACCACGTTTCGAAGGCAACAGGTGAGGCGTACCCTAAGAGTGGTGTGTGAATTTGTGTGTTATTTTCATGTCAATATTCATCTTTGATCAGGGCATTGTGAGCTACGCATTGTTTTTATTTAGCCATACATTCTTTCATGCAATTAAGAATTTAAGAGTGCGGAAATTTAAATGCGGAAAGATAAATCCTACGCTATTACAAGGCGCGGGTCTATACATCGCCAAAATACAAAGACCCGTTTGGTAAAAAATGCGGAAAGTAAAAAGACTTAATTACTATTACAAGCCTTGAGCAGTTACAAAATATTCGAAAAGAAAATAATGCGCGAAAAAAGAAATAGAATTGAACGTCCGAGGGTTTTGACCCTTTTGAAATTAAATTGGATTTAAAGGCTAATTATTATTTAATTAAAGAAAAGAAATTGTTTTTTTAGTTTTTTGCTTTTATGAAATAAAGAAAATTAATTAAAATTAAAGTTAGTGAAACCCTAGTTCTAAATTATTTTTAATTATTTAAGAAAATATTCAAGTTAATCTAATTTGCACTAATTAATTAAATTACATGTTTATTTACAAAAATATTTAGTGATTAATAATAATAATAATAATGAGAGAAAATTATTTATTAAAAAAAAGATGAAAAGGTCAAAAACCCTAATTCTACTTATTTTATTTATTAAGAAAAGATTCAAGTTTAAAACCTAATTTACTAAATTAATGGTTAGAGTTTATTTACAAAAACATTTTAATGGTGAAATTAATAAGAATTAAATATTAAACATTTTTTTTGTTTCTGATTTTTATTGTGGAAAAATATTTTGGGTGAATTAAATAAAATAATTAAAACAATTTAAAAAGAATTGAAAAGAAATAAAATTGAAAAAAATGCAAACCAGGGGGTATCAGGCCCATTATGGAGGTTAATTGGAGTAATTTTGGGCCCAAGCACACAAGGCCTTGTTTGACTTCCCTGGTTGAGTGCACGTGGGTTGACTAGCGTGTACCATGGACTGCATTAAATTGCCATTGGATGGAACATCAGGGCCATGTGGCAAGCTTGGATGTGAGTGCGTATGGTGAACCTTTGAGAGCACGCTGCATATGAATACGTTAGGATAAAAATTATGAAATAGGTGGGGGGACCTGGGAATCGAACCCAGGTCCCAGCGTTTACCAAGCGTATGCCTTGCCAAGTGAGCTGTGAAGCGCGTTTGTATATGTAATAGATAACAAATAATATATATGAAAAAGGGCCATTATGCTGGAACGTTGAAAAACCGCGCCAAGGTTTGAATTGTCCAACCATCCAATGACACGCTAGCCTTCTTCTTCATCTTTGTACCTGCAACATAACCAAATAGCGGGGGTTTTAAACCCCCACAAACTGCAACTCGTAAAAATAGCGATTATGCCTATGGATCAAATAAATTGGGCGCGAGGTATTGGTTCAGTTCGTATGAAGCTCCTGAATTCAATGGCCTAGGTCTCAAGGTCCAATTTTTCCCCTACATGAAAGCCCTATTCTGAAGCTTTGGAAAACCTAATTTTCGTCCATGGCAGATCTGGCTACAAGCATCGTTAGTCCAATTAAACATTACCAATCGCTTCAGAACATCATTGTTAGTGTAAATCAACAAATAAAACACATGAATAATGCATGGAAATTAAAAAATGATTATGGAAAAGTTTGTGATAAACGTGATTCTATTCTACCAATTCTTGGAGTATGGAGACTGGAAAGTGATTGCAACACGTTCAAAGAAGTCTCAGCAAGGGTTTGGAATAGGTTTTAGGCTTTGAATGATCCTGCAAATACGAAATCAGTTTTCAAAATTTCTATGAAAAATTGCAACTTGGTTCTGAGTTCTTTGAGCAGTTTTTCGTGTGTGCTTGAATAGGGTTGAGTTGTGCATATGTACATGAATGAAATTAGGTCAAAAACAAGCCCAAAGATCCATCCATTTATGTTTTGAATATTTGATTTTTATCACATCTTTTTCAATCTTTTTTCATACAAATCCTTGCCAATTGTGGAAGATATTGCCTTGTTGATTGATGCACGAAATCTTTAGCTCATAATGAACATATTTGCTGCACAAAAAAGATTTAAAACCATTATTTGATATTTTTCTCATATTTAAATCTAATTAAATGAATTAATAATAATAAAAATTCAATTAATTAATTAAAAAAGAAAATAAATCACTTTTAGCTCAATGGGTCGTGCATATGCTTTGGGTAATGATTCAAGGAAGAATTTGAGGCCCATTAGCATTTTTGAAGTGTTTTAGGCAAAGTTGACTTTCCAAAATTCCCAAAAATTTCCCAACTTCTCCAATGCATATCTTGCTCAATTTTGAAGCTATGATCATGTTCTTGGACATTTTGGAAAGGTCTTGAAGTCCTCTGTCCAATGCCTTTGGTCCCATGTCATTTTGATTTACCAATCTCAAGTTATGGTCTTTGACTTAAAGTGCCTTTTTGTTGACTTTTGAAAATGACCTATAATGTTGAAATTGATAACTTTTTGTGAGAGCATTTCTTGTACTTGAAGTGTGAAGATGAGTTGTATGAAATGTCATTCTCTTCAAAATGAGCATTAGATGGGATTTTTCTGATAAACCATGAGGAAGTTATGCCCTGGTCAATTTGCAGTTGACTTTTCAACTGTCCAAAAATAGAAACTTTTGCATCTTGAGACTTTTTGAGCCATGCTTTGAGAATCATGATCAATAATTGATCAAATGATGTTTGTGGCTTCAAAATAAGATGTTGACCAAAAATTTTGACTTTTGACTGTCAAATGACCATTTTGCCCCTACAGTTGACTGTGAAGCAATTAGGGTTTTTTTACTGTGCAACTTGATGCTGTGAGTCTTGAAACTTGACATATGAATGCTTGCCAATGTATATAGGCATGTGGGACTTGATTGGACCCTTGGAAACCTCAATTTCTTTGCAAGAACCAAAACCCTAATTTTGACTGTGTTAGGAGGCAATTGGACTGTGCTACTCTTGAGGGATTTTGAAGCTTGATCTTGGCAAATCTTGAAGAATATGGGAGGGAAAATTTTGGGGTACAACAGTTGCCCCTGTTCAATCTTCTTAGACCTGAGGATGTAGATTGGTTGGCGTGCCTTTCGTAATCCGAAGGTGGAAGATGATTGAACACTAGAGTGCCCAGAAATTTGCACTCACATAGTAGACTGTCAGCAGTATGATGCAGGGAATGGGCTTACAGATGCCATTTAGAGAGATGATGGATAGGAGGATGGGCTTATAGATGCCATCTAGAGGTGTGACAGGACTTTGTCGGGAATGGGCTTATGGATGCCATTTGGAGACTGTTGGTATGTGGATGGGCTTATAGATGCCATCTAGGTGTCGATCGCGTAAGAGATTCCTTAGCGAGAACTTGCGTACCTGAGAAAGAAAAATAATTACCTGGCCTGTTGTAGGGGTTGATCTTCAAACTCTTTGTGTAGATGTGCCCTGGCTGGATACAGGAATCGAATCTTTAAACTCTTCAGACGTGCCCTGGCAAGATACAGGAATCGAGTCCGGAGAATAGTCGTCAACAGATACACCCTAGCGAGATACAGGAATCGGATCTTCAAACTCTTCAGACGTGCCCTGGCAGGATACAGGAATCGAGTCTGGAAAATAGTCGTCAACAGATACACCCTGGTAAGATACAGGAATCGGATCTTCAAACTCTTCAGACGTGCCCTGGCAGGATACAGGAATTGAGTCTGGAATCAGTCGTCAACAGATACACCCTGGCAAGATACAGGAATCGGATCTTCGAACTCTTCAGACGTGCCCTGGCAAGATACAAGAATCGAGTCTGGAATATAGTCGTCAACAGATACACCCTGGCAAGATACAGGAATCGAATCTTCGAACTCTTCAGACGTGCCCTGGCAAGATACAGGAATCGAGTCTGGAATATAGTCGTCAACAGATACACCCTGGCAAGATACAGGAATCAGATCTTCAAACTCTTCAGACGTGCCCTGGCAAGATACAGGAATCGAGTCTGGAATATAGTCGTCAACAGATACACCCTGGGAAGATACAGGAATCGGATCTTCAAACTCTTCAGACGTGCCCTGGCAAGATACAGGAATCGAGTCTGGAATTAGTCGTCAACAGATACACCCTGGCAAGATACAGGAATCGGATCTTTAGTTGCGACCGTTGATGGTAATCATCTTTGTACTGACTTTTGTCCTGAAAAGACAAAACGTTAGTTGTATGTGATGTCATGATGTATGACGTGCGTGATGTTCTAACGTTCGGAGAATAAATGAGATTGTATGTTCATGATGCGTATGTGCGTGCTATAATGTATGAAGATGTGATATTTATGAATGTATGTTTTTGTCTAGGAAAGTAAATCCTTGACGGGTGCCTGGAAGTTAAACCCTGGGCCTGATGTTGGAGAATAGAGCTTTTGTTTCCACTGGGGATGATGGTTGCAAGAATACCGGTAGGAGAAGATGACTCTATTGGGGAATAAACTTGGCGAATAGATTACTCTGCGGGGAGTGAGCTCTGTGGGGAAAGAGGGGTACTTTGCTGAGATGTTGATGATAACTCCACTGGGGATACTATTGATTTGCTCTGTTGGAAGTTTTGATGAACTTCGCTGGGGAAAAGAAGGCTTCGTCGGGGACGATCTTTCCGTGACAATTGGCTGAGGATAACCCAGTTATATCCTGGTGGGGAAGTAACCTTCTGAATAAAGTTGGGGGAGCGCTCGTACTATGCGGGTGACAAGCTTCCAGAATCTACTGGGGATAAGCTTCCTGCTGGGGGGATGGATTCCACTTTCCTGGGGAAACTTTTCAGATTTTACTGGGGAAGTGGCTCCACTGGATGTCTGGTATACCGCCGGGGAACAATCTTAGATCCAGATTGCTGGGGATGCTTGTTATGGAATGTTTGTATACTCCGCTAAGGAATGTTGAGCTCTTCTGGGGATAATCCAACTTCCATAAGGCTGACTGAGTAGGCTAACTCTGCTTGGGGAGAGTATCGCTGACTTGTTAGGAGATACTGTGCCTTGTTAGGGCTGATGGGAGACCAACTGCTTGGGAGAGAATTGTAGAATCTTGGTTCACTCTCTGGGGAATTAAGGTATCTTGGTTGCATTCTTCAGCTGAACTTACCTTGGTACCTTGGTGGACAGAGCAATTAGATCGCTTAGACAACTCATTATTGCCCCTGTTTCTAATGTTACCTGTAATTAATTCTTTGCTTCGCATGCAAATATTTATGAGTTAGCAATTATTGTCAAATGCATATATCAAAATTTGAACATTGGACGTTCTTCGCAAAACAAAACAGGAAAAGGAAAAACAATTGGCAATTGGTCTGGAAAATGAATTTGTATTGTTTTTTTGAATTTGCCTGTAAATAGGCGTTTATGTACAAGAGGCTGACGTCCTAGTAAGAGAACGCCGCCGAACAACAGAGTTTATACAATTTGTACAAGGAAAACAAAACAGCTGTGTGAAAAAGATAATCCCACTGGGTTCCAACTCTGCTATCGCCTTTATATCTTCGAGCGTCTCATCACTTGGCTGCTCGGTTGAAGATGAAGCTGACTGATCCATGCCGTCTGATCTTGATAGTTGATACCGGATTCTAGATGCAAGGTGATCCAATGAGACATAGTATTACGCTTTAATCCCTAACTTTTGCTTGGACCGCCCTTTCGGGTTTTCAGTCCACCGGGATACCCATTTTTGTCCAAGCCGCCTTTTCAGGTTTTCGACTTGCCAGGTGTACAGATTTTTTCCATTTGATCCCTCATTTTGCCCGAACCCTTTTGGTTCGCCGGGAAGCCCTAATTTTTGCCTAGGTATGTCAACCTAGCGGGTCTTTTATCATGCGTAGTATCTTTTTACTATGTCTGCATTGGCGGGGTAAGGAAGGTCGTCACCATCCATGGTGGTTAGAATCATGGCTCCTCCTGAGAACACATGTTTAACCACAAATGGCCCTTCGTACGTAGGGGTCCATTTGCCCTTGGGATCACTCTGAGGAAGGATGATACGTTTGATTACCAGGTCCCCAACTTGATACTCTTGTGGTCTGACTTTCTTATTAAATGCCCTGATCATCCGTTTTTGATACGTTTGACCATGACAAATAGTAGTGAGTCTCTTTTCGTCGATTAGGTTTAATTGGTCAAGTCGTGTCTGGATCCAGTCATCTTCATTCAGATCTGTATCCTTCATTATCCAGAGAGAGGGTATCTGGACTTCGATCGGTAAGACTGCCTCCATGCTGTAGACCAAGGAAAAGGGAGTTGCCCCGGTTGACGTCCTTGCGGAGGTACGGTACCCATGGAGAGAAAACGGTAACATCTCGTGCCAATCTTTATAAGTCACTATCATCTTCTGCACAATCTTCTTGATATTCTTATTAGCTGCTTCGACAGCCCCATTCATCTTCGGCCGGTAAGGAGAAGAGTTGTGGTGCTGTATCTTGAATTGCTCGCAGAGCTCAGTGATCATCTTGTTATTAAGATTGGTACCATTGTCCGTAATGATCCTTTCCGGGACGCCGTATCGACAGATCAGATTGTGTCGAATGAACCGTGCCACGACATTCTTGGTTACAGTAGCATAGGAAGCTGCTTCCACCCACTTCATGAAGTAATCAATTGCTACGAGGATGAAGCGATGCCCGTTGGATGCCGTAGGTTTAATCTCGCCGATCATATCAATGCCCCACATTGCAAAAGGCCAAGGTGCTGTCAAGACATTCAGAGGGACTGGAGGAACGTGCACCTTATCTGCATAAATCTGGCACTTATGACATGTCCGAGAATGTTGGTAACAGTCGTCTTCCATTGTCCGGACCAGAAATATCCTACCCGAAGGATTTTCTTTGCCATGGTGTGTCCACTGGAATGTGTTCCGAAGGTACCTTCATGCAGCTCTGCCATGATCTTTTCTGCTTCAGTCTTATCCACACAACGCAGTAGGGTTGAATCATGGTTTCGCTTGTACAGAATGTCGTTGCTGAGGAAAAACTTCGCTGCGAACCTTCTCAGAAACTTCTTGTCGTTGACAGATGCACCTTCAGGGTATTCTTGGGCTTCCAGATACCTTTTCACCTCATGGTACCAGGGTTTCTCAGTTACTACCTCAGCCTCAAGATCACAACAGTATGCAGGTTCGTCCAGTTTCCAGATGATGATCCGGGGAGCCTCATTGTCCCATTTAACTTTGAACATGGAAGACATCGTAGCTAACGCGTCTGCCAACTGATTCTCCTCTCTTGGGAAGTGTTCAAAATTTATCTCTGTGAAATGGGGGATCAATGTCAACACACATTCTCTGTAAGGAATAAGGTTTGGGTGTTTCGTATCCCACTCGCCTTTGATCTGATTGATCACGAGAGCGGAATCTCCGAAGACACTCAGAAACTTGATCCTTAAGTCAATCGCAGCTTTAAGACCCATGATACACGCCTCATACTCCGCCATGTTGTTGGTGCAGTTGAAACATAGCCGGGCAGTAAGTGGAGTATGAGTGCCTTGAGGGGATATGATCACAGCGCCGATACTGTTTCCCAAAGCGTTAGAGGCTCCGTCAAAGTGCATAGACCATCGGGATCCTTCCTCAGGTCCTTCATCTGGTCCAGGTACTTCACAATCAGTCACTATCATAATGCTCTCGTCTGGAAACTCGAAGTTCATTGACTGGTAGTCATCTACTGCCTGGTATGCCAAGTGGTCTGCCAATATACTTCCTTTGATAGCTTTCTGAGTCGTGTACTAGATGTCGTATTCTGTCAAGATCATTTGTCATCTTGCTATTCTCCCAGACAGAGCAGGCTTTTCGAATATGTACTTTATTGGATCCATTTTTGAGATCAACAAGGTAGTATGAGTCAGCATATACTGTCTCAGCCGGCGAGCAGCCCATACCAAAGTGCAGCAAGTTTTCTAGAGCAGTGAGTATCGGGTCTCACAGTCGGTAAACTTTTTGCTAAGGTAATAAATGGCATGCTCTTTTCGGCCAGACTCGTCATGCTGCCCCAACACACACCCCATTGAGCTGTCAAGTACTGTCAAGTATAGTATTAGAGGTCTCCATTCAACCGGTGGCATAAGAATGGGTGGTTCTTGGAGATACTCTTTGATTCTGTCAAAAGCGGCCTGACATTCGTCGTTCTAACGTACTACCTGATCTTTCTTCAGCAGCTTGAAGATTGGCTCACAGGTAGCGGTTAGGTGCGAGATGAATCAGGCAATGTAATTCAGACGTCCTAGAAAGCCTCTGACTTCTTTCTCTGTCTTGGGAACTGGCATCTCCTGTATGGCTTTAACCTTGGCAGGGTCCACTTGAATACCTTTGTCACTTACGACGAAGCCTAGCAACTTTCCAGACCTTACCCCAAATGTGCACTTATTTGGATTCAACCTTAGCTTATACAACTTCAGACGGTCAAACAGCTTCTACAGATGGTCAAGGTGTTCCTCCTCAGTTTGGAACCTTGCAATCATATCATCGACATACACTTCTATCTCATGATGGATCATGTCATGAAATAAAGCAACCATGGCACGTTGGTAGGTTGCCCCAGCATTTTTCAACCCAAAAGGCATGACCTTGTAGCAGAAGGTGCCCCACTGAGTAACAAAGGTAGTCTTCTCCATGTCTTCAGGAGCCATCTTGATTTGATTATAACCTGAAAAGCCATCCATGAAGGAGAACACCTTGTGCTGAGCAGTATTGTCAACAAGAACGTCAATGTGAGGCAGAGGGAAATCATCCTTGGGGCTTGCCCTGTTCAAATCCCTATAGTCAACACACATTCTGACCTTACCATCTTTCTTCGGCACTGGAACTACGTTGGCAACCCACTAAGGGTAAGAAGTCACTGCAAGAAAACCAGCATCAAATTGTTTCATAACCTCGGCTTTGATCTTCTCGGACATCTCCGGACGCATACGGCGGACCTTTTGCTTTACCGGAGGGTAGTCTTCCTTGGTGGGCAAGTGATGGACCACAATGTCGGTATCCAACCCAGGCATATCTTCGTAGGACCAGGCGAAGATCTCTACATAATCATGTAACATCTGAACCAACCGTTGTTTCACACTGAGCTCCAGATTGGCACCAATCTTAACTTCCTTTCTATCTGTCTCAGTACCCAGATTTACCGTTTCCACTGGCTCTTCATGTGGCTGAATGGCCCTCTCTTCCTGGAGTAACAGTCTTGCAAGCTCGCCAGGCACTTCGCAATCATCTTCACCTTCGTCTTCGGCTAAGTTGATCGGATTTTCGAAGTCATAACTGGCAGTAGCAGAGTCGTTACCAGTGAGATCCAGAGTGGATTGAAACCTGTGTAGGTGAGTGTGTGTAAATATAGCTGTTTTGCAATATATAAAGAAAGAAAGAAGGAAAGGGAGCACAAGATTTGAAATGCGAAAAACGTCCAATGTCTTTATTCATGATATATGGAAATGACAAGTAATAAGCCCTCACAAATGAAGCCACGGTGCCCCGGGTAAGACACCAGACCATAATGTTTCAATTTATTGTTTATTACAAATAAAAAACAAAGGAATTCATTACTGCGTAACAAAAGTAACAGGTATGTAGTCTTTTGCAGTCCAATTGTTCAGTCCACCGTCGGTCATCGGGTAGATCCAGCTATCAAACTCCGATTCTTCTGCATCGCCTTCAATAGCGTTCACTCCCGGGTTGGTGATGAACACGGGAGTTCTTACGATCCTTGCTTTGCGTACAGCCCTCTGAGCCTCTCCAGTAAAACCCAGCCCAAACTTGTCAGTCTTAGGAGTAAAATCAGGGAGCTTGCCCCAGTTAGCACATTCACCTTTCTCAATTACAGCCCGGGCGTCTTTCAAGGAAGCCATCTTCAAGGGAAAGTCTTCTTCAATTACTGTCTCAGCTGACGCTAATGTTGGAGGTACCTCTTCAAAATGTTGAAAGGGGGTTTCAATAAACTCCCCGTCCATCTCAATATACCGGAACGAGTTCAGATGACTAACCATAAATTCCTCCTCCCTCTGCACTGTGACAATCTTCCCTCTGACAGGGTATTTGAGCTTCTGGTGTAGAGTGGAGGTCACAGCCCCAGCTTTGTGGATCCAAGGTCGACCCAGCAAACAGGAATAAGATGGACGAATGTCCATCACATAGAACGTTGAATCAAAGACTTGGGAACCAACCCGGATCGGAATGTCCACTTCACCATGAACCATCCTCTTCGACCCATCAAAGGCTCGGACCACGATGTTACTAGGCTTCAACTCCAGACCCTCGCAATCCAACCTATCCAAGGCCTTCTTGGGCAATACATTCAGCGAAGAACCGGTGTCCACCAACACGTGTGCGAGAGTAGTGCCCCTGCATTCTATGGAGACATGCAGGGCATCATTGTGGTTCTTTCCCTTGGCGGTCAGATCAGCATCAGAGAAACCCAACCCATTGTCAGCGGTCAGATTGGCCACACAGTCAGTAAATTGATCCGCAGATGTCTCTTGTGGCACATGGGCCATCCTCAGAAATGAAATCAGGGCCTTGGCATGGGCCTCTGAGCACAGTAGTAATGATAGCATAGAGATCTTGGAGGGGGTATGCCCCAGCTGTTCAACGACGTTGAAGTCGCTTTTCTTGATTATCTTAAGAATTTCCTCCATCTCTTGCTGAGAGGCTTCAACATTGACAGTCTTTGGTGCCCCCATCCTGGCAGGCACATCAGCAGTCCCTTTGCCCTGAGTGTCAGATGACTCGGCAGCAGGGGTAGAAACTTGATCAGAAGGGGGAACGGGCGCACTTGTAGGCGTAATGATAAGAGGTCTTCGGATAACTGGTGGTGCAATGTCAAGCGAGAAGAGCCTGCCACTGCGAGTTACTTTAGCTGGACCAGTGATGTTACTGATACCGGTACCGGTGTTGAACTCCTGCTTCACTCCAAGTACATACACATCTGCCCCATAGTGCCATGGGACAGCCTTGTCAGATTCATAGGGGAGGGGCCTCGGAACAGTAATGATAATGGGCGCAACAGACATGATTTTGACTGGCTTCCTCGGGGGAGCCTTGGTAGGATTGTTGAAAATTGTGACGACGGATACTTCTTCAACAGGAACAATAGGAACATCGGTCTTCTTGAACAAGATTTCTTTGTTGTCCATCAGGCTTTGGATGCCTGACTTCAGCAACGGACAACCAGTAGGGGAGACAGCACACAGAAAGCAACCCTTGCTACAACCCGGAAATAAACCGGCTAGCAACAGGTTCCTCTTAACAGTCAACAAAGGGGTGGCGACATCATCCACAGAAACTGCATACAAGTCTTCCTCGATAGCATTTACTCCATGCTGGGGCATAGGAGCAGTCACAACGTTGGGCCTTTCAGGCGCCTCAAATTGTATCTCCTTCGCATTAATAAGGTCTTGAACCTTATTTCTCAGGGCCCAACAATCATCAGTAGAATGCTCTGGGCTATCAGAGTGATAAGCACAGCGGGCATTTGGATTATACTTCAGAGAGGTCGTATTCACCACTTTTGGAGCCTCTCTGGCGGTCACCAAGTTGGTTGATAGCAGTTGCGGCAAGATTTGCGACAAGGTCATACTAAGCCGAGTATATTCTCTTTTGGGTCTCTCACCCCTTGGTTGGTTAGGTTGTCGAGGAGCGGCAGCAGGTTTTGCAATAACCACCGCGTTGACAGCTTGGCAGCATTCTGGTTTATTTTGCCTCCTAGGCACATACACAACACTGGCTTCTTTCTTGAAAGGCTTCTTCTCAGAACTTGAGGACGCACCCTTCTGAATCTTCCCTGATTTCATACCAGCCTCTATCCTTTCCCCAGTCAGAATGAGATCTGTAAACCCTGTAGACGAATTGCCAATGAGATGATTGAAGAACGGCCCGAATAGGGTCCCCAAGAACACATCCACTAACTCACGGTCGGTTAATGGTGGCTGCACCCTGCCAGCCAGGTCCCTCCACTTCTGCGCATACTCTTTAAAACCTTCTCCCGATCCTAGTGACATACCCTGGAGTTGGGTACGTCTAGGAGCGAGGTCGACATTATATTGATACTGCTTGTAAAAAGCAGTAGCCAATTCCTCCCAGTTACAAACCTTGGTTCCATCCAGCTGATAGAACCATTCGAGATGAGTCCCTGAAAGACTCTCCTGGAAGAAATGGATCCACAAATTATTGTCCACAGTGTATGGTTGGATCTTCCGCACATAAGATCTGAGATGTAGTTTAGGGCAGGACGCCCCGTCATACTTTGTGAAAGATGGTGCTTTGAACTTGTGTGGGATGACCACACCAGAAGATAGACCCAAGTCTCCAAAATCCAAACCAGGCACCTGTTGAATTTCCATGGCATTTAGACGGTCTTCCAACTGCTTATACTTGTCTTCAGCTGGAGGATACTGCTCCTCATTAAAATCAGTCTCGTTGTCAGAGACCACCGGACTAGGAACCCTTCCCCCTTGGGGACTGCCTTTTCCCACAGAAGAACCAGCTTGATCCACCTCATTCTGCAGTGTGTTACCAAACCTCCGGCCAGTGTTGAATAGTACAGTTCTCTTCTTTTTCTTCTTCTTAACCAGCAGAGCCTTCAACTCCTCTTGACCTTGGGCTAAACTCATGATCAACTCTTGGAACTGGGCGTTCTGAGCCTGGAGGGCCTTGATGGACTGCTCAGTAGATGATTCAGGGTTCATGATGCTGAAATAAACAGCGAAGAACATTAAGCAACCTGAAAAGAAGAGTACCTGCTATGCACATGATGCATGATATGTGTTTATGCAATGCATTCAAGGGTTCGAAAGTTCAAATTTGTTGTATACAAAAAGGAACACACGTTATCATTAAGAAATAATTGTTCAATACATCAAGGCCTCATGGGCAAAATATTACAGAATAAATCAATCCCAAAAGACACTGCGCATCCTCTTTGGAGCAATGTAAGTGTTGAGAGTCTTTTCCTCGTGCAGTAGGCGGGTGAGCTCTAAGACCTTCTTCTCACTAGCATGTAGACTGGACTCAAGAGAATTTCGTTCTTCCTTAAGCTGGATCCATCTCTTCTGCATTTCTTCCCAGGATGTAGGCATGTCAGGATGTTGAATGGTGTAGGACACCTCTCCTTCCAATACTGGCTCTTTGACCACAGGGAGAACATGAGGATAAGGCATCACTAGCTTCTGGGAGCGGGCTCGTACCCACTTGAGATAAGGCTCCAACAGGATGGAGTTCCTGTGCCCCAGTGTCTTGCTGTCCACCTTGTTGGGCATCCTCCAAGCTCTGATAAATCTCTGGCGAAGTCCTTGTGCATCGTTGTCGAAGTTAAAAACTAGGTTAGGAATCAACATGTTATGAGGGCCATCCCTCCGAGCATAACCAAACTGTCTCCAAGCCATACACGGGTTGTAAGTAATACCTCCTCTTATTCCAAGTAAAGGAACATTAGGAAACTCCCCGCAACGATCAATGATAGTGACATCCTCTCTGGACCGAGAGCACCAATGTATATCTGCATGTGTAAGAGTCATTAATCATTGTGACCATCTCAAACCCCGTTCGTTCTTCAAAACTGATTGTGGAAGGTGCGAAATAAACCACCTTCCCAGAAGAGGAGTACAGCACATAAGAACACCTCTTTTTCTCATGGTTCGAGTGTGACATGAGTGAAGGATGTCCCCAAGCAACGTAGGTATAGGATTCCTGGACATGAAGATCTTGACAGCACGAATATCTATAAGCTGATCGGGATTCGGGAACAAAACCAATCCATAGACAAGGAGGGCCACAACTTCTTCAAAGGCTTGTAGGTCAAGGGAGTTCCAACATTCTTGGGCCTTCTCAAACAGAAACCTGGCCAAGAACCCTTTGATACCACTTCTAACTTCCCAATGTCCCTTGATATCAGATGGTTGTAGGCGTAGTGCTTTAGCAATCTCTTCAAGTTTGGGTTCCCTTTCCGTACCGTTATAGGGTAGTTGACTAAGGATAGGGATCTTCAGAAGCCAGGAGAACTCTTCCAATGTAGGCACCAGTTGATAATCCAGGAAAGTAAAACAGTGGTGCAGAGGGTCAAAGAACTGGAAGAGGACCTTTATCATATCTTCCTCAATATTGGTGTTGACCAAGCTGATGAGTCTTCCATGTTTCTCACTGAAAGAAGAACTCTCGGGAATCCTGGATATAAGTTCCTTAAGCTGAGGAGGGATCCTTACAAGGCTGATCTGAATTGTCTTTCTGCGGATAGTTTCCATGTCCTACAAAACAAGAACAAAGATGAAGATTCGAACCCCTGAAATGGTTAGTCAATGTATATGATGTTGTATGATGTTATGATGCTATGATTAAACACACCACAAGTATTCACAAAAAGCAAACATGGTAAGGCACACAAGTCACACCACACCCCTTAGAGTTTAGGCCAGCATGGGGTCTAGGTATTACCCTCTTGAAGTTGGTGGGCTCAACCTGTCCTATTAGAAGTAACCGGGTTCTAAGGGTCTCAATATCATTGGATTGTTTTCATTGTTCAACGTTTCGATTTAGCCACTGAACTGGCGACCTAAATATTCCAAGAAAACAACCCTCAATTGAGTGTAGTATCGAGTATCAACCAACCTCGGACTGCACCAAAGTCAGTTATCTCACTACCCTAAAGAGGCCAAGATGGTTCAATTAAGGTTCCTAAGGTCAGTTGATGCTTCACGACACCACGCGGCGGCCCCGTACTCTCCTTGACTGGACTCAAGGGTTACCGGTACTCACCAAAGTGCCACATCAACGTAGCAGACTGCTTCAACCATGTCGGTATACCCCGCACAGTTCCCTCACAGTCTTGTTGCTACTTTCTAAGAAGGTATCCCCCAGATCCGGGTTAGGATCTATAGAACTCCCAAGACAGTACCCACAATAATAAAGCAAACAATTCAGACAATTAAAAACACAAGTGATCTTAGTCCTAAGGTACACCTCACTTTTAAAGAGTCCCCAGCAGAGTTGCCAGTTCTGTGATCGGTGGATTTAGAACTGACTGTTTAACGCTGGTTCACGAAATATCGCGGTAAGCAAGAGTCGCCACCGTCTTTTATTTTCTCCAACATGGACAGGACAAAAGCACAGCAAAATTCCTTATGAGATAGTTTCTCGGTTCGGGAGGTAGATTTATAGAAAGGGAAGGTGTTAGCACCCTTTCTATCCATGGTTATCCATGGGCTCTTAGATACTTGCTCATTGTGTTTTCAAAAGTGTTTGCTTTTCAATTGTGAGTGGGTTTGAAAAAGTTTCGTTTAAAGATTTCGGAATAACTCTTGTATCAGTCCTCAAGAGTGTTTGAAAAATTGTTTTGAAAGCTTTTTGAAAGTGTCGGTGTGAAAAGAGTTTTGATTTGTTTTTGAAAAGAGCAAGTATCTACGAGTCATCTACC
The DNA here is from genome assembly GCA_948472305.1 of Vicia faba. Taxonomy (NCBI): domain Eukaryota; kingdom Viridiplantae; phylum Streptophyta; class Magnoliopsida; order Fabales; family Fabaceae; genus Vicia; species Vicia faba. The sequence continues at coordinate 1,325,086,124 of OX451739.1, forward strand.
TACCCTAAGGAATTAAGCTGTGTAAATGTCTTTAAGGTAGTGCCATCCCACCATTGAGAGGTAGGTAGCACCACTGTTAGAGGTGTTCGGGTCAATTCGTTTATAGGGACAGTGTGGTCACCAGAGCAACAGTAGGACACCTTAGAAGCTACCCTTATGCCTTTGATCCTTTTTTTTAATCCGAGGGAACCGTTTCGAGGCAACTGGATCATGGACATAAGGACTTACTAAAACGTCCTATACTCGACGACCACGTTTCGAAGGCAACAGGTGAGGCGTACCCTAAGAGTGGTGTGTGAATTTGTGTGTTATTTTCATGTCAATATTCTTCTTTGATCAGGGCATTGTGAGCTACGCATTGTTTTTATTTAGCCATATATTCTTTCATGCAATTAAGAATTTAAGAGTGCGGAAATTTAAATGCGGAAAGATAAAACCTACGCTATGACAAGGCGCGGGTCTATGCATCGCCAAAATACAAAGACCCGTTTGGTAAAAAATGCGGAAAGTAAAAAGACCTAATTACTATTACAAGCCTTGAGCAGTTACATAATATTCGAAAAGAAAATAATGCGCGAAAAAAGAAATAGAATTGAACGTCCGAGGGTTTTGACCCTTTTGAAATTAAATTGGATTTAAAGGCTAATTATTATTTAATTAAAGAAAAGAAATTGTTTTTTTAGTTTTTTGCTTTTATGAAATAAAGAAAATTAATTAAAATTAAAGTTAGTGAAACCCTAGTTCTAAATTATTTTTAATTATTTAAGAAAATATTCAAGTTAATCTAATTTGCACTAATTAATTAAATTACATGTTTATTTACAAAAATATTTAGTAATTAATAATAATAATAATAATAATGAGAGAAAATTATTTATTAAAAAAAAGATGAAAAGGTCAAAAACCCTAATTCTACTTATTTTATTTATTAAGAAAAGATTCAAGTTTAAAAACTAATTTACTAAATTAATGGTTAGAGTTTATTTACAAAAACATTTTAATGGTAAAATTAATAAGAATTAAATATTAAACATTTTTTTTGTTTCTGATTTTTATTATGGAAAAATATTTTGGGTGAATTAAATAAAATAATTAAAACAATTTAAAAAGAATTGAAAAGAAATAAAATTGAAAAAAATGCAAACCAGGGGGTATCAGGCCCATTATGGAGGTTAATTGGAGTAATTTTGGGGCCAAGCACACAAGGCCTTGTTTGACTTCCCTGGTTGAGTGCACGTGGGTTGACTAGCGTTTACCATGGACTGCATTATCTGGCCATTGGATGGAACATCAGGGCCATGTGGCAAGCTTGGACGTGAGTGCGTATGGTGAACCTTTGAGAGCACGCTGCATATGAATACGTTAGGATAAAAATTATGAAATAGGTGGGGGGACCTGGGAATCGAACCCAGGTCCCAGCGTTTACCAAGCGTATGCCTTGCCAAGTGAGCTGTGAAGCACATTTGTATATGTAATAGATAACAAATAATATATATGAAAAAGGGCCATTATGCTGGAACGTTGAAAAACCGCGCCAAGGTTTGAATTGTCCAACCATCCAATGACACGCTAGCCTTCTTCTTCATCTTTGTACCTGCAACATAACCAAATAGCGGGGGTTTTAAACCCCCACAAACTGTAACTCATGAAAATAGCGATTACGCCTATGGATCAAATAAATTGGGCGCGAGGTATTGGTTCAGTTCGGATGAAGCTCCTGAATTCAATGGCCTAGGTCTCAAGGTCCAATTTTTCCCCTACATGAAAGCTCTATTCTGAAGCTTTGGAAAACCTAATTTTCGTCCATGGCAGATCTGGCTACAAGCATCGTTAGTCCAATTAAACATTACCAATCGCTTCAGAACATCATTGTTAGTGTAAATCAACAAATAAAACACATGAATAATGCATGGAAATTAAAAAACGATTATGGAAAAGTTTGTGATAAACGTGATGCTATTCTACCAATTCTTGGAGTATGGAGACTGGAAAGTGATTGCAACACGTTCAAAGAAGTCTCAGCAAGGGTTTGGAATAGGTTTTAGGCTTTGAATGATCCTGCAAATACGAAATCAGTTTTCAAAATTTCTATGAAAAATTGCAACTTGGTTCTGAGTTCTTTGAGCAGTTTTTCGTGTGTGATTGAATAGGGTTGAGTTGTGCATATGTACATGAATGAAATTAGGTCAAAAACAAGCCCAAAGATCCATCCATTTATGTTTTGAATATTTGATTTTTATCACATCTTTTTCAATCTTTTTTCATACAAATCCTTGCCAATTGTGGAAGATATTGCCTTGTTGATTGATGCACGAAATCTTTAGCTCATAATGAACATATTTGCTGCACAAAAAAGATTTAAAACCATTATTTGATATTTTTCTCATATTTAAATCTAATTAAATGAATTAATAATAATAAAATATCAATTAATTAATTAAAAAAGAAAATAAATCACTTTTAGCTCAATGGGTCGTGCATATGCTTTGGGTAATGATTCAAGGAAGAATTTGAGGCCCATTAGCATTTTTGAAGTGTTTTAGGCAAAGTTGACTTTCCAAAATTCCCAAAGATTTCCCAACTTCTCCAATGCATATCTATCTCAATTTTGAAGCTATGATCATGTTCTTGGACATTTTCGAAAGGTCTTGAAGTCCTCTAACCAATGCCTTTGGTCCCATGTCATTTTGATTTACCAATCTCAAGTTATGGTCTTTGACTTAAAGTGCCTTTTTGTTGACTTTTGAAAATGACCTATAATGTTGAAATTGATAACTTTTTGTGAGAGCATTTCTTGTACTTGAAGTGTGAAGATGAGTTGTATAAAATGTCATTGTCTTCAAAATGAGCATTAGATGGGATTTTTCTGATAAACCATGAGGAAGTTATGCCCTGGTCAATTTGCAGTTGACTTTTCAACTGTCCAAAAATAGAAACTTTTGCATCTTGAGACTTTTTGAGCCATGCTTTGAGAATCATGATCAAGAATTGATCAAATGATGTTTGTGGCTTCAAAATAAGATGTTGACCAAAAATTTTGACTTTTGACTGTCAAATGAACATTTTGCCCCTACAGTTGACTGTGAAGCAATTAGGGTTTTTTTACTGTGCAACTTGATGCTGTGAGTCTTGAAACTTGACATATGAATGCTTGCCAATGTATATAGGCATGTGGGACTTGATTGGACCCTTGGAAACCTCAATTTCTTTGCAAGAACCAAAACCCTAATTTTGACTGTGTTAGGAGGCAATTGGACTGTGCTACTCTTGAGGGATTTTGAAGCTTGATCTTGGCAAATCTTGAAGAATATGGGAGGGAAAATTTTGGGGTACAACAGTTTCCCCTGTTCAATCTTCTTAGACCTGAGGATGTAGATTGGTTGGCGTGCCTTTCGTAATCCGAAGGTGGAAGATGATTGAACACTAGAGTGCCCAGAAATTTGCACTCACATAGTAGACTGTCAGCAGTATGATGCAGGGAATGGGCTTACAGATGCCATTTGGAGAGATGATGGATAGGAGGATGGGATTATAGATGCCATCTGGAGGTGTGACAGGACTTTGTCGGGAATGGGCTTATGGATGCCATTTGGAGACTGTTGGTATGTGGATGGGCTTATAGATGCCATCTAGGTGTCGATCGCGTAAGAGATTCCTTAGCGAGAACTTGCGTACCTGAGAAAGAAAAATAATTACCTGGCCTGTTGTAGGGGTTGATCTTCAAACTCTTTGTGTAGATGTGCCCTGGCTGGATACAGGAATCGAATCTTTAAACTCTTCAGACGTGCCCTGGCAAGATACAGGAATCGAGTCCGGAGAATAGTCGTCAACAGATACACTCTGGCGAGATACAGGAATCGAATCTTCAAACTCTTCAGACGTGCCCTGGCAGGATACAGGAATCGAGTCTGGAAAATAGTCGTCAACAGATACACCCTGGTAAGATACAGGAATCGGATCTTCAAACTCTTCAGACGTGCCCTGGAAGGATACAGGAATCGAGTCTGGAATCAGTCGTCAACAGATACACCCTGGCAAGATACAGGAATCGGATCTTCGAACTCTTCAGACGTGCCCTGGCAAGATACAAGAATCGAGTCTGGAATATAGTCGTCAACAGATACACCCTGGCAAGATACAGGAATCGGATCTTCGAACTCTTCAGACGTGCCCTGGCAAGATACAGGAATCGAGTCTGGAATATAGTCGTCAACAGATACACCCTGGCAAGATACAGGAATCGGATCTTCAAACTCTTCAGACGTGCCCTGGCAAGATACAGGAATCGAGTCTGGAATATAGTCGTCAACAGATACACCCTGGCAAGATACAGGAATCGGATCTTCAAACTCTTCAGACGTGCCCTGGCAAGATACAGGAATCGAGTCTGGAATTAGTCGTCAACAGATACACCCTGGCAAGATACATGAATCGGATCTTTAGTTGCGACCGTTGATGGTAATCATCTTTGTACTGACTTTTGTCCTGAAAAGACAAAACGTTAGTTGTATGTGATGTCATGATGTATGACGTGCGTGATGTTCTAACGTTCGGAGAATAAATGAGATTGTATGTTCATGATGCGTATGTGCGTGCTATAATGTATGAAGATGTGATATTTATGAATGTATGTTTTTGTCTAGGAAAGTAAATCCTTGACGGGTGCCGGGAAGTTAAACCCTGGGCCTGATGTTGGAGAATAGAGCTTTTGTTTCCACTGGGGATGATGGTTGCAAGAATACCGGTAGGAGAAGATGACTCCGTTGGGGAATAAACTTGGCGAATAGATTACTCTGCGGGGAGTGAACTCTGTGGGGAAAGAGGGGTACTTTGCTGAGATGTTGATGATAACTCCACTGGGGATACTATTGATTTGCTCTGTTGGAAGTTTTGATGAACTCCGCTGGGGTAAAGAAGGCTTCGTCGGGGACGATCTTTCCGTGACAATTGGCTGAGGATAACCCAGTTATATCCTGGTGGGGAAGTAACCTTCTGAATAAAGTCGGGGGAGCGCTCGTACTATGCGGGTGACAAGCTTCCAGAATCTACTGGGGATAAGCTTCCTGCTGGGGGGATGGATTCCACTTTCCTGGGGAAACTTTTCAGATTTTACTGGGGAAGTGGCTCCACTGGATGTCTGGTATACCGCCGGGGAACAATCTTAGATCCAGATTGCCGGGGATGCTTGTTATGGAATGTTTGTATACTCCGCTGAGGAATGTTGAGCTCTTCTGGGGATAATCCAACTTCCATAAGGCTGACTGAGTAGGCTAACTCTGCTTGGGGAGAGTATCGCTGACTTGTTAGGAGATACTGTGCCTTGTTAGGGCTGATGGGAGACCAACTGCTTGGGAGAGAATTGTAGAATCTTGGTTCACTCTCTGGGGAATTAAGGTATCTTGGTTGCATTCTTCAGCTGAACTTACCTTGGTACCTTGGTGGACAGAGCAATTAGATCGCTTAGACAACTCATTATTGCCCCTGTTTCTAATGTTACCTGTAATTAATTCTTTGCTTCGCATGAAAATATTTATGAGTTAGCAATTATTGTCAAATGCATATATCAAAATTTGAACATTGGACGTTCTTCGCAAAACAAAACAGGAAAAGGAAAAACAATTGGCAATTGGTCTGGAAAATGAATTTGTATTGTTTTTTTGAATTTGCCTTTAAATAGGCGTTTATGTACAAGAGGCTGACGTCCTAGTAAGAGAACGCCGCCGAACAACAGAGTTTATACAATTTGTACAAGGAAAACAAAACAGCTGTGTGAAAAAGATAATCCCACTGGGTTCCAACTCTGCTATCGCCTTTATATCTTCGAGCGTCTCATCACTTGGCTGCTCGGTTGAAGATGAAGCTGACTGATCCATGCCGTCTGAACTTGATAGTTGATACCGGATTCTAGATGCAAGGTGATCCAATGAGACATAGTATTACGCTTTAATCCCTAACTTTTGCTTGGACCGCCCTTTCGGGTTTTCAGTCCACCGGGATACCCATTTTTGCCCAAGCCGCCTTTTCAGGTTTTCGACTTGCCGGGTGTACAGATTTTTTCCATTTGATCCCTCATTTTGCCCGAACCCTTTTGGTTCGCCGGGAAGCCCTAATTTTTGCCTAGGTATGTCAACCTAGCGGGTCTTTTATCATGCGTAGTATCTTTTTACTATGTCTGCATTGGCGGGGTAAGGAAGGTCATCACCATCCATGGTGGTTAGAATCATGGCTCCTCCTGAGAACACATGTTTAACCACAAATGGCCCTTCGTACGTAGGGGTCCATTTGCCCCTGGGATCACTCTGAGGAAGGATGATACGTTTGATTACCAGGTCCCCAACTTGATACTCTTGTGGTATGACTTTCTTATTAAATGCCCTGATCATCCGTTTTTGATACGTTTGACCATGACAAATAGCAGTGAGTCTCTTTTCGTCGATTAGGTTTAATTGGTCAAGTCGTGTCTGGATCCAGTCATCTTCATTCAGATCTGTATCCTTCATTATCCGGAGAGAGGGTATCTGGACTTCGATCGGTAAGACTACCTCCATGCCGTAGACCAAGGAAAAGGGAGTTGCCCCGGTTGACGTCCTTGCGGAGGTACGGTACCCATGGAGAGAAAACGGTAACATCTCGTGCCAATCTTTATAAGTCACTGTCATCTTCTGCACAATCTTCTTGATATTCTTATTAGCTGCTTCGACAGCCCCATTCATCTTCGGCCGGTAAGGAGAAGAGTTGTGGTGCTGTATCTTGAATTGCTCGCAGAGCTCAGTGATCATCTTGTTATTAAGATTGGTACCATTGTCCATAATGATCCTTTCCGGGACGCTGTATCGACAGATCAGATTGTGTCGAATGAACCGTGCCACGACATTCTTGGTTACCATAGCATAGGAAGCTGCTTCCACCCACTTCGTGAAGTAATCAATTGCTACGAGGATGAAGCGATGCCCGTTGGATGCCGTAGGTTTAATCTCGCCGATCATATCAATGCCCCACATTGCAAAAGGCCAAGGTGCTGTCAAGACATTCAGAGGGACTGGAGGAACGTGCACCTTATCTGCATAAATCTGGCACTTATGACATGTCCGAGAATGTTGGTAACAGTCGGCTTCCATTGTTCGGACCAGAAATATCCTGCCCGAAGGATTTTCTTTGCCATGGTGTGTCCACTGGAATGTGTTCCGAAGGTACCTTCATGCAGCTCTGCCATGATCTTTTCTGCTTCAGTCTTATCCACACAACGCAGTAGGGTTGAATCATGGTTTCGCTTGTACAGAATGCCGTTGCTGAGGAAAAACTTCGCTGCGAACCTTCTCAGAAACTTCTTGTCGTTGACAGATGCACCTTCAGGGTATTCTTGGGCTTCCAGATACCTTTTCACCTCATGGTACCAGGGTTTCTCAGTTACTACCTCAGCCTCAAGATCACAACAGTATGCAGGTTCGTCCAGTTTCCAGATGATGATCCGGGGAGCCTCATTGTCCCATTTAACTTTGAACATGGAAGACATCGTAGCTAACGCGTCCGCCAACTGATTCTCCTCTCTTGGGAAGTGTTCAAAAGTTATCTCTGAAATGGGGGATCAATGTCAACACACATTCTCTGTAAGGAATAAGGTTTGGGTGTTTCGTATCCCACTCGCCTTTGATCTGATTGATCACGAGAGCGGAATCTCCGAAGACACTCAGAAACTTGATCCTTAAGTCAATCGCAGCTTGAAGACCCATGATACACGCCTCATACTCCGCCATGTTGTTGGTGCAGTTGAAACATAGCCGGGCAGTAAGTGGAGTATGAGTGCCTTGAGGGGATATGATCACAGCGCCGATACTGTTTCCCAAAGCGTTAGAGGCTCCGTCAAAGTGCATAGACCATCGGGATCCTTCCTCAGGTCCTTCATCTGGTCCAGGTACTTCACAATCAGTCACTATCATAATGCTCTCGTCTGGAAACTCGAAGTTCATTGACTGGTAGTCATCTACTGCCTGGTATGCCAAGTGGTCTGCCAATATACTTCCTTTGATAGCTTTCTGAGTCGTGTACTAGATGTCGTATTCTGTCAAGATCATTTGCCATCTTGCTATTCTCCCAGACAGAGCAGGCTTTTCGAATATGTACTTTATTGGATCCATTTTTGAGATCAACAAGGTAGTATGAGTCAACATATACTGTCTCAGCCGGCGAGCAGCCCATACCAAAGTGCAACAAGTTTTCTCGAGCAGTGAGTATCGGGTCTCACAGTCGGTAAACTTTTTGCTAAGGTAATAAATGGCATGCTCTTTTCGGCCAGACTCGTCATGCTGCCCCAGCACACACCCCATTGAGCTGTCAAGTACTGTCAAGTATAGTATTAGAGGTCTCCATTCAACCGGTGGCATAAGAATGGGTGGTTCTTGGAGATACTCTTTGATTCTGTCAAAAGCGGCCTGACATTCGTTGTTCCAACGTACTACCTGATCTTTCTTCAGCAGCTTGAAGATTGGCTCACAGGTAGCGGTTAGGTGCGAGATGAATCAGGCAATGTAATTCAGACATCCTAGAAAGCCTCTGACTTCTTTCTCTGTCTTGGGAACTGGAATCTCCTGTATGGCTTTAACCTTGGAAGGGTCCACTTGAATACCTTTGTCACTTACGATGAAGCCTAGCAACTTTCCAGACCTTACCCCAAATGTGCACTTATTTGGATTCAACCTCAGCTTGTACAACTTCAGACGGTCAAACAGCTTCTACAGATGGTCAAGGTGTTCCTCCTCAGTTTGGAACCTTGCAATCATATCATCGACATACACTTCTATCTCATGATGGATCATGTCATGAAATAAAGCAACCATGGCACGTTGGTAGGTTGCCCCAGCATTTTTCAACCCAAAAGGCATGACCTTGTAGCAGAAGGTGCCCCACTGAGTAACAAAGGTAGTCTTCTCCATGTCTTCAGGAGCCATCTTGATTTGATTATAACCTGAAAAGCCATCCATGAAGGAGAACACCTTGTGCTGAGCAGTATTGTCAACAAGAACGTCAATGTGAGCCAGAGGGAAATCATCCTTGGGGCTTGCCCTGTTCAAATCCCTATAGTCAACACACATTCTGACCTTACCATCTTTCTTCGGCACTGGAACTACGTTGGCAACCCACTGAGGGTAAGAAGTCACTGCAAGAAAACCGGCATCAAATTGTTTCATAACCTCGGCTTTGATCTTCTCGGACATCTCCGGACGCATACGGCGGACCTTTTGCTTTACCGGAGGGCAGTCTTCCTTGGTGGGCAAGTGATGGACCACAATGTCGGTATCCAACCCAGGCATATCTTCGTAGGACCAGGCGAAGATCTCCACATAATCATGTAACATCTGAACCAACCGTTCTTTCACACTGAGCTCCAGATTGGCACCAATCTTAACTTCCTTTCTATCTGTCTCAGTACCCAGATTTACCGTTTCCACTGGCTCTTCATGTGGCTGAATGGCCCTCTCTTCCTGGAGTAACAGTCTTGCAAGCTCGCCAGGCACTTCGCAATCATCTTCACCTTCGTCTTTGGCTAAGTTGATCAGATTTTCGAAGTCATAACTGGCAGTAGCAGAGTCGTTACCAGTGAGATCCAGAGTGGATTGAAACCTGTGTAGGTGAGTGTGTGTAAATATAGCTGTTTTGCAATATATAAAGAAAGAAAGAAGGAAAGGGAGCACAAGATTTGAAATGCGAAAAACGTCCAATGTCTTTATTCATGATATATGGAAATGACAAGTAATAAGCCCTCACAAATGAAGCCACGGTGCCCCGGGTAAGACACCAGACCATAAAGTTTCAATTTATTGTTTATTACAAATAAAAAACAAAGGAATTCATTACTGCGTAACAAAAGTAACAGGTATGTAGTCTTTTGCAGTCCAATTGTTCAGTCCACCGTCGGTCATCGGGTAGATCCAGCTATCAAACTCCGATTCTTCTGCATCGCCTTCAATAGCGTTCACTCCCGGGTTGGTGATGAACACGGGAGGTCTTACGATCCTTGCTTTGCGTACAGCCCTCTGAGCCTCTGCAGTAAAACCCAGCCCAAACTTGTCAGTCTTAGGAGTAAAATCAGGGAGCTTGCCCCAGTTAGCACATTCACCTTTCTCAATTACAGCCCGGGTGTCTTTCAAGGAAGCCATCTTCAAGGGAAAGTCTTCTTCAATTACTGTCTCAGCTGACGCCAATGTTGGAGGTACCTCTTCAAAATGTTGAAAGGGGGTTTCAATAAACTCCCCGTCCATCTCAATATACCGGAACGAGTTCAGATGACTAACCATGTATTCCTCCTCCCTCTGCACTGTGACAATCTTCCCTCTGACAGGGTATTTGAGCTTCTGGTGTAGAGTGGAGGTCACAGCCCCAGCTTTGTGGATCCAAGGTCGACCCAGCAAACAGGAATAAGATGGACGAATGTCCATCACATAGAACGTTGAATCAAAGACTTGGGAACCAACCCGGATCGGAATGTCCACTTCACCATGAACCATCCTTTTCGACCCATCAAAGGCTCGGACCACGATGTTACTAGGCTTCAACTCCAGACCCTCGCAATCCAACCTATCCAAGGCCTTCTTGGGCAATACATTCAGCGAAGAACCGGTGTCCACCAACACATGTGCGAGAGTAGTGCCCCAGCATTCTATGGAGACATGCAGGGCATCATTGTGGTTCTTTCCCTTGGCGGTCAGATCAGCATCAGAGAAACCCAACCCATTGTCAGCGGTCAGATTGGCCACACAATCAGTAAATTGATCCGCAAATGTCTCTTGTGGCACATGGGTCGTCTTCAGAAATGAAATCAGGGCCTTGGCATGGGCCTCTGAGCACAGTAGCAATGATAGCATAGAGATCTTGGAGGGGGTATGCCCCAGCTGTTCAACGACGTTGAAGTCGCTTTTCTTGATTATCTTAAGAATTTCCTCCATCAATTGCTGAGAGGCTTCAACATTGACAGTCTTTGGTGCCCCCATCCTGGCAGGCACATCAGCAGTCCCTTTGCCCCGAGTGTCAGATGACTCGGCAGCAGGGGTAGAAACTTGATCAGAAGGGGGAACGGGCGCACTTGTAGGCGTAATGATAAGAGGTCTTCGGATAACTGGTGGTGCAATGTCAGGCGAGAAGAGCTTGCCACTGCGAGTTACTTTAGCTAGACCAGTGATGTTACTGATACCGGTACCGGTGTTGAACTCCTGCTTCACTCCAAGTACATACACATCTGCCCCATAGTGCCATGGGACAGCCTTGTCAGATTCATAGGGGAGGGGCCCCGGAACAGTAATGATAATGGGCGCAACAGACATGATTTTGACTGGCTTCCTCGGGGGAGCCTTGGTAGGATTGTTGAAAATTGTGACGACAGATACTTCTTCAACAGGAACAATAGGAACATCGGTCTTCTTGAACAAGATTTCTTTGTTGTCCATCAGGCTTTGGATGCCTGACTTCAGCAACGGACAACCAGTAGGGGAAATAGCACACAGAAGGCAACCCTTGCTACAACCCGGAAATAAACCGGCTAGCAACAGGTTCCTCTTAACGGTCAACAAAGGGGTGGCGACATCATCCACAGAAACTGCATACAAGTCTTCCTCGATAGCATTTACTCCATGCTGGGGCATAGGAGCAGTCACAACGTTGGGCCTTTCAGGCGCCTCAAATTGTATCTCCTTCGCATTAATAAGGTCTTGAACCTTATTTCTCAGGGCCCAACAATCATCAGTAGAATGCTCTGGGCTATCAGAGTGATAAGCACAGCGGGCATTTAGATTATACTTCGGAGAGGTCGTATTCACCACTTTTGGAGCCTCTCTGGCGGTCACCAAGTTGGTTGATAGCAGTTGCGGCAAGATTTGCGACAAGGTCATACTAAGCCGAGTATATTCTCTTTTGGGTCTCTCACCCCTTGGTTGGTTAGGTTGCCGAGGAGCGGCAGCAGGTTTTGCAATAACCACCGCGTTGACAGCTTGGCAGCGTTCTGGTTTATTTTGCCTCCTAGGCACATACACAGCACTGGCTTCTTTCTTGAAAGGCTTCTTCTCAGAACTTGAGGACGCATCCTTCTGAATCTTCCCTGATTTCATACCAGCCTCTATCCTTTCCCCAGTCAGAATGAGATCTGTAAACCCTGTAGACGAATTGCCAATGAGATGATTGAAGAACGGCCCGAATAGGGTCCCCAAGAACACATCCACTAACTCACGGTCGGTTAATGGTGGCTGCACCCTGCCAGCCAGGTCCCTCCACTTCTGCGCATACTCTTTAAAACCTTCTCCCGATCCTAGTGACATACCCTGGAGTTGGGTACGTCTAGGAGCGAGGTCGACATTATATTGATACTGCTTGTAAAAAGCAGTAGCCAATTCCTCCCAGTTACAAACCTTGGTTCCATCCAGCTGATAGAACCATTCGAGATGAGTCCCTGAAAGACTCTCCTGGAAGAAATGGATCCACAAATTCTTGTCCACAGTGTATGGTTGGATCTTCCGCACATAAGATCTGAGATGTAGTTTAGGGCAGGACGCCCCGTCATACTTTGTGAAAGATGGTGCTTTGAACTTGTGTGGGATGACCACACCAGAAGATAGACCCAAGTCTCCAAAATCCAAACCAGGCACCTGTTGAATTTCCATGGCATTTAGACGGTCTTCCAACTGCTTATACTTGTCTTCAGCTGGAGGATACTGCTCCTCATTAAAATCAGTCTCGTTGTCAGAGACCACCGGACTAGGAACCCTTCCCCCTTGGGGACTGCCTTTTCCCACAGAAGAACCAGCTTGATCCACCTCATTCTGCAGTGTGGTACCAAACCTCCGGCCAGTGTTGAATAGTACAGTTCTCTTCTTTTTCTTCTTCTTAACCAGCAGAGCCTTCAACTCCTCTTGACCTTGGGCTAAACTCATGATCAACTCTTGGAACTGGGCGTTCTGAGCCTGGAGGGCCTTGATGGACTGCTCAGTAGATGATTCAGGGTTCATGATGCTGAAATAAACAGCGAAGAACATTAAGCAACCTGAAAAGAAGAGTACCTGCTATGCACATGATGCATGATATGTGTTTATGCAATGCATTCAAGGGTTCGAAAGTTCAAATTTGTTGTATACAAAAAGGAACACACGTTATCATTAAGAAATAATTGTTCAATACATCAAGGCCTCATGGGCAAAATATTATAGAATAAATCAATCCCAAAAGACACTGCGCATCCTCTTTGGAGCAATGTAAGTGTTGAGAGTCTTTTCCTCGTGCAGTAGGCGGGTGAGCTCTAAGACCTTCTTCTCACTAGCATGTAGACTGGACTCAAGAGAATTTCGTTCTTCCTTAAGCTGGATCCAGCTCTTCTGCATTTCTTCCCAGGATGTAGGCATGTCAGGATGTTGAATGGTGTAGGACACCTCTCCTTCCAATACTGGCTCTTTGACCACAGGGAGAACATGAGGATAAGGCATCACTAGCTTCTGGGAGCGGGCTCGTACCCACTTGAGATAAGGCTCCAACGGGATGGAGTTCCTGTGCCCCAGTGTCAAGCTGTCCACCTTGTTGGGCATCCTCCAAGCTCTGATAAATCTCTGGCGAAGTCCTTGTGCATCGTTGTCAAAGTCAAAAACTAGGTCAGGAATCAACATGTTATGAGGGCCATCCCTCCGAGCATAACCAAACTGTCTCCAAGCCAGACACGGGTTGTAAGTAATACCTCCTCTGATTCCAAGTAAAGGAACATTAGGAAACTCCCCGCAACGATCAATGATAGTGACATCCTCTCTGGACCGAGAGCACCAATGTATATCTGCATGTGTAAGAGTCATTAATCATTGTGACCATCTCAAACCCCGTTCGTTCTTCAAAACTGATTGTGGAAGGTGCGAAATAAACCACCTTCCCAGGAGAGGAGTACAGCACATAAGAACACCTCTTTTCTCATGGTTCGAGTGTGACATGAGTGAAGGATGTCCCCAAGCAACGTAGGTATAGGATTCCTGGACATGAAGATCTTGACAGCACGGATATCTATAAGCTGATCGGGATTCGGGAACAAAACCAATCCATAGATAAGGAGGGCCACAACTTCTTCAAAGGCTTGTAGGTCAAGGGAGTTCCAACATTCTTGGGCCTTCTCAAACAGAAACCTGGCCAAGAACCCTTTGATACCACTTCTAACTTCCCAATGTCCCTTGATATCAGATGGTTGTAGGTGTAGTGCTTTAGCAATCTCTTCAAGTTTGGGTTCCCTTTCTGTACCGTTATAGGGTAGTTGACTAAGGATAGGGATCTTCAGAAGCCAGGAGAACTCTTCCAATGTAGGCACCAATTGATAATCCAGGAAAGTAAAACAGTGGTGCAGAGGGTCAAAGAACTGGAAGAGGACCTTTATCATATCTTCCTCAATATTGGTGTTGACCAAGCTGATGAGTCTTCCATGTTTCTCACTGAAAGAAGAACTCTCGGGAATCCTGGATATAAGTTCCTTAAGCTGAGGAGGGATCCTTACAAGGCTGATCTGAATTGTCTTTCTGCGGATAGTTTCCATGTCCTACAAAACAAGAACAAAGATGAAGATTCGAACCCCTGAAATGGTTAGTCAATGTATATGATGTTGTATGATGTTATGATGCTATGATTAAACACACCACAAGTATTCACAAAAAGCAAACATGGTAAGGCACACAAGTCACACCATAGCCCTTAGAGTTTAGGCCAACATGGGGTCTAGGTATTACCCTCTTGAAGTTGGTGGGCTCAACCTGTCCTATCAGAAGTAACCGGGTTCTAAGGGTCTCAATATCATTGGATTGTTTTCATTGTTCATCGTTTCGATTTAGCCACTGAACTGGCGACCTAAATATTCCAAGAAAACAACCCTCAATTGAGTGTAGTATCGAGTATCAACCAACCTCGGACTGCACCAAAGTCAGTTATCTCACTACCCTAAAGAGGCCAAGATGGTTCAATTAAGGTTCCTAAGGTCAGTTGATGCTTCACGACACCACGCGGCGGCCCCGTACTCTCCTTGACTGGACTCAAGGGTTACCGGTACTCACCAAAGTGCCACATCAACGTAGCAGACTGCTTCAACCATGTCGGTATACCCCGCACAGTTCCCTCACAGTCTTGTTGCTACTTTCTAAGAAGGTATCCCCCAGATCCGGGTTAGGATCTATAGAACTCCCAAGACAGTACCCACAATAATAAAGCAAACAATTCAGACAATTAAAAACACAAGTGATCTTAGTCCTAAGGTACACCTCACTTTTAAAGAGTCCCCAGCAGAGTCGCCAGTTCTGTGATCGGTGGATTTAGAACTGACTGTTTAACGCTGGTTCGCGAAATGTCGCGGTAAGCAAGAGTCGCCACCGTCTTTTATTTTCTCCAACATGGACAGGACAAAAGCACAGCAAAATTCCTTATGAGATAGTTTCTCGGTTCGGGAGGTAGATTTATAGAAAGGGAAGGTGTTAGCACCCTTTCTATCCATGGTTATCCATGGGCTCTTAGATACTTGCTCATTGTGTTTTCAAAAGTGTTTGCTTTTCAATTGTGAGTGGGTTTGAAAAAGTTTCGTTTAAAGATTTCGGAATAACTCTTGTATCAGTCCTCAAGAGTGTTTGAAAAATTGTTTTGAAAGCTTTTTGAAAGTGTCGGTGTGAAAAGAGTTTTGATTTGTTTTTGAAGAGAGCAAGTATCTACGAGTCATCTACCTACCCTAAGGAATTAAGCTGTGTAAATGTCCTTAAGGTAGTGCCATCCCACCATTGAGAGGTAGGTAGCACCACCGTTGGAGGTGTTCGGGTCAATTCGTTTATAGGTACAGTGTGGTCACCAGAGCAACAGTAGGACACCTTAGAAGCTACCCTTATGCCCTTGATCCTTTTTTTTAATCCGAGGCAACCGTTTTGAGGCAACTGGATCATGGACATAAGGACTTACTAAAACGTCCTATACTCGATGACCACGTTTCGAAGGCAACAGGTGAGGCGTACCCTAAGAGTGGTGTGTGAATTTGTATGTTATTTTCATGTCAATATTCATCTTTGATCAGGGCATTGTGAGCTACGCATTGTTTTTATTTAGCCATACATTCTTTCATGCAATTAAGAATTTAAGAGTGCGGAAATTTAAATGCGGAAAGATAAATCCTACGCTATTACAAGGCGCGGGTCTATACATCGCCAAAATACAAAGACCCGTTTGGTAAAAAATGCGGAAAGTAAAAAGACCTAATTACTATTACAAGCCTTGAGCAGTTACATAATATTCAAAAAGAAAATAATGCACGAAAAAAGAAATAGAATTGAACGTCCGAGGGTTTTGACCCTTTTGAAATTAAATTGGATTTAAAGGCTAATTATTATTTAATTAAAGAAAAGAAATTGTTTTTTTAGTTTTTTGCTTTTATGAAATAAAGAAAATTAATTAAAATTAAAGTTAGTGAAACCCTAGTTCTAAATTATTTTTAATTATTTAAGAAAATATTCAAGTTAATCTAATTTGCACTAATTAATTAAATTACATGTTTATTTACAAAAATATTTAGTAATTAATAATAATAATAATAATGAGAGAAAATTATTTATTAAAAAAAAGATGAAAAGGTCAAAAACCCTAATTCTACTTATTTTATTTATTAAGAAAAGATTCAAGTTTAAAACCTAATTTACTAAATTAATGGTTAGAGTTTATTTACAAAAACATTTTAATGGTGAAATTAATAAGAATTAAATATTAAACATTTTTTTTGTTTCTGATTTTTATTATGGAAAAATATTTTGGGTGAATTAAATAAAATAATTAAAATAATTTAAAAAGAATTGAAAAGAAATAAAATTGAAAAAAATGCAAACCAGGGGGTATCATGCCCATTATGGAGGTTAATTGGAGTAATTTTGGGCCCAAGCACACAAGGCCTTGTTTGACTTCCCTGGTTGAGTGCACGTGGGTTGACTAGCGTGTACCATGGACTGCATTATCTGGCCATTGGATGGAACATCAGGGCCATGTGGCAAGCTTGGACGTGAGTGCGTATGGTGAACCTTTGAGAGCACGCTGCATATGAATACGTTAGGATAAAAATTATGAAATAGGTGGGGGGACCTGGGAATCGAACCCAGGTCCCAGCGTTTACCAAGCGTATGCCTTGCCAAGTGAGCTGTGAAGCGTGTTTGTATATGTAATAGATAACAAATAATATATATGAAAAAGGGCCATTATGCTGGAACGTTGAAAAACCGCGCCAAGGTTTGAATTGTCCAACCATCCAATGACACGCTAGCCTTCTTCTTCATCTTTGTACCTGCAACATAACCAAATAGCGGGGGTTTTAAACCCCCACAAACTGCAACTCATGAAAATAGCGATTACGCCTATGGATCAAATAAATTGGGTGCGAGGTATTGGTTCAGTTCGTATGAAGCTCCTGAATTCAATGGCCTAGGTCTCAAGGTCCAATTTTTCCCCTACATGAAAGCCCTATTCTGAAGCTTTGGAAAACCTAATTTTCGTCCATGGCAGATCTGGCTACAAGCATCGTTAGTCCAATTAAACATTACCAATCGCTTCAGAACATCATTGTTAGTGTAAATCAACAAATAAAACACATGAATAATGCATGGAAATTAAAAAACGATTATGGAAAAGTTTGTGATAAACGTGATGCTATTCTACCAATTCTTGGAGTATGGAGACTGGAAAGTGATTGCAACACGTTCAAAGAAGTCTCAGCAAGGGTTTGGAATAGGTTTTAGGCTTTGAATGATCCTGCAAATACGAAATCAGTTTTCAAAATTTCTATGAAAAATTGCAACTTGGTTCTGAGTTCTTTGAGAAGTTTTTTGTGTGTGCTTGAATAGGGTTGAGTTGTGCATATGTACATGAATGAAATTAGGTCAAAAACAAGCCCAAAGATCCATCCATTTATGTTTTGAATATTTGATTTTTTATCACATCTTTTTCAATCTTTTTTCATACAAATCCTTGCCAATTGTGGAAGATATTGCCTTGTTGATTGATGCACGAAATCTTTAGCTCATAATGAACATATTTGCTGCACAAAAAAGATTTAAAACCATTATTTGATATTTTTCTCATATTTAAATCTAATTAAATGAATTAATAATAATAAAAATTCAATTAATTAATTAAAAAAGAAAATAAATCATTTTTAGCTCAATGGGTCGTGCATATGCTTTGGGTAATGATTCAAGGAAGAATTTGAGGCCCATTAGCATTTTTGAAGTGTTTTAGGCAAAGTTGACTTTCCAAAATTCCCAAAAATTTCCCAACTTCTGCAATGCATATCTTGCTCAATTTTGAAGCTATGATCATGTTCTTGGACATTTTGGAAAGGTCTGGAAGTCCTCTAACCAATGCCTTTGGTCCCATATCATTTTGATTTACCAATCTCAAGTTATGGTCTTTGACATAAAGTGCCTTTTTGTTGACTTTTGAAAATGACCTATAATGTTGAAATTGATAACTTTTTGTGAGAGCATTTCTTGGACTTGAAGTGTAAATATGAGTTGTATGAAATCTCATTCTCTTAAAAATGAGCATTGGATGGGATTTTTATGATAAACCATGAGGAAGTTATGCCCTGGTCAATTTGCAGTTGACTTTTCAGCTGTCCAAAAATAGAAACTTTTGCATCTTGAGACTTTTTGACCCATGCTTTGAGAATCATGATCAAGAATTGATTAAATGATGTTTGTGGCTTCAAAATAAGATGTTGACCAAAAATTTTGACTTTTGACTGTCAAATGACCATTTTGCCCCTACAGTTGACTGTGAAGCAATTAGGGTTTTTTGACTGTGCAACTTGATGCTGTGAGTCTTGAAACTTGACATATGAATGCTTGCCAATCTATATAGGCATGTGGGACTTGATTGGACCCTTGGAAACCTCAATTTCTTTGCAAGAACCAAAATCCTAATTTTGATTGTGTTAGGAGGCAATTGGACTGTGCTACTCTTGAGGGATTTTGAAGCTTGATCTTGGCAAATCTTGAAGAATATGGAAGGGCAAATTTTGGGGTACAACAATAGTACTTGTATTTTGTTGGATTTTCACGATAATCAGGCAA
Organism: Vicia faba; assembly: GCA_948472305.1. Lineage (NCBI taxonomy): Eukaryota > Viridiplantae > Streptophyta > Magnoliopsida > Fabales > Fabaceae > Vicia > Vicia faba. The sequence goes on from OX451739.1 coordinate 1,325,105,209, forward strand.
GGGCAATGTATTATTTAAGAAGTGTTAGGCATTTGTCAGCTTTTTGGGTTTTTACCCGCCAAGTGCTGGGTTTGATTTAAAATCCCCATAAGATTGATTTCTTGTTGTAATGTTTGACTTCTTAACTCTCCAAGTTGTTACCCCCATGAGGTTTCATACTTTTTCCCCAGAGAAGTTGCGCAATACTTACTCTCAATGTTGAAGAACGCATCTTGGTTTCCTCTCTTCGATGTGGTGTTAGCCTCCCCAATGAAGTCAGCACGAGGTCCCCCATTGATGTCTCGATGATGAGGCGTTATCTCCTCTAGTGAAGTTTGTATGATGTTCCCCCAATGAAGTCAGCTCGAAATCCTCAATTAATGTTTTGCCGATATGGTTTCTATCTGCCTTATTTGAAATCAGTATTGCAATCCCCAATAGGAGTACGGACCATGAAACATATGTTTTCCCCATTTAAGTTTGTGTGTTATTCCCCGGTGGAGCCTGGAGAAAGATGTTATATCCCTGTATCTGTAATGATTTGTTGCTATGATATGATTATTTTCATATTATATTCTTTCCCAATAAAGTTAAGCTGCGAAATAGGATTTTGTTTCCTCGTTTGGTGCTTACTTTCTCTTGGAATGTTCGTCTTGGATGTGATTTAGCCGAGTGTTGATTTTGCCTGAGTTGGTTTTGCCTGGTTATTCCCAATTTTATATGTCTATTTTGTCAGCATATACATGATAACACTCATACATTCATACATACATCATGCATAGTTAAATTTAGCAAATCATTGCTCATTAGCATTCGTTAATATTTTGTTGACATATTACCCTATTTTGCAGAGTTGTGTTGTCCTCTCTCCAATAGAGTGTCGGTCTTAAGCAGAAAGTGTATATTCTTTCAATTTCCCCACTGAGTTATCCCTCGTGGAAGATTTTGCTTTAGCCTTCCTGTGCAGCTCTTTGTCTGGATGTTTTGGATTTCCCTCTTGAGTTTATTTCTCAAAGGATGTATTTTGGTTGACTGTTTCACTCCAGTTTATTTCTGGTTTGAATCTTTATTTCCCAGCAATATTATTACTTTGAATTTCTGCAAGCTTCGAGCCTTAGTTTGAGAATATGCATTTATTTTGAACAAGAAAACTTTTATCTCCTCAACAGGAATATGTTGTCATTTCCCCAAGAAGCCATATTTCTTTCCCCGAGAAGTCATATTTCTTTCCCCAGGAAGCCATCTTGCTTTCCCCAAGAAGCCATGATTCTTTCCCCGGGAAGTCATGATTCATTCCCCAGGAAGTCATGATTCATTCCCCAGGAAGTCATGATTCATTCCCCAGGAAGCCATATTGCTTTCCCCATAAAGTCATTTTTACAATCCTTCCTATAACAGCAAGTAGCAGGTCCCTTTATTTGAGCAATTGGTACTTCCACGTAAAAGTTGACGTTACTTTTTTTCTATCTTTTCTATGAGTGGATAGTTCGTAGTTCATTGTCGAATTACTCCAGTGGATGGAAAATCTTTTCAATATCACAGAGACAATTCATTATGAAATCTTTGTAAGTGGTAGTCTCTTTATTCGAGACAGCTTATATATTATCCTTTCCAGGCGGAGTGCCTCGGTTAAAGAAGAAGTTGAGACCCGTTCTAGGTGAAACGCCAGAATTTTGGAGAAACTTGTTATCTTTTTGCTACCATTAGGGAATGTTAGTACTTCACCGTCAGTGAACGTTGGTGCTATGATATTTTCTATTACTACCTTCAGTGAAACTTGGTAGGTCACAGTTGTACACCAAAATTTGCCCTCTCATATTATCAAGATTTTTCCTCACAAAACTTCTTGGACTCAAGACAGGATTAGGGTTTGCTCAGCTCAAGACATCACCTTGCACTGATGACCTGAAATTAGGGTTTGAGTTTGCACAAGTATTTTTGGACCATCAATTCTTCATGTTACTTTCATACACCCTCTTGGACCCCTAAGATTGCTCATACCAAGTTTCAAGCCTTGAATCACATTTTTGCCCAATCAATTGGACAATTGACCTAAAAATCATATGTATCGGGGAAAAAGTCAACCATGGCCAATTTACAGTCAAACTTCATAATTTTTTATCCACAACAACATTCTAGGCTCCTATGTACCATTTCATCAAGTTTGGACCACAACTCCTCAAGGAATTTGATCAAATCATCAAAAGGGCAAAATGGTCAAAATTAGGGTTTTGATTGAGAAGGGGAAATTTCTGATTTTTGACCTAGCCAATGACCAATTGGGTTCAAGCATGATTTCAAGGACTCAATAGCATAATCTTGACCTAATCACATAGTTCAAAAGATCTCAAATGCATAGGATTGACAGATGAATTTTGCAGTCAACTGATCAGAAGTCAATTGTACACTGAAAAGTCAAACTTTGACTTTTTGGTCAAAATCAAGTTCCAAGGGTCATAATTCATCAAGATATGTCAAAATGTGAAACTTGTTGACCAAGAAACCTAAAATTGAAAATTAGGGTTTTAATTTGAAATTTTTCATAACTTAGAATTTTTCTAAGTTATGGAAAATTTCTTATTTTTTCCCAACTTTCCACAACTTTTTCACCATAATGCAATTGGATTCAAAGAAAACTTAAAACATGAAAGTTGTATTCCTCCATAAAATCTACAACTTTGATTCACAAAATATTCCCAAAATATGCTTGGATCTCAAGTTATGATTTTGTGAATAGGGATCCATAAAATTTTTAACTTAGTGAAATTTTGCCCTAGTTTAGGCAGGTTTTTGACCTAACTTCATGGAAATTTTTCACCTAGTTCCAAGAGGTATCTCAGAATTCATTTCAAAGATGGATTGTATAGCATGTTACAAGCTTTCCAAAATGTCCAATAACCCTCCAAGATCATTTATGCTTAGAGAGAATCGAAGAAGGGAAAATGGCAATTTATCACTTTTGTTCAAGGCATTTTCACAATGGTTCAAGTTGCAAATCTGTCCTAGCATGCTTGTACTTGGTATTACAGGTCCTAATCCATTCTAAACTCCATAATTGAATGCTAACACAATGGATAATTGTTTTATTTTGATCTTTGAAGCATTGTACAATGAATTAATCCAAAAATGGCATAAAGTTCACAATACCATTTTGATAAAGCATGCTTTTTGCAACTTTGCAAATCTTGAGCCATGGACCTGATCTTTTGTTGCAAGCAAGATCCACAAACATCAGGAAAATTACACCAACCCTCTGCAGTCCACAAGCTAGCCTGTACAGGCCTTTGGCATGGTCATGTCAACTTTCTTCAAAAGCAAGCAAACTTGCAAAAGTCAAGTGAACTTGTGCATCTGATAAAGGCAAGGCTTGGCTTCATTGGAAACAACTTCAGAAACTTGTTACAATCCTAAGCACGATTGCCTAACATCCAAAACACTCTCAAACACAAAAAACACCAATTTCTGCCCAAACAGGGCATCTTTTGCAAAACACTTGCCATTTCAAAACTTGCTCGTGCGTTTTGCCTTTCAACCTTTGAAACATCTTCCCTACATCACATCCAAGCTATCCAAGCATTCATCTTGCAACTGTGAGCTCAGTTTCACACTTCACCATTTTCATTTTGCAAGGTTGCAGGTTGACTCGTGCAGGGAGTTTCAAGCATCCTCAAGGCAAGTTGAGCATTGGAGAAGCTTGAGGGAACTTCAAGGAAGCTCACACGATCTTCAGGCCTCACTCAAAGTCCCCACATTGCCATATCCAAACTCAGCTAAACAAGGTATTTGTCAAATCTCTATCTCTCTATTTAGGCATCCTATACATTTTTATTATTATTATTTAACACATAAAAATATTATTTTCTCACATATTTTAATTTTTAAATATTGTATGTAATTTTATTTATTATTTCTTGTACATAAATAGACAAAATAAAATAAATATAGAATATATATTTCTTTTAACCAAAAACTAGGGTTTTACCCCTTTCAAAAATAATATTATTTTTCTCTTATTTTCTAGAGTTTAAATGATTAATTCTCTCATACATAAAATAAGTACAAAAAACCTTTTGCATCCATACATATTATTGCATATTTGAATACTTATTTATTTATTTATTTGTACAATAAATTCAATTGGGTTGTAATAGTAAATTAGGGTTTTATTTTGAGCAATATCCCCCATTCAAAACTTGTATCCCCCCTCCCATAATATTGTTGTAATAGCTTAGATTTACTTTACGCAATTTATCGCATTATATCCATGTTTAGTAAATTAGGGTTTGTATGATAAGACAAAATCAAACAAATAGAATGACCTAATACAAGACAAACAAAAATGCATGAAAAATGACAACACATTACACACAAGCACCCCTAGGGTTTCACCCACTTGGTTGCCTAGAAAATGGCCATGGTATGCATGCTAGGTATCTTGGAAAAATCAAACAAAACAAAAGATCATAGTCCCTCGATGACGCTATCAAAAGGTTGCCTAAAACAAATGATCTTAGTCCCTCAAAATGCTAAAGATACTTGGCAACATTGATATCATGGTCATACAATGACCCACGACTGTCCCGTTTAACATCCAAAGATAGGGTTGTCTACTAAAGCAATGGTAAATCAACAATTTCAAAGGAATAAAAATGTACAAGAAAGACTTTTTGAGTAGGTAGGATGCTTCTAGTTACTTGATCAATTTGCAAACAATCCTTGCTATTTTCAAAAACAAACACACACATTTCAAAACAATTTCCAAACAACTTTCAAAACATTGAAACATTTTTCAAAAGACAAACATCTTTGTATACATTCTTACGAACGAGAATCATTACAAAGATTGCCTAAACAAAGGCCTCTTTTCAAAATGTTTTCAAATCCACACAAAGCACCATTTCAAACAATCGAAAAAAGAAAAGCAAGTGATCTAAACAAGTAACTAAGAGCCCATGGAAAACCATGGATGAAAAGGGTGCTAGCACCTTCCCTTTTCATAATCTACCCCCCGAACTCAAGAAAACATCTCAAAGGTCTTTCCTGTGCTTTTTACCTTTCCTTTTGGATAAAATAAAAGTCGGTGGCGACTCTTGCTAACCGCGACATTTGCAAACACAAACGCAAAACCTCAAGTCAGTTCTCCCACCGCATCACAGAACTGGCGACTCTGCTGGGGAATTTTTAAAAGTGGGGTTACCTTAGGGTTTTAAATCACCTTTACATGCTTATCTTGCTTTACTTGTTTGCTTTACACTTTGGTTCTATTGTTTGGGTTTTAAATCCTCTACCCGGATTTGGGAAACATTCATAGGTAAATAGCAATACGTTGTGGAAACTGTGCGGGGTATACCGACATGGTCTAAGAAATAGCTATATTAGTGCGACATATTTGTGGGTACCAGTAGCCTTTGAGTCAATCAAAGAGAATACGGGGCTGCTGAGTGATGTCATGAAGCACTAATGGACTTTTAGAACCTTTACTTGACCAACTTGGCCTTTTAGGATGTAGTGAGATGACCGGCTTTGGTGCAGTCCGAAGTTGGTAGATACTCGATACTACACTCATTGAGGGTTGGTTCCTTGGAATATTTCGGTCGCCAGTAAAGAGGCTGAATTGAAACAATGAACAAGGAAACAATCCAGTGATATTGAGCTCCTTAGAACCCGGTTACTATTTCTAGGACAGGTTGAGCCAACTATACTTCAAGAGAGTACTTACCTATGAAACCCCATGCAAGCCTAAACTAGGAACTTGTGTGATCTGCTTGTACATATATACTTGTGCGTAACATCATGGACATCATAAAGCATCATGTGCATCCACTAACCATTTCAAGGATTTTGGATTTTCATCTTTGTTCCTGTTTTGTAGGTTATGGATTCACTTCGCAGGAAAACTATCCAAATCAACCTTGTGAGAATTCCTCCACAACTCAAGGAGATAGCTTTAAGGATCCCTGAGATTTCTCCATTCACCGAGAGACATGGTCGTCTACTCAACTTGGTCACCTCCAACACAGAGGAGGATATGATGAAAGTTCTCTTCCAGTTCTTTGACCCTTTGCATCATTGCTTCAAATTTCCTGACTATCAACTTGTGCCAACTTTGGAAGAATTCTCTCAACTTCTAAGGATTCCTATTCTCAATCAACTACCCTTCAACGGTACGGAAAGAGATCCAAAACCAGAAGAGATTGCTCAATCCTTACACTTGCACTCATCTGATGTCACAACACATTGGAAAACTAGAAGTGGTGTCAAAGGTTTCTTGGCAAAGTTCTTGTTTGAGAAGGCCCAAAGCTGCTGGAATTCCTTGGACTTATAAGCTTTTGAGGAGATTGTAGCTCTTATCATCTATGGGATGGTCTTGTTCCCTAACCCTGACCAACTCATAGATGTGAGTGCTGTCAAAATCTTCATGGCTCGCAACCCGGTGCCTACATTGCTTGGGGATATCCTCCACTTTTTTCACACTCGTACAATGAGGAAAAGAGGTGTTCTCATGTGTTGCACTCCTCTCCTGGAAAGATGGTTTATTTCTCATCTTCCCCAATCAGTTTTGAAGAATGAGCAAGGTTTGAGGTGCTCACAACGGTTGATGACCCTTACACATTCAGATATCCATTGGTGTTCTCGATCCAGAGAGAATGTCATTATCATTGAACATTATGGGGAATTCCCTAATGTCCCTCTACTTGGCATTAGGGGAGGCATCACTTACAACCCTTGCTTGGCTCTGAGACAGTTTGGGTATGCCCGAAGGGATGGCCCACATGACATGCTGATTCAGGATTTGGTTTTCGACTTCGACAACGACGACCAAGGGCTCCGACAAAGGTTCATCAGAGTTTGGAGAATGCCCAACAAGGTAGACAGTAAGACCTTGGGACACAAGAATTCCATCCCTCTTGAGCCTTACCTCAAGTGGGTACGAACCCGCGCCCAAAGTCTTATGATGCCTTACCCCTCCATTCTCCCTGTGATTATAGAGCCTGTTATGGAAGGAGAGGTTCCATACACCCTCCTACATCCTGACATGCCAACATCACTCGAAGATTTACAAAGGAGTTGGATACAGCTCAAGGGAGAGTACGACACTTTCGAAGCCCAATTCTACGCAAGCGAGAAGAAGGTTTTGGAACTCACTCGTCAACTTCATGAAGAGAAGACTTTCAACACCTACATTGCACCAAAGAGGATGCGCAACATCTTTTTACCTTAGAATTTTGTATTATTTTTCCCAAGGGGCATTGATGTACTAACAATTCTATCTTATTAATATGACGTGTGTTTCTTTTTTTGTTTAAAACAAATTTGAATTTTTGAATCCTTGAAAGAATTACATGAATACATATCATTCATCATATGCATAAACAGGTCTTCACACCAAGTTTCCTCATCTCTCTGCTGTTTATTTCAGCAAGATGGATATTGAACAAACGGTCAAAGATTTGCAAGCTCAGAATTCACAATTTCAACAGCTACTCTTGACCTTGGCCAAGGGGCAGGAGGAGCTCAAGACTCTACTAGAGAAAGAGAAAGAGAAAAAGAAAAAGAAGCAAGCTGGTGTAGTTATTATGGGTAGAAGATTTGAAGTACAAGCCAGACGGACTTTGGAATTCCCATCAACATCTGAAGAGGGGGAAGGAAAAGGAAAAGGAACCGTAGTGCCATCTGAGTATGAAGCAGAAGAAGAAGAGGATGAGGACTATTCTGAAAAGCAGTACCCTCCGGTCGATGACAAATACAAAAACTTGGAAGAACGTCTAGCTGCTATGGAGATACAAAGAGTGCATGGGCTAGACTTTGAGGAGTTAGGGCTGGTTTCTGGAATCATAATCCCTCCTAAATTTAAAGTGCCACTGTTTGCTAAGTACGATGTGGTGTCTTGTCCCAAGATGCATCTCAGATCCTATGTCAGGAAAATTCAACCACATTCTTCTGACAAAGATCTGTGGGTCCACTTTTTCCAGGACAGTCTTTCGGGAATGCAGCTTGATTGGTTCTACTAGTTGGAGAGAGCAGATGTCCATAATTGGGAGGATTTGGCAGCCGCATTCTATAAACAGTATCAATACAACGCCGACTTGGTGCCAACCCGTACTCAGCTACAGAGTATGGCTATGGCTACCAATGAGGGCTTTAAAGACTACGCCCAAAAATGGAGGGATTTAGCCGGAAGGGTGCAACCACCTTTATCTGAAAGAGAGCTAGTGGACATGTTCCTGGGGACTCTGTCAGGTCCTTTCTTTAATCACCTGATTGGAAGCTCCTCTGCAGGTTTCACTGAGTTAATTCTAACTGGCGAGAGGGTAGAAGCCGGTATTAGAAGTGGGAAAATTCAGAAAGATGCATCTACCTCTGCTGCTGTAAAAAAGCCCTTCACGGGAAAGAAAGAAGTGTCTGTTGTCTATGCCCATAGGAATCAGGGAAGAATTGAAAGACGACCAACTGTGGGGGCCGTGATGATTCAGAAGTCTGCATCAGACCAATCAAGAAATAGTCAGCCGAGAAATGATCAGCCGAGAAATAACCAGCAAAGGGTGGAAAGGCCTGTAAGGCAATTCACCAAGATAAACATGACTCCTGCTCAAGTCCTACCCCATCTCTTGAAGTTGAACCTGGCCATGCTAAAAGAGGCCCCTAAAAATCCTAACACTACTTCTCCACATTACCATCCCAATGCCAGATGCGTGTACCACTCAGAAAGTCCAGGGCACAACACCAACAACTGTTGGGCCCTAAAGAACAAGATACAAGATCTGATTGACGCAAAGGAAGTTGAATTTGAAGCTCCTGAAAATCCAAATGTTATCTCCGCATCGATGCCTAGGCATGGGCACAATGCCAATGATGTGGAAGAAGATATGTTTGTTTCTACTGTGGATGAACTGTTAACTCCTCTCCTAACCATCAAGTTAAATTTGTTGAAAGCTGGGGTGTTCCCAAGATGTGACCAAGATTGCCATGCTTTCCTGTCCTCCCCATTTGACTGCCCTCTATTGAAGAAAGGAATCCAACAATTGATTGATAACAAGGAAATTTTGTTTGAGAAAGCTCATGTCTCACCTATTCCAGTTTCAGAAGTTTCAATAATAACCATATACGCCAATCCTTCCAGGGTTCCTAAAAAACCCGTTAGGATTACATCTGCTCCTATGACTACTCCGTTGAAGATAACAATGCCCGGACCAACCACATACAAATCCGATAAAGTGGTACCATGGAACTATGGTGGAGAAATCTACTACCATGGTGTCAAACAGATTGAACAGACCATTGAAGAAGAAAGCTCTGAAGAAGATACTCCTAACATCAGTGACATTGCCGGAACAAGCAAGGTTACTCGTAGTGGAAAAATCTTTTCTCCAGAGATTGCTCCTCCAACAGCAGTCTTTGGACCCGTGGCCATTCCGAAGATTACACCTATACCAGGAACTGTACCTGCAAGTGTACTCGCCAACAATGACAATACAATTCCCATTCCTACTTCCGCTGCCGAGAAAAAAGGAAAGAATGTTCAAGAAGAGCCTGTCTTGACGAAGGCTCACTCACTAGTCATTCTTGAAACATCCCAGAAAGAGATGGAAGAAATTCTGAGGATCATTAAGAAAAGTGATTATGATGTTGTTGAACAACTGGGGCAGACCCCTTCCAAAATATCTATGTTAGCCCTGTTGCTATGCTCTGAGGCACATGCCAAAGCTTTGGTCAAGTTTTTAAAGACGGCCCACGTGCCGCAAGAAACCTCCGCTGATCAATTCTAGGAATGTGTGGCTAGTTTAACAGCTGACAATGGTCTAGGATTCTCCGATGCAGATTTAACTTCGAAAGGGAGAAAACATAATGATTCTTTGCATGTCTCGGTGGAATACAGAGGGACAACCCTAGCACACGTACTGGTAGATACTGGTTCGTCTTTAAATGTCTTGCCGAAGAAAGCCTTGGATATACTGGATTGTGAAGGCTTAACCCTGAAACCCAGCAATATAATTGTCAGAGTCTTTGATGGTTCTAAGAGGATGGTCCATGGAGAGGTGGACATCCCGATCAAGGTGGGTAACCAGACGTTCAATTCGACATTCTATGTGATGGACATTCGTCCTTCCTACTCTTGCCTATTGGGAAGACCTTGGATCCACCATGCTGGAGTTGTCACTTCTACTCTGCATCAAAAGCTCAAGTACCCTGTCCAGGGGAAAATCATAATTGTTCGTGGTGAAGAGGAATACATGAACAGTCATCTGAACTCCTTCCGTTATGTGGAGTTAGATGGCGAATTCATAGAGACCCCTTTTCAATAATTTGAGGAAGTTTCTGAAGAAATAGAGACGACCAAGGCAGTGTCTTCAACTCCTGTGATCACAAGACCACTACCTCGGATGTCATCTTTAAAGGATGCTAGGGCGGTAATGGAAGAAGGCGGATCCACTATCTGGGGGAAGCTTCCCGACTTTCCTTTCAAATCAGACAAATTCGGCCTGGGGTTTACTTAGACTAGTCAGAAGGCTATGTGTCGCTCCCGTGCCAGAGGGCCATCTGTGAAGATCAGCCACCGAGGGGTTAACGCACTAGAGGACAGTGAAGAAGAGGGCAGCTTGGAAGACTGGATTTTTCCTACTATTGATGGAGGACTGTGCAACTGGGAAGCAAAAGACTTTGTTCCGATTACTTTCATACCGTAGTAATTTATCTTTTCCATTTCTGTAGGCTGTAATAATTCACAAACAATTCGTACTTTTTTAACTTTGTGTCTTACCCGAGGCACATAGGTCCATTTGTAAGGATTCTTATTTCATTTTCATATGTCATTTTAATGAATCATGGACGCTTTTCATATTTAAACCTTTTGTGCTCATTGTCTTTTTTTTACATTTTTGTTTGTTTTAAGATGGTTATGCCCTTACATACACCCACACTCACAAACGCAGGTACCCTTCCATTCCGGAACCCATGGATAACGATACTGCTATAGCCTTCAGTGACTTTGAAGATCTGATCAACCAAGCCGAATATGAAGGTGAGGAAGATTGTGAGGTGCCAGGGGAATTGGCCAGACTACTACAGCAAGAGGAAAGAGCAATTCAGCCTCATGAGGAGCAGTTGGATACGATCAACTTGGGTACTGAGGATGATAAAAAGGAAATCAAGATAGGTGTCAATCTAGAGTCGAGTGTCAAGGAGCGCCTAATTTAGATACTGCATGATTATGTTGAGATCTTCGCCTGGTCATACGAAGACATGTCGGGACTTGATACAGACATTGTGGTTCATTGTCTACCCACAAGAGAAGACTTCCCACCAGTGAAACAAAAGGTCCGCCGCATGAGACCTGACATGTCAGAGAAGATCAAAGCAGAAGTCATGAAGCAGTTCAATGTTGGATTTCTGGTTGTTACTTCATATTCACAATGGGTTGCTAACATTGTGCCCGTGCCTAAGAAGGACGGCAAAGTGAGAATATGCGTGGATTATAGAGATTTAAACAGGGCCAACCCTAAAGATGATTTTCCACTTCCGCACATCGACATCCTGGTTGACAACACAACTTAACACAAACTATTTTCTTTCATGGACAGATTCTCAGGTTATAACCAGATCAAAATGGCACCTGGGGACATGGAGAAAACTACTTTTGTCACACAGTGGGGTATGTTCTGCTACAAAGTGATGCCATTCGGACTGAAGAATGTCGGGGCAACCTATCAACGCGCCATGGTAGCTTTGTTTCATGATATGATACATCATGAGATAGAGGTATACGTAGATGACATGATAGCCCAATCACAAACTGAATAAGAACACCTCGATCACTTGCAGAAGCTGTTTGTCAGGTTGAAGGAGTACAAGCTCAGATTGAACCCGAACAAGTGCACATTCAGAGTCCGGTCCGGTAAGCTCTTAGGTTTCATTGTCAGCAACAAAGGCATCGAGGTTTATCCTGCCAAGGTCAAAGCTATACAAGAAATGCCTGCTCCTCGCACTGAGAAGGAGGTCAGAGGTTTCTTGGGATGCCTAAACTACATTGCAAGGTTCATTTCTAACCTAACATCTACTTGTGAGCCAATCTTCAAGTTGTTGAAGAAAGATCAGGTAGTTAAATGGAATGAGGACTGTCAATTTGCTTTCGATAAAATCAAGGAGTATTTTCTAGAACCTCCTATCCTGATGCCACCCGTAGAGGGAAGACCGCTAATCATGTATTTGACCGTCCTAGAAAATTCAATAGGGTGCGTACTGGGCCAACATGACGAGTCTGGCCAAAAATAGCATGCCATTTATTACCTTAGCAAAAAGTTTACCGACTGTGAGACCCGATACTCACTGCTCGAGAAAACTTGCTGCTCTTTGGTATGGGCTGCTCACCGGCTAAGGCAGTACATGTTGACTCATACCACTTTGCTGATATCTAAGATGGATCCGATCAAGTACATCTTTGAGAAGCCTGCTTTGTCTGGAAGAATAGCTAGATGGCAGATGATCCTAACGTAATACGATATATAGTACACGACCCAAAAATCTATAAAGGGGAGTGTACTAGCTGACCATCTGGCTCATCAAGCTGTCAAAGATTACCAATCCATGAAGTTCGACTTCCCTGACGAAGACATCATGACATTGGACAACATTGAAGATCTCAGACCATATGACAGACCTGAACAAGGATCCCGATGGATCTTGTACTTTGATTGGGCCTCCAATGCACTTGGCAACGGTATCGGCGTGGTACTCATCTCCCCAGAAGGTTGCCATACTCCTTTCACTGCCAGACTTTGCTTCAACTGTACGAACAACATGGCAGAGTATGAAGCTTGCATCTTTGGACTCAAGGTTGCCATAGACTTGGGAATCAAATCTTTGATTGTATTTGGGGACTCAGCTTTGGTCATCAGTCAGATCAAAGGAGAATGGGATACTAAGCATCCTAACCTCATCCCTTACAAAGAACATATCTTGACATTGTTACCACATTTCGAGCAGATTATCTTCGAGCACTTCCCGCGAGAAGAAAATCAGCTAGCAGATGCTCTAGCTACAATGTCATCCATGTTTAAACTTAACTGGGATAATGAGGCTCCCCGAATCACCATTGAACGGATGGACGAACCTGCACATTGTCACGAGATTAACACCGAAGAAGTAGTAGACTAACTGTGGTTTCATGAAGTCAAAAGGTATCTCGAGGCTCAAGAATACCCTGAAGGAGCTTCAGTCAATGACAAAAAGTTCTTAAGGAGATTCTCGGCAAAGTTATTCCTGAGTAATGGCATCATGTACAAGCGCAATCATGATTCTATTCTGCTCCGTTGTGTGGACAAAGCTGAAGCTGAAAAGATCATGGCCGAATTGCATGAAGGTACCTTTGGCACTCACTCTAGCGGGCATACGATGGCTAAGAAGATTCTACGGGCAGGCTATTACTGGTCTACCATGGAAGTTGGCTGCTATCAACACTCCCGCACATGCCATAAATGTCAAATCTATGCAGACAAGGTGCACGTGCCTCCTGTTCCTCTAAATGTCTTAACAGCTCCTTGGCCATTCGCTATATGGGGAATCGACATGATTGGAGAGATCAAGCCTACAGCATCCAATGGACACCGCTTTATTCTGGTATCCATTGACTACTTCACCAAGTGGGTCGAAGCAGCTTCCTTCGCATTCGTTACTAAGAATGTTGTTGCCCGCTTCATCAAGCAGAACCTATTTGCCGGTACGGTATCCCCGAAAGGATCATCACTGATAACGGTACAAACCTTAACAATATTATGATCACCTCCCTATGTGAGCAGTTCAAGATTCAACATTACAATTCATCTCCCTACCGGCCAAAGATGAACGGTGTTGTCGAAGCTGCGAACAAAAATATCAAGAAGATCATACAAAAGATGACAGTCACCTACAAGGACTGGCATAAGATGTTACCGTTTGCTCTTCACGGGTACCGTACCACGGCACGCACATCAACTGGGGCAACACCATATTCCTTGGTATATGGCATGGAGGTTGTTTTACCTATCGAGGTTCGGATTCCCTCCTTGAGAATTATGGAAGATGTTGCTTTGAGTGAAGACGATTGGATCCAAACCCGACTTGATCAATTGAACTTAATTAACGAGAAGAGACTTACTTCTATTTGCCACGGCCAGACGTATCAAAAATGGATGATCAAAGCTTTCAACAAGAAAGTCAGACAACAAGTGTATCAAGTCGGGAATCTAGTGATCAAGCGTATCATTTTGCTGCAAAGTGATCCCAGGGGAAAATGGACTCCTACTTACGAGGGACCATTTGTAATCAAGAACATCTTTTCTGGTGGGGAAATGATCTTAACCACCATGGACGGAAACGATCTGCCGCACCCTGCGAACGCAGACATAGTCAAAAGATACTACGCATAAATGACCCGCTAGGTTGACACACCTAGGCAAAAAAGGGCATCCCGGTGAATCAAAAACCCGAAAGGGCGGTTCAGGCAAAAATTAGGGATAAATAAAAAAAATATGTACACCTAGAAAGTTGAAAACCCGAAAGGGCGACTTGAGCAAAAAAGGGTTTCCCGGTGGACTGAAAACCCGAAAGGGCGGTCCAGGAAAAAGTTAGGGAATTAAAGCGTACGACTATGTCTCTTCGGATCACTTTAAGGACAATCCCTTCACAAACAAACTCTGAGCTTCTGATCAACTCAATCATCTTCGGACGAAGCAACGGATGGACAAGATATGCGGAGACACGAAGGCTATAGCAGAATGAGAACCCCATGGGATTTTATTTTTCACACATAGCTATCTTTCTTTGTATAAATTTTTCTAACTTTTATGACACCATCCTCTTACTAGGATGACTGTCTCCTTTGTACAAAACACTTATCCAAAGTAAATACAAAGATATCTCTTTCAAAGTACAGAAAACTATTTGCCTTTTACACTTGTGTTTTTATTTGCAAAAACGTCCAATGATTCATTGATGAACATATGCATTTGAACATAATTACTGTTTACAAATAAACAGGAATGAAAAATAACAATTACTGACAGACTGAAAGGATAGGAAAACATCTTTAGGCTATTCCATGAGCAATCCCTACAGTACATCATCTAGATCCCTAGCGGAACTAAAACCTTAAAGTATAGATCCCCAGCGGAGCTAAAATTTCAAACCTTTGATCCCCATCAGAGTTAAAACTTTAAACTCCCAATCCCCAGTGGAGAAAAAACTTTGAGTTACAGATCCCCGACGGAGCTGAAACCTTCTTCCCCAATCAAGTCAAGACTTCTAAATATCAATCCCCAACGGAAACCATCCAATTTCTCCAAATCCCCCAGCAAGTTATCTTGAAGCCTGGAAATCAATCAGATAACAGTTAACCTTTGTCTCTCCCCAACCTAGGATGACTCCCCAGTAGAGTGGCAGACGATCGAAAACTCCTGAACCTACTCCCAACAGTAAACTCTTCCCCACAGAGTCTTCATTACTCCCCAGCATGAAGCCGCCAAAGTTTCCATGGTTCCCCAACAGAATGAAGATTCTCATTCTCAATTCCCTAGTGAAGTCACCAATGTTTTATTGCTCCCCAACAGAATGAAGATTCTCATTCTTAGTTCCCCGCAGAAGTTATCAGAATTTTCCCTATTTCCCAGCAGAATAAGGATTCCCATTGCTTAACCCCCAGTAGAAGTCATCAAGGTTCTCTGGATTTCCCAAGCAGATTTCTCAAGCGGTTTGGCATTACTCTCACAACAGAATTTTTGTCAACACTCTAACTTCAAGACATGAAGGGTCCTCACATCCCCACAGAAGTTGTTAAGGATTTCTTGTCGCCAACAGTCACCAAGATCTTCTTATCCTCGGCAGTCAAGGATTTATTTTCCCCGGTAGCAGTCAAGGGTTTTATTATCCCCAGCCGTCAAGGATTTATTTTCCTCAACAATACAGCAAATTAGATTACATGCACATACATTACATCCATATATCATAAACATTGATAAAACACATTAATTGCATCATACATTTCATGCAACATAACCTTGTGTTTCAGCTAACATTTTACCCTTTTCAGGATAAGATTAACAAGCTATTATTAACAATGGTCAAAGATTTCATATACAGATTAGATATGCTACAGACACGGAAGCCACTCTATTTCTCATTCAGATTCATCTGTCAAGATACAGTTCAGATACACTCCAGACACGGAAGTCATTTTGTCACTTATTCAGATTCTAGTTCAGATACGCTCCAGACGCGGATGCCATTCTGGCCCTTATCCAGTTTTCTGATTCAGATACAGTACAGATACACTCCAGACACGGAAGTCATTATGTTGCTCATTCAGATTCAAATTTCAGATACAGTTCAAATACGCTCCAGATACGGATGCCATCCTGATACTTATTCAGATTTCAACTATCAGATACAGTTCAGATACACTCCAGACACGGAAGTCATTCTGTCACTTATTCATATTCCAGTTCAGATACGCTCCAGACACGGATGCCATTCTGGCCCTTACACCAGTAGTCTGATTCTCCCCGCTAAGAGATGCTCCAAACACGGATGCTATTTTATTGCTCATTCAGACTCAACCTCGGATACAGCTCAGATACGCTCCAGACACGGTTGCCATTCTGTCACTTATTCTGATATTCCCCAGCTCTGATACGCTCCAAACACGGACTCCACTCCATTGTTCATAAAGATTCAGTCTCCAGATACAGATCAGATATGTTCCAGACACGGACACTATTCTGATACTCATTCTTTTGACTTACAACTTACAACTCAACAAACATTCTTGGATGACATCTTTAAGCCCATCTCTGACAAGATTCTATCACATCTCCAAATGGAATCTTTAAGCCCATTTCCTCAACTACGCTTTGATGAGTGAAAATTTACGGGCACTCTAGTGTCCAATCATCTCTTACCTTCGAGTCACGAACGGCAAACTCGCCAATCTAACTCTTCAGGTTCAAGAAGATTGAACAGGGGCAGCTGTTGTACCCCAAAATTTTCCCTCTCATGTTATCAAGATTTTTCCTCACAAGACTTCTTGGACTCAAGACAGGATTAGGGTTTGCTCAACTCAAGACATCACCTTGCACTGATGACTTGAAATTAGGGTTTGAGTTTGCACGAGGATTTTTGGACCATCAATGCTTCATGTGACTTTCATACACCCTGTTGGATCCCTAAGATTGCTCATACCAAGTTTCAAGCCTTGAATGACATTTTTGCCCAATCAATTGGACAGTTGACCTAAACATCAACTGTATTGGGGAAAAAGTCAACCATGGACAATTTACAGTCAAACTTCATAATTTTTTATCCACAACAACATTCTAGGCTCCTATGTACCATTTCATCAAGTTTGGACCACAACTCCTCAAGGAATTTGATCAAATCATCAAAAGGGCAAAATGGTTAAAATTAGGGTTTTGACTGAGAATGGGCAATTTCTGATTTTTGACCTAGACAATGACCAATTGGGTTCAAGAATGATTTCAAGGACTAAATAGAATCATCTTGACCTAATCACATAGTTCAAAAGATCTCAAATGCATAGGATTGATAGATGAATTTTGTAGTCAACTGATCAGAAGTCAATTGTACACTGAAAAGTCAAACTTTGACTTTTTGGTCAAAATCAAGTGCCAAGGGTCATGATTCATCAAGATATGCCAAAATGTGAAACTTGTTGACCAAGAAACCTAAAATTGCAAATTAGGATTTTAATTTGAAATTTTTCATAACTTAGAATTTTTCTAAGTTATGGAAAATTTCTTATTTTTTCCCAACTTTCCACAACTTTTTCACCATGATGCAATTGGATTCAAAGAAAACTTCCAACATGAAAGTTGTAGCCCTCCATGAAATATAAAACTTTGATTCATAAAATTTTCCCAAAAGATGGTTGGATCTCAAGTTATGATTTTGTGAATAGGGGTCCATAAACTTTTTAACTTAGTGAAATTTTGCCCTAGTTTAGGCAGGTTTTTGACCTAACTTCATGGCAATTTTTAACCTAGTTCCAAGAGGTATCTCAAAATTCATTTCAAAGATGTATTGTATAGAATGTTACAAGCTTTACAAAATGTCCAAGAACTCTCCGAGATCATTTATGGTTAGAGAGAATCGAAGATCGGAAAATGGCAATTTATCACTTTTGTTCAAGGCATTTTCACAATGGTTCAAGTTGCAAATCTGTCCTAGCATGCTTGTACTTGGTATTACAGGTCCTAATCCCTTCTACACTCCATAATTTAATGCTAACACAATGGATAATGGTTTTATTTTGATCTTTGAAGCATTGTACAATGAATTAATCCAAAAATGGCATAAAGTTCACAATACCATTTTGATAAAGCATGCTTTTTGCAACTTTGCAAATCTTGAGCCATGGACCTGATCTTTTGTTGCAAGCAAGATCCACAAACATCAGGCAAAGTAAACCAACCCTCTGCAGTCCACAAGCTAGCTTGTACAGGCCTTTGGCATGGTCATGCCAACTTTCTTCAAAAGCAAGCAAACTTGCAAAAGTCAAGTGAACTTGTGCATCTGATAAAGGCAAGGCTTGGCTTCATTGGAAACAACTTCATAAACTTGTTACAAGCCTAAGCACGATTTCCTAACATCCAAAACACTCTCAAACACAAAAAACACCAATTTCTGCCCAAACAGGACATCTTCTGCAAAACACTTGCCATTTCAAAACTTTCTCGTGCGTTTTGCCTTTCAACCTTTGGAACATCTTCCCTACATCACATCCAAGCTGTCCAAGCATTCATCTTGCAACTGTGAGCTTAGTTTCACACTTCACCATTTTCATTTTGCAAGGTTGCAGGTTGACTCGTGCAGGGAGTTTCAAGCATCCTCAAGGCAAGCTGAGCATTGGAGAAGCTTGAGGGAACTTCAAGGAAGCTCACATGATCTTCAGGCCTCACTCAAAGTCCCCACATTGCCATATTCAAACTCAGCTGAACAAGGTATTTGTCAAATATCTATCTCTCTATTTAGGCAACCTTAAGCTTAGATTTGTGAAGCAAAGATGTAGTCCTTAACTTGCTTAAGCTGTACATATGCATAGTTTTTATTTATATTAACTGAGTAGTGAGAATTTGAAGCTTGAAGTTCATGAAAAAACTAGGTCAGAAATTATGGCCATTAAAATTCTCTCTATCCTTTGAGAGTTAGGTCACAAAATGGATATGGTTGGAATCATGATTAAAAATGCTATAAGTTTCATGTTGCAAGTTTTTGCTTTTGTGCAAGTATGTGAGAGTTTGCAGATTTGAAAAACGCGCGCAGAAGAACAGGGACGAAGCTGTCCTGGGCCTGGCGCGCTTGGGCTTGACTGTTTCTACTTTTCATACCCCCCCAGTTTACTTTTACACCCCCCCTGCTTCATATTTTCTTATTTTTGCATATTTTCTCATTTTTCTTATATTTTTTACTTTAATAATTTTTTCCAATGATAAAAAAATCCCCAAAAATATTTTCTTAATTTTTTGTAATTTTATTTTATTTTATTTATTATTTTGCACATATAAAAATAGTTGTATTTCAATAAATGGAATTTATCTTCTAATGTTAATTTGTAAATATATTAAAATACTATACATTTTTATCTTTATTATTTAACACATAAAAATATTATTTTCTCACATATTTTAATTTTTAAATATTGTATGTAATTTTATTTATTATTTCTTGTACATAAATAGACAAAATAAAATAAATATAGAATATATATTTCTTTTAACCAAAAACTAGGGTTTTACCCCTTTCAAAAATAATATTATTTTTCTCTTATTTTCTAGAGTTTAAATAATTAATTCTCTCATACATAAAATAAGTACAAAAAACCTTTTGCATCCATACATATTATTGCATATTTGAATACTTGTTTATTTATTTATTTGTACAATAAATTCAATTGGGTTGTAATAGTAAATTAGGGTTTTATTTTGAGAAATATCCCCCATTCAAAACTTGTATCCCCCCTCCCATAATATTGTTGTAATAGCTTAGATTTACTTTACGCAATTTATCGCATTATATCCATGTTTAGTAAATTAGGGTTTGTATGATAATACAAAATCAAACAAATAGAATGACCTAATACAAGACAAACAAAAATGCATGAAAAATGAAAATACATTGCACACAAGCACCCCTAGGGTTTCACCCACTTGGTTGCCTAGAAAATGGCCATGGTATGCATGCTAGGCATCTTGGAAAAATCAAACAAAACAAAAGATCATAGTCCCTCGATGACGCTATCAAAAGGTTGCCTAAAACAAATGATCTTAGTCCCTCAAAATGCTAAAGATACTTGGCAACATTGCTATCATGGTCATGCGATGACCCACGCCCGTCCCGTTTAACATCCAAAGATAGGGTTTTTTACCAAAGCAATGGTAAATCAACAATGTCAAAGGAATAACAATGTACAAGAAAGATTTTTTGAGTAGGTAGGATGCTTCTAGTTACTTGATCAATTTTCAAACAATCCTTGCTATTTTCAAAATCAAACACACACATTTCAAAACAATTTCCAAACAAATTTCAAAACATAGAAACATTTTTCAAAAGACAAACATCTTTGTATACATTCTTACGAACGAGAATGATTACAAAGATTTCCTAAACAAAGGCCTCTTTTCAAAATACTTTCAAAACCACACAAAGCACCATTTCAAACAATCGAAAAAAGCAAAGCAAGTGATCTAAACAAGTAACTAAGAGCCCATGGAAAACCATGGATGAAAAGGGTGCTAGCACCTTCCCTTTTCATAATCTACCCCCCGAACTCAAGAAAACATCTCAAAGGTCTTTCCTGTGCTTTTTTACCTTTCCTTTTGGATAAAATAAAAGTCGGTGGCGACTCTTGCTAATCGTGACATTTGCGAACACAAACGCAAAACCTCATGTCAGTTCTCCCACCGCATCACTGTCACCATCAGTGAAAGTTGGTGATTGTTATCTTTTTGCTACCCTCAGTGAACGTTGGTAGTTCACCGTCAGTGAACGTTGGTAGTTCACCGTCAGTGAATGTTGGTAGTTCACTGTCAGTGAACGTTGGTAGTTCACCGTCAGTGAACGTTGGTAGTTCACCGTCAGTGAACGTTGGTGCTATTATATTTATTTCCTCTCTACCTTTAGTGAAAGTTGGTAGTTTACCATCAGTGAAAGTTGGTGATTGTTATCTTTATGCTACCCTCAGTGAACGTTGGTAGTTCACCGTCAGTGAACGTCAGTGCTATGATATTTCTTTTCTCTCTACCTTCAATGAAATTTGGTAGGTCACCATCAGTGAACGTTGGTGATTGTTATCATTTTGCTACCCTCGGTGAATGTTGGTAGTTCAATGTCAGTGAACGTCGGTGCTATGATATTTATTTTCTCTCTACCTTCAGTGAAAGTTGGTAGTTCATCGTTAGGGAACGTCGATGATATTTTCTCTTACTACCTTCATTGAAAGTTGGTAGTTCACCATCAGTGAATGTTGGTGATCGTTATCTTTCTACCTTCAGTGAACGTTGGTAGTTTCGCCTTCAGTAAAAGTTGGTGTATCCTTTGATCTTTTACCATCCTCTATGAGTTGGGTCTTTTTGGATTCACCGGTGATTTATTTTCCTGGTCAGGTTTCTCTTTTGATCCTTATTTCCTTTGCTATATCCCCAGTGGTGTTTCGTGTCCCTTTGAAGTTGTTCATATACATTCGTATTCATAAGCATTGCAGGGCATCTTAGGGCCAAAAATAGGGTTTGTTTTATATTTAAGTATCTTCGATCGCATCGACACGAAGATTCTTTAACCTTCGTATCTTCGGATAGAAGAAACTTAAATAAGGGCATCTGTTATACCCCAATTTTTGCCCCTAAGATCCCTTCATCATACCATATTGATTCAATCATAATAAGGTCACATTAGGGATTTTGGTTCTCCTCCCTATCTTTAGCTTTGCTCTTTGAGGAATTACCAAGCACCTTGATTTGTTTTTCTTTTGTGATTATGCATGTTTTGTTTTGACTTTCCTTTTAATTAATAAAATGCAATGTTGGTTTGTCTTACTTGTTAATAATGTAGGTAAATGCAATGTGGCTTAGCAAGTTGATCCTTGGGTTCATGAGTTTATTTCCATGCCCTAGTCAATAAAGCTTGAGAAATTCAAACCTCACCATTGAAGTTGTTTTAGAAGAAATGGCATGGCAATGTTTATTTTGGTTCACCATATTTCAAAGTTATCAAGATTGATTCAAAAGTACAAGGGGTTGATTAAAGAAGTTGTCATGGTTGGAAAAGGCCTTGTTCCCATTGGTCATAAGTGCATATTTCTCTCAATTCTCAAGATATTGAAGTGGTTTTGGTTGCTATGAGTTCTCATTATCATCCTCAACAACTTCTATCTACAAAACAAAAGTGTTGGTACAAGAAGGTTGTTCAAAATTATCAAAGTTCCTCAAAGCATTTTCTTGATCTATGAGATAGGGTTTTGAACTTCAAAGAAGTATATCTTTCTCATATTTTGGTATTTTTGAGTGATTCTAAATACATCCTTCTCTTCAAAGGGTTATTAACAAATAACTTCAAAAGTTTCAAGGAGTTTTCATGTGGAAGAAACTTGATGATGAAGAAACATTACAAGTCCTCCAGATGAACCCCCAACTTCCCATGTGTGACTTCAAATGATCATAACTTGGTCAATTTTTATCATCTTGAGCCCACTCTTTTTCCATAATGATCTTAACGGTGTGAACTTTATTCCTTATTTTATGTGAAAAGTGAGAAAATGGATGGAATATTCCCTAAGGATACAAAAGATTATAGATCATTTTATGATTTTTTGCCAACTTCAACAATTCATAACTCTCTCAATTTTTGGGGATTTTTAATGGTTCAAGTCTCAAAATGTCATTCAAGAGGTCTATTTCATGCCATCTTTTTTGGTCTAGAGAAAATTCCAAGTGGAAGGCCATGTTTGGATGCAAAACATTATAGGTCACTTTTGCAGAAAAACTTGAAATATTTCTAAGTATGGAAAGTCAACTTCTTTTTCCCAACTTTGACTCATTGAAAATTTCAGCTTAAACATCCATTTGATTCCATTCTTTCCCCATTGCAAAGCTTGTAATTTCATCTTTCTAAAGCATCAAGAATCATGCCCTAAGACCCCTTGAATTGAAAATGCCATTATTTTGAAATTGGTAACTTGAAACTGAAGTTTCATCACAAGCCAGATTTTGAAATCTTTGTTTTGGCTTCTAATCACAAGTTTTCCATGCGTTTTTGCTTCTAATCATGTTTAGCAACTTTCCAAATGCGTTTAGCATCATGAAACGCACGATTTGGCTGAGTTTTGATGCTAAACAAGTCACATTTTGTTCATGCTACATACCCCCATGATTTCCCTCCAAACTTCATCATTTCACACGCTTAAGGATCCCATTCATTCTCCTATAAATAGAGGGTCATCCCTCATTCATTTCCTCAAGCTTGAACAACCAAAATCACCCTGCCAAACTCATTATATAACTCACTTTTCTGCAACTTCGAAATCAGTGTTCAAGCCTTTTTCTATCAATTCACCTTCCTTGATCTTCCCTGAAGCTCACCATATAATTACCTTCAAGAATCGTGACCTATATTGATCTATAGAAGTCCAGTTTCAGAGCTCTGCAACTCAACTTCAATAGGTAGATTTCTCCATCAATTCTTCCAAACTTTGATATCATTATGAAGCTATCATTGTCTGGTTCTAGTCGCAACACTTGCTTTTAACTGGAAACACATTTTGACCATGAAATTTCAAATCCCTTTTCAAAACTTTCCTTCCAAATTGCTCGAGCTACAATTTATATAAATTTTTTGCGATTGTTTGGTTGTCTTTGCCTTGATGAGACAATTTAAATGGCATAGGTCTGAGCTTCTGATTTTACAGTTTGAGATACCTGCATTTCACGTTGGCTGGAGGTTGAAGATGACCGACGTGTCATATTCCAACCAATGATGGCATGCCATTTGTTCTTTTTGAATTTCTGATTTAATTAGTGATCCAGCATTTTATTCACTAAAGTCCATAACATGCACAACACGCCAACTCCACTTGATCTGTTTACTAACGCGTTTTGACAATGATCAGACGGCCCATATTTTTTTGGTTTGATATTTTATTTTCTGATTTTCATTTTAATTGTTTTAAACTTCAAAAAATCAGAGAAAATTCATTTTTAGCCCAAAAAATCTGAAACAATTATGAAAAATATTTTTTATTTTTCTCTTTCTGATTTTTATTTTCCCACAATTTTATTTTTTGTTTTGATATTTTTTATAAATTTTCACTTTATTTGAATTGTTTTAAATATTTAAAAATACTTTTATGCATTTTTAAATTCTGAAAAAATTATGGAATGATCCAATAATATTGTGACAAATATTGGTGACCTCATTTATTTTTTATTTATGAATTTGTTATTTTTTATCATTTTTGGTTTATTTTAATCATTTCTTTTAATTTTAAATATAGTTTCTAACTTTAAAAAATTACCTAAAATTTTATAAAAATATTTGAGTCCATTTCTGATTTTTTTTGTGGTCTTACTTATTTTTTCTTGATTAATTTGGACATAGTTCCCTTTATTCTCTATTATTTTCATTTTTTAACCATTTTTAAACCCTTATTCTTTTAATAAATACAATTTAATTTTTGTATATTTTATGGCTGTTCTTGGGTTGAAATTTTGATCATGAACTTTATTAACATCATTGGATCCATGGTGTTGAGTCTAACTTCAGAAAAATGGATGAATGATTTTAATAATAGTTTGATTAAATTTTAATTCAAATGTGGTTTGTACATTCTTTCTCACCCTTCTTCATCTCATCCCTTTCTTATTACACTAAGTGTTATTGGAGAATGATCTCTATATCATATCTCAAAACAAATGGTGCATAGATTGCTATTGACCGGCCTCAAAATATGTGTGACTTCTATATAAGTCCACTGACGATTGCTTAACATAGCGCTAAATTTTGTCCCGATTCGAATAAATGATCATTCATGGCCCAAACCTATGTTTGCAAGTCCAAGTATGTTAATTTGATCTCATTGATCTAATAACCTTGAGATTCATTGTGTGGAGGCTTTGGTTCTACCAATCCTCTAATGGATTTACATCACTTTTGGTCAACGCAGATCACTTAAACATCGTTGATCATTAAATGGTACTTTTGAGAATTCCAAAATGGATAATATACTTGACAAAAAGAAAATGCAACTTATTGTGTGGAGGCTTTGGTTCTACCAATCCTCTAATGAGTTCCAAATGCAAGTTTCAAGATGGTCATCCAACTAACCACTAATTACTAATAATTGACTTTATTTTGTGCTTTTATTTTTATGCTTTTTTATTTTATGCACCATTTACTTTAGCATTTACATTTCGTGCTATTTTCATCTTTGCTCACTTGAGCATTTACTATTCTTGTCATTTTTATTTTTCTCACTTGAGATTTTCTTTTCTTTTTGAAGATACCTAATAATCAACATGAACCATAAAAAAGCTTTAATGATACTTGGACTATTTGGTTACTACCCTTGGCTCTATGGAGTATTGGACTTCTTGGACTTAGGATTAGAAACTTTGGCCTATGTTGGAAACCTTGTGACATTAGTTGATATTTTGTCTGGAGTTCTTGAGGTTTACCTCAAGACATTGGGCTGTTTGTTTGTTTTGTGTGCAGGTTATTGTGATTACATACTTTGTTTATAATCTGGAATTCACCTATATACATCTGTTACTCTGTCCAATTTTTATGAAGACTTAATACACTTGAAGTTTTATTCTCTCAAGAGGTCTAGTATCTTTGCTTGCTTGGTTTCAATCCAAAGAATGGGAATTCTATCTTGACTCATAATATCAAGTATTGGCTTCTTGTTGGTTAGAGGGTTCTTATCCCTAGCTTTTACCTTATACTTTTGGATAGTCTCTTCTTCTCCTCCCATCTTCTTTAATTTCAAAAATCTTCCCTCTCCTTTTGAAAACTCTTCTTGTTTTTTAAACTTGAACCACTTTCATAATAAACTTGGACCTATGTCCATGAATTTTCAAAAACATTTTCATAAATAAACTTCAATCAATTTAATAATACCTTGACATTTTTTGTGAGAAGACTAAAAGTCAATCAATCTCATTTCAAACCATTTTTCCACTTTGGCTTTCACTTTAAACTTTTCTCAAAATATTAGACTCTTGTCAATCTTTGTAGTAATGCAAACAACTATACTTCTATAATATGTAGTGAAGAGAGATATTTTTCACTTGGGTGTTGAGTGAGGCATTGTTGATTTTAAAATCCAAGCCATATCCTCCACTTTGAGATGATTCAAATTCTCCTTTCTCATGATTGTGGGTAGTAAGTATGTTTTCCACACGGACAATGACGATGATATCTTATCTCATAAAATTAACCAACACAATTATGTTTTAAATTTTTTAAAAAGAGGAACTACGTTTACCCTTATCCCCTATTGCACAAAAGGTGGTACGTAGGAACTAAAGATTCGCAACCGCGGCGGGTGCAAAAATCATAAAAAATACTTCTTTTCTCACCTCCACCATCTATTTTTTATACAATATTTTATAGCCAAAATATACAGATTTTACAAAGAGGTTTCTACGGAGTACCGTAGATGTTTAGGGTGCTAATACCTTTGTGATACGGTGGGAAGAATTGACTATTTTTTGGAATGCTAGTTTGCGTTTTGCGTTTGTTTTCATAAAATGTCGCGGTAAGCAATAGTCGCCACCGACTTTTATTTTATCCAACAAGGAAAGGAAAAAAGCACAGAAAAATTCCTTTTTCGAGACATTTCTCGGGTTCGGGGGGTAGATTATAGAAAGGGAAGGTGTTAGCACCCTTTCTATCAGTGGTTATCCAAGGGCTATTAGGTACTTGCTCAAATGTTTTCAAAATTGTTTTCTTTGTGCTTGTGGGTTTGAAAAAAAGTTTTTGTTTGAAAACTTCGATTTAACTCTTGCTTCTGTCCTCAAAAGTGTAATGAAGTGTTTTTGAAAACTTTGTTCGAAAAGTGTAAGTGTGAAGAGTTTTTGTTTTTTGAGAGAGCAACTATCTAAGGACCGTCTACCTACTCGAAAAAGGATTCATTCTATGCTATTTTCCTTTAGACAATGATATCCCATTATTGATGAGTGGGTAGCACCGTCGTTGGAGTTTTAAGGGTCAATTCGAATGAGGGACTTACGGTCACCAAAGCAATATTAGGACGCCTTAGCGGCAACCCTAATGTCTTAGATCATTTGTTTGAGGCAATTATATCTGAGGCAACCATTTCGAGGCGACTATGATCTTTTAGACAAGAGGGCGACTTCTAAAGCGACCTATACTCAATGACCGCGTACGAAGGCAACCAAGTGGGGTGTACCCTAAGAGTGTGCATGTGCGAGTGTGTCGCTTTCAGTTATTTTTATCTTTGTACATGTTAAGGGTGATCTAATTTGATTTTAGGTTAAAACATTTCGTCTTGTCATGCATCCCTATTATCAAACATCTAACAGTTATAATTTGCGGAAAATAAAAATGTGGAATTTAAATTACAAGGCGTCGGGTATTTACATCGCCAAAGACAAACCCTTAAAAATAAATAAAGCGATAAAAATAAATAAAGATCCTATTTACTATTACAATCTGGGAGCAAGTACATTATATGATAAAAGAATGTAAATCGCGTGCGGGAAATTAAGTCGAGCGCATGATTACGGTTTTGACCCTTTTTGGTTAAAGAAAATAGCTTTTTGTTATTTTTTATTTTAAGAAGGAAATATCCTAAATTAATTACTAAATTAAATTAATGAATTAATTAAATAAAAAATAAAATTATTTTTGGAGTTTTGATTATTTTAAGAAAGAAAATAAAATTAATTGAATTAGTAATTAAAACCTAATTAAATCTAGTTAATTTTAATTATTTGCAAAATGGGTTAAAATTATTCTAGAATTAAAACCTAAATTAATTAATTAGTATTTATTAATAAAAAATAAAAGTTAAAATTTAATTGAATAAAAATATTTTTTGGTGATTTTATTTTATAAAAGACTGAATTTTGATTGGTTAGAAATTAAATAAAAATAATAAGACAAATAATAAAACTAAATAAATGAAAATAGAAGAGAGAGGGGTTTGGGCCTGTTTTTGGGAGTATGAGTAGCAATTCCTTAAGCCCAAAAATGCTGGCCTTCTTTGACTTTCTGGAATCCAATGTGCACGCTTGGACTTGGACTATGGTGGACATCCACTCCTGGACCACCAGATCTGGCCTTTGGCCATCTGGCTATTGTATGGATGAGGACGCACGGTGTTCTGCAAGCTTATGCGCGCATGGGAGTACCTGAAGAGAAAAAACATTGAAGAAGTGGGGGACCTGGGATTCGAACCCAGGTCCTGAAGGAGATTTGAACGCTTGCCTTGCCAACGCACCATGCCGCTTCATTTGTTCTTATAATACATCTTAATCATAATATATTAAAACAAAATAAATGCCAGCAAAAAATAAAACGCGCAAAAAATATTTGAATGGGCCAACCGGAGGATGACACGAACTCATCCCTGTCCTTAGACCTGTAACAACATTACCTGCAGATTTGAATCTGCAGCAAAAGACGCAGGCTTATGCTAAAACTCCCTCCAGGCCATATAAATCCACTCCAAGAGCATGGTTGGATTCGTTATGGCCTCCTGATCAAAGCCATTCCCTTCTTGTGGATCAATTATTCCTGAAATAGAAAACCCCAAAAACGCTTCCAAGAACCCTAGCTATGGTGTTTTGCATTACAGGTTATATAAACGAAATTAAATGATGCAAATAGCTTGGAAATGTTGTGAGGATTACAAATATACAGTTATTTCATTCAATGGATGCAAGAATTGTGAGTTTCGATTTCAAGAACAGAGCTGGGTTTTGTGACACTTACAGCGCGTTTGGATGTCTGAATAAGCTTGCTTTGGATCCAGATAGCTTGAGTGAACGCCCGGGAATCAATTGAGATAGGTCTCAGCTCTTGAAAACACCTCTAACTATGATTTCGATCTCAAGCTTTTTGGTGAATTTTTCAAATTTTGTTCTGCCTCTCTCTGCACTTTCCAACCCTTGTTTCGTATCCTTTGGCTTCCTTATGTAACATGCTTTGCATTAGGGTAGAAATCATGGACTTAATCCCTCCAAATCAATGCACATGAATATGATTTGATTCCCATTTACCAACTTGCCAAATTTGATTTGATTCAATCTTTTTGCACATGATTTGCCTTGGTACGAGTTTGGAGATATGCTAGCTGTCCATTGAAGCCTACAATCAATAAAAAATCTTTGGTTATCAATTTTTTTGATTTTATATGATTTAATTTGATTTAAAATGAACAAATTCAAATAAAAATCAAATTAAATAATAAAAATAATATATGGACACATGGCTGAAGCTAGGGCACGTGGACAATGATGAAAACTCAAATCAAGTGGAAAATAATGGGCCCATTTGACAAAATTTGAAGTTTTGGGGATAGTTGACTTTTGGCAATTTTGCAAAAAAGTCCAACTTCAACAATGCATAACTTCTTAAATTTTGAACTTTTAGAGGTGTTCTTGGACTTTTTAGAAATCTTGAGATGTCCTATAACCAACCCTTTTGGTCTCATCTAATTTTGATACTCCATGCTCAAGTTATAAGCTTTGGAAAAAAAAGGTGTTTTTGTTGACTTTCAAAAATGACCTATAATGTCCAAATTTATAACTTCTTGTGAGTGCATTTTTTTATCTTGGGGTATGAAGATGGATTGTAGGAAATTTCATCCTCTTCAAAATGATCTTTGTATGGATCATTTCTCATAAAGTATGAGGAAGTTATGCTTGGTCAAAGTTGAGTTGACTTTTCTCACAAAACCCTAATTTAGCAACTTTTGAGTCTTGATGAATTTTGAGCAATCCTTGATGAATCATGATCAACCCTTGATAAAATGATGAAATATCCTTCAAAATGATAATGTTGACAAAAAAACATGAAGTTTGACTGTATTTGGGTCACAGTTGACTTTTGCCCTAGCACAGTCGATTTTTGGACCCTTTGAGCAATTGACTGGGAAAACTTCCTCTGCAAGGCTTGAAATTTGGCATGGATGATCTTGAGAGCATATTAGGACATTTTGGAGCACTTGAGGTCATTTGGACTCAAGGATTTGGATGCAACACAAAACCCTAATTTGGGGTTGATTGCCTTAGGAGATAGCTTGTCTGACCAACTCTTGAGCAAACTTGAGCACCTTGGAGATTTTTCTTGCAATGCCTTGAGAAATATGGGAGGGAAAATTTTGGGGTACAATAGCTTCCCATGTTAAATCTTCTTAAACCTGAGGATGTAGATTGTCTCTGGAGCCTTTCGTGGTCCAAAGGTGGAAGATGATTGAACACTAGAGTGCCCAGAAATTTGCACTCGCATGAAGTGGTATCAGCCTTGTGATGTCAGGAATGGGCTTACAGATGCCATTTAGAGATTGCTGGCAAGAGGATGGGCTTAAAGATTCCATCTGCAGGAGTGTCGATCGCATAAGGGATTCCTTAGCGAGAGCTTTTATACCTGTTGTTTGTGGAAGATTCCGCTGGGGAAGTCTGATCTTTGTTGAGATTTTAGGAACTTGCATGTACTTCAACTGAGAGAGCATCACTGGTGAGTTTTAAGAACTTGTCCGTAATTCAACTGGGGGAAATCTGTCAAGATTTAGAACCTTATCTGTAATTCAACCGAGGATAATTCAGTTGAGATTTAAGAACCGGTCAGTACTTCGACTGAGGGAAACATCTTCATCGAGATTTAGGACTTATCTGTAATTCAATGGAGGATAATTTTGTTGAGATTTAAGAACTCGTCCACACTTCGACGGAGGAGAATTGTCGAGATTTAGAACCTTATCTGTAATTCAACCGAGGATAATTCAGTTGAGATTTAAGAACTGGTCAGTACTTCGACTGAAGGAAACATCTTCATCAAGATCTAGGAACTGTCTGTAATTCAACCGAGGATAATTCTGTTGAGATTTAAGAACTTGTCCATACTTAGACGGAGGAACTTGTCAAGATTTAGAACCTTATCTGTAATTCAACCAAGGATAATTCAGTTGAGATTTAAGAACCGGTCAGTACTTCGACTGAGGGAAACATCTTCATCAAGATCTAGGAACTGTCTGTAATTCAACCGAGGATAATTCTGTTGAGATTTAAGAACTTGTCCACACTTCGACGGAGGAAAATTGTCGAGATTTAGAACCTTATCTGTAATTCAACCGAGACTAATTCAGTTGAGATTTAAGAACCGGTCAGTACTTCGACTGAGGGAAACTTCTTCATCGAGATCTAGGACTGGTCTGTACTTCAACCGAGGATAATTCTGTTGAGATTTAATAACTCCTCCACACTTCGAAGGAGGAAAACTGTCGAGATTTAGAACCTTATCTGTAATTCAACCGAGAATAATTTTGTTGAGATTTAAGAACTGGTCAGTACTTCGACTGAGGGAAACATCTTCATCAAGATTTAAGAACTCGCCCGTAATTCAACTGAGAAAACTCTGCTGAGATTTAGGAACTCGTCTGTAATTCGACAGAGAAACTTTGTCGAGATTTAGGACCTTATCTGTAATTCAACTGTGGATAATTCGGTTGAGATTTAAGAATCGGTCAGTAGTTCGACTTGGGTAAAAGCTTCATAGCTGAGAACTTAACTGCATCCTTCCTGAAAGGTAAAGGTTAGCTGTATGTAATGCATGATATGTTTCAGGAAATGATGTTCTCAAAATAAATGAGATTGTGTTGTATGATGCGTATATGCATGTGTCATGATGTATGAAAATGTAATGTTTTTAGCAGGGGAAAATAAATCCCGAATAGTTGCTGGAGAAAATAATTGAATTCTTCATTTCCGCTGGGGATGGCGAACAAAGATGATTGCGAGAATAAACCTGCAGGAGAGGATAACTCCGTTGGGGAATAAACTAATGAGGAGATTACTCTATGGGGAAGAGATGCTCTGTAGAGGATTCCACCGATAAATTCCGCTGGGGATGAATTACCATTGCTGGTGATACTGAATCCTGTTGGGGATTGAATTTCTTGTTTGTGAAAGGAAAGAACTCCGCTGGGGATGATCTTCAGTTGCGACTTCACTGGGGATAACCTTTTAGACTCTAATGGGGATAATCCTTTGAGCTCTACTGGGGACAATCTTCCAAAGTCTACTGGGGATGCTTTTTCCAAACTCTACTGGGGAATTTTTTTTGGACTGCGCTGGGAAAAATTTCAAACTCCACTGGGGATATTTTGTATTCTGTCGGGGAACATCCTTATACTCTGTTGGGGAATATTAGGACCTTTCAGTGCTGATGGTAAATAAACTCTGCTTGGGGAGAATATTACCGATTCATTCACAGTTTCAAGTCTCAGCTGGGGAGAGTTAACATTATTGTCTTGCTCTGCGGGGAGTGAATGCATCTCAACCATGTTCTTCAGCTGAATTTACCTTGTACCTGGTGGACAGAGCAATTGTACAGTTTGGACAATTTCTTATTTTCCCCTGTTTCCGATATTACCAGTAATCGTCTTTTGTTTCGCATGTAAATATTTGTGAGCAACAATTAATGTCAAGTGCATATATCAAAAATGAGCATTGGACGTTCTTTGCAAAATAAAACAGAAAAAGGAAAAAAATAGTTTGAATTTTCTCTGAAAATGAATCGTATTGATTTTGAAGTTTGGCCTGTAAATAGGTGTTTTTGTACAAGAGGATGACATCCTAGTAAGAGAACGCCGCCGAATAATAGAATTTACACAATTTGTGAAAAACTAAACAAAACAGCTATGTGAATAATCCCACTGGGTTCCAGCTCTGCTATTGCTCTTATGTCCTTGAGCATCTCATCACTTTGTTACTTGGTTGAAGGTAGATCAGATTGATTAGTGTCGTCCGAGCTTGATAGTCGATACCGAAGTCTGGTTACAAGGTGATTCAATGAGACATAGTATTACGCTTTAATCCCTAATTTTTTCCAGGACCACCCTTTCGGGTTTTCAGTCCACCGGGATACCCTTTTTTGCCCAAGCCGCCTTTCCAGGTTTTCGACTTGTCGGGTGTATAGTTTTTTTTATTTTCATCCCTTATTTTTGCCCGAAACCTTTTGGTTCGCCGGGAAGCCCTTATTTTTGCCTAGGCCAGTCAACCTAGCGGGTCTTTGATCATGCGTAGTATTTTTTAACTATGTCTGCATTGACGGGGTGAGGAAGGTCATCACCATCCATGGTGGTTAGAATCATGGCTCCTCCTAAGAAAATGTTCTTAACCACAAATGGCCCTTTTTAAGTAGGGGTCCATTTGCCCCTGGGGTCGCCTTGAGGTAAGATAATGCGCTTGATTAC
Organism: Vicia faba; assembly: GCA_948472305.1. Lineage (NCBI taxonomy): Eukaryota > Viridiplantae > Streptophyta > Magnoliopsida > Fabales > Fabaceae > Vicia > Vicia faba. The sequence goes on from OX451739.1 coordinate 1,325,138,666, forward strand.
CAGATCCCCAACTTGATACTCTTGCCGTCTAACTTTCTTATTAAATGCCTTGATCATCCGCTTTTGATACGTTTGACCATGACAAATAGCAGTAAGTCTCTTTTTGTTGATTAAGTTCAGCTGATCAAGCCGGGTCTGAATCCAGTCATCTTCGCTCAAACCTGCATCCTTCATAATCTGAAGACAGGGGATCTGAACTTCAATGGGCAAGAATGCCTTCATGCCATAAACCAAGGAATAGGGTGTTTCCCCTATTGACATCTGTGCTGAGGTACGGTACCCATGAAGAGCAAATGGTAACATCTCGTGCCAATCTTTGTATGTCACCGTCATTTTCTGCACGATCTTCTTGATGTTCTTATTAGCCGCTTCAACAGCCTCATTCATCTTTGGCCAGTAAGGAGAAGAGTTGTGATGCTGTATCTTGAACTGCTTGCAGAGTTCGGTGATCATCTTATTGTTGAGATTTATACCATTGTCTGTAATGATCCTCTCTGGTACACCGTATCGACAGATCAGATTATGCTGAATGAACCGTGCCACGACGTTCTTGGTTACAGTAGTAAAGGAAGCTGCTTCAACCCACTTCGTAAAGTAATCAATAGCTACCAAGATGAAACGATGCCCGTTGGATGCTGTAGGTCTGATCTCGCCGATCATATCAATGCCCCACATTGCAAAAGGCCAAGGAGCTGTCAAGACATTCAGAGGTACTAGAGGTATATGCACCTTATCAGCATAGACTTGGCACTTATGACAGGTCCGAGAATGCTGATAACAGTCGGCTTCCATTGTGGACCAAAAATATCCTACCCGAAGGATTTTCTTTGCCATGGTGTGCCCACTGGAATGAGTTCCGAAAGTACCTTCATGTAACTCTTCCATGATCCTTTCTTCTTCGTTCTTATCCACACATCGCAGTAAGGTCGAATCATGGTTACGCTTGTAAAGGATGCCATTGCTGATGAAGAACTTCGCCGCGAACCTCCTCAAAAACTTCTTGTCATTAACAGATGCTCCCTCGGGGTACTCCTGAGCTTCAAGATACCTTTTCACCTCGCGAAACCAGGGTTTATCTGCTACCTATTCAGTCTCAATATCACAGTAATGTGCAGGTTCGTCCAATCTTTCAATGATAATCCAGGGAGCTTCGTTGTCCCAATTGACTTTGAACATGGAAGACATTGTAGCCAGCGCGTCCGCCAGCTGATTCTCCTCTCTAGGGAAGTGTTCAAAGGTTATCTCCTCGAAATGTGGAAGCAACGTCAATACATACTCCTTGTAAGGAATAAGATTTGGGTGTTTCGTATCCCACTCACCTTTGATCTGACTGATCACGAGAGCGGAATCTCCGAAGACACTCAAGAACTTAATCCTTAGGTCAATAGCTGCTCGAAGACCCATAATGCACGCTTCATACTCCGCCATATTGTTAGTGTAGTTGAAACATAGTAGGGCGGTGAACGGAGTATGAGATCCTTTAGGAGATATGATCACGGTGCCAATGCCATTGCCCAAAGCGTTTGAATATCCATCAAAGTACATAGACCATCGGGATCCTTCCTCAGGTCCTTCATCTGGTCCAGGTTCTTCACAGTCAGTCACTATCATGATATTCTCATCCGGAAATTCAAAGTTCATAGACTGGTAATCATCCACTGCCTGATGTGCCAAATGATCTGCCAACACACTTCCCTTGATTGCCTTTTGTGTCGTGTATTGGATGTCATACTCAATCAAGATCATCTACCATCTTGCTATTCTTCTGGACAAGGCAGGCTTCTCGAAGATATACTTGATTGGATCCATCTTTGATATCAATAGAGTAGTGTGAGTCAGCATATACTGTCTCAGCCGGCGAGCAGCCCATGCCAAAGCGCAGCAAGTTTTCTCAAGCAACGAGTATCGGGTCTCGCAGTCGGTAAACTTTTTGCTAAGGTAATAAATAGCATGCTCTTTTCGGCCAGACTCGTCATGCTGACCCAGCACACACCCCATTGAGTTGTCGAGTACTGTCAAGTATAAGATCAGAAGTCTCCCTTCAACTGGAGGCATCAGAATAGGAGGCTCTTAGAGATACTCTTTGATCCTTTCGAAAGCGGCCTGACATTCATCGTTCCATCTTACCACTTGATCTTTCTTCAGTAGCTTGAAGATTAACTCACAAGTAGCAGTCAGGTGTGAGATGAATCGGGCAATATAGTTCAGACGTCCCAGAAAGTCTCTGACTTCTTTTTCTGTTCTGGGAGCTGGCATTTCCTGTATAGCTTTCACCTTTACGGGATCCACTTGAATACCTTTATTGCTTACAACGAAACCCAACAGCTTACCAGATCTCACCCCGAAGGTGCACTTGTTGGGGTTTAACCTCAGCTTGTACAACTTCAACCTGTCAAATAGCTTCTGAAGGTGGTCAAGATGTTCTTCCTCAGTTTGGGATATTGAAATCATGTCGTCGACGTATACCTCAATCTCATGATGGACCATGTCGTGGAACAAGGCGACCATGGCGCGCTGATATGTTGCCCCAACATTCTTCAATCCGAAGGGCATGACCTTTTAGAAAAAGGTACCCCATTGAGTAACAAAGGTTGTCTTCTCCATGTCTTCGAGAGCCATTTTAATCTGATTATAACCGGAGAAACCATCCATGAAGGAGAATACCTTATGCTGAGCAGTGTTGTCAACCAGAACGTCGATATAAGGTAGAGGGAAGTCATCTTTGGGGCTTTCCCGATTAAGATCCCTATAGTCAACACACATTCGAACCTTACCATCCTTCTTCGGCACAGGAACCACATTGGCCACCCACTGAGGGTAAGAAGTAACTGCTAGAAAACTGGCGTCAAACTGTTTCATAACTTCAGCCTTGATTTTCTCAGACATCTCCGGGCGCATTCGGCGGACCTTCTGTTTCACTGGAGGACAGTCTTCCTTGGTAGGCAATCGATGAACCACAATATCGGTATCCAACCCAGGCATATCTTCATAAGACAAGGCAAAGATCTCAACATAGTCTCGCAGCATCTGAATCAACCGTTGCTTAACACTAGCTTCCAGATTTGCACCAATCTTGACCTCTTTCTTGTCTAGCTCCGTACCCAGATTCACTGTTTCCACTGGCTCTTCATGTGGCTGTATGGCCCTCTCTTCCTAAAGTAACAGTCTATCAAGTTCACCAGGCACTTCGCAATCATCTTCACCTTCGTCTTCGGCTAAGTTGATCGGACTTTCGAAGTCATAACCGGTAGTAGCAGAGTCGTTATCAGTGAGATCCAGAGGGGATATAGACCTGTATATGTGAGTGTGTGTAAAATAGTTGTTTTGCAATATATATATAATAAAAGAAAAACAGGGAGCGCAAAATTTTAAATGCAAGAAACGTCCAATGCTTTTATTAATGATATATGGAGATGACAAACATAAAGCCTTCACAAAAAAAGCCACGGTGCCCCGGGTAAGACACCGGGCCGCAAAGTTTAAAACATTGTCTGTTACAAATACAAAACAAAAGTCTCATTACTGGGTAACAAAAGAAATTGGGATGAAGTCCTTTGCTGTCCAGTTGCTTAGTCCACCATCAGTAGTAGGATAGATCCAATTGTCAAACTCAGATTCTTCAACATCATCTTCAATGGCATTCACTCTTGAATTGCTGATAAACAGGGGAGCTCTTCTGATCCGTGCACTCCGAACAGCCCTTTGAGCTTCTGCTGTGAAACCCAAACCAAACTTGTTAGTCTTATGTGCAAAATCAGGGAGTTGGCCCCAATTTGCACACCCGCCTTTCTCAACAACAGCCCGGGCATCCTTAAAGGAAGCCATCTTCATGGGAGGATCTTCAGTGACAGTTTCAGCTGATGCCAGTGTCTGGGGAACCTCTTCAAAATGTTGAAACGGGGTCTCAATGAACTCCCCATCCATCTCTACATATCGGAAAGAGTTGAGGTGGCTCACCATGTACTCCTCCTCTCCTCGTACCGTCACAATTTTCCCCTTGACTGGGTACTTCAGCATCTGGTGGAGCGTAGAAGTCACTTCCCCAGCTTTGTGGATCCATGGGCGACCCAGCAAACAAGAATAGGATGGCCTAATGTCCATCACATAAAAAGTAGATGCAAAGATCTGAGAACCAACCTTCACTAGAATATCCACTTCTCCATGTACCATTCTCTTTGACCCATCAAAGGCACTGACAACCATGTTACTTGGCTTCAACTCTAAACCCTCACAGTCCAACTGGTCTAGAGCTTTCTTAGGTAAAACGTTCAATGAGGAACCAGTATCCACCAATACATGGGCTAGAGTAGTGCCCCTGAATTCAATGGAGACATGCAGGGCATCATTGTGATTCCTCCCCTTAGCAGGCAAGTCAGTGTCAGAGAAACCCAACCCATTATCAGCAGTCAGACTAGCCACGCAATCTTTAAACAGATCAGCTGATGTTTCTTGCGGTACGTGTGCAGTCTTCAGGAAAGCAATCAGAGCCTTGGCATGGGCTTCTGAGCAAAGTAACAGAGACAACATAGAGATTTTGGATGGGGTTTTCCCCAGCTGCTCGACTACATTGTAGTCGCTCTTTTTGATGATCTTCAGAATCTCCTCCATCTCTTGTCTAGAGGCCTCAACAGTAATTGTCTTCGGTGCCTCCGTCCGGGCAGGCTCATCAGTGGTCCCTTTTCCCCGAGTGTCAGATGACTCGGCAACAGGGGTAAGAATGGGAACTTGAACAGGAATAGTAGCAGGTATACTGGCAGGTGTAATGACAATAGGCATTCGAACAACTGGCGGAGAGATCTCAGGGGAGAACAGTCTTCTGTTGCGGGTGACCTTGGCAGGTCCAGCAATATTGCTGATGTCAGTATCAGCACTCAAGTCTTGCTTAACTCCGTGATAGTAAACGTCAGCCCCGTAATGCCACGGGACAACTTTATCTGATGTATAGGGGATAGGCCCAGGAACAGTGATGATCAAGGGTGCGATTCTTGGAACAGATGTAATTCTAATAGGCTTTCTCGAGGAAGCCTTGGAAGAATTGTCGAAAATGGTGATTATAGCAACTTCTTCAGTAGGAACCAAAGGAACAGCAGTCTTATCAAACAGAATTTCTTTATTATCCATCAGGCGTTGGATACCTGACTTCAAAAGATGGTAACCGGTAGGTAGGACGGCACACAGATGGTAACCTTCGCCACAGCCCAGAAATAAACTGGCTAACAGAAGGTTCTTCTTCAGTCATTAAGGGAGTAACAATATCTTTCACAGAAACCACAAACGAGTCTTCATCTATAGCATTCACTCCATGCTTAGGCATAGGAGCAGTCACAACATTAGGTCTTTCAGGTGCTTCGAATTCAATCTCGTTCACATCAATCAAGTCCTGTACTTTATTCTTCAAGACCCAGCAGTTATTTGTATCATGCCCCGGGCTATTAGAGTGAAAAGCACAGCGAGCATTTGGATCGTACATCGGTGATGTTTTATTAGGGCTCTTCGGGGCCTCTTTCGGAATCACCAAGTTGGTCTTCAATAACTGCGGCAAAATTTGGGATAAAGTCATGTTGAGCTGAGTGAATTATCTTCGTGACCTCTCGGCCCTTGGCTGATTGTTGCGCTGAGGAGCAACAACAGGTCTCGATATAACAACCGCATTAACAGCTTGATGACGTTCAGGTCTATTCTGACTTCTTGAACTGTAAACAGCACTGGACTCTTTCTTAAAAGGCTTCTTCTCGGTGCCTAATGAAGCACTCTTCTGTATCTTGCCAGATTTGATACCAGCCCTCAATTCTTTCCCCGGTCATGATCAGCTCTGTAAACCCAGACGAAGAACTCCCAATCAGATGGTTGAAATACGGACCAGACAAGATCCCCAAAAACATATCCGCTAGCTCCCTATCAGCCAAGTGAGGTTGTACTCTACCAGCAAGGTCCCTCCACTTCTGAGCATAATCTTTGAAACCTTCACCCGCACCCATAGACATACCCTGGAGTTGGGTACGCGAAGCGGCAGCCAAGTCCTCCCAATTACGGATACTAGTTCCTTCCAGCTGGTAAAACCATTCAAGCTGAGTCCCTGAGAGATTGTCTTGAAAGAAGTGGATCCAGAGGTTCTTGTCAGCGGTGTATGGCTGAATCTTCCTAACGTACGAACGGAGGTGCAGCTTTGGGCAAGAAACCTCGTCGTATTTAGCAAAGGCTGGTGCTTTAAACTTGGGGGAATCACCACCCCAGATGACAAACCTAGATCACCAAAGTCCAATCCAGGGACCTTTTGAATTTCCATGGCACTTAACCGGTCTTCAAGCTGTTTATACCTGTCCTCAGCCCGAGGATATTGGCCTTCGTCAAAGTCAGTCTCGTGGTCTGATACCACAGGGCTAGGGACCCTCCTTTCCTCTTGGTTTTCTCCCCCTCCAGATGAGTGGGATAGGTTGACTTCATCTCGCAGCCTGTTTCCAAACCTGTGCCCCATGTTCAAGAGGATTGTCTTCTTCTTCTTCTTCTTTTTCTCTTTCAAGATAAGGGTCTTCAGATCTTGCTGACCCTTAGCCAAGTTCATGAACAATTCCTGAAATTGAGCGTTTTGAGCTTGTAGCGCCTTGATTGCTTGTTCAGTTGATGTTTCAGAAGACATGATGCTGAAATAAACAGCGAAGAAGATGAGAAAAACCTGTAATGGGTACATGTGATGAGGTGTATGGGAATGAAATGCGTATGATATGACTTCAAAGACGTCGAGAGATTCAAATTCGTAAACCAAAATGAACACACTTTTATTAGATAAACTTTGAATTCAATTTTTCAACAGATGCCTTTAAGGCGTTACAAGAAAGAAAAACTGAGAAGTAAATCAAAACTAGAAATAATCAAAAAGACAATCAGTGTTCCCATGGTCGTTTCTTGTCGGTGCGGACATAGTCATTGAGGATCTGCTCGTTCTCCAGCTGCCTTGTCAACTTCTGAATCTTTTGCTCTTGCTCGTGATACTTTTCTCGGTAAGTATCTCGTTCTTCCCTCAGCTGCATCCAGGACCTCTTCAATGCCCCAATGTCAGTAGGCATGTATGGATGGAGGATGCTAGGCAAGACGGCTTCGTACGGCATTCCCAGCTTTTGGGCACGTATGTGAACCCATCAGAGATATGGTTCCATTGGTAGAGAAGTCTTCGCACCCAGCTCATGCGGATCAGACCTGTGTACCCTATCCCAAGCTCTTATGAATCTGCGGCGTTGCTCGTCACTATCCCCCTGGAAATCAAATACAATACTCGGCATTAGAACTCATGAGGTCCTTCCCTTCTAGCTCGCCCAAACTGACGTAAGGCCAAGCACGGATTATAAGTGATTCCTCCATGGGTTCCTAGCAGTGGAACATTGGGATACTCCCCACAGCGAACAATAATAGCCACATCTTCCATACCCTTAATAGTCCAAATGATGTCATTATGAGAGAGAGACATAACCCTGTAGGCCCAACCCATGCCTTCCTTGTTCTTCAAAACTGACTTGGGAGGTGAGAAATAAACCACCTCGCCAGTAATGGTGCACAGCACATAAGGGTTCCCCGTTTCCGAGTTGTACGGGCATAAAGAGAGTGCAAAATGTCACCCAAGAGAGTGGGTACATGATTACGGGAAATGAAGATCTTCACCGCATTCACGTCAACAAAGGAATCGGAGTTAGGAAACAACACCAAACCATATATGAGAAGAGCCAGAATGTCTTCAAATGCCTGGAAGTCTAGACTGTCCCAGAACTCATTAGCCTTACCAACCAAGAATTTAGTCAAGAAGCCCTTTGTCCCACTTCTAGTCTCCCAATTAGACATTACCTCCGCCTTGGTCAGATGGAGGGCTGAAGCAATCTCTTCCGGCCTAAGGATCTTCTCCCAACCTGTAAACGGGGTCTGCTCCAGAATAGTGATACCTAGTAGATCAGAGAACTCTTCCAAGGTAGGGACCAACTGGTAGTCCGGAAAAGTAAAGCAATGGTACAGTGGATCAAAGAACTGGACTAAGACACTCATCATCTGTTCATCCATCTTGGAGGTGACCAAAGCAAGAAGGTGCCCATGTCTTCTGATGAAGGAGGTAGTATCTGGCATCTTTGCAACCAATTCTTTAAGCAGAGTGGGAACCTGGACAAAGTTGATCCGAATAGTGTTTCTACGCATGGGTGCCATGACCTACAAAACAGAACAAAGATGAATCCCCTCTGTCTTTGAAATAGGTTAGTCCAATGCAATATGCATGCAATGTCATGATGTCATGATGTCATGATGTCATTATAGAAAACACACCACAAGTATTCATAAATAGCAAACATGGTAAGGCACATAAGTCACACAGATAGCCCTTAGATTTCAGGTTGGCAAGGAGTTTAGGTATTACCCTCTGTTGCACCCCAAAATTTTCCCTCTCATGTTTTCCAAAGTCTTCCCCCTGCATGGTTGATCACAAACCCTTGCCTAAGGAAAAGGAAAATTTTTGAGTGGTGCTTTAAGTACATTTCGATTGGCATTCTGAAAGACCCTTCGATTGGCATTCTGAAGGAGCACTTCGATTGGCATTCTGAAAGACCCTTCGATTGGCATTCTGAAGGAGCATTTCGATTGGCATTCTGAAGGAGCAATTCGATTGGCATTCTGAAAGACCCTTCGATTGGCATTCTGAAGGAGCCTTTCGATTGGCATTATGTCAAGGCTTTCGATTGGCATTCTGAAAGACCCTTCGATTGGTATTCTGAAGGAGCCTTTCGATTGTCATTATGGACAAGTACTTCGATTGACATTATAACAGTGTCCTTCGATTGGAATTCCAAAAAGGTCCATTCGAAGAAGCATTCAAAGGGTCCATTCGAAGAAGCTTTCGAAAAGCATTCGAAGGAGGCCAGCAGCCCATTCGAAAGGGACCATTCGAAGGAGGTCATCAAGAGGGCACTCAAGTCAAAAGAGTCCAGGTTCATTCAAGAGACACAAATGTTTCAAAAGAGGAAAACTTTTAATGTGTCCGTTTCTTGTCCCATGGCATTTAATGGCCTGTTTAATGGCTGTCTCCTGCCATTACTGCACTCTCACACCCATATAAATATAGAGGCTAGCATACATACCCAGGACACGAAAATTATACACGAAAATTGTACACGAAAATTATACAACACACAAAAACTCTGCAGGAGAGCATACACGAAAAACACACAACAGGAGAACAAAAAAACATTGGAGAGACGCTGCCCAAAATTTTCCAGGCCAAAGCAACCCTTCAACAAAAGCATCCACGCCCAGAAGCCCTCAGATCATAAGTTGCCTCGAAATGGTTTCCTCGATAAAAATGATCTAAGACATTAGGATTACCACTAAAGCGTCCTAACGTTGCTTTAGTGACCACACGTCCCTAAAATCGAATTGACCCGAAAAACTCCAACAGCGGTGCTACCTACTCCTCAATAGTGGGATAGCACTGTCTAAAGGACAGTTGCACAGTTTAATTCCTTTTTGAGTAGGTAGATGTTCTTAAGTACTTGCTCTCTTTTAAACAAAACAAAACTTTTCGCACTTACACTCTCTTCAAAACAAACTCTTTTCAAAACCCACAATCACAAAGAAAAGCAAACTTTTGAAAACATAGTGAGCAAGTACCTAAGAGCCCGTGGATAACCACGGATAGAAAGGGTGCTAACACCTTCCCTTTCTATAATCTACCTCCCGAACCCGAGAAACAATCTCGAAAAGGAATTTTTCTGTGCTTTTGTCCTTTCCTTGTTGGATAAAATAAAAGACGGTGGCGACTCTTGCTTACCGCGACATTTTGCAAAAACAAACGCAAACGCGAACCAGCATTCCAAAACAGTCAGTTCTTATTCCCACCGATAACAGAACTGGCGACTCTGCTGGGAATAGAAAGAACTTCGTTGGGGATGATCTTTCAGTTGCAACTTGCTAAGGATAACCCAGCTAGACTCTTGTGAGGATAATCTCTGGATTTGGCTGAGGAGACTTATGTGTGCTTCGCAGGGGACAAGCTCCTGTTATACAATGATATGTATGATATATGTATGCAATGTTTTCAAGGATCTTGCGGGGTAAAGAAGAAACTATTAGAATCTGAATCTGGTAGCTTGATTGAAGGAACTTCATGTTGCTGAGAGTCCTTCCTCAAGAGTCAAGCTCACCATATCGAGTGGGTCATAGCCCCTGACTCAAGTTATCGTGTTTGGATCTCTAGATGGCATTGGCTAGAGGAAAATAAATCCCCTTTGCCCCTTGTTGGACATCTGATTTACCATAACCTGCATCACATACCCTTGAGATCCTTTAAATGGTTAAGGAAATGTTAAGACATGATGTTATGATGTGTATGCTATGCATTTAAGCACAAGTGTGAGGTGATGTAAGTAAGCCCTGCAATAAGTCCAAATTATTGGATAAGGACTGTAAACAAAACCTGCAAGGAACTCATGTTGTCAGATAACAAGAATGTGCAAGTAGTTCAAGTTTGAAAGCACACAAGTCACACAAATAGCCTTAAGTTTAGGTTGGCATGGAGTTTCATAGGTAAATACCCTCTTGAATGTAGTTGGCTCAAAACATGTCCTATAAATAGTAACCGGGTTCTAAGGAGCTCAATATCATTGGATTGTTTTCTATGTTCATTGTTTTGGTTTAGCCACTTAACTGGCGACCAAAATATTCCAAGAAAACAACCCTCAATGAGTGTAGTATCGAGTATCTACCAACTTCGGACTGCACCAAAGTCGGTCATCTCACTACCCCTAAAAAGGCCAAGATGGTCAAGTAAGGTTCTAAGGTCAATTGATGCTTCACGATACCACGCGGCGGCCCCGTACTCTCCTTGACTTAACTCAAGGGTTACCGGTACTCACCAAAGTGCCACATCAATGTAGCTAATGTTTCAACCATGTCGGTATACCCTGCACAGTTCCCTCACAATTTGTTGCTACTTGCCTAAAGGGTATCCCCAGATCCGGGTTAGGATCTATAGAACTCCGATACAAGCCCACAAAATTAAAAGCATACAAAGCATACAATTGAAAACACAAGTGATCTAATCCTAAGGTACACCTCACTTATATGTCCCCAGCAGAGTCGCCAGTTCTGTGATTGGTGGGAATGAGAACTGACTGTTTTAGAATGCTGGTTCGCGTTTGCGTTTGTTTTCGCAAAGTGTCGCGGTAAGAAAGAGTCGCCACCGTCTTTTATTTTATCCAACAAGGAAAGGACAAAAGCACAGAAAAATTCCTTTTCGAGATTGTTTCTCGGGTTCGGGAGGTAGATTATAGAAAGGGAAGGTGTTAGCACCCTTTCTATCTGTGGTTATCCACGGGCTCTTAGGTACTTGCTCACTATGTTTTCAAAAGTTAGCTTTTCTTTATGATTGTGGGTTTTGAAAAGAGTTTGTTTTGAAAAGAGTGTAAGTGCGAAAAGTTTTGTTTTGTTTAAAAGAGAGCAAGTACTTAAGAACATCTACCTACTCAAAAAGGAATTAAACTGTGCAACTGTCCTTTAGACAGTGCTATCCCACTATTGAGGAGTAGGTAGCACCGTCGTTGGAGTTTTTGGGGTCAATTCGATTTTAGGGACGTGTGGTCACTAAAGCAACGTTAGGACGCTTTAGTGGTAATCCTAATGTCTTAGATCATTTTTATCGAGGCAACCATTTCGAGGCAACTTATGATCTGAGGGCTTCTGGGCATGGATGCTTTTGTTGAAGGGTTGCTTTGGCCTGGAAAATTCTGGGCAGCGTCTCTCCAATGTTTTTTTGTTCTTCTGTTGTGTGTTTTTCGTGTGTGCTCTCCTGCAGAGTTTTTGTGTGTTGTATAATTTTCGTGTATAATTTTCGTGTATAATTTTCGTGTATAATTTTCGTGTCCTGGGTATGTACGCTGGCCTCTGTATTTATAGGGGTGTGAGAGTGAAGTAATGGCAGGAGACAGCCATTAAACAGGCCATTAAATGCCATGAGACAAGAAACTGACACATTAAAAGTTTTCCTCTTTTGAAACATTTGTGTCTCTTGAATGAACCTGGACTCTTTTGACTTGAGTGCCCTCTTGATGACCTCCTTCGAATGGTCCCTTTCAAATGGGCTGATGGCCTCCTTCGAATGCTTTTCGAAAGCTTCTTCGAATGGACCCTTTGAATGCTTCTTCGAATGGACCTTTTTGGAATTCCAATCGAAGGACACTGTTATAATGCCAATCGAAGTACTTGTCCATAATGCCAATCGAAAGGCTCTTTCAGAATACCAATCGAAGGGTCTTTCAGAATGCCAATCGAAAGCCTTGACATAATGCCAATCGAAAGGCTCCTTCAGAATGCCAATCGAAGGGTCTTTCAGAATGCCAATCAAATTGCTCCTTCAGAATGCCAATCGAAATGCTCCTTCAGAATGCCAATCGAAGGGTCTTTCAGAATGCCAATCGAAGTGCTCCTTCAGAATGCCAATCGAAGGATCTTTCAGAATGCCAATCGAAATTTACTTAAAGCACCACTCAAAAATTTTCCTTTTCCTTAGGCAAGGGTTTGTGATAAACCATGCAGGGGGAAGACTTTGGAAAACATGAGAGGGAAAATTATGGGGTGCAACAGTTGCCCCTGTTCAATTTTCTTAAACCTGAGGATATAGATTGGCTTTCGAGCCTTTCGTGATCTGAAGGTGAAAGATAATTGAACACTAGAGTGCCCAGAAATTTGCACTCGTATGGTGTAGTATCAGCATTGTGATGTCGGGAATGGGCTCACAGATGCCATTTGGAGATTGTTGGTAGGAGGATGGGCTTATAGATGCCATCTGCAGGAGTGTCGATCGCGTAAGAGATTCCTTAGCGATAACTTGCATACCTGTTGTTGTAGAATATTCCGCTGGGGAAGTCTAACTTTGTTGAGATTTAGGAACCTGCCTGTACTTCAACCGAGAGAATGCTTCAGCTGAGTTTTAAGAACCTGTTCATAATTCAATTGGGGGGAAGCATCTTCATCAAGATCTAGGAACTGTCTCGTGCTCAATGGAGTATACTGCTGAGGTTATAGAACTTGTCCACACTATGACGGAGGAAAACATCAAGATCTAGGAACTGACTCGTGCTATACCGTTGAGGTTATAGTACTCGTCCACACTATGACGTAGGGAAGTGTGATGTTTTAGCTGGGAAAATAAATCTCGGAGCTGCTGGAGAATAGAGTTGAGTCTGGATGATTGTCAGAATTGTGTCTGCATCTGGAGCGTATCTGAAATGTATTTGAATGAGTGACAGAATGACATCCGAATCTGGATCGTATCTGGACTGTAATTTGAAATGAGTGACAGAATGACATCCGAATCTGGATCGTATCTGGATTGTAATTTTAAATGAGTGATAGAATGACATCCGAAGTTGGATCGTATCTAGACTGTTATTTGAATGAGTGACAGAATGACATCCGAATCTGGATCGTATCTGGACTGTAATTTAAATGAATCTGGAATAAGTATCAGAATGTCAGCCATATATGGATTGCATCTGAACTGTCTTTAGAAGGGATCTGGAATAAGTATCAGAATGTCAGACATATCTGGGTCACATCTGAACTGTCTCTAGAAGGAATCTGGAATAAGTATCAGAATGTCAGCCATATTTAGGTTGCATCTGAACTGTCTCTAGAAGGAATCTGGAATAAGTATTAGAATGTCAGCCATATCTAGGTCACATCTGAACTGTCTCTAGAAGGAATCTGGAATAAGTATCAGAATGTCAGCCATATCTGGGTCGCATCTGAACTATCTCTAGAAGGAATCTGGAATAAGTATCAGAATGTCAGCCATATCTGGGTCGCATCTGAACTATCTCTAGGAGGAATCTGGAATAAGTATCAGAATGTCAGCCATATCTGGGTAGCATCTGAACTATCTCTAGGAGGAATCTGGAATAAGTATCAGAATGTCAGCCATATCTGGGTCGCATCTGAACTATCTCTAGGAGGAATCTGGAATAAGTATCAGAATGTCAGCCATATTTGGGTCGCATCTGAACTATCTCTAGAAGGAGTCTGGAATAAGTATCAGAATGTCAGCCATATATGGGTCGCATCTGAACTATCTCTAGGAGGAATCTAGAATAAGTATCATAATGTCATCCATATCTGGGTCGCATCTGAACTATCTCTAGAAGGAATCTGGAATAAGTATCAGAATGTCAGCCATATCTGGGTCGCATATGAACTATCTCTAGAAGGAGTCTGGAATAAGTATCAGAATGTCAGCCATATCTGGGTCGCATCTGAACTATCTCTAGAAGGAATCTGGAATAAGTATCAGAATGTCAGCCATATCTGGGTCGCATCTGAACTATCTCTAGAAGGAATCTGGAATAAGTATCAGAATGTCAGCCATTTCTGGGTTGCATCTGAACTATCTCTAGAAGGAATCTGGAATAAGTATCAGAATGTCAGCCATATCTGGGTCGCATCTGAATTGTCTCTAGAAGGAGTCTAGAATAAGTATCAGAATGTCAGCCATATCTGGGTCTCATCTGAACTATCTCTAGAAGGAGTCTGGAATAAGTATCAGAATGTCAGCCATATCTGGGTCGCATCTGAACTATCTCTAGGAGGAATCTAGAATAAGTATCAGAATGTCAGCCATATCTGGGTCGCATCTGAACTATCTCTAGGAGGAATCTGGAATAAGTATCAGAATGTCAGCCATTTCTGGGTCGCATCTAAACTGTCTCTAGAAGGAGTCTGGAATAAGTATCAAAATGTCAGCCACATCTGGATCGTATCTGAACTGTCTCTAGCAGGAGTCTGGAATAAGTATCAGAATGTCAGCCATATCTGGGTCACATCTGAATTGTCTCTAGAAGGAATCTCAGAAGATGATGATCTTTTCCTGTTGATTGATCTTTCCTGAAAAGGTAAAGAGTTTGTTGTATGCAATGTCATGATGTATGCATTGTCATGATGTATTAATTGTGTAATGATGTTCTCAAAATAAAATGAGATTTGTGTCATATGTATTTTGTATGCATATGTTATGAATGTTGTTGAAGTGTAATTTTGTCTTGGACTTTGCTCAAAATGTTTCCACCGGGGATCCCTGCTTTGTTGTTTGAGGAGAACTTCGTTGGGGGATATTGAAAACTTTGTGGGGAGTGTGTTTATTTCTGCTTGGGAAAAGAATTTAGGAGTCTTAGTCGTCTGTTGCTCTACTGGGGAGTCGAAGTTGAACTGACATCTGGTCGGGTCCAGGTTTCATAGTAACTTGCTGGGGATTGCAGAGTAGTCTACTGGGGAAGAGGAGTTGTGGTCCTTTGATTTGTAGTAGTCGGAGAGGCAAACTCAAGCTGGGGAGTCCTGGTGCTGTTGGGGAAATAAACCTTGTCTTCAGTCCACTAGAGAGGTGACATCTTCGTTGGGGGAAGTCCTCGAGGATTCTTGAGGTTGATTCAGCTGGGGAAAGGTTTTCAGAGATTAAACCCTTGTTGGGATGTCATCCTATGAGAAGGATTTTGGGGAGATCTGTCATTGCCCCTAGTAGCAAGTGTTTGTGACACTGCCAGGAAATGTTTGACTGTACGTAACCCTTTGCTGAGATTGGCGTTCAATGCCCCAAGTGACGGAGATGGAGACTTGCCTCTGGTTACTCTGCACTTCTTCAGATATTTCTTGAAATCTTGACTGGACTTCCCCAGGTGTGCTGGATAGTGACATGTCATTCCCCCTTGTTGATAGGAGATTTTTCAATGGAAGTGTCATCCTTTTTGAAATGATTTTGTTCACTGAGAGGGCTTTCGTTCATCGGATATTTGTTGTGTGAATTTCTCCGCTGTCAAACAAATAGCCAAATGCAAACAGTGATATTCAAATAATGCAAAGTTTATGCTTGTCTTGAAGTTTTGAAAAACGCATTTTTTAGCAGAAAACTTTTTATAAGACAAATTCAACACAAGATTTAGGGCAAAGCCTTACAGGAGTCAGGATACCTTTTGTAACAGTATGCTTTCAAACTAACCCATGCTTCAGTTAGGACTTTTGGAGGGTTGTAATGTGGCTTAGTTCACGGTTTAAGAAACAAAGGATAGAGGCTCAAAGTATATTTGTACCCACCCGCTCTTCGTGAGGTTCTTCAATCCTAAGCTCAGTTAATTGTGCATTTGAACTCCAAATGAGTCTGGAACGACGTTTTTGGTGATGGTCCACACAAGTTGAATTTGTTGGAAGGCAGTCATTTTTGCAACATTTTTCATGTTGTTGAGGATTTTTAGCGACCTCGTTCTTTTGATTTGTTGTCCCTAACTTTTGCCTAACTGTTCCTGTTTTCGAGATTACAGTCAGCGGGATCTCCCAACTTTCTTAAGCCTCCTTTATAGGTTTTGGCTCAGTGGCTTTTCTCTTTTGAGATATTGACTGCCTATGAAATAAGGAACCACCACTGTCTTTTGATTCCAGAGGAATTCTTTTGATGTCGTTCATTGTATTATGAACTGAGAGTTTTGCGACCTCAATGCGCATCTTTTTGAATTAACTGAGAGACTACCCTGCCCCAGGTTTAAATTAAAGGTTTCAATTTGTGTTTAAAACAAAAAACTTCTACTTCTTTGGCTCGAAGGGGTTGACGAGGGATTATCTTCCTTATAACTCCAGTGTTTAGGATTTGAAAGAAATGTTTGTACATCGTCAGCAAGGTCTGTCCAAAAGCATACTGTATGAGATTATGGCATTGTTTCGTCATCCTCCCTCTAAAGGCTTGTAACTTTTAGCAAGAGTTGAATGTCATAAAGTGAGTAAAAAGCATAGTGTAAATGTAATTAAAATGATTGGATCAAATCAAGACAAACATATGCAATGCATTAATGAAACAAAGTTTGGCATTAATAGATAATTGTTTGAATAACAAAGAGATTACAACTTGAAAATTCAAATGAAACAAAGGCATTCTCAATGATTTGGCATAGGAGCAGTGATTATGTTTAGAGTCTCCGGAGGGTCAAACTTGATCTCCTTGGCATCAATCATGTCTTGGACCTTGTTCTTCAAAGCCCAACAGTTGTTCGTGTCATGTCCCTGACTGTCAGAGTGGTATGCACACCTTTCATTGGGATGATAGGTAGGAGCGGAAGTATTTGGGTTCCAGAGAGGATCCCTTAACGTAATCAGCTCTGCCTCCAACATGCGTTGTAACGCTTGACCCAGTGACATGTTGATCTTAGTGAATTGTCTTTTAGGCGCGACCTCCTTACGTTGATGCCCCTGTCTTTGTTGAGCAGGTGTAGGATTAGAGATCAAGATTTCTCCTACGTATTGGTCATGACGACCCTTTTGACCATACACAGCGTTGGACTCTTTCTTCCCATTGTAGGGCTTTTTCTGAGCATCAGAAGGTGTAGCTTCTTGAATCTTCCCATTTTTTATGCCAGCTTCGACCCTTTCGCCGGTCAGTATTAGCTCGGTGAATCCGGCTGAAGAGCTTCTGATCAAGTGTTTGAAATAGGGACCAGACAAAGTCCCAAGAAACATGTCCACCAACTCCCTATCAGACAGAGGGGGTTGGACTCTTCCAGCAAGATCTCTCCACTTCTGAGTGTAGTCCTTAAAGCCTTCGCCTGTACCCATAGACATACCCTGAAGCTGAGTACGCGTGGGAGCAAAGTCGACATTATACTGGTATTGCTTGTAAAAAGCAGCAGCAAGATCCTCCCAGTTGCAGATGTTAGCTCCTTCCAGTTGACAGAACCATTCAAGTTGAGTCCCTGAGAGACTGTCTTGAAAGAAATGGATCCATAAGTTTTTATCAGTAGTGTAAGGTTGGATCTTCCTCACATATGACCGGAGGTGCAACTTTGGACAGGAAGCTCCGTCATACTTGGCAAAGGCAGGTGCTTTGAACTTATGGGGAATTACCACCCCAGATGATAAACCCAAATCTCCGAGGTCCAGACCGGGCACCTTTTGTACTTCCATAGCATTCAGACAGTATTCCAGCTGTTTGTACTTATCCTCAGCAGGAGGATACTGTTCTTCATCATAGTCCGTCTCGTTGTCGGAGACCATAGGGCTAGGAGCCCTCCTTTCTTGTGGACTGTCTTTCTCTCTAGACGGGGTGGCCAGATCAATTTCATTCTGCAGCCCGTTTCCAAACCTGCGTCCGGTGTTGAATAGGATGGTCCTCTTCTTCTTATTCTTCCTCTCTTTCAGAATCAGGGTCTTCAAGTCCTGTTGACCCTTAGCTAGGCTCATGACCAACTCTTGAAATTGGGCATTCTGGGCCTGGAGGGCCTTGATAGCTTGCTCAGTGGAAGGTTCAGTAGACATGATGATTGCTGAAATAAACAGCGAGAACATGAGAGACCTGTACTGGAAGACCTGTTATGCAATGATATGTATGATATATGTATGCAATGTTTTCAAGGATCTCACGGGGTAAACAAGAAACTGTTAGAATCTGAATCTGGTAGCTTGATTGAAGGAACTTCATGTTGCTGAAAGTCCTTCTTCAAGAGTCAATCTCACCATATCGAGTGGGTCATAGCCACTGACTCAAGTTATCATGTTTGGATTTCTAGACAACCTTGGCTAGAGGAAAATAAATCCCCTTTGCCCCTTGCTGGACAGCTGATTTACCGTAACCTGCATCACAGACCTTTGAGATCCTTGAAATGGTTAAGGAAATGTTAAGGTATGATGTTATGATGTGTATGCTATGCGTTTAAGCACAAGTGTGAGGTGATGTAAGTAAGCCCTGCGATAAGTCCAAATTATTGGATAAGGACTGTAAACAAAACCTGCAAGGAACTCATGTTGTCAGATAACAAGAATGTGCAAGTAGTTCAAGTTTGAAAGCACACAAGTCACACAAATAGCCTTAAGTTTAGGCTGGCCTGGAGTTTCATAGGTAAATACCCTCTTGAGTGTAGTTGGCTCAAAACCTGTCCTATAAATAGTAACCGGGTTCTAAGGAGCTCAATATCATTGGATTATTTTCTATGTTCATCGTTTCGGTTTAGCCACTTAACTGGCGACCAAAATATTCCAAGAAAACAACCCTCAATGAGTGTAATATCGAGTATCTACCAACTTCGGACTGCACAAAAGTCGATCATCTCACTACCCCTAAAAAAGGCCAAGATGGTCAAGTAAGGTTCTAAGGTTAATTGATGCTTCACGACACCACGCGGTGGCCCCGTACTCTCCTTGACTTAACTCAAGGGTTACCGGTACTCACCAAATGCCACATCAACATAGCTAATGTTTCAACCATGTCGGTATACACTGCACAGTTCCCTCACAGTTTGTTGCTACTTGCCTAAAGGGTATCCCTAGATCCAGGTTAGGACCTATAGAACTTCGATACAAGCCCACAAAATTAAAAGCATACAAAGCAATACAATTGAAAACACAAGTGATCTAATCCTAAGGTACACCTCACTTATATGTCCCCAGCAGAGTCGCCAGTTCTGTGATCGGTGGGAATGAGAACTGACTGTTTTAGAATGCTGGTTCGCGTTTGCGTTTGTTTTTGCAAAATGTCGCGGTAAGAAAGAGTCGCCACCATCTTTTATTTTATCCAACAAGGAAAGGACAAAAGCACAGAAAAATTCCTTTTCGAGATTGTTTCTCGGGTTCGGGAGGTAGATTATAGAAAGGGAAGGTGTTATCACCCTTTATATCTGTGGTTATCCACGGGATCTTAGGTACTTGCTCACTATGTTTTCAAAAGTTTGCTTTTCTTTGTGATTGTGGGTTTTGAAAGGAGTTTGTTTTGAAGAGAGTGTAAGTGCGAAAAGTTTTGTTTTGTTTAAAAGAGAGCAAGTACTTAAGAACATCTACCTACTCAAAAAGGAATTAAACTGTGCAACTGTCCTTTAGACAGTGATATCCCACTATTGAGGAGTAGGTAACACCGTCGTTGGAGTTTTTCGGGTCAATTCGATTTTAGGGACGTGTGGTCACTAAAGCAACGTTAGGACGCTTTAGTGGTAATACTAATGTCTTAGATCATTTTTATCGAGGCAACTTATGATCTGAGGGCTTCTGGGCGTGGATGCTTTTGTTGAAGGGTTGCTTTGGCCTGGAAAATTCTGGGCAGCGTCTCTCCAATGTTTTTTTGTTCTCCTGTTGTGTGTTTTTCGTGTGTGCTCTCCTGCAGAGTTTTTGTGTGTTGTATAATTTTCGTGTATAATTTTTGTGTATAATTTTCGTGTATAATTTTCGTGTCCTGGGTATGTATGCTGGCCTCTGTATTTATAGGGGTGTGAGAGTGCAGTAATGGCAGGAGACAGCCATTAAACAGGCCATTAAATTCCATGAGACAAGAAACGGACACATTAAAAGTTTTCCTCTTTTGAAACATTTGTGTCTCTTGAATGAACCTGGACGCTTTTGACTTGAGTTCCCTCTTGATGACCTCCTTCGAATGGTCCCTTTCGAATGGGCTGATGGCCTCCTTCGAATTCTTTTCGAAAGCTTCTTCGAATGGACCCTTTGAATGCTTCTTCGAATGGACCTTTTTGGAATTCCAATCGAAGGACACTGTTATAATGCCAATCGAAGTACTTGTCCATAATGCCAATCGAAAGGCTCCTTCAAAATACCAATCGAAGGGTATTTCAGAATGCCAATCGAAAGCCTTGACATAATGCCAATCGAAAGGCTCCTTCAGAATGCCAATTTAAGGGTCTTTCAGAATGCCAATCGAATTGCTCCTTCAGAATGTCAATCGAAATGCTCCTTCAGAATGCCAATCGAAGGGTCTTTCAGAATGCCAATCGAAGTGCTCCTTCAGAATGCCAATTGAAGGGTCTTTCAGAATGCCAATCGAAATGTACTTAAAGCACCACTCAAAAATTTTCCTTTTCCTTAGGCAAGGGTTTGTGATAAACCATGCAGGGGGAAGACTTTGGAAAACATGAGAGGGAAAATTTTGGGGTGCAACACCCTCTTTCAGTTTAGTTGGTTTAAACCTGTCCTAAAAATAGTAACCAGGTTCTAGAGGATCTCAATATCACTGACTACCCTCGATCGGTCATAATTCCAGTTTAGCAACCTTTTCTTGCAGCCAGAATCATCGCGAGATTTTAGTCTCAATGAGTGTAGCATACTGCTACTGTTCTATGGCCAAGTTGGTAAATTTAAAGGTTCTAAGGTCAGTTTGTGCTTAATGACCCCTTAGCAGAACCATATTCTCCTTGTTGCGCCACAAGGGATATCGGTACATACTAAAGTGCCACACCAACACAGCTACTGCTTGAACCGTATCGGTCTATGTCGTACAGTTCCCTCACAGTTTGTTGCTACTTACCTAAAGGGTATCCCCCAAATCCGGGTTAGGATCTATAGTAACTCCAATTCAACCTATAAAAGATTGTTGTACCCCAAAATTTACCCTCCCATATTTCTCAATACATGTCAAGAATAATCTCCAAGTGACTCAAGTTGGCTCAAGAGTTGGACAATCAAATCATCTCCTAAGGAAGTCAATCTCAAATTAGGGTTTTGTGTTGCATCAGGGTCCTTACATCCAAATGGCCTCAAATTCTCCCCAATGTCCTAATATGTTCTCAAGGTCATCCTTGTCAAATTTCAAGCCTTGCAGAGGAAGTTTGGTCAGTCAATTGCTCAAGAGGCCCAAAAATCGACTGTGCTAGGGCAAAAGTCAACTGTGACCTACAAATAGTCAAACCTCAAGATTTTTTATCAACATTATCATTTTGAAGGATAATTCATCATTTGATCAAGGGTTGATCATGATTCATCAAGTATTGCTCAAGATTCAAAAGTTGCTAAATTAGGGTTTTGTAGGAAAAGTCAACTCAACTTTGACCAAGCATAGCTTTCTCATACTTTATGAGAAATGACCCATCCAAAGCTCATTTTTAAGAGTATGCAATTTCCTACAATCCATATTCACACCCCAAGATCAAGAAATTCACTCACAAGAAGTTATGAATTTGGACATTATAGGTTATTTTTGAAAGTCAACAAAAACACCTTTTTTGCCAAAGCTTATAACTTGAGCATGGAATAACAAAATGAGATGAGACCAAAAGGGTTGGTTAAAGGACATCTCAAGGTTTCTAAAAAGTCCAAGAACACCTCCAAAAGTTCAAAATTGAGGAAGTTATGCATTGTTGAAGTTGGGAATTTTTCCAAAAGTGCCAAAAGTCAACTATCTTCAAAACTCCAATTTTTGACAAAAGGGCCCACTTTTTTCCACTTGATTTAATCTTGTGATACCACACACGTGTCCTATCTTCAATTTCATGACCAATTATTAATTTTTCTATTTTATTTAATTTTTATTGAATTAATTCATTTTAAATCAATATTAATTCAAATAAAATCTAAAAATTGATGGAATAAGATTTTTTTGATCATTACAGGTCTTAAATATCATGATACACCCAATCAAATTCGTGCCATGCCATATTGTGAACAAAATCTTGGATTTGGCATAATTTTGGAAGCTTTGTTAATGGAGATCAAATCCAATCTCAAATCTTCAATGCACATGGATTCAAGCCCAAAGATTTAACCTAATGCATTCCTTATTACTCACACAAGCTAGACACGTCAAAAACACGACCTAAAAGTGACAGAAACGGCAAAACCAAATTGGAGAAAAAGCTTGAAAAAATGGAAGCTGAAATCATACTTAGAGCACGATTCAATCCAAAATCTCAACGTAGCTTCCTTGCCTGACGTTCACTGAAGCCAAAGCGATCAAAACCAAGCCTTGAGACCTCCTAAATCACGCTCCTGTACAGCCATGCCCGAAGCTAGGGTTTTGGTTCTTTGTTTTTAGGCGTTTTGATTACAGGTAAAATCAAGACAAGCCATGGCCATGGATGGATTTAGGAGAACGAGGCGAACATGATGATGGGTTTGGTTTGCATTTTTGTGACCTATAATTCATTATAGGATGATTCCACGAATTTTGTTGCGGATTCAAATCCGCAGGAAAATATATCAGGGCCATTGGAGAAGATAAAGACGTGTTCATGTTTCATTGGCCTGTTCAAATAAATTCCGCGCATTTTTTTTTATTTCCAATAATTTGCTTGCTTTTCACATATAATAATCAGCGTTTATTTTATTAACAATAAAGCATCATAGCTCAGTTGGTGGAGGCGTGAGTGGAAAAACCAATGGGACCTGGGTTCGAATCCCAGGTCCCCCAATACATTTGTGTATTTTTTCTCCAGGCAATTGCATGTACTCTCCAAGGCGTTGGTCCACCATATCCCTTATCCCATCAGGCGTCAGGTGGCTTCAGATCAAGTCCAAGGGCCAAGATTGAGCGCCTACCATAAACTTCAGTCAATGCATGCACGTGGAATAGAGAAAGTCAAACAAGGCTGATTTGGATTGGGCTTCAGAATTGCTATCCTCACCTTCAAATCAGGCCCACACCCCATGGGTTATTTCTTTTCTTTTCTATATTTCTTTTGTTTAAATTGTTTTTATTATTTTTATTGTTAATTAACCAATTAATATTTTTTTCATAAAATCAGAAAACCCAAAAATATTATTATTATTTATTAAAACTAATTTCATTATTTTATTTTTGTAAATAAATATTAATTAATTAATGTAGTTTTTAATTAGGTACAATTTTAACATTTTTTGTAATAAATTAAAATTAACTTAGGATATTAGGTTTTAACAATTTTAATCAGTTTTATTTTTGTTTCCTTAAATATAAAAAACCAAAAATATTTTCATTAATTAATTAATTTAATTATTAACTTAGATTTAATTCTTTAATTCAGAAATAAGCAAAAATCTTTTCTTTAATAAAAAAGGGTCAAAACTCTAAAAACTCGCCGTCTTAATTTCTTGCACGCGATCCATTTATTTCCATATTGATGTGATTGCTTCTGAGATGTAATAGCTTTTAATTAGGACTTTTATTTTATCGCTTTATTTTACTTTCCGCAATTTAAATTAAAGGGTTTGTTTTTGGCGATGTAAATACCCGACGCCTTGTAATAGTTTAGATTTAATTTCCGCAATTTAAATTCCATAACTATTAACTGTTAGATGTTTGATAAATAGGGAATGCATGACAAGATCCAATGTATGAACTTAAAATCAACATAGCTCACCCATGACATGTACAGATAAAAATTAACCGAACTAACACACTTGCACATGCCACTCTTAGGGTACACCTCACTTGGTTGCCTCGAACGTGGTCATTGAGTATAGGAAGTTTTAGAGGTCGCCCTCTTGTCCAAAGATCATAAGTTGCCGCGAAATGGTTGCCTCGAATAAAATGATCTAAGACATTAGGGTTACCGCTAAAGCGTCCTAACATTGCTTTAGTGACCATACGTCCCTTAATCGAATTGACCCGAAAACTCCAACGATGATGCTACCTACCCCTCAATAGTGGGATAGCATTGTCCAAAGGACATTTGTACATATTAATTTCTTTTTCGAGTAGGTAGATGGTTCTTAAGTACTTGCTCCTTTTAAAACAAAACAAAACTTTTCGCACTTACGCTCTCTTCAAAACAAAAACTCTTTTCAAACCCACAAACACAAAGAAAAGCAAATTTTGAAAACACGATGAGCAAGTACCTAAGAGCCCGTGGATAACCACGGATAGAAAGGGTGCTAACACCTTCCCTTTCTATAATCTACCTCCCGAACCCGAGAAATATCTCAAAAAGGAATTTTTCTGTGCTTTTGTCCTTTCCTTGTTGGATAAAATAAAAGACGGTGGCGACTCTTGCTTACCGCGACATTTTGCAAAAACAAATGCAAACGCGAACCAGCATTCCAAAACAGTCAGTTCTCTTTCCCACCGATCACAAAGATAAAGCATACAAGTCAAGCAATTGAAAACATTATGAACTATTCCTAAGGTACACCCCACTTAAAATGTCCCCAGTAGAGTCGCCAGTTTTGTGATACGTTGGGAAGAACTGACTGTTTTTTGGAATGTTGGTTTACGTTTTGCGTTTGTTTTCGCAAAATGTCGCGGTAAGCAAGAGTCGCCACCGAATTTTATTTTATCCAACAAGGAAAGGAAAAAAGCACAGAAAAATTCCTTTTTCGAGACATTTCTCGGGTTCGGGGGGTAGATTATAAAAAGGGAAGGTGTTAGCACCCTTTCTATCCGTGGTTATCCACGGGCTCTTAGGTACTTGCTCAAATGTTTTCAAAATTGTTTTCTTTGTGCTTGTGGGTTTGAAAAAAAGTTTTTGTTTGAAAACTTCGATTTAACTCTTGCTTCTGTCCTCAAGAGTGTAATGAAGTGTTTTTGAAAACTTTGTTCGAAAAGTGTAAGTGTGAAGAGTTTTTGTTTTTTGAGAGAGAAAATATCTAAGGACCGTCTTCCTACTCGAAAAAGGAATCATTCTATGTTATTTTCCTTTAGACAATGTTATCCCACTATTGATGAGTGGGTAGCACCGTCGTTGGAGTTTTAAGGGTCAATTCGAATGAGGGACTTACGGTCACCAAAGCAATGTTAGGACGCCTTAGCGGTAACCCTAATGTCTTAGATCATTTGTTTGAGGCAATTATATTCGAGGCAACCGTTTCGAGGCGACTATGATCTTTTAGACAAGAGGGCGACTTCTAAAGCGACCTATACTCAATGACCGCGTATGAAGGCAACCAAGTGGGGTGTACCCTAAGAATGCGCATGTGCGAGTGTGTCATTTTCAGTTATTTTTATCTTTGTACATGTTAAGGGTGATCTAATTTGATTTTAGGTTAAAACATTTCGTCTTGTCATGCATCCCTATTATCAAACATCTAACAGTTATAATTTGCGGAAATAAAAATGCAGAATTTAAATTACAAGGCGTCGGGTATTTACATCGCCAAAGACAAACCCTTAAAAATAAATAAAGCGATAAAAATAAATAAAGGTCCTATTTACTATTACAATCCGGGAGCAAGTACATTATATGATAAAAGAAAGTAAATTGCGTGTGGGAAATTAAGTCGAGCGCATGATTAGGGTTTTGACCCTTTTTGGTTAAAGAAAATAGCTTTCTGTTGTTTTTTATTTTAAGAAGGAAATATCCTAAATTAATTACTAAATTAAATTAATGAATTAATTAAATGAAAAATAAAATTATTTTTGGAGTTTTGATTATTTTAAGAAAGAAAATAAAATTAATTGAATCTAGAATTAAAACCTAAATTAATTAATTAGTATTTATTAATAAAAAATAAAAGTTAAAATTTAATTGAATAAAAATATTTTTTGGTGATTTTATTTTATAAAAGACTGAATTTTGATTGGTTAGAAATTAAATAAAAATAATAAGACAAATAATAAAACTAAATAAATGAAAATAGAAGAGAGAGAGGGGTTTGGGCCTGTTTTTGGGAGTATGAGTAGCAATTCCTTAAGCCCAAAAACGCTGGCCTTCTTTGACTTTCTGGAATCCAATGTGCACGCTTAGACTTGGACTATGGTGGACATCCACTCCTGGACCACCAGATCTGGCCTTTGGCCATCTGGCTATTGCATGGATGAGGACGTACGGTGTTCTGCAAGCTTATGCGCGCATGGGAGTACCTGAAGAGAAAAAACATTGAAGAAGTGGGGGACCTGGGATTCGAACCCAGGTCCTGAAGGAGATTTGAACGCTTGCCTTGCCAACGCACCACGTTGCTTCATTTGTTGTTATAATACATCTTAATCATAATATATTAAAACAAAATAAATGTCAGCAAAAAATAAAACGCGCAAAAAATATTTGAATGGGCCAACCGGAGGATGACACGAACTCATCCCTGTCCTCAGACCTGTAACAACATTACCTGCGGATTTGAATCCGCAGCAAAAGACGCAGGCTTATGCTAAAACTGCCTCCAGGCCATATAAATCCACTCCAAGAGCATGGTTGGATTCGTTATGGCCTACTGATCAAAGTCATGCCCTTCTTGTGGATCAATTATTCCTGAAATAGAAAACCCCAAAAACGCTTCCAAGAACCCTAGCTATGGTGTTTTGCATTACAGGTTATATAAACGAAATTAAATGATGCAAATAGCTTGGAAATGTTGTGAGGATTAGAAATATACAGTTATTTCATTCAATGGGTGCAAGAATGGTGAGTTTCGATTTCAAGAACAGAGCTGGGTTTCGTGACACATACAGCGTATTTGGATGTCTGAACAAGCTTGCTTTGGATCCAGATAGCTTGAGTGAACGCCCAAGAATCAATTGAGATAGGTCTCAGCTCTTGAAAACACCTCTAACTATGATTTCGATCTCAAGCTTTTTGGTGAATTTTTCAAATTTTGTTCTGCCTCTCTATGCACTTTCCGACCCTTGTTTCGTATACTCTGGCTTCCTTATGTAACATGCTTTGCATTAGGGTAGAAATCATGGACTGAATCCCTCCAAATCAATGCACATGAATATGATTTGATTCCCATTTACCAACTTGCCAAATTTGATTTGATTCAATCTTTTTGCACATGATTTGCCTTGGTACGAGTTTGGAGATATGCTAGCTGTCCATTGAAGCCTACAATCAATAAAAAAATCTTTGGTTATCAATTTTTTTGATTTTATATGATTTAATTTGATTTAAAATGAATAAATTCAAATAAAAATCAAATTAAATAATAAAAATAATATATGGACACATGGCTGAAGCTAGGGCACGTGGACAATGATGCAAACTCAAATAAAGTGGAAAAGAATGGGCCCATTTGGCAAAATTTGAAGTTTTGGGGATAGTTGAATTTTGGCAATTTTGCAAAAAAGTCCAACTTCAACAATGCATAACTTCTTTAATTTTGAACTTTTGGAGGTGTTCTTGGACTTTTAGAAAGCTTGATATGTACTCTAACCAACCCTTTTGGTCTCATACACTTTAATATTCCATGCTCAAGTTATAAGCTTTGGAAAAAAAGGTGTTTTTGTTGACTTTCAAAAATGACCTATAATGTCCAAATTTATAACTTCTTGTGAGTGCATTTTTGGATCTTGGGGTATGAAGATGGATTGTAGGAAATTTCATCCTATTCAAAATGATATTTGGATGTGTCATTTCTCATAAAGTATGAGGAAGTTATGCTTGGTCAAAGTTGAGTTGACTTTTCCTACAAAACCCTAATTTAGCAACTTTTGAGTCTTGATGAATTTTGAGCAATCCTTGATGAATCATGATCAAACCTTGATCAAATGATGAAATATCCTTCAAAATGAGAATGTCGACAAAAAAACTTGAAGTTTGATTGTATTTGGGTCACAGTTGACTTTTACCCTAGCACAGACGATTTTTGGACCCTTTGAGCAATTGACTGGGTAAACTTCCTCTGCAAGGCTTGAAATTTGGCATGGATGATCTTGAGAGAATATTAGGACATTGGGGAGAACTTGAGGTCATTTGGAATCAAGGATCTTGATGCAACACAATACCCTAATTTGGGGTTGACTGCCTTAGGAGATAGCTTGTCTGACCAACTCTTGAGCAAACTTGAGCACCTTGGAGATTTTTCTTACAATGTCTTGAGAAATATGGGAGGGAAAATTTTGGGGTACAACAACCTTCCCTTTGCATAACCAACCCCCTTACCTTGAATCTTCCCCCCTCTTTTTAGTTACTCGCTCTTTTCCCATTCCTTTGGAAACAATAAAGCGCAGTGGCGATTTTTATTTTGATCTGTATAAGTCTAGTCAATCTAATTGCTTAGTCTTAAACATTTCTACCACTACACCTCCAAGGATGCAGAAGGTCAAAATGTTGAAAATGTAGTCAATGTAGAAGAACTGTCTGACAATGAGCTCATTACCAATGTGGTACCTGGTATTGCAAGAAGGCTAAAATCCAGGAAAGTAAAGGATGCAATTGTCACACACCCTGCCAAGTCAACTAAGAAGAAAAGCATGTATGGACCCCCAAAGTCAGGAAGCAAAGTGGTTCCTCCTTCTAGCAAAATAAAAGCTAGACATGTTAGCTCCACATATGATGATGATGATGAGGATGCTGTAAAAAGATCCAAGAGTAAGAAGAAAATTGTTCTAATTGAAGAGATTGACTTTGAGTATGATGTCGAGCAAGATGTCCATAACATATCTCCTATCAAAAAGTTTGCAAGTAAGAAACTATTTGTTAGGGTTCCTGATGCCCCACTTGATAACATCTTCTTCCATTCTGTTGGGAATGCTGAAAAGTGGAAGTATGTGTATCAAAGAAGGATTTCCCAGGAGAGAGAATTGGGAGTTGGTTCTTTGGAATGTAAATAAATCATGGAGTTGATATCTTTTGCTGGATTGATAAAAATAGTTACCAAGTTTGCCAATTGTTATGAAACTCTTGTTAAGGAGTTCATTATTAATATTCCTATTGACTGCTGATCATAAAAGTAAGGAGTATAGAAAGGTGTATGTTAAGGGTAAATGTGTAGAATTTTCCCCTGCTATCATAAATAGATTTCTGGATAGGACTGAAGATGATTGTTGTGAGCTGGAAGTAATAGATAATCAAGTGTGCAGAGCCATCACTATTAATCAAGTAAGTGAGCGGCCCGTGAAAAATAAACTTATTGCCAGCCAACTAAGTGTGAAATATGCTATTTTACATAGGATTGGAGCTGCAAATTAGGTTCCCACTAATCACACTTCAACCATCTCCATTGGATTAGGAAAGATCATTTATGCTATTGGAAACCAGAAACATTTTGATTATGGGACTTACATCTTTGATCAGACCATTAAACATGCAGGAACTTGTGCCATTAAGATGCCAATTGCTTTTCCTTCCCTCCTCTGTGGAATTATTCTTAATCCTCATCCTGGAATCCTAAGTGGAAACGATGTAGTGTGCTAGATGGAGTCTTCCTTGACCCTTCATTTTAAGCTCTTTTCAGAAAAACATGTCCCAAACATTATTTTAACATCTGCACCTGTTAAAAAGACCTCCACCAAGGATGATATGATCAAAGAATTAAGAGAAGCCTGCAAGGAATTGGATGATGTGATCAGAGTTAGCTCAACAAGGAAGTTGACCTTTGAAAAGATGATCAAGGACCTACAAAAGGATAGCAACCTTGATGATACAGTGAACTCTGAAGGTGAAGACTCTAGTGAGGAAGAAAGTTTTGGCTCAAACAAGTCAACTGGTCCTGATGACAGTTAGACTAATTGATGTTTCTTTATATGATCCTTTTGTTTCCTTTTAGCACTTGCATGTGCTTGACATTTGATTTCTATAGTCTGTACCTAAATTACTGATACACTTTTGAATGCATCCGTTTATTTGGCATATTATGACTAAAAAGGGGGAGAGAGAGTGACTGAATGACCACTTACCACTGACTGACATCTGATTGAGGGGGAGCTTAATACTTGAGGGGGAGCCTCGTGTCTTAGAATATGTTTTGACATCTTCCTTTGCTAACAGCTAAATGCTAACTGAGTTTATGATTGCTTTGCTTATGCTGCTAATCTGATTTTGCTCTGATAATATATTGCTCTGCTCTGATAATATGCTCTGATATTGTTTTAGCCAAAATTTTCCAAAGGGGGGAGTTTGTAAGTGTTTGTTGGCAGCAATTTTTGTAAAACAATGTGCTGCTAATGTCTTTCTAAATATCTTGACATATGTAGCAAACTATTTTGAATGATTTCAAAGCAGATGTCTTGACATCTGCCTCCTAAACTGAACTCATCCAACATCAGTTTATGTTTTTCTGTTTCCTGATTTCCAGCGCTCCAAAAGTCAAGATTTGTTACTCACAGGCAGCGAAAAATATGGAGGAATATTTTTCAAAATGCATGGATTTTATCTTGACCTATTTTTAAGTAAATATTCAAAAGAATTGAATATTTGTTTTTAATCCCAAGCCCATAGTTGCGCATATATAAGGACTTGCTTCCTTATTCAAACTACTGGAACTTTTGAAGAAGAATACCTTCTTTCTGTTTTAAAAAGTTTAAGTCTTTTAATTGTCAAACACTCTAGTATTGATTGAATAATTGTGTTGTTATTTGGATTGTTAATTGTGTATCATTCATAATCTTTTAAGCATTGAATGATAAGTTTTTAAACTTATTAATTTTGTTGTTTCTTCACTACAAGTGATTGAAGGGATTTGAGGAGGGCCTCATACCTAGGTGAGTCTTAGATAGAAGTATTAGCACGGGTAGTGATTAAGTGATTAGATCGTAAATAGGTTGTTTACTGAGTGTCTATGAATTGATACTATTTAATGGACTTGTCCCTAGCTTGGTATCCCCCAGAGTAGGTGTTGTTGTACACTGAATTGGGTGAACAATCTCTTGTGTTTTTACTGCTTTTGATTTTACTTCTCTTTACTTGTAAACAGATATTTGTGTCATGACATCTTATTCTACATCACATATCTGATACCAGAATTTCAATGACAAGGTCTACTATGATTCATCATCCCTCAATTTATCAAAGAAAGTCAAAAGATGCAAGGATTAATTGAAGAAGTTTGACCTAATTGGACAAATTCTTGATTCTTTTATCACAAGTACATAACTCTTGGAATCTTTAATATTTGGAGGTTGTTTTTGTTGCTATGGGTTCTCATTATCATCCACAACAACTTCTATTCACATGGCAAAAGTAATTGTGCAAGAAAGATTGTCAAAATTGAAAGGGGTTCCAAGTCATTTTGGTGCTTTAGGAGCTAGGGTTTTGAACTTCTAAGGGCTATATCTTGCTCATCTTTTGATATTTTTGAGTGATTCCAAATATATGCTTCTCTTTAAAGGGTTAAAAACTAATCACTTCAAAAGTTTCAAGAAAACTTTGTGTGGAAGATGCCTAATGATGAAGAAAGATTACAAGTCTTCTAGATAGGCCATCAAATTCCTTTATGTGACTTCAAAAGATCATAACTTGGTCAATTTTTATCTCCTTGAGCCCATTTTTTGTCAGAATGATCTTAAGGATGTGAACTTCAACTCTTCTTTTATGTGCAAAACTTGAAAATGAGTGGAAGATTCCCTAGGAACTCAAAAGATTATAGGTCACCTCATGGATTTTCACCAATTTTACAAAGCCATAACTTTTTCAATACTTGGTATTTTTGAGTGATTCAAGTTTAACAATTATCTTTGGGAAGTCTACTTCAAGCTAGAATCAATGATAAAAGCTCAATTTTGGAGGAAGGCCTTGTTTGAACTCAAAACATTATAGGTTACTTTTGAAGAAAAAAACTTAGAATTTTTCTAAGTACAAAAAGTCATCACCTTTTTCTCAACTTTGACTCATCACAACTCCTAGATCAAGTATCCAATTGACCTCATTCTTTGAACATTGCAAATTTTGCGACCTTATCTTTCAATTACTTCAAGAATCATACCCTAAGACCCCTTGAGCTGTGAACACCATGGATTCAAAGATGGTACCTTGAAACTGAAGTTTTCTCCAAAGTCAGAATTTGAAATCCATAATGTGGCTTATAAACACCAAATTAACGCGCGTTTTTGATCTAATCATGTTTAACTAACTTTCCAAAGAGGATTAGTACCTTGAAAAGCAAGGTTTGAGTGAGTTTTGATGCTAAGCAAGTCACACATTTCTCATGTCCACGGCCTCTCATGATTTCCCTCCAAACTCCACTAATTTTTCAAATTCTCATTCTCATTCGCTTCCCTATAAATAGAGGACCTCACTCCTCTCATTTTCTCAAGCTTGAACAGCCAAAGTCACTCTGTCAAACTCCCTTCATCATTCTCTTTTATGATATTTCAAATTCCTCTTTTCACCACTTTTCAATCCAATTTCTTCATTGATCCTTCACCCTTGAACTTCACTGAAGCTAACAGAAGAAGAATCAAGCCTTGAGGTGCCCTGAATCGTGCTAGCCAAGTTCATTTATAGAGCAAGTTCATCTGACTTCGTTCAGGTAGTTTAAGGCACCAAATCCTCTAACTCAAATTACTGGAATAGTCTATGATGTTCATTGATGCTTGTTCTTAACTCAATTTTGGTGAAACAATGCATTTGATGCTTCTGACTTTCGATTTTGACATTTTTAAACATCTCTGGTTTTTTCCAAATCGACTACGATGTGCTTTATATAAATTTTTCGCGCGCATATGATTGTGATCGTCTCAAGTAGACGCATCTATTGGTACCACTATGAACACGTAAATTTATAGATTCAAGGATCTTGGATTTTCCCTACTTGCAAGAGGCTGGAGGTTGAAGATGACCTACGTGTCGTTCTTCAACCAATGACACAGAGCCAATTGTTTTCTTTTGATTGGTTGTATTTTCTTGTGTTGTATGTGCGCGCTTCATCTTGGGTTCATGATGCTCCCTCACCTCGGATCCATTGGATTTGCCAGCGTGTATAAGTGAGAGAGATCCAACGCGCATGGTTTTTCTGATTTGTTTTTATTTTACAAAATTATTTTTTAATTTCTTTTATCTTTAAAAATTCATAACTCTTTCATTTTTTATCCAAAAACTATGAAAAAAATACACAAAAATACTTTGAATTATTTATGATTTTGTGAATATCTTTAATGTTTGATATTTTTCATAATTTTTGTTTTGTTTGCCTTATTTTAATTGTTTTAAAAATACTTTTTGATATTGTTAAATTCTAAATTTTTTTATAAAAATCATTTTCCTTATTTCTCACCTTCTGAAATTTTTCTAGAATTTTATTTTGACTTCTACTATTTTTGGTCTTTTTTTCACTTATTTGAGTGATTTTAATTAGTTTAAAAATACTTTTCTGTTTTAAAAAATTACCACAAATTTTATAAAAATACTTGAGATCATTTCTGATTTTTCTATAGTCTCTTTAATTTTTTTCTTTGATACTTTGAACATAGTTTACTATTTTACCTTTTATTTTCATTTTAAAAATAATTTAAGAATCATTTTTCCTTTTTATTTTATTCATTAAATGTAATTTTTTTTAAATATATTCTGGCTATGTGATTGTTGATCATGAAATTCATTAACACCATTGGATCTTGGGTGTTGAGTTTAACTCCACCAAAATAGATGGATGATTTTAATGATAGTTTGATTAGAATATTTTGATTCAAATATTTCACCTCCATCTTCATCTTATCCCTTTCTCATTGTGTTACATGTTGTTAGAGGATGATCTACATATCATATCTCCAAATATATGACACATAGGTTGTTATTAACCGGCCTCAAAATAGGTGTGACTTCTATATAAGGCCACTTATGATTGCTTAACATAACGCTAAATTTTGTCTCAATTCGAGAATGTTTAATTTGAAACCTTTGTTCCAATAACCTTGAGATTCATTGTTAGGAGGTTTTGGTCTTATCAATCCTCTAATTAATCATCATAAATTTTGGACTAGTGAATCATTTAAACATCGTTGATCATTTATTGTTGCCTTGAGAATTTGAAATGAATGATATACTTGATAAAAATCAAATGAAACTTGTTGTTGAGAGGCTTTGATTTTATCAATCTTCTAATGAGTTTTCAAATGCAAGTTTCAAGATGGTCATTTTTATTTGATCTGTGTGAGTCAAGTCAATCAAATGGCTTAGTCTCAACATTTCTACCGCTACAGTCGAATAATGTGTTTCGCGTCTTATACTAATCAGTTAAAATATAAAAGGTCAAGAGTATGTCTTGACGTACAAGGGAAATCATACACTCGCTCATAAAAGTTTTTAAAATCCTCTTTGATTTCATAAAAACTTCTTGAAAACCTATCAATTTGTGTATGGAATTGATCAAAAAATATTTATAATTAATTGAGCAAGTTTTTACACTGTCTAATCGACTAAGGACTTGGTCCAATCGATTATAGCAAGATAAATTACCTCTTAATCGATTAGAAAATATTTTAAACGATTAAACCACTATCTATTTTAGGGTTTCCATTTTTAGATTAGGTTTGCCGTATTTTGAAAGTTATTAATTGATTAACAACTAGGGTTAATCAATTAACACATTTAATTTGGATCCTGGATCATTTCCTTTTTAAGCCAAACATTTTCCTATATAAAGGAGATTTTTTTTCATTTCATTTTGTATTGAAATTATGATTAGAAAACCTTATATCTTTCTTCTAATCTCTTTGTTTTCATATTTTCTTTTCACGAAGATTGTCGTAGTGTCGATAGATCGAAAAGCCCTTGTGAGAGTTTTATTGTAATCGGTGTTGAGCTTTAATTTGTTGTATCTAAGAGTGTGATTCTCTTGTGCAATTATTTTGTAAAGTTTGCAAGCTAATCCCGTATAAAATCTTGGTTGTAGGTTATTGAGCTTGATTGATATAAAAACTTTTGTTTGTATGATTTTGAGCTTGTCTGTAAAAGCTCTATTTGAAAGTTCCTTAGCAAAGTCCGTGTAAAAACTCTGTCTTTTGGTTCTTGAGCTTAAACAGTGTAAAAGCTTTATCTATAGTTGTTGATGTGTTTTGTAATGAAGAACTTGAATCATTTATATAGCTTTTAACTAGGGCCGGTCCAATCAGTTCTGGGGCACTGTTATAATTTAAAAAATGGGTCTAAATTAAAAAAATATATATACAATTTTAATAATTAAAAAAACGCACAAATTTTTTTATATTAATCAAATGAAGCCTACCAATCCCAATTTTAAAAACTTTACAACAAAAATAAAATACTTTATCAAACTCTTTCGAATAAGCAAGTCAATATTTATCACAAATCTCTTCATTTGCTAAAGTTCTAGTATACAAATTAGTTGTAAAATGTCTATTCAAAGTATCTCTAGGATCCTTCACAATAGAATTATTTCTTTTAGTACCTTTTATAACTAATAAATCAATCAATTTAGGTTGAAGATGATCTCAATTTCTTGGATCAAATATATCATAATCAACATTATCATCATCATTATTAACTTCATCACCAATGACCACATTATCAGTATTATCATTTTCAATGGGCACACTATCAACATTTTTAATTGGCATACTATCAACATTATCATTTTCAATAAACACACTATCAACACTATCATTTTCAATGAGCACACTATCAAAAATTTCAACATCAATATTATCAATATAATGACTTTCATTTGAAACTTCTGATTCTTTTATTAAAAGTTTATCAAAAGTTCTTGCTTGAAATGGAATTAACTCTTCAATTTTTTTCTTTTTCTTACACTTATCATTTCTACCTTCATACTTTCTATTATTAAGAGGTATCTTAGGAGCCATAGTAAAAAAATATGGAATATCTCACTATGTCTACTATATCTGCTAATGATCAATTCAGTAGTATTTACTACCAACCAAAATTGTTTTCCTACCATAAATAATTATATTAGTAATAAGAAAAATCATTTTCATTAGGTAGAAGAAATTAAGAATTAGTAATCAAAAGAACCTAGTAATCAAAATTAAAAATTAGAAATTAATTAAAAAAACTGAACAAATTTTAAATTTATGTGTCTATTGCCATTGGAATTAGAAATTAATAGCAAAACTAAACAAAATAAGTTTTTGTAACATCTACTGATCTACCAATGTTTCCACTAGTCTATGACTATGATTGTCCTTCATATGGAAATGGAATGATACTTAATTGTCCAAATTGACACATTGGAGACTTGAAGAAACTACTAACCCAACCACACAGTAAACTATAAAAATATTTTCTTTTTCAATCACTTTCATTCACCGCCACCAATTCAAAAATCAAACAATACATAAAAATTAATTAGAAATACAAAACACAACACAAATCAA
Organism: Vicia faba; assembly: GCA_948472305.1. Lineage (NCBI taxonomy): Eukaryota > Viridiplantae > Streptophyta > Magnoliopsida > Fabales > Fabaceae > Vicia > Vicia faba. The sequence goes on from OX451739.1 coordinate 1,325,175,351, forward strand.
CAATCAACAATAACAACAATACAAGTCTAACTAACAAGAACTGAAAAAACACATAAATCTTACAAGTCAGAAGACTCGATAAACATATCGGCTAATTTCAATTTCAACAAACATGAAGAATAATAAATTATTGAAAATTTTCTGCTAAATAAAAGAGTGAGTGTAAACTCATTTTAATCCTTTACGAAAATTTAACAGTCTAAATTAATTCTTAAAAAAAAAAAAATTTATTTAATCTTTTATAAAATTTAATCAAGTCATATTAATCTTTATTTAAGCTTGACACAGTTTTGTGAAGCGCAGCGTCTATATTTTTAAGTACTCATGATAGGGTAATTCATTTATCTTTTCGTGTACTTTAATGATATTGTTATTGCAAGTGATGATCAAGAAGATATTCAGGAATTGAAGGGACTTTTGTTTAAAACATTTCAAACTAAAGATATATGCCAATTGCGATACTTTCCTGAGATTGAACTGGCTCAATCAAAGACTGTATTGCTTTAAGTTATTCTTCTAAGTGTAATGAGAATGTTTTAATTCTTTAGCTGTGGCAGCTACATTTATCTATCAGTTTATGTTTTAAACCTATTAATGAATCTGGATACACTATATAGATGCTTGTAGGGAACAAAGTTGACAAGGTACACCATTTATGAATTTGCATGTGTACTACTTTTCTCTACCAGATTCTGTATTAAGTTAGAATTTGACTCCCACGTCGAAATTGTTTTAAAATATTTATACAATATTAAGTAAAACAACAAACAGTGAGCCTATGAAAATATCTTTGATTTTAAGCCCAACATTAATATTTTAATAATTCATTTATAAATACAATTTCATAAAAAAATACTAATAAAATAAAATAATTTAATATAATAAAATATTAAAAAAACTAATAAAACAGTATAAATTAAAAAAATTATAATTAAATAAACAAAACTATAATAATCCAGGTGGATTTAAAAAATAAATAAATAAATAACATTGCAATAGTGAGGGAATCTGGAAATTGCGAGAGGATTTTAAAAAAAAAACTTTAACATTGCAGGGGGGTTAGCAAGGATTGAACTAAGGATCCCTTGACCAATATTTTATTATACTAATGTTTGTTATTGTTGAGTACTTAACAAACAGGTTCTGCTTCTGATGGATGGCGCGGTCAAGACATTAGAAGAGAATTAGTTCTACTTCTGCGCTACACAAGTTCTGTTGAATAATAGCAAGACACTCCAGAAGGCTCTGAAGTGTAAGCTTTGATGTTTGTCTAAAGAAACCAGTCAGAAAATCTAAAGATAGAAGTTGCTACTTACGTCCAGATGCTAAAGACTTAAGCTTCTAAAGACAACGTGTTCTAAGAAAACAGTCAGAAGATCTGAAGACTCAAGTATCTACTAAAGTCTAGATGCTAAAGACTCAAGTTTCTAAACACAATGTGTTTCAAAGAAATAAAGTTACAAGATCTGAAAACAAAGTTTCTACTGAAGTCCAGATGCTAAAAACTTAGCTTCTAAAAAGACAAGTTGTTTCAAGAAGACAAAGTTAGAAGATCTGAAGACAAAATTTCCACTGAAGTTCAGATGCTAAAAACTTAATTTCTAAAAATACAACTTGTTTCAAGATGACAGAGTTAAAAGATCTGAAGATAAAGTTTCTACTGAAGTCGAGATGCTGAAGACTTGTGTTTCTAATAACAAGGTTCTTAAAAGGATTCTTAAAGAACCAAGTGTTACAGATTCTAAAGACCAAAGTTCTGAAGATTCCAAAGACTTGAAGTTCTAAAGATCCAAGATTCTCTACAACAGATTCTCAAGACCAACTGTCGGAGACTCTAAAGACGTAGTTCTTAAGACTCTGAAGACTTAAAGCTCTTCTGATCCTAGGTTCTCTACAACGGGTTCTCACAACCAAATACTGAAGACTCTGAAGACCTTATATTATGTTCCCACTTCTAAACTCATGCTCGCAGAAGTCTTTGAAGTACAAAAGGAAAGAATATAACGGTAACATGGTACAATAGTACACAGTATGAAAAACCCTTATTTCACTATCTCTCGACCAACTTGAATTGTGGAAGAGAAAAATATGTAGCAGTACTATTAGTAATGACTCCTTTTCAAATAGCCAACAACTCTATTTTGCTTTGCTATATAAGAAAAGAATCGTATGTTTCAAAGTAAGTTGTTGGTGTTCAATGTTAAAATGAAATATGTCATTATTAGAACACAATCAAAAAGCTATCAACCACTATAACAACAACAAGAACAACTGTTATCAAAATAATTCTTCAATTATGTTGATAATGATTACAATGAAATCATTGATTCACAATGTGCTTAACTTCATATGTTGCATAAAGCTTGGTAAGCGGCAAAAAATAAGGAAGATGATCATGAAAGCTCCAGTTACAAATCCACAACATAAATGTTGTGCTCTAAAGTGATCATAGAAGAAAATAGAACAAGGGTTATTGTCAAGAATGTTCTAAGGTGAATCAAGATGAAGAAGTTCTTCTCTTTATGACATCAAGATCAACAAAGCTTTCAGAAGCTTATGAAGAAGAAGATAATGATTCAAGTGTTTTGGGTTGTTGTCTATGAAGAAGCTACTTGAAGAAAAGAAGACCATAAATTAAAGTTACAATACAATGTAAATATTTTAGTATGTATTAGGTGATAAGTGAAAAGTGTAGTTATTTTCTATATACTTTTTGTTGTCCTTATCGACTCTTTCTTGTTAATATCTATTGAGTAACCCTGCTTTTTGTTGTAAATATGTTTAGTTGCGTTTTGAATACATATTGCATCAGTTGATTTGTTTTGTATATATTTTGTAGGTATTTAAGCATGGTTGGAGCAATGAGGAATAAAAGCTTCAAGATGCATTTTTGGATCAATAAAGGAATAAGGTCATGATTAGAGGCCAGGTGAAGTTATGCAGTGGAAGCAACAGAAGTTGTTGAACTGTCATGCATCGTCGGGTGAAATTCCTGTCGTCGGGCGACGGTGGGCAAGAAGACCAATTTTGATGTTGCTTCTGTCTTGCTTCGCGTCTAGGTTGCTAGGTGAAAATAAAGAGAGTCGTCAGACGAAGCAGTGTGTCGTCGAGTGACGGTATATACATGTTTCAATTGAGGACATGACGCAATATGGGTCAAGTATATAGAAGCCATCGTCGGGTGGTGTGTTTGTGTCACCGGGAGATGCGTGCGGAACATAATTTCCTTATATTTTCCTTTTCATTTCATTTGGAGAGTGATGGTTTTAGGGGTGATTTTTGTTCTCCCAACTCCATCAACCTCATTTTTGTAGTGGAATAGCTTAGATAAAAATACTAGGGCTTTGTTTATGGATGATTGGAGGTGGAGTTCTCATTGATCAACGTTGACAAACTGGAAGATTTGTGGTTTATCTCTTCTCCTCTCAATGTATTTCTCTTCTGTTGGGTTTTTTGTATGTATTTTACTTTGAACTCGTGTATATTTTTCGCCCATGGAATTATATAAAGCTTGCTTTACAAATCTTTGTTGATTGTTGTCCTGGATTTTTGCTTTGTGCTAGGTATTTGAGTTGTTATAGACATATACTACTTAGATCCTTATCTAGGATGATTATCTGTTAGTTTCTGCATTCTAGAGATAGATTTAGAGCTAACAATCTTTATGATTGTTGAAGATTAATGCTTCTGTGTCGGTTGTGTCGGCTGAGAGATCGTCGATACGAGTAATATGGATGTCTGTTGTGTTATTGAGGTTGGCTGAGAGATCGTTGCTGAGATGATATAGTAGTTCTCTCTACTTTGGGTTAAAAATAACTTAGGGAGTGAGCGATGCTAAATGACATTGATGAGTATTGTTAGGTTGAATGTAATTGGTGGATAGATTTAAGTCTGTGATGAGTAGATTATATGCAGGCTTGATAAGTTCTTCCTTAGTTTTTTTATTTTGTTTACATTTATTTTCTATTGATACATTTCTGTTCAACCCATTTATCCCCAAACTCATTAACGAATGATTTGTCGAACAGAAATTCAATAACCAATCTCTGTAGACACGATACGATATAACCTATATCACCCGGTAAAATAATACTTTACTTTTTTCTTGCCGCTATACTGTAACAACAAAATGGCGTCGTTGTCGGGGATTGGTTTTATTGATTTCACATTGCGATAATTCTTTTATTTTTTAGTTTTGTAATTAATGTATATGTTGTATAGAAATTGTATATTAACTTGTATATTATATTTGTGCATATATGTGTTTTCACGTATTATTGTGAATTGTTCATTTACGTAATGTTTGTTGTGTGATTGTTAGGATACTTTCTTTAGGTTTGTGCGGTGTGACAATGTCATGGCATAACGAGTGGAGGTTACTAGCTTGCACAATAAAGGAGTCGAGATTACGATGTAAAACAAGTATGTTTGTTTGTATTTGTTTTTGTGTGTGGTGATTTGTGTTTTAACAAGTTGAAATAAGGAAATGTTCTGAATTTCAAATCTTCACTTTTCAACTTGTTAATTCATTTTCACCCGGTTCCCATATCGTTATTTGTATTTGTTTTGTTATGTGAATTTTTGTTTTCCGAAAGCTTGTCGTGTTTAGCTTGAGGAGTTTTGTTCGTTGTAAATATTGTAAATTTTGTACATTGAACTTTTGTAGAAGTATTACTTTTCTAATTTTTTGGTTGTTGTTTGGATCAAGTTTTGGTCCGGTAACTTGTAGAATATTGAGGTGATTTGTCAAGTTTGATCGTTTTGACTTACGAATGCATGGTAATGATTTTGTTAAAGTTTTATACACGTTCGAGGTATGTGTTTATCGCTTTCTATACTTTAGTATATTCATGATACTTAGACTTTTTACAATTTTTATGTAATTCATTCTTTTGTATACTTGTTCATTTATGAATCACTTTAATTCTCATTCTTTTTGTGAGGTAGCTTTCTATTGTTCACATATGCTGGAGGCTATAATTCTTGTTTTAATTGGATTTTATTATGCTTAATCTTTTGTTTTGTGTTAATTGTATAAATGCAAGAAAAGAATCAAGACATTTTTGTTTCATTTTGAGCACAACTGCCTAGCCAAATAGTCAATTCACCTTGTGAGTGTCTGACCATTAGTAACCCCTTTAAGCTTTTTGTCGATATCCATGTTATATTTGTTAAATTCTTGTCTATGAGTGTTTAGTTCTCATTTTTGTATGGATGTTGATTCGTTGTTTTCTTGAACCCTCAATCATTGTTTTGGTTTGAATTTTTACCTTGCCTTAGAAACTAGGGAGTATTCACTAAGATGTTGGTTGAATCAAGTTGGGGATAAAAATGATTGTGTATTTATTGTTTGATTGCTATGAGGTTGAAAAGAAAAAGAATAAGAAAGAAAAAAAATAGAAAAGCTTTGAAAAAGGAAAAACAAAAAGAGTATGGAATAATGTTGTGTTGATAAGTGATGTGTGTTTGGTGTAACACTTGTGATGAAGAAGAATTGTGGTTGGCATGATTTTTTTGAAACTTTGTGGAATTAATTACTCCCTTAGGTTTAGGAAAGTTTTTGTTTCGATTAGCTTTATGAATTATCACTTGTTTGTTTACCCGGCCACATTACAACCTTGAAAAGCCCTTGAGATTCTTGATTTTATATTTTCAATGTAAATTTTTGGATGAATGCATAATTTAGTCTATTGTTTGCAAGATTGTTGGATGACTGAAATAACCCCACTTTTGTGTGTTTTTCATCTACCGATGATTGTGTTTGCTAGGTGTGATTCATTTGTGAACTAGTATTGTTTTAGAATGTTTGGTATAATTTTTGTACTTAGCATTTGTTTTGTGTTTATGTTATATTCGTAGTTTAGTGGTAAGTGTTTACTTTGTGTGTACTGTTTTTTCTTTTGAACCATTGCATTTGTTTTCTGTTTTCAAAACCTGTTGATTCGTGATTCTTTGATCTATCATTCTTTGTTCTTTAGGTTATTTGACTTTGTTTGAGGACAAACAATGATTCAAGCTGGGGAGAGTTTGATAAGTGCAAAAGTGTGGTTATTTTGTATATACTTTTTGTCGCACTTATCGACTCTTTGTTTTTAATATACGTTGAATAACCCTGCTTTTTGTTGTGAATACCTTTAGTTATGTTTTAAGTACATATTGTATCGGTTGATTAGTTTTGTATATGTTTTATATGTATTTGAGCATGGTTAGATCAATGAGGAATACAAGCTCCAAGATGCATTCTTGGATCAATAAAGGAATAAGGCCAAGATTGGAGGCCAGGCAAAGTTATGCAGTGGAAGCAACATAAGTTGCTGAACTGTCATGTGTCGTCGGGCAAAATTCCTATCGTCGGGCGACAGTGGGCGAGAAGATAAATTTTATTGTTGCCTCTGCCTTGCTTCGCGTCTAGGTCGCCAGGCGAAAATAAAGAGAGTCGTCGGGTGAAGTAGTGTGTCGTCGGGCGACGGTAGATATTTGTTTCAGTTGAGGACGTGGCGTAGTCTGGGCCAAGTATATAGAAGTCATCACCGGGCGATGTGTTTGTTTCGCCGGGTGATACGTGCAGAACATAATTTCCTTATATTTTCCTTTTCATTTCATTTGGAGAGTTATGGTTTTGGGGGTGATTTTTATTCTCCCAACTCCATCAACCTCATTTTTGTAGTGGATTAGCTTAGATAACAAGACCAGGGCTTTGCTTATGGATGATTGGAGGTGGATTTCTCATTGTTCGACGCTGACAAACCGGAAGATTTGTGGTTTATCTCTTCTCCTCTCTATTTGTTTATATTTTTTTGGGTTTTGTATGTATTTTACTTTGAACTCATGTATATTTTTCGCCCATGGCGTTATATAAAGCTTGCTTTATAAATCTTTGTTGATTGTTGTCCTGTATTTTTGCTTTGTGATGGGGATTTGAGTTGTTATAGACATATACTGCTTAGATCCTTATCTAGGATGATTAGCTGTTAGTTTCTAGATTCTAGAGATAAATTTAGAGGTAACAATGTTTATGGGTATTGAAGCTTAATGCTTCTGTGTTGGTTGTGTCGGATGAGAGATCATCAATACAAGTAATATGGATGTCTGTTGTGTTGTTGAGGTTGGCTGAGAGATCGTCGCTGAGATGATATAATAATCTTCTCTACTTTGGGTTAGAAATAACTTAGGGAGTGAGCGATTGTAGATGACATTGATGAGTATTGTTAGGTTGAACGTAACTGGTAGATAGATTTAAGTCCGTGATGAGTAGATTATATGCAGACTTGATAAGTTCTTCCTTAGTTTTTTTCTTTTGTTTACATTTATTTTCTGTTGATTTTTTCCTGTTCAACCCAGTTATCCCCAAACTCGTTAACGAATTATTTGTCAAACGACAATTCAATAACCAATCTCTGTGGACAAGATACGATATAACCTATATCACTTGGTAAAATAATACTTTACTTTGTGCTTGCCGATATACCGTAGCAACATTAGGTTCTTCCGATGTACTTAATTTTGTTTACATCCAGCTTGTGTAGAAGAATTATTATTGTAAACAAATGTAAATCAAACAATTGTTTGATGGTTCCTTGAGAGACTCTATTGAGTCGGGATTCACAAGAACACTTTGGTTGTGGTCATTGTATATGAAATACTGGTAGTAGATTCTATTGGGTCAATGGTAGTCATATCTTAAAGGGGACTGAGTGAAGGTCAACCTTATGAGATCACTGATGGATATCATTGGAAGAAAATCCTGGTAGAAGATTCTGAGGGATCAGATTCTATTGGATCAATGAATGTTATATCCTGTCTGGATAACTAAACGTGTCATTGGATATTAGTCACCAGTGATTGCCCGTGCGATTGTAATCAGATTAGTTATAGTGGATTAAGTCCTTGAGTTCAAGGAGAAATCACCATGGAAGGGTGGACTGGACTAGCTTGGGGGTTTCTCAAGTGAACCAGGATATATCACGTGTGCTTTACTTTTTCTTATGCTTTATAGTTTATGTTTCTTAACTTAATTAGAAGCATCACTTAGAAGTAACACTTAGAAGCATTGTTCAACGAATAATGCTTAGAAGCAAAAGTTATTCAAGAAAGGAAAACCCAATTCAAATCCCCATTTCTTGCGTTTTCTTCACACCTTCAATTGATATCAGAGTCTGGTTCTGTTATTGATGGATATCAAACACCTAACAGTGTCAGATAAAGATCCAGATGTTATGTGAATAAATACTGTAAGGTGATAGTTATTCAATTTTCAACTACTGTCTAAAAACAGAAAATTGAAGAACAAGCTAAACAAGAAAAGATTCATCAAATAAGAAGTTATATGTATTGAATGCTTTTGAACAAGTTCCTTGAGAGTATAAGATGTTTTCAAGAAACAAATTAACCCACTATTGACTTTCTCATAAGATCTCATTAGGAATATTTTCAAAAGATGAAAGACTCACGTCTTATGATACATAAGAACTTCATGATAAAGTTGTATATTCAAGCAGACATGAGATCTTATGCAGAAGATCTAAACATTGATTATGTCGAAGGAGGCTTTGTAGAAGGCCAGACACTGCTGAGGAAAGAACGCTCATTGACTCGTCAGAAGTATGATAAAAGACTAACTCTAAATAATGGGAAATATTTTTGAGCAATCTACTATAACAATGGCGGTCCAACCCTAATTGTTAACCGTGGATCAATCCATATTTGTCTGATAGGAAAGGCATAAGAACATTGAACAACTAAATCGAAAGGAAATTTATTGTATCAAAATCAAGAATTTAAAATCAGTACATTTGCGAATCAGGGAAACCCCATAGCATTGGGAGATTTAGCCTCTCATAGTATTAAAAAGAAAAGCAATAATAAAATTAAACATTACAAAAGGTGAGGATTCTTCGATCTTCAATTGTTGTTGCTCATGAAGGAATCTCTGTCTTCAAATCTCTTGAAAGCACCAATCTTTATCGTTCCTAATCTTCTCTCAGGTGCAAAAGTCCCTTCATTCATTGTAGAAAGTCCTCTAAATAGCAAAAACTCTTTTAAGTCGGTTGGAAGTATCCAAAACGCCCACACAACTTAACAGATGGACAAAATAGAGAGAGAGAGAGAGAGAAAAAATCAGAAATCAACGTTTGCCTTTTGGATTTTAATTATCAACTTCAACTCCCAGGGGTTGGAACACGGCCCGTGTTGCACCCCTGACTTCCCTCTTTCTTCACTCGCACATCCTGACATGGCCCATGTTGAGTAACACGGGTGGCCGTGACAGGCCTCCTATAGGTGGATTTTTGACTTTTTTTCTGCCCTGAATTGTCCTGTTTTATTCCTCTGACTCTGAAAACACTAAAGCATGCAACCAGAGTATAAAATATGGTAAAATGAAATGAAACACTCGTCAATTAAAAGAAACGATAACTAAAATAGATGTTAAATACATGTGCAAAAACCACTTATCAAAGGTACATCTATAATATATGTGGGTAGAATTTTTTTCCCTAATTTAAATGTGATGGTACCCCTACCTGCCATATAGGCGCGGTATTTTTATTATTATTTTAATTTTTAATATTTAGTTGTTTAGATGTTAAATTTAAAAGATGAAAAATTGGCCTCATATGGATTCAATACCCATGACACAAAACTTACAAGGTAAAACCCCCTGCCACTACACTGCAAATTTCTGTTTCTCATAGTCTTGAATCATCTCTATATATTTCAATATTTTAATTAATACTATATATGTTTGTAAAAGTTTTATTACCTAATTATATATGCTTGAATCAACTCTCTCTCTCTCTCTCTCTCTCTCTCTCTATATATATATATATATATATATATATATATATATATATATATATATATATATATATATATATATATATATATATATATATATATATATATATGCTGACTTCTCTTTTTTTTCTTCTTCTTTTTTTTTTGTTGAAATAAAGTAAAAAACAAATGGATACATAGCGACTCAAATAATCCAGTTAAAAATACAATCCACTTTGACCCACCTAATTAAGACAACAAGAGTTTGACTATTCTATTTCTAAATTTGAGATAAACCTAACTCTATTCACTATATTATCTACAATGATCTTAACAAGAGTTTGTTTCTGTTTTTTAATATTACATAATTATTAAATTATTTATTATATATTATTTATTTATCTAAATTAATATATTAGTTTACTAGGTGCAAATTTTTTCAGTTTTTTTTTATAACTAATTAAATAGATTAGGTTAAATTTTGCAAAAGATTAAATAGGAACGCTATTTTTCTTAGACTTTTTAATTTTTATGAGGAATTAAAATAGATCTTCACTCTAAAAAAAATACAAATAAATTTACCATTGAGTCACTACTATACAACATCTTTGCACCGTCTTCATTTTATCGCGTCGACATCGACGTAAACTTATGATTCCGGTGGTGCGGCAAAAATAATGTCTTTTTGTTTTCATTTTTGATAGAGGCACAAAGCTTCCTTTTTTACAGAGATTAAATGACAATCGAAATAGCATTTTACGGTTTTGGTTTTGGTTTTGTTTTTGACGCTACGACGTAGATAGACAATAACAACAAATAAAGAAAAGAGACGAACATTTCAAATTTGGCTTTGTGACGTGTTGAATTTTTTTAATATTTTTTTCATTTTATATCTAATAATAAGAAAATATATTGGATCCCATAATAATAAGGCCCAATACTACGATGCTCTCTCAATCTGTAAAAGACATAATCTGCAGGCTAGAATTTTATATCTAATATTTAAGTTTCTTTAAAATAAGGGGCGGAGTAATATTACTTTTCAAGAAATTAAGATGTTGTACCAAAAAAAATAAATTAAACTTATTAAATAAAATAAAGTAAAATGAATATTTTAACAAGTTTGTCATTTGTTAAAATATTAGACTCCGTGCTATTTCTATGTTTCTGTAATTAATAATAATTATAATATTTATATTTTATTATCTTATTATATTATTTCTTTATATTTATAATTTATAAAAAATCAATTATTATAATTGTTTAGGTTTTTATTTTATATTGGGCCATGTGAAATCAATCATTCACATTTAATTTTATCTTGGACTTTTGTAATCAATCCATTGCTGTGTTTGTTCAACTTCAATGTTACATGCATAGCCATCGAAAATTCCAAGCTCTTCCGCAATAAATCAATGAGAAAATTTCATCTCTTCTGCTTTTAGCCTCGGCTTCTCAATCAATCAATCATTTCTCTTTTCTAATATCTGATTCATGCTTCTATCAATAAGTTTACCGATTCTTCAAATTTGGATTCTTCAAACCCTATAATTTCATCTGTGAACACAAACAACAACTCTGTTGGTTCCTCTTCTAAATGGATTTCTCAATTTCCTAGGTAATATATTTCAATTTGTGTTGATTTATGTTGATTTTACACTTTCAAATAATATAAATAAGAATAATTTATTCTCTCATTTCACACCTCTTTTGATTTGTCCAGTTGTAGAAACATAGAAAACACTGTTATATATACTAATTGTTGGTGCAAGGTGATGAAATTGAAGAAGAAAAGAGAAAATGATGAATGATAAAAAGCTGCTACAAATGATTGGTAAGGAATTGAATAATATTAATGAAACCTAGTACACTTATTTATACACAAAGATAGCAAAGATAAGAATGTCACATAGGTCCTAAGAGAGAATATTCTAAATATAACAAATACTAAATTACCCTTTAATACCATCTCTTAACTTAATATCTATCAGAAACTAACAACACCAATTTCATTCTTCAAATAAAGAAATTGGTCTGTTTTGATTGCCTTCAGGGTGCTACAGTGCAGAACTTTTAACACTCCTTTCTGCACTTGACTTCTCAGAAAATGATTCTTTGTCTCAATATGTTTGCTTCTTCCACGCAACACTGGATTCTTGGCAAGATTGATTGCAGAATTATTATCAATCAACAGCTTCAGAGGTTTCTCTATCTCAATCTTCAAATCCTCCAGAAGATTTAGAAGCCAAACAGCTTGACATGCAGCTACATCACTTGCAATGTACTCAACTTCACACGTTGACAGAGCCATAACAGGCTGTTTCTTGAAACTCCAAGAAATAGGACCTCCCAGAAACTTGAACAAGTAATCAAAAATACTTCTTCTATCAACTCTATCTCCACACCAGTCAGAATCAGAATAACTCACTAATTTTGGTTCTGTCTTTCTTCCAGAAGGAAATAGCACTCTATATTTCAGAGTTCCCTTGATATACCTCAGAATCCTGACAACGGCTTACTAATGAGACCACTTTGGTTTACTCATGAATCTGCTAACCATTCTAACTGCATAGCAAATGTCAGGTCTGGTATTACACAAGTACCTTAAAGAACCAACCAACTGCTTGAAGGTCGTAGCATCCACAGAATCACCATCAGAATCAGAATCCAATTTATGATTGGTTTCTGATGGTGTCACAACAATTTTATAATTTTGCAGCTTAAATCTCTTCAGAAGTTCAAGTTCATACTTCAGCTGATGTAGAATGATACCCTTCTTTGAGTATAGAATCTTCATTCCTAGAAAATATACCATGTTTCCCAGATCTATCATCTCAAATTCATTCATCAAAACTTCTTTGAACTTAATTATATCTTCTAGACAACTTCCTGTTAGCAATATGTCATCAATATATAGACACACCAGAATCATATTGCCACCAGAATACTGCACATACACGCCATATTCCATCTCACATTTCTGAAACTTCTGCCTCTTGAAAAACGAATCAATTTTCAAATTCCAAGCTATGGGCGCTTGTTTCAGTCCATACAAGGCTTTATGTAACTTATATACCATCCCTTCCTTATTCTTTTTCACAAATCTAGGAGGTTGTGACACATATACCTTTTTTTGTAACAGGCCATTCAAAAATGCAGACTTCACATCCAGATGTATCAAGGGCCAATTTATGTTTGCAGCTAAAGCAATCACCAATCTATTTATTTCATGTCTAGCTACAGGTGAAAACACCTCAAAGTAATCTAGCCCAGGTTTCTGAAGAAAACCTCTAGCCATTAGTCTCGCTTTGTGTTTGCCAATTGATCCATCTGGCTTAAGCTTCACCTTGAAAACCCATCTGACGTTGATGGCTTTCTTCTTTTCTGGAAGCTTTATCAACTTCCAAGTTTTGTTTCTTTCAATAGCCTCAAGTTCTTCCTTCATGGCATTCAACCATACTTTCTTCTTGAGAGCTTCTTCAATACCCACTGGTTCAGAATCTACTAACATGGCACACTGAACGACTTCTCCTTCAGAATCTACTTCAATGTCATACAACATGTTAAAATCTGCAAACCTACTTGGTATTTGTTTGATTCTTTGTGGCCTATGAAATTGTTCTGAAGCTTCTCTAGAACTTGGAACAATGCTAGCTTCTGGACCTTGTCCAGAACTACTTCCTTCAGAATTACCACCTTCAGAGTTACTTCTTGAAGCTTGTCCTCCAGACCCTATGTCTTCAGAGTTTTCCCTTCCAGAAATATAATCACCACCAGATTTTGGATCATCATCAGAATATGGATCAGAATTAGATCCACTATCAGAATCTCCCTGAAATTCTGACTCATCTTCAGAGTCTTCAAAATCAGATTCATCTTCTGACTCTGACTCGTCTTCAGAACTTTCTGAAGAATCTTCAGAAACTAACTCTGGTGTTGGAGCTACACCAGAATCTGATTGAGGCTTGTTCCAATCTCACGTTTCTGACTCTTTCACAATAATGTCTCTGCTGATTTCAACTTTGTTAGTTTCTAGAAAATAAAGCTTATAGGCACATGTACTGTGGTATCCCACCAGTAATATTACTTTGCTTCTATCATCCAGTTTCCGTCTTCTAGCTTCTGGAATGTGTTTGTAACATACATAACCAAACACCCTCAGATGGCTAACACCTTGCTTGTCTCCAGTCCACTTTTCTAAAGGAACCATTTCTTTCAACTTCTTCGTTGGACACCTATTCAGAACATATGCTGAAGTGGCAACAACTTCTCCCCATAACATGTGAGATAGCTTCTTCTCTTTCAGCATACTTCTGGACATATCAAGCAAAGTTATGTTTCTTCTTTCAGCAAGACCATTGTGCTGAGGAGTATATGGAGCAATAACCTCATGTTCTATTCAATTCTCCTCACAGAACTTCTGGAACTCTGTAGAGTTATACTCACCTCCACCATCCGTTCTCAAAATCTTCAACTTCTGACCACTCTGCTTCTCAGCCTTCACCTTGAACTTATGAAACTCAGTAAATACTTCATGCTTGAACTTGATGAGTGTTACTCATTTCATTCTTGTGAACTCATCCACAAAAGACATAAAATATTTGTTTCCTCCAAGTGAAGGTACTGGAAATGGTCCACACACATCAGAATATACTACTCCCAAAGCACGCTTCGCTCTGGGGGCTACTTCTGATGCAAATGGAAATCTGGGTTGCTTGCCTTTCATGCATATCTCACATGACTTCTCAGGCTTCACAATATTTGAAATACCATGTACAAGCTTCTTAGAACTTAGATGCCCTAAGCTTCTATAATTCAAGTGTCCCAACCTCTTGTGCCACAACTTACTGTCACCTTCAGCGCCTTCTGCACTAAGACACTCTGCTTCAGCTGTTTCTACATTCACCATGAATGTTCTGTTGCTTCCCTGCTCATATTTCATAATCAACTTCTGATTGGAATCATATAACATCAAAAGGTTGTCCTTCATAACAACTGAGAACCCTTTCTCAATGAGCTGATCCACACTCATCAGATTGCTTTTAATTCCAGGAACATATCAAACATCTTTGATCAGAATGTTTTTTCCATTCTTCACTTTGACTCTGACATTTCCCATACCTTCTGCATTAAGATACTTATCATCAACACATCTGATTTTTGTTCTCTTTCTGGAGTCAAAGTCTATCAGCCATTGTTTGTTCCCAGTCAAGTGGTTTGAACAACCAATATCCATATACCACCAATCTTCTGAACACTTTCCATCAGAATCAGAAGCCATCGGTAGCACAGGTTCATCATCAGAATCTCCTCTGGCTATATTTTCTTCTTCTGATTTCCTTCCTCTATTTCTACAATCTCTGGCAAAATGGCCAAACTGTTTACAACAGTAACATTGAACCTTCTTCTTGTCATACCTTTCCTTTTCCTTCTGATATTTCTTTTCATCAGAAGTTGAGGTTTCTGACTTCTGGAATTTATCACCACGTCTATTCTTCTTCTGGTCCTTCTTGACAAAAGAAGCCTTCAGAGCTTGCTCAACTTCCCTCTCAAAAGTTCTTTCAGTGAGGTGCAATTCCTGCACTTCTAGACTGCTTTGCAACTCTTCTATTCTCATGGTTTCTAGATTTTTAGAATGTTCAATAGAAACAACAATGTAATCAAACTGAGGAGTAAGCAACCTCAGAATATTCTCTATGATTACCTGTTCAGAAAGTTTTTCTCCACAAGATTTCATCTCATTAGTGATCAGAATCATTCTTGAGATGTACTCAGAAATTTTTTCACTGTTCTTCATATTGAGATTCTCATATTTCTTTCGCAGGGACTGGAGCTTCACCTTCTTCACTGACGCGTCACCACCGTAACATCTGATCAGTATATCCCATGCCTCTTTTGACGTCGTCGAATCATCAATCTTCTCAAACACACTTTCATCCACACACTGATGGATATATAACAGAGCTTTTTGATCCCTCTTCCTCATAGCTCTTTCTGTAGATCTTTGTTCTTCAGTAGCATCTGCTACAACTGGAACATAACCATTGGTAAAAAGATCCAGAATATCTTGAGCACCAGACAGCACAAGCATCTGTATCATCCATCTCTTTCAGCTTTTGCCATCAAAAACTAGAAGTTTAGTGTTCAAACTACTATCTCCACTCATCTTAAACCTTGCATAAATCTCAGATCTTACTCAGTGTTTTCCAAACCCACAGAATCAGTGTGATTCTGTTCATATTTTGTTCAAGATTCAACATAAATCAAACACACAGCTCACTTTCACTCGTGTTTCCCATAAATTCAGAAGAACCAAGTGCTCTAGATACCAATTTGTTGGTGCAAGGTGATGAAATTGAGGAAGAAGAGAGAAATTGATGAATGATAAAAAGCTGCTACAAATGATTGGTAAGGAATTGAATAATATTAATGAAATCTAGTACACCTATTTATACACAAATATAGAAAATATAAGAATGCCACATAGGTCCTAAAAGAGAATATTCCAAATATAGAAAATACTAAATTACCCTTTAATACCAACACGCACAACTTCAAAATTCATTTTCTACTGAATCTTAATGGGATTTCGCAATCGTTGCAGCAGAAATCATAAGCAATTCTTTTGTAGGAAGAACACAATTGTTTCTTATTTGATATACTCTAATGTAAGGCCTTACTGTCATATGAGCTATGAAGGCATGGTTGAATCACTAAGATTGAAATTTAAGAAAAACAAGTTGGTTCAATGGGTACGATACCAGTTCAGTCTGATTTGTTCGGTGTGATGCGAATGGTTTAGACTCCTCTTATGTTGGCTGCAATGCATGGAAGGATTGCTTGTGTGGAGAAGCTACTTGAATTTGGTGCTAAGGTAATTTTAAGATTTTCATTATTAGTTTCTTTCGTTAATCTATAGATGAATTTGAAAATTTTATTTGTGAAAGTTATGGAAATTTTCAGGTTTTGATGTTTGATACTGCTAATAGAAGAACATGCTTACACTATGGTGCTTATTATGACCGTTGTTATGTTGTATACCCTTCTTGTGGATGAGATCACCAATGCTTTGAAAAATAAAGGTTATGATGTAATGACATATGATAATGCAGGAAGGTTTGTGTGCAACCATGTGGGATATCATTCCCTTTGTTTCGCAGAGAAGAACGGAATCAACTCCCTTTTCGTGCAAACGTGGCATGAAGGTTTGTAATGACATCTAATGACATCTATTGTTTTTTCATGAATTGATTTTACATTTTTTGGTCTTGCACATGTCATTGGTTAGTAGTTATAGGTTATTTTTCTATCTAAAAACAGGAGTGGAGTGAAAGCCTCATTGGTTACAGGATTGTTCAAAATTGTTTACGGTAAAATCATGCTATGCTGCACTAGCTGATTGTCAATTTTCTGCAATTCATCTTGATACAGAGCTACAGAAGACATAAACGTGTGTGTGGAAATCTGAAGGTTCTTGTTATAATTCATATTTTCAGGTGGAGATCTGAAGCCTTATTAACATCTGATCTGGACGTTGCTCCATGGATCCAACAATACCAACGAAGCCGCGAAACTATCTCGTGAACAGTTTATGAGGTAACTTTGTTTATCTATGTACTGTCTCAGATTCTAAATGTTGTAGCTCCGCATCTGCGGTTTTTCTATCAATAATTTGTGGAAGCTTTCATGATTTACTACTGCTTAAAAGTTGTTAGAAATCCACCAAATTCTATGATGAATTTCTACCACAATGACAATATAATTATGAGACAAACAAAGAAAAGAAGACAAGACAAATAATTTCTGCAAAGTTTCTCTCTGCTCACAAACTGTGAAAACTTTCTTATTCACTTTGCAACTGCGAAATACTGTGAATGACTTGCTTGACTTGCTTACAAAAAATAAGGGTTACTCCCTCTATTTATAACTGAGCTTACACCCTAAGCCCAAAGCCCAAAATATCTTTTTGTTACTCAATCAAATCTAATTTATTCTAAACTTAAATCAAATCTATTTAAATCTAAAACAAAACAAATCTTTTCGACACATAGTTTCGACACATTGGATTACAATTTAACACACCACCTAATTCATTGTGTCTAAACTATCTATGTTCATCATGGCTCTTAGTTTTCTGAATACTTCGACTTGCACTCCCTTCGTCATGATGTCTGCAGTCTGATTCTCAGTTCTGTAATGTTCCAAATTCATCTTCCCATCTGCTACCTGCTCTCGAAGATAATGGAACCTCATTTCGATGTGCTTACTTCGACCATGTGCTATTGGGTTCTTCTCCAGATTGATAGCTGGCATGTTGTCGATCTTCATGGTAATTGCTCCATGATCTTTCCCTATTATCTCTTCGACCAAGTTCACCATCCAAGTTGCTTGACATGCACAAAGAGAAGAAACTATGTATTCTGCTTCGCATGATGATAATGCCACTACTGGTTCCTTTCTTGAACTCCAAGCAACTGGTGCACCACCTAGCATAAACACATTTCCTGTTGTTGACTTTCGATCTTCAGCATCACTACACCAACTCGAATCAGTGTATCCCACTAACTTGCATTCTTTTCCTTTATCAACTGCAGGAAACAAAATTCCATAATAGAAAGTTCCTTTGAGATACCTTAGTATCCTCTTCACTGCTGCTAGATGTGATACCTTTGGCTTCTGCATGAATCTACTTATCATACCTACACTATATGCTAAGTCAGGCCTTGTATGACAAAGGTATCTCAATGATCCAATAAGTCTTCTGTATTGAGTTGGATCAACATCATCTTCCTCTGCATCTTTCAACAGTTGCAGTCTTGGTTCTGCAGGTGTCGAAGTTGAGTTGCATTCTTCCATCTCAAACCTCTTGAGAATTTCTCCTACATATCTTCTTTGATGCATCATCAAACCTCTACTGCTCTTGTAGAATTTGATACCAAGGAAATATGAAATCTCACCCAAATCAGACATTTCGAATTCCTTGTTGAGATCACCTTTGAAGTCTTTGATCTCACTTTTACAGCTACCTGTTATCAACAAATCATCTACATAGAGACATAGTATAAGCAATTTACTCTTGCTTCTTCTTACATATACTACATGTTCAGTTGTGCACTTCACAAATTCCTTCTCCCTTAGAAAACTATCAATTTTCTTATTCCAAGCCCTTGGAGCTTGTTTCAATCCATACAGGGCTTTATGTAGCAAGTACAACTTTCTTTCTTCGTCATGTTTCACAAATCCAACTGGTTGTTTAACATAGACTTCTTCATCTAAGGGTCCATTTAGGAATGCACACTTCACGTCCATCTGACATATGTGCCAACTATTTATTTCTGCTAGACCAACAACCAACCTGATTGTTTCGATCCTAGCAACAGGTGCAAAAACTTCATCAGAGTCTATTCCTTCTTTCTGTAGAAATCCTTTCGCCACAAGTCTTGCTTTATGTCGAGTTACTTCACCTTTCGAATTCGTTTTCACTTTGTATACCCACTTGACATCAACTGCCTTCTTTCCTTGAGGCAATTCGACAAGTGACCAAGTGTTGTTGTCTTTGATAGACTTTACTTCTTCATTCATTGCTTTCACCCACTTCGAATCCTTTAATGCTTCAGCTGCATTAACGGGTTCGACATCTGCATAGAAAGCATAATGTACCAGCTCACCTTCATTATTTATTACATCATCTGATGTAATCACACAATCTTGCAATCTTGCAATCTTGCAGGCATGCGTCTTGTTCTTTGAGGCCTGCTTGTACTTGGTATATCTGCTGGTTCCTCTTGTCGAACTTCTCTTTCGACTTGAGTTTCTGGCTCTTCAAGAAGGATTTCCACTGAATCTGTCTTGACATTATCAGTCCAATCCCATTCTTTAAACTCATCTATGATCACGTCCCTGCTGATCACAATCTGCTTTTTCACTGGATCGAACAACTTGTAGCCTCCTGTCAAATGATATCCAACTAGAATCATTTGACTTGACTTATCATCAAGTTTTCTTCTCAACTGATTTGGCACATGTCTATGTGCAATAGATCCAAATACCTTCAGATGACTCAAGCTAGGCTTTACACCAGACCAACATTCTTCTGGAGTAATTCCTTCTAGCTTCTTTGTAGGAGATCTGTTCAAAATGTATGTTGCAGTCGAAACAGCTTCACCCCAAAACTCTTTAGGTAAATTCTTGCCTTTCAACATACTTCTCACCATATTCATGATGGTTCGATTTTTCCTTTCTGCAATTCTATTTTGTTATGGAGTATATGGTGGCACCACCTCATGCATAATCCCTTCCTTTTCACATAATTTGTTGAAGTCTTTCGACACATATTCTCCACCACCATCAGTTCTCAAAACTTTGAGCTTTCGACCACTTTGTCTTTCGACCATAGACTTAAACTTGGTAAATACTTCAATCACTTCACTTTTCTTCTTGATCAGGTAAGTCCATAGCTTTCAACTGAAATCATCTATGAATGTAACAAAGTATTTGTTACCTCCCATCAAATCCACATGGATTGGTCCACATACATCAGAGTATATGACTTCAAGACTAGCCTTCAATCTGCTTCTTGCATGCTTGCTGAAGCTATTCTTGTGTTGCTTCGCCTGCACACATTCCTCACATACCTCGTTTGGAATGTCAATTTCTGGAAATCCTGAAACCATACTTCTTCTCTTCAAATCTCTGATGTCTCTGAAGTTGAGATGGCCTAGTCTACAATGCCATATCCATTCATCTCTGCTAGCTGCAGTCGAAAGGTACTTGTGCTCCATCACATTTAGTTCAATCTTGAAGGTTCGATTCTGAGACATAGGAGCCTTCAAGATTAATCTCCCATTTGCATCAACGACTCTCATCATCTTATCTTCGATTGACACTTTATAATTCTTTTCGACCAACTGCCCTATACTGAGCAAATTGCTCTTCATGCCTGGTATGTACAACACATTGGAGATTATTGACCTTTTGCCATCTTTCCTCATGATCATAACATCACCAATACCTTCAGCTGCTAGGGTATTGTCATTTGCAAATTTTACCATATTTTTCATTGAGGGTTTTATATTGACGAACCAGTCTTTCCTTCCAGACATATGTGATGAACATCCTGAATCCAAGTACCATTGGTCCTTGAATCTACCTTCATCTCTTGTTGTGACCATCAACATCATCTCTTCTTCTTCTTGTTTTGCAAGCTTTGCATCACTTTCTTGATTCTTTCGTTTTTCTGGACAATCACTCGCATAGTGTCCATACTTCTGACAATTGTAACATTGAATGTGACTCTTATCAGGTTTTCGACCACCACCTCTTCCTCTATTTGCAACACCACCTCTTTGGTTGCCTTGGTATGGTCTTCTTTGATTCGACACGTTTTCTTCAATCTGGTTTCCTCTACCATTCGATTTGTTGTAGCCACCTTTACCTCTGTCGAAACACTTTCATTTGCCTTTGGTCTCTTTTGCTGAATGTGCCTGCAAGGCCACATCACTCTTCGATTTTCCTGCAGCTCTTTCGTTTATTCTTTGTTCATAAGATTCAAGCGTCCCTTGAAGCTCTTCCTTTGTCAATTTCGACAAGTCTTTCCCCTCTTCTATCGCCACCACTATGCGGTCGAACTTAGGAGCTAAAGATCTCAAGATCTTCGACACAACAACTCTTGTTGTTAACGTTTCTCCACATATCTTGATTTGATTTACTAGTTTTGTAACTATAGTGAAGAAATCAGATATGCTTTCACTGTCTTCCATCTGAAGCAGTTTATAGGTCCTTTTGTGAGTTTGTAACCTCACTTTTTTCACTTTCTGAGTGCCTCCAAAAGACTTCTCAAGGATTTCTCAAGCTTCTTTTGCAGATTCTGAATCACTAACCTTTTCGAAATTGTCTGGGTTGACACATTGATGAATTATAAATAATGTTTTATAACTCAACTTCTCAGATTCTACGTATTTCTTCTTTTCTTCTTCTGAAGTGTTTTCTCCAAGCGCTTCGACTCCATCTTTTACAAGGTCCCAAAGACCTTGACACCTGAATAAGACTTTCATCTGTTTGCACCAATTCTCATAGTTGTCAACTTTCAGAATTGGTAGGGTTGCTGGATAATTTGCATTCCCATAACTTGTCATCGTGAATTCTTCAATCGTTCTTGATTGACACTTTCCTTGAATCGAAACAAAGCTCTTGATACCAGATGTTGGAAATCCACCAAATTCTATGATGAATTTCTACCATAATGACAATATAATTATGAGACAAACAAAGAAAAGAATACGAGACAAATAATTTCTGCAGAGTTTCTCTCTGCTCACAAACTGTGAAAACTTTCTTATTCACTTTGCAACTGCAAAATATTGTGAATGACTTGCTTGACTTGCTTACAAAAAATAGGGGTTACTCCCTCTATTTATAACTGAGCTTACACCCTAAGCCCAAAGCCCAAAATATCTTTTTGTTACTATATCAAATCTAATTTATTTTAGACTTAAATCAAATCTATTTAAATCTAAAACAAATCAAATCTTTTCGACACATAATTTCGACACATTGAATTACAATTTAACAAAAGTGACAGGATCATTTATCTTCAATTATGGAACGTAATATATAATATTTTTTCATCTGTTTTTAATTTTGGCTGTCTACAAAATGGCTTTAACAGAGATTGCCAAATTGTTAGCTAATCACTTTGTGAAGTTGTCCTGAAATTCAGCTCTGGTGGATTCCTAAAGATGATGAAGTTATATTCATATGATTTTAATGGAAAATCAAATATAATAATGAACAAATGATTGTAATTGAACTGATATGTTTAGTTTATATTATGCGAAAACTTTTATGTATAAGAAGAAATTTTAATGTACTTCTCAAGCATGAAGGAAAAATTTGGATGCACTTATGCAGATGTTTGTGAAGTATAATAAACAAATTTAATTTCCAAAAACTTTTGAAGCATAAAGAAGATACTTGAACAAATTTGATTCAAACAAAACTTTTGTGAAGCTTAAATATGATTAATAAACAAAAGAGTTATAGGAATAATGTAGTTTTAAGATTGATAGTTTTAGGACACTGCTAAACTAAAGTAGTTTGTTTTTTCAAGTTCAAGCAAGAGGGTCAATTTATGATCTCTATCACTAAAATGCAATTTTATGAATAAACGAGTATTCATTTGGTTTTCATATTGAAATGCAATGATAAGTTTTCACAGTTATTGAACAAATGGATATTGACATTGTGATATAAATTTTGTTCCATTCTGTCTTGGCATATATCAGTATTGTTTTAAGTAGAAACATCATTTAGCACAATTGAAAGTAGCAGCAGAATTTATCACATGGATTTGAAATTGCAAAATACAATTTTATCAACTACAATATTTTTTCTTACGGGATCATATGCTCTTTAATCAGCATTATTTAGCAGCAGTAAGTTATTGCAATCCAATTGAAAACTAAATAAAAATTTATTTATTCAATTGAATCAAATTGATTATTCATTGATACTCTTACATGAAATTGACTAGGGATGCCAATTTGGTCTTTCTCTAGTGGATATCCACAAAAATACTCTAGAATAAAAATTCTTAAAAATAGATAGGGGTACAAGTATAAGTAATATATCTATTGAAATAAACGGGTATGAGTGTGGGTACGGGTACCTTACTATTCATCATGCTCCATACATGTATTACATATTTATATAATGTTATTTATATGAGAAAAAAATATTTTTTTTAATCTCGTATATTAACGTTAAGGTCATTTTGGTCCATTAACTTAAAAAAAATAAATTATATTTGTCTCTTAACTTTTCAAAAGACTTTATTTTATTTCTTTTAGTCTAATTAGCGACGAGTTTAACGATCGATTTTTGAATTTTTTTTCATCGTTAATTAGACAAAAAAAGACTACAATGAAACGTTTTAAGAGTTAAGGGACTAATATGATTCTTTTTTTTTAATTAAGGGACTAAAATGAACATTGACGTTAACCTATGAAACCAAAAAGGATATTTTAATTTATATTATTATATAAAAATACATGGTTTCTCAATTAAAAAAATATCTCTATTAAACTATTACACATTTTAATAAAAGTATTTGATCTTACCTGATCAGACTTGGACCGTCACAACTGGCTCGAACTGGATTTGAGTGAGATGGGGGGTACCTGCAAGACACTCTGATGCCAAAATGAGAGACGGAATGGGCAGGCAAAAAGTATATAGGCGTGTAATAGATGAATACCTGACCCTCTTGGAACAGAGGGTATTTATAGCCCCCAGCGCTGGACCAAAGTCCCTTTATTGGGCCGACCAGAACTGGTCCAATAAAGGAACGGCCGGGTTCTACATGTGTAGTGAGGACTCGTACGTGGTCCCCTTCCTGGATGGTGCTCTGCGAAGAATGAGGAGGAACGATGACGCGGTCTTTCCGGAGCTTTGGAGATTCCATAACGGTTAGGGTGGACAGAATCTGCCCTACGGGGAGGGTGCTCGAGCTGGACTCGAGCTGGAGCTCCCCTGATCGGGACGCTGCTCGTCGAGGGCAACGGCGGGAATTGCAGCTGTAGTTTGTGGTCGGGCACGTTCGGTGATGGTCCGATTGTGAGCATTCCCGAGAAGCTGCTTGGATCTGGGCCTTTATTTGTACTTTGGGTCAAGGTAGGCCCAGTCCAGAACAAGAGCCCCCCAAGTCGTTGCTCCTGGTGCAGGAGTTATGACTTGATCTCATCTTGCTTTTACCGCGGGGACCTGATGCCCGGACCAGGGCTTTGTCTTTTGAAGCATGCTCGAGGAATTTCTCGCGGGGATATGCGGGTTGCGTCCGTCGGATACGTGGCGCAGTCCTTGGGAATTGTAACGCCACCCTAGCAAATAGGGTCATCATTGCCTCGGGGGGTAGGTGTCGAGGACGGGGGAAGTTCGTGTCTCCCCGGTGCGACGTTTCACATTCCACGTCATCCCTATAAATAGGACCCTTGGGCCCATAATTTGTTTTTCCTCTTCACGCTCCTCCCTCTTTCTCTATTTCCGCCGTCGTTGTTTCCCGTAACGCTGTGAGACCGCCGCACCATTCACCGTTGATTACTTTCACCGCCGTCGTTCATACTCCTCTTCTTCCAAGTAAGTGTCCCTTCCTCCTGTTTCTCTGCGTTGTAGGTAGTTTTGATGCTATTTTTTATACTAGAAATCCATATTTGGAAGTAATGCCCGGTAGATTCATGACTGTGCCCGAGATACTCATAGTTTAGGGACCTAATTCATGATATTGCCCGTGGTATTCATAGTTTAGGCACATAATTCGTGATATTTCCCGTGATATTCATAGTTTTAGGCATATAACTCATGATATTACTCGTGATCCTCGTGCGTTTGGTCGACATACTCATGAACTGGCCGGGATGTTCATCCTTTTAGGAAGTATGTAGGGTAGTCTCCTCGCGGTATCCTAGTGTCGGGTAGGCGAAGTCAGGAACTTGGTCGAGTGATTCGTGATTCGCCCGGGGCGCTCATGTTACGCTTGTGTTGTCCCTGATGCGTGGTCGGAGCTGGGGTGTCCGTGTTCGGCTTTTAGTCTGAATCGTTATGTACTTCTCCCTGCCTCTGTGGCGAGCACGCGGATTTGCTGTCAAATTCACCGGTTTCCTGTGCTTTGCAGGTAAATGGCCGATAATCCGGAATCCTCAAGGCATAATGACGTCGAGGAAACAAGTACAGAAGAGAACGTTACATTAGTCGACACCATCGACGACCCTACGTTGGAATGGGCGGGCGCCGAGCCCCGGGGGATTGCTTCGGCGTACTGCCGTCGTAGTCGGCGTGCTTATACTGTCGTTGAGCATGGCGACACTCAACCAGGTTTTCAAAAGAATTTTATAATAATGAGGCCGACGATTGACGCCCGTATCTGCTCGGAGTTTACTGAGTATGCATTCCCTATGTACGAGATCGTGTTCAGGGATCTCGGTCTTAAGCTACCCTTTAGTGACTTTTAAGTCGGGGTGTTTAGTCATCTGAACCTGGCCCCTTCGCAACTTCACCCCAACGTGACCGCCTTCCTTCGGGCGTTCGAGCTGACCTGCCGTTTCTTGAGAATTAGGGCGACGATTCCCCTTTTCTTCAGGGTCTTTCATCTGCAACGTCAGTCTTGAGGGGGTAAGCACAATTGGGTATCCCTAAAACAGTCGAAGAGGCTGTTCAGGATGTACATGGACTCGGTAAGGGATTTCAAAGATAAATGGTATGTGCTGCAGCCGGTCACCCAAACTTCCCTGGACTCTCTATTCGAATCGGAAACTGTGGTGGTCGACGGGGACGGGGAGCCCCTTGTGGATGCTGAGGGTAGCCCCACAGTCGGGCGTATTTCCAAGTTCCCGATCCATTGGTGCTCGGGTCATTACGATCATGGCACCGAGCACTATCATACACCCGCGGGGAGCATGAGTGCCGAGGATGAGGAGGCATATGTTATCCTTTGCAAGTTTGTTGATAGCTTCTTCCCCACCCGGTGGGTCACGAGGGAAGGGGATGACATTCTTAATGAGGACGGGTACCCGACGTTCGAGGCGCGTATCATCAACACCAAGGCGCTCGTTGAGTGTCAATCCTACGGGTAAGCCGTAGATCTGCTAGGTTTCTCGCTTCTGCTCTTATTGTTTTATTCCATTTTTATTGCTTTTGCTCGCTTGTAGCTAACCCGGGTTCGCTCCTTTTTGCAGGTCACATGGCTGAACAACGAGAGAGGTTATTGAAGCTAACCCAAGATAAGAAGATAAACAAGAGGCTGGTGAGGGCACTGCAAGCCACAAGGATGGGGCCGCTAGCCAGTTCGGGCAGAGATGCATCCAGTGGGTCCTCGGGCTCTCCCGATGTCGAGCAACCCACCGAGCTGGTTACCAGGAAGAGGAGTCGGACTGAGAGCAGGTCGGGGACTGGTGATGAGCCCGTCGCTGCCTGGGCCTTCGGCTTACCGCCCTGTTTTGCAGAAAGGGATTTCTTCGAGGGGTTTCCTCTGACAGTGAGTGATAATGAGGCTGAGACTATTAAACGGCTTGACAAAGAAGGCCGGAGGAAACACCTCTCCGCCAGCATGGTGGGGGTGGTGAAGATGGTCGAGATGGCCGTGGTCCTTGCCGGGGAAGGGTCAGACTCCTCGGACCGTGTTAGGGAGTTAGAATTAGAGAAGGCTGCTTTTGCTACCAAATCTCGCAAGTTAAAGGCGGCCCTCGAGCGATCCGAGGAGATGTTTCGTGAGCAGACCGACCTGCTATCGGGAGAGAAGGAAAAAGATGCGAAGGCTGCCGAGGAGATGGATTTCCTCCAACTTGACAAGGAACGGTTGGAGAGCGACAACCAACGGTTGTCCAAGGAAATTGAGGAGCTAAAGGCCGCTATGCTTCCTAACGATGACGAGCCGAAGGAGATAGCATTTTTGTGTACCCGTTCAGAGTTAGTCGCATGTATCCACCTTCTCGAGTCAGACTGCGTCGGTGCCCTAGCCGATAGGTTCAAGGCCATGGTCAGTCAGCTGTCTGTCCTGAATCTGGGCATGAACACCGAGGGAGTCGGGTTCCTATCCCAGATTATTGATGGTCAGGTCGTGCCTCCTCTCGAGTCTCCTAATGTAGGTGCCGGTAGTCCTGGGGATGTTTAGCATTAAGTTAATGTTTGGGCCTGTGTGCCCGTGTATTTCTATGTTTTGGGGGCCTACGTGCCTGCGGTAATTCTTGATTTCTTTTGGCCTTTGTGCCATGGTTTGTAACCTTGAACATCGCCGGCCTTCTTGGTCAGTTCATTATTAACCTGTTTTGTGCATGTTTTTTCAATGTTTATTTTTCTTTAACCTGCTCGTCTCTAGGCTAATGTTCGACTGTCACTTTCGTGATGAATATTTTGATGCAGTTTTGTTCTCGAGCGGAGATATCCTTTCGACCCTTCTGATGGTTCGACACACTTAGAAATGCATCGAATGCATGGAGTGAGATCCGTGTGTCAGGCGTATGACCCAGATCGGGGTCCTACACCCGCGGCGTGAACTGCCCATCGCGAGCTGGGTGTTCTGCCTTGCGGGTACTTCGACAGTGGAGCTCTATCGATGTGTCCCTGCCGGGTATAGTCATTCAGCTTGTTGGGTAAACGACGATACATCACTCGGTGGTTTGTAGGTCGGGTCCGTACCTCGATTTGCCTACGTGGTCGAGACTTTTCCCCTTTGTTGGCTAAGGATGGATGTTCGACGACAAAAGTCCACAGTGGTTGAGGGCTTTAGCTATAGTATTGTTTAATCTTAGCAGCATTCCAGGGTCGTGGTAGCGGTTCTCCGTCTAGCTGCTCGAGGTAATATGCTCTGGTGCCCGTAGCGCCTTGGACGCGTTAGGGTCCCTCCCAGTTTGCGGCTAATTTCCCTTCGCGCGAGTCTTTTTGGTTCCTTCACAGGACTAGGCTGCCGATCTGGAACTCGCGTCTGACAAATTTGTGGTCGTAACGCAGGGCTACTCGTTGTTTCAAAGTGGCCTCACGCAGGGCTACCCCCGATCGAATTTCCTCGACCAGATCGAGCTCGTCCCTAAGGGTTCGTTGTTCATTTCCTTATCGAGAGGCATCTCTGTTCGCCTTGAGGGTTCCCTGATTTCTACGGGGATGACGACCTCGGTGCCGTATGTTAGTCGAAAAGGGGTTTCGCCCGTCGTTGAGTGGGGCGTGGTGCGGTAGGCCCATAATACGCTGTGTAGTTCCTCGACCCACCCCCTTTTTTCTTCGCCTAGCCGGCATTTGAGTCCTCGTAGGATGACCCTATTGGCGGCCTCGGCTTGCCCGTTGGTCTGGGGATGCTCGACTAAGGTAAAATGTTGTTTGGTCCCGAGTTTGGCGACGAAGCTTCGAAACCCTTGTTCGGTGAATTGGGTGCCGTTGTCCGTGATCAACGCCTTCGGGATCCAAAATCGGGCGAGGATGTTTCGCTTGTAGAAGCGGAGGATGTTGTGCAAGGTGATCTTTGCAAGGGCCTCGACCTCTATCCATTTCGTGAAGTAATCCACGGCCACAATAAGGAACTTGTTTTGGTACGTCCCTTGTACGAATGGTCCGAGGATATCTGTTGTACCCCAAAATTTGTCCTCCCATATTCTTCAAAATTTGCAAAGTCAATGCTTCAAAATCTCCCCAAGGGTTGCACAGTTCAAGGGCCTCCTAACAGTCAAAATTAGGGTTTTGGTTCTGACAAAGAAAATAAAGTTTCCAAGGGTCCAATCAAGTCCCACATGCCTATAAACATGGTCAAACATCCTCATGCCAAGTTTCAAGACTTACAGCACAAAATTGCACAGTCAAAAACCCTAATTGCACTACAGTCAACTGTAGGGGCAAAATGGTCATTTGACAGTCAAAAGTTCAAATTTTTGGTCAACATCTCATTTTTGAAGCCACAAATATCATTTGATCAATGCTTGATCATGATTCTCAAAGCTTGGCTAAAAAAGTCTCAAGATGCAAAAGTTTCCATATTTGGACAATTAAAAAAGTCAACTGTAACTTGACCAAGGCATAACTTTCACATGGATTATCAGAAAAATTCCATCCAAAGCTCATTTTGAAGATAAAGACATTTCCTACAACTCCTCTTCACACTTCAAGTCCAAGAAATGCTCTCACAAAAAGTTATCAATTTCAACATTATAGGTCATTTTCAAAAGTCAACAAAAAGGGACTTTAAGTCAAAGGCCATAACTTGAGATTGGTTAATCAAAATGACATGGGACAAACTGCATTGGTTAGAGGGCTCAAATACCTTTCCAAAATGTCCAAGAACATGAGCAAATCTTAAAAATTGAGCAAGTTATGACTTGTGGAAGTTGGGAAATTTTTAGGTATTTTGAAAAGTCAACATTGCTTCAAATGTCTTAAAAATGCTAATGGGCCTCTTTTTCTTCCATAATTCATCATCCAAGGCATGTGCACGACCATTTGGCCCAAAGCGAAGTTTTTCTTCATTTTTATTTATTTATTTGGATTTTTAATTATTAATAATTCATTTAATTAATTAAAATACATGAAAAATACCAAACCAATGCAATCAAATCTTTTTGTGCATGGAATAGGTTTAAGATTTCGTGCATGATCAAATATGGAAGGAATTGAAGTGATTGGCCATGATTTGTACCAAATAGGCATGAAGAAATATTGGAAAAGATCCTTGAAAATCATGAATGCAAAGGTTTTTGTTTGATTTCTTTGACCTAGAACCTTCACACATATATACATAGTGCAACCCTAATGCCCATAAGCTCCCAGCTGCGCCAGAAATCCCTAAGCAAACTTGAATTTTTTCAAGAAAAGTCAAAAACTGAAAACCATATTCCAGTGCTTTTCAAGGTAAAATAACCACTCCGTTAGCTTGCCAAGGTGACCAGGAGACTATTCCAATCAAGAACATCAACTCTAACGCCTTGGATCGGTATACAAAAATCAAATTTTTTTCATATAAATGCATATTCGTGTTTTGATTTGCAGGCGTTCTCATGGCATTTTGTTTATGGATTCACACTAATTACTTGATTCTGAAAATAACTGCATAATTTAATTGAGCTTTTATGCATTATTGGAGATTTCGCCATTGTTGTCTTTTAGGGTTTTCCAAGCTTTGAATTGGGGTTTCCTGGTTAAGGAACAATTGAGACTCGAGACCTGGACCATTGAAATCAGCATGATTGGACGATTGGAATAGATACCTCGCGCCTAATTTATATGACTCCAGGAGCTAGTCGCTATTTTCCGGAATGGTGCATATAGGGACGGTTCAAAACCGTTGCTAATTGCTTTTTTGTTTCAGGAAAAAATAGAACGAGGAAGAAGACGCTTAGGTGGCGAGGCATAAGTGGTTGATTTGAATTTCGCGCGAAAAAATACTATTAACCATTGTTTTGAGTTATATTAATTGTTTTTTCTATTATATTCAAAACGCGCTAGGTGGCTCAGTGGCAAGCAAGTGTATTGGTGACCTTCAGGACCTGGGTTTGATCCCAGGTCCCCCACCCCTTTCATATTATTTTTCTATTAATGCTTATGTGAAGTTTCGTTGCAAGGGAGCACCATACGTCCCTCAAATCCAGCTTGCCACTTGGCCAATCATACCAATCCAAGGGACCAGATCTGAAGACCATGGTGAACCTCAGTCAACACACATGCGCGCTAGCTGAAAAGTCAATCAGGCCAAAAGTTAATGGGCCTGAAATGCTGGGTTATACCTCTCAATTGGGGACAGACCCCCCCTAGGTTTGCAATCTTTTATATTTTTTTTCATTTTTTTATTTATCTCAATTATTGTTTTTTTAATTAATTCCTTTAATTTAATATTTTCATAAAAAATATAAAAACAATATAAAAATCAGAAAAAGACAAAAAAATAAGTATTTTTATTTAATATTATTTTTGTAAATAAATATCATTAATTGATTTTAGTTTTAATTTAGGTTTAAATCTTAATATTTTTCTAATAAACTTAAAATTTGTAGAATTAGGGTTTGTATTAATTTTTTATCCCTTTTCTTTTCTTTTCTCTAAATAATTAAATATTTCCTATTATTTTTATAAATCAAAATTGCATGTAAATAATTAGGTTAATTTAGGTTTAACTTTAATACTTTCTTAATAAACTAAAAAACAATTAGAATTAGGGTTAACATTTTAATTTCAATTAATCTTTCTCATTAAAACCATAAATGCAAAAAATCTCAAAAATAATTTCTTTTTTCTTTTTAATTTAACTAATTTAACAATTTAATTTAATTTCGTTAAAAAAAGGGTCCAACGCCCTCGCTTCTAATTTTAATTCATATTCGCGCATTTTATTTATTTCCTTCTTGTAAATATTAATGTAATTCTCCCAAAGCCGTGTAAACCTAATTTCTCGCACTTTACTTTAATTATCTTCCTGTCAAATCGGGTCCTGGATTTTAATTTGGCGATGTGGACCCGCGCCTTTGTAATAGTTTAGAATTTTACCTTTCCGCACTTTTTTGACTGTTAAATAAATGCATGCAAGAATGAATGGCCTAAAATAAAAACAAACGCATAGATCACTTTGACATGAACAAGACAAAATAACTGAATATGGCACACAAATCACACACCACCCCTAGGGTACGCCTCACTGTTGCCTTGCCTTTCGAAAGGTGATCATCGAGTAGAGGATGTCTTAGTAAGTCCTCATGATCCGGGAACCTGGCATGAGGGTAGCTTCTAAGGTGTCTTCCTATTGCTCTGGTGATCACCATGTCCCGAACCTCGAATTGACCCGAATACCTCCAACGGTGGTGCTACCTACCTCTCAATGGTGGGATGGCACTACTTTAAAGGACATTTACACAGACGAATTTCTTAGGTAGGTAGACGACTCGTGGATACTTGCTCTAATTCAAAACAAAACAAATCAAAAATACTTTTCACACCAACACATTTTCAAAAAGCTTTCGAAAGCATTTTTCAAACACTCTTGAGGACCGATACAAGAGTCGAGCTGGAATTTTCAAAGAAACTTTTTTAAAACCCACAGTTGAAAAGCAAACAAACCATTTTTGAAAACACAAGTGAGCAAGTATCTAAGAGCCCATGGATAACCATGGATAGAAAGGGTGCTAACACCTTCCCTTTCTATAACCTACCTCCCGAACCGAGAGCAATCTCTTTAAGGAATTTTTCTGTGCTTTTGTCCTTTCCATTTGGAGAAAATAAAAGACGGTGGCGACTCTTGCTTCCGCGACATTTCGCGAACCAGCGTTAAACAGTCAGTTCCAGATCCACCGATCACAATATCCATCCCCCACCAGAAAAATGGCCACGGGGATGACAATATGCTCAGCTCGTGAGGGGGAGCGAGATGCATGTCGGCGTGCTTCTGGAACTTGTCGCACTTGTTAACGTGATCTTTGGCGTCCTGTTGCATTGTCGACCAATAGTATCCCGCTCGTAGAGCCTTCCTTGCTAGGGATTTGCCGCCCATGTGCTGGGCGTTGATCCCTTTGTGTATTTCCTGTAATACCTCGGGGACTGTGGATTCGTCGATGCACTTCAAGAGGGGAATGGAGAATCCTCTGTGGTACAGCTTCTGCTCGAGCACCACGTAGGAGCATGCTTGTCATTTGGTTGCGGTCGCTTCTATCCGGTCCGAAGGGAGCTCTCCCTTTGTCAGAAAGTTGTACATCGGGGTCATCCAGCACGAAGCGTCTCTGATGGCGTGTACCTCGACGGGGGTCGAGGTTCTTTCGATGCTTGGGCGCGATAGGGATTCTTGTATGACGAATTTGTTCCCGCCCTTCTTTCTTGTGCTTGCGAGCTTCGAAAGTATGTCGTCCCTAATGTTCTGCTCGCACGGGACGTTCAATATTTCTGCTCGGTCGAACTTCCTCATGCGTTCTCTAACTAAGTTTAGGTATTCAATGAGGTTGTCGTTTTTAGCCTGGTAATTCCCTTGGACTTGGGAAGCAACGAGTTGAGAGTCCGTGAAAATTTGTACTTCACGTGCCCCTAGGTCCTCGGCTAGCCTCAGTCCAGCGAGCAGGGCCTCGTACTCTGCTTGGTTGTTCGAAGTTGGGAAGTAGAGGGTTAACGAGTGCTCGATCACCATGCCCTCCTTGTTTTCTAGGAGGATCCTCGCGCCGCTTCCGGATGAGCTGGAAGCTTCGTCGACGAAGATGGTCCACTTGTGCTCTTTCCCTGCGGGGGGGTTGTGAGCGGTTATTTCTACGACAAAGTTGGCCAGGGCTTGTGCCTTTAGGGCTTTCCTGCTCTCGTATTGAATGTCGAACTCGGAGAGCTCCAAGGACCACTTCAACATTTGACCCACCATGTCGGGTCGACCTAAGAGCTATTTCAGTGGTTGGTCGATTCGTACTATGATCGTGTGAGCCAGGAAATAGTGTCTGAGTCTCCTCGCCGCGTTGACGAGGGCTAAAGCTATTTTTTCTATCTGTTGGTATCTGCTCTCGGGCCCCTGTAGCGCTTTGCTCGTGAAATAAAAGGGCTTTTGTCTGTCGGTGGTCTCGCGGATGAGAGTCGCGCTGATGGCTTCATTTGAGACGGCCAGGTATAAGAACAAAGGTTCCCCGTCGACTGGTCGAGACAGTACGGGCGGTTGGGATAGGCTTTATTTTAGGTGGCGCAACGCCTGTTCACATTCCTCGGTCCATTCGAAGGCTGCCTCTTTACGAAGGAGTTTGAAGAAGGGGAGGGCGTGTTGAGTGGATCTCGCGACGAAGCCGGACAGCGAGGTGAGCATGCCATTCATGACTTGTATTGACTTTTTCAATGTGGGTTTCGAGAGGTCGGAGAAGGCTCGACACTTGTCGGGATTAGCTTCAATTCCTCGTTCTGTCAGGTAAAAATCAAGGAATTTCCATGCCTTGACCCCGAATGTGCACTTCTCAGGGTTGAACCTCATCTTACATTGTCTCGCTTGAGCAAAGACTGCTTTGAGGTGGGCTGAATGGTCGGTGTCTTCTCGGGATTTGACGATCATGTCGTCCATGTAAACCTCGAGCATGTCCCCGATTTAGTTGTGGAACACTTTGTTCATCATACGTTGGTATGTCGCCCCTGCGTTCTTCAGACCAAAGGGCATTACGTTGTAGTAATAGTTGCCCGAGCTGGTCATGAAAGCAGTGCAATGCTTGTCGCTTTCGGCCATTGGGATTTGGTTATAGCATGAATATGCATCAATGAACGATAGTATTTTGTAACCGGCCGAGTTGTCGACCAGCATGTCTATGTTTGGTAAAGGAAAAGCGTCTTTCGGGCATGCCCGATTGAGATCAGTATAATCAACACACATTCGCCATTTTCCATTATTCTTTTTGACTAGTACAATATTTGATAGCCAGGTTGAATACCGGGCTTCAGAAATAAAATTTGCCTCTAAGAGGTCTTTTACAGCTTTTTCAGCAGCCTCTGTTTTTTCCGGAGACTGCCTACGTCTACGTTGTACTATTTCCCTAGCGGCTGGGTCTATGGCGAGACGGTGACAGGCGACATCGGGGTCGAGTCTGGGCATCTCTGCAGCGCTCCACGCGAATAAGTCAACATTCTCGCGTAAGTAGGCTTTGATCTGCTTCCTTGCCAGGTCGGGGAGGTCGGTACCGATCTTCACTCCTTTGCTCGCGTCCTCGCCGAGAGGGACGAGCTTAAAGTCCCCGTCCGGAATTGGTCGGATGGGGACTTGCTCGCCGCTGGGAGGCTCATCCTGGTCGAAGCGGGTGTCCAGGGCTATGGAGTCGACCTTTGGTGGAGCTCTCTGCTCTTCTGCCTTGACGGGCTCTGTCTTCTCGGGCTCTGGTCGTGTCGTTGCTGGTCTCTTAGCGGGCCTTATCCCAGTGTCGACCGTGTCGCGTCCCTTGGATGCCGCGTTGAAACACCTTCGAGCAGCGGCCAGGTCCCCTTGGATGGTGGCGACCCGTGCCCTCTTGGTGTAAAACTTCATCTTCAAGTGGACGGTAGAGGGTACCGCGGTCAGTTCTGCCAGTATTGGTTTTCCCAGAATGCAGTTGTAGAGGGACGGGCAGTCGATGACGAGGAAGCGCACCTTGACCTGCCTCGTTACCGTGCCCTCGCCAAAGGTAACCATGAGCTCGACGTATCCCCAAGGTTTGGAGGTCGAGCCGTTGAAGCCTTGTAGGTCCGACCCTACATAAGGTGAGAGGTGCGAGTCGTCGAGCTGCAGGATCCGGAATAGTTGACTGTACATTACGTCGATGGAACTTCCTTCGTCGACAAGAACGCAGTGTACGTCAAAGTTAGCCATTCTCGCTCTTATTAGCAGAGGAATGACCGCGTTGGGGGCCCCTCCGGGGAGCTCTTCGAGGTAAAAGGTGATAGGCTCTGACCTACCTTTCACCCTTTCAAAAGTCACCGTATGAGGAGGTGCAGAGTCGACCAGTTCATCCAGCTTCCTCTTGGCCGAATTTATGGTTAGGTCGTTGAATCCTTCACCATTGATGACCATGCTGGAGGGAAAGTGCTCCCACCTGCTGTGCGTTGACAACGGCTCTTGCAAGTGCTCGGGGACGTAGAAGTCCTCAGGTCTTGTGACGGAGAAGGCGGTCTAGACGTAGAATTCCTTAGGGACGAGCTCGATCTGGTCGAGGAAATTCGATCGGGGGCAGCCCTGCGCGAGGCCACTTTGAAACAACGAGCAGCCCTGCGTCACGACCACAAAGTCATCAGATGCGAGTTCCAGATCGACAACCTAGTCTTGCAAAGGAACCAAAAAGATTCGCGCGAAGGGAAATTGGCCGCAAACTTGGAGGGACCCTACCGCGTCCAAGGCGCTACGGGCACCGAAGCATATTACCTCGAGCAGCTAGACGGAGAACCGCTACCACGACCCTGGAATGCTGCTAAGCTTAAACAATACTATAGCTAAATCCCTCAACCATTGTGGACTTTTACCGTCGAACATCCATCCTTAGTCAATAAAAGGGAAAAGTCTCGACCACGTAGGCGAGTCGAGGTACGGACCTGACCTACATACCACCGAGCGGCGTATCGTCGTTCACCTAACAAGCTGAACGACAATACCCGGCAGGGACACCTCGATCGAGCTCCACTGTCGAAGTACCCGCAAGGAAGAACACCCAGCTCGCGATGGGCAGTTCACGCCGCAGGCGTAGGACCCCGATCTCGGTCATGCGCCCGACACGCGGAGCTCACTCCGCGCATTCGACGCATTTCGAAGTGTGTCGAACCATCAGAGGGGTCGAAAGGATATCTCCGCTCGAGAACAAAACTTCATCAAAATATTCATCACGAAAGTGACAGTCGAACATTAGCCTAGAGACGAGCAGGTTAAAGCAAAATAAACATTGAAAAAACATGCACAAAACAAGTTAATAATGAACCGACCAAGAAGGCCGACGATGTTCAAGGTTACAAACCATGGCACAACGACCAAAAGAAATCAAGAATTATCATGGTGTTGGCTGAAGATTTTGATAATATTATTAGAAGCCAAATGAATTAAACGTTTCGATCGAAATGAAGTAAAGCGTCATGTTTCGAAGTGGCAGAAGCAGTATTTCGAATAAGCATGTCAAAGCTGGAGCTTCGAGTGGCAATTATGGGAACATATCTAAAGAAGTCTCGAAATAACAACAAGGCTGTGTCTGGGAAGTGCATTCGAAACGGAGAAGTACCAAAGCATTTGAAATTCAAATGGAAGCGGGACATTCGAGGTTTGAAATTTATGTGCTGAAGCATTTAGAGACACGTGGAAAGAAGAAAGAGGCATTGTTCTGCATGTTCTGAACGTGGCATAATCCTATAGCAAGACCGTTATGGTCGAATTAGTATAAATAGAAGTCTTAGTATTAGGATTTCGTGTGTCATATCTATTGT
This sequence comes from Vicia faba, assembly GCA_948472305.1. Classification (NCBI taxonomy): domain Eukaryota; kingdom Viridiplantae; phylum Streptophyta; class Magnoliopsida; order Fabales; family Fabaceae; genus Vicia; species Vicia faba. Next base: position 1,325,212,515 of record OX451739.1, read on the forward strand.
ACTAAATACTCAGTAACATTCAAACTACCACATGGCAAGGGAAACGAATGCAAGAGCAATGTACGTATGATAGCACCATATATTTATGATTTAATGAAAACCTTTTACCATTTCCAGCACTTTCCTTTATCTTTCTGTCAAATAACATTTACAAGTTTTCTCATTTACAGTTTTTTCACTTCGAAATCTCTTCACTAAAGTTTTACATTTCAATGCTTTCTTCATATTTCGAGCACTTTACATTTCAGAAAACTGTCATACTTTCCATGCCTTTACCTTCAAACTTTATCCTTCGAACGCATATTTTTACTTAAAGTCATTTACATATTTCTTGCATTAAACGCTTTCTTCATATTTCAAACCTTTTACGTTCCAGAAATCCTTTACATTAACTGTTTTTATAATTCGAAACCATTTACTTGCCTTTTATGCAATTTTACATGTCTTTACAATTAAGATTTATTCATGCAACTTAGTTTCGTACACGCACATTTTGATTACATCTTTAGACCTTTTGAGAGAGAAATCGAAATAAGCCAAACACCTATACAACACTCAAATATTAACCATGAATATCTGTTCGATCATGAGAGTAACCCTAATGTCCAAGGAATCCTAGGATCAATCTAGTCGATCCTGTGAGTTACCAGAGGAATTGAATAACAGTCAGAAAGATTATTCGATAGTTTGGAAGACTAGCGATTGTTTACCAGAAATCACTGGAAACAAATTGGCACACCCGGTGGGACCAATAATTGGATATTAGAAATAAAGATTGTTGAGACATAACCATTATAAAAACGTTGGAACCTAAGAAGTTTGCTGTTTTATGAACCTGAGAAGTGGTAAAATAACCAACAGCAACCAACCTTTATCCAGAAGAAAACGTTTGGACAAAATGTCTAATTCGGACAATCAACAAGGGGAATAAAATGCCCCACATACAACAGGCACTAATGTGTCCACTTCGATCGGAACATCTAATGTGATCCCTTCGAATGCACAGTCTGTTGCATCTTCAACCAGTAATATAGCCACCAATGGAGTAAGTGGCATATCAACTAATAGTTCGATCTTAGGAAATACTGGAACCATTGGTTACCCTGGGGGATCCGTTCCACCATCAGGGACACAATCCCATTTCGCCACTCCATCAACTAACCACCCGGTTTCGATGGAAATAGAACCAGAAATTCCTCTTATGGAATGCCAACATCTTTTATGGCAGGTTTACACAATTCCACATCGAATTCATCCCCACAACTAGGGTCTGGGTCTGGGGCGAACCAGTTTATGACAAATAACCAAGGGTCAGTGGGTTATAGTACAATGCCTATCTTAACCACAGAAAACCAGTTGGCTTTTAGGCAATTGATGGATGACAGTAACCATAATATGATAGGGGTGTTAGCACAAACCATGCAGGAGATATTTGCCCCAATAGTGCAAAATGTGACTGTGACAAACAGGGAAAACGCTGACAACATGAGTCGAATAGCAGATTTCTTTGCTCCCCCAGAAAGGCGTAGGCAGAATCAGGCGGGATTTCGAGCAAACATGCCTGTTATAGAACAAATTGCTAACGACCCAATTTATAGACCACCCAGAGAAGAAGTTAACTTAGGGGCCAGGGCACCAAGGTTAGAAGCCCCAATAATCCCAGGCCCACAAAGAGAAATTATGGAACCAGGGGTAAGGGTCGAAAGGCTAGAAGCCCCAGAGTTTCGAGAAGAACAACCTAGGGGAGTTGTCTTGGTTGGTCGAAATCAAGATGCCGATGCTGTCATTCATAGAATTCGAAACGATAACATCTTGGCAGAAAACAATCTAACCACCATGATAGAGAGAGTCATGGCCCAAAATGGCCTCAACACAGGAATGAGAAGGCCAAATTATGCTTCTCCTATATTGGATTGCATAATGCATACTGATTTACCAAGGGGATATAAAGTCCCTAAATTTACAAAGTTCGTTGGGGATACCAATGAGTCAACAGTCAAACACATAGCGAGATATCTAACCGAAGCGGGAGATATAGCCAATAATGAAGATCTCAGGATCAAATACTTCCCAAGTTCCTTGACTAAAAACACCTTCACATGGTTTACCACTTTGCCTCCTGGGTCCATTGATACTTGGGCTCTTTTGGAGAGATTATTCCATGAACAATTTTACATGGGACAGTCGAAAATAAGCTTGAAGGAATTGGCCAGTGTTAAGAGAAAGTTCACCGAACCCATAGATGATTATCTGAATAGGTTTAGGCTTTTGAAATCCAGATGTTACACAGTAGTGCCTGAACATGAGTTAGTCGAAATGGCCGCTGGTGGCTTGGATTATTCTATTCGAAAGAAACTAGACACTCAATATTTGAGGGATATGGCTCAGTTAGCCGATAGGGTTCGACAGGTCGAAAGGCTAAAGGCTGAAAAAGCCAGAGTCTTTAAGAATAGCAAGAAAGAAAGGATTTCCTATGTTGGGACTGAGGAAGCAGAAGAATATCCTGAATTCGAATTCGAAGAGGTCAAAATCTACCTCGCTGAATTAAAACAGGCTCCGCCTTATTCCTGCAAATTATTGGTTCCCACAAAAGGGAAAGAGATTGTTGAAAATGAGAAAAGTGACAAATTCCCAAAGAAGGTTTATACCTTTGATGTCACTAAATGTGACGAGATTTTTGACTTACTTGTCAAAGATGGCCAACTAATTGTGCCATCAAATGTCAAAATACCTCCTTTGGATCAGAGAAAGAAGAGAGGATTTTGCAAATATCATAGTTTCCTAGGCCACAAAACCTCACAATGTTTTCTTTTCAGGGACCTAATTCAAAACGCGATCAAAGATGGCAGACTAAAGTTTGCTGATAAGGTGAAGATGAAAGTGGACGAAGATCCCTTGGACGTCGCAGACATCAACTACTCCGAGCCTGCATGCATTGGAGAGATCAACATGGTGGAAACTGATCAAAGCGACGCCCTAACAGGAGAGAAGGGTACTGAAACTGAAAACTGGGTGATGGTCGAAGTCAATAAGGAGGTCACTGAAGACATCCAGAATACGCTAGAGACTTCGATTGCCGCACCTGTAGCTGTTGCAAGAGAAACCCAGGCTACTGAAGGCCAGGGAAATCAAAACCAAGAACTAACACAAGTCACTGAAGGCTTGAGGCTGGAATTGGAGAAGGTCCAAATCACGAAGTCAATTTCCCCTCAGAAGGAAATATGGGACACTCTAGGGGAACCCAGTGGAAAATTTGACTATTTGGTCAAATATTCTGCCCTAGAGAGTTCGAAGGTTCAGATTAAGGATATAAAACCCACAGGATGGGGCGATGATGAAGCTAAGGGGGAAGATGTTGAAATAAATATGGTGGATATGGAAAGGCCTCGCTCTGAGATGGAGGAAGTAGAAAAATACTTAGAAAAAGAAAAGTATAGAATGGAGGATAATCACACTGGAGATGCTAGTCTCAAGGATTACCTCATGACATGCCACAAAGGAGATTCATGCATGATATTGTGCCCTAGGTGCAGCATCCTCTGCAATCAAAGAATCGCTGCGAATTTCGAAAGGGTACAGAGGACTCGAACTGGCAACAATTGGCGCCAGGATAACCAGATTTTTAGGTGTTATCCCAAGGCTGGAGAAAGTTTGCTGGAATTTGTGTTTCGCTGCTACAAAGGGGCAACCAAGTGCTTGATTTGCCCAAGGTGTTCTGCTGTGTATGACCAAAGCATGGCCAGAGCCTTCGAAACGATTCCCTTCGCCCCTTGCTGGAACCATCAAGAAACTGTCCAGATGGGCCCACGTTTCGACAGCAGACACAGACAGCGAAGGCCTGATAGCCCTCACCCCAAGGCTGCTCGAAGAGTGACTTTCAAACTCCCTGCTGAAGTGCCAACCGATAGATGGTTACAGGTCAGAAATGACAAAGGCAAAGATAGATGGAGAAACACCGAACGAAATGCACGCCATGCTGTGACATACAGAAGGCAATTCAACACAGCAAAAAGGGAGGAGGTGAGATTATAGAATTACAAAGGAAGGAACCCCATGTCAAGATCCCAGTGGCGCAGACAGCAAAGGATTCGAAAGGCTGAGAGGGAAGCTGTGGCAAACAAAGGGGTTACTTCAACAAAGAACCAAGGTGAATCTAACACCAACAAACCAAAGAATCAAACTGAAGACAAACCTCCAGTCAATAGGAGGCTTTTTTCTGAAGTACAACGCGATGAACCAAAGGAATACACTCCAGGCCCAGAAGAGGACGAAGATATGATAACAGATAACTTCGAATCGGAGGGGGAGTCTTCATTTAACCTAAACTGTAACGTGGTGTCTGTGCTTCCCTGTGAATTTGGGCAGGAAACCGAAATCGATGAGTATGATGAGGAAGACACCACAGATTTGATGAAACATAGGCCTGTGTGCTACTATGTGATGGACAATGGGGCTGTTGAGGAACAAAATGCATTCTTCGAACGTCCAGAACCTGCTATGAAGAACCATCTCAAGCCACTTTTTATTCGGGCGAAAGTTGGTATCCATGGTGTGAACAAAGTTCTAGTGGATGGGGGTGCTGCAGTCAATTTGATACCCCATTTCATGCTAAAAAGATTAGAGATCCGCGAAGGAGACATCAAGCCCCATAATATGGTTATGTCCAATTATGAGGGAAAAGTGGGCAAAACACTGGGAGTGGTCCAGTTGGAATTGACAATAGGCTCAAGTTGTAGGCCCACCATGTTTATGGTGATCGAAGCCAAGGCCAACTATAACTTATTGCTGGGAAGGGAGTGGATCCATGGCGTGGGGGCAGTTCCTTCGTCAATGCACCAGCGACTAGTTCTGTGGAGAGATGATGGAATCGTGGAAAACATCGAAGCAGACCAGAGTTACTTTATGTCAACGGTCAATTTAGTTGACAAGAGGGATTATGATAAAAATCTGACAAAGATTGCTCCGTGTGTTCCAAATGATGAGATTAATGAAACCAGAAACGCCCACTACTACATGACCCTTCGCCATGATGGCCTTTACTGGGATAGAATAATAATCAGTGAAGAAGAGGGAGTCGAAAGCACCATACAAAAACGGCCAGCAGGCTGGGACTTCGACAACCTTATCCATGACTGAGTCCACCTTTTTCGAAAGGATTTCGGCCTATATGGCTGAGAACGAATCAAAAGCGGCCTTAGAGGCTGAAATAAATAAATCAACTATAAAGATGAACGAAGTAAGTGGGGATGGTTCGAAATGCTCACCCTTCGAAGAGTCTGAGATGGATCAAAGGTTGGATGCCGTCTATGATAAAGAACCCTTAGGCTTCGAAAGGGACCCCATAAACTCAGGTGCCAAAATGTTGGCACAAGATCCACTCGAAGAAGTCAACTTAGGGGATGAAAAAATGAAAAGGATAACCTACATAAGTGCAAAACTTAGCCCAGGCCTCAAGAAGGAAGTAATCGAAGTCCTCAAGGATAATAAAGATTGCTTCGCATGGGATTATGACGAGATGCCTGGTTTAAAGAGGGAGTTGGTCGAACACAGACTGCCAATCAAAGATGGCAAGAGGCCCATCAAACAAACTCCCAGAAGATTCGCACCAGCGGTTCTCACAAAAATTAAAGTTGAGATCGAAAGGTTGCTGCGTTGCAAATTCATCAGAACAACAAGGTACGTCGAATGGTTAGCAAACATAGTACCTGTTATTAAGAAAAATGGTTCTTTAAGAATTTGAATAGACTTTAGGGATTTAAATACTGCAACCCCTAAAGATGAATATTCCATGCCTGTGGCAGAAATGCTAGTAGATTCTGCTGCAGGGTTCGAATACTTGAGTATGTTAGATGGATACTCTGGGTATAATCAGATTTTCATTGCTGAAGAAGATGTTGCAAAGACAGCATTTCGCTGCCCAGGAGCCTTAGGCACCTACGAATGGGTGGTGATGCCTTTTGGTTTAAAGAACGCTGGGGCAACTTATCAAAGGGCAATGAATTCAATTTTTCATGATTTCATTGAAACCTTCATGCAGGTGTATATTGATGATATAGTCATCAAATCTATATCTGCAGAAACACATTTGCATCATTTGAGCCAATCATTCGAGCGAATGAGAAAACATGGCTTAAAGATGAATCCCCTTAAATGTGCATTTTTTGTGCAGGCTGGAGATTTTCTTGGTTTTGTGGTTCACAAGAAAGGGATTGAAATCAACCAGAACAAAACCAAAGCCATAATGGAGACGAAAGCACCTACGTCAAAAAGGGAATTGCAATCTCTGCTAGGGAAAATTAACTTCCTCAGAAGATTCATTTCGAATCTGAGTGGAAGAACCCAAGCTTTCTCTCTGTTACTTCGTCTAAAGCAAGGCCAAGCCTTCGAATGGAACGAAGCTCACCAGGAGGCATTTGACAGGATAAAAGAATACCTTTCTCAGCCTCCTATTTTGTCTCCACCTTCATGGGGGAAGCCCATGAGATTGTACATATCTGCCTCTGAAGTTAGTATAGGTAGTATGCTAGCACAAGAAGATAGCAATGGCATCGAAAGAGCCATATACTATTTAAGTAGAGTGCTAAATGATGCAGAGACCAGATATAGCAATTTAGAAAAGCTATGTCTCTGTTTGTATTTCTCTTGTATGAAACTCAAGTATTATATAAAACCTGTTGATGTTTATGTTTCATCTCATTTCAATGTTATTAAACATATGCTTTCAAAACCAATAATGCATAGCTGAGTTGGTAAATGGGCTTTAGCCTTAACATAATATTCTTTGACTTTCATGCCTTTAAAAGCTATGAAAGGTCAAGTGATTTCTGACTTCATTGTGGACCATTCGTTGGTTGAGCAGACTGTCATGAGTTACGTCAAAATGCAACCATGGAAATTGTACTTTGATGGTTCAACCCACAGGAATGGAAGTGGCGTTGGAGTCCTTCTGATTTCTCCTGAAGGAATTCCAACAAAATTCAAGTATAAATTAGATGGTCCTCGTTGCTCGAACAACGAAGCTGAGTATGAAGCGCTCATTGTTGGACTTGAAGCTTTGTTGGAATTGGGGGCAACCAGAGTCGAAATTAAAGGAGATTCTGAATTAGTAGTCAAACAAATCACAAAGGAATATAAGTGCATAAAGGAAAACTTAATGGTATACTTCATCATAGTCAATAGGCTATTGAGGAAATTTGAATACATGGATATTCAACACATACCAAGAATAGAGAACCAAGAAGCAAATGACTTAGCGCAGTTGGCTTCGGGTTATAAAGTGTCTACCAAGAACTTTAAGGATTTGGTTGAATTAAGGGGTAGAGTTATGGCTACTAGATTCACACCATCGGATCTGGAAAGTATGAAATTGGGATATGCTGAGAAACAGGGATTCGAAATACTAGCCATAAATACTGTCAGATGCAGATTGGCGAAGTCCACTAAAGAGTTATTTAGCAGACCCAACTCTAAACGTGGATAGAAAGACAAAATACAGAGCATTGTCATATCTCCTCATGGGGAACGAATTGTTTAAGAAGACCCAAGAGGGTGTATTATTGAAATGCCTAGGAGAAAGTGAGGCATATTTAGCATTGTCAGAAGTCCATAATGGGGCATGTGGGGCACATCAAGCAGGCCATAAAATGAAATGGCTGTTATTTCGATACGGCTTGTATTGGCCTAGCATGCTCAAAGATTGCATAGACTTTGCTAAAGGATGTGAGGAATGTCAAAAACATGCAGGGATTCAACATGCCCCTGCAAGTGAGTTGCATTCGATCATCAAACCATGGCCATTTAGAGGATGGGCATTGGATTTGATAGGAGAAATAAATCTTGCTTCGTCCAAAGGACAGAAATACATCTTGGTGGGAATAGATTATTTTACCAAATGGATCGAAGCTATACCACTGATAGTTGCTGATCAAGAGGCTATTATTGAATTTATACAAAAGCACATTATCTATAGGTTCGGATTGCCAGAGAGCATAACCACATACCAAGGCTTTGTGTTTACCGGTAGAAAGATGCAAGGATTTGCCCAAGAAATGGGGTTTAGATTGCTAACATCAACGCCATATTATGCTCAAGCAAACGGTCAAGTCGAAGCAGCAAATAAAGTAATAATAGGATTAATCAAGAAGCATATTGGCAGGAATCCAAGAAATTGGCACAAAACTCTGGACCAAATATTATGGGCTTGTAGAACATCTCCTAAGGAAGCTACTAACACTACGCCTTTCCAACTCACATTCGGTCATGATGCAGTGTTGCCAGTAGAAATTCATCTACAATCAGTTCGAATTCAGAAAAAAAATGAAATCCCAGCTGCATTATATTGGGAAATGATGATGAATGAATTAGTTGAGTTGGACGAAATTAGATTACATGCGTTGGAAGTCTTGATGAGACAAAAAGAAAGAGTGGCCAGAACATACAACAAAAGGGTGAAGAAAAAAGTATTCTTTATTAATGACTTAGTTTGGAGAGTCATATTGCCTATGGAAAAGAAAAATAAAGCATTAGGTAAATGGTCACCTCATTGGGAAGGACCTTTTCGAATATTAAAAGTATTCTCAAACAATGCATACGAAATCGAAGAACTCGTGGATGATAAACGTATCCTAAAGGTTAATGGGAAATATTTAAAGAAATATAAGCCACGCCTGCAGGAGATTCGAATAATAACAACGTAACCAAGATGTTATAAAAGGCCAAAATGGCAAGATAAAATGCCAAAATGGCGTTGTTCGAATATTACATATAAGAAACCAAAATTATAGTCAAATAAACATCAAAGTCTAGAAATAAGAGTTATTTTTCAATCGATTGAAAGTGCTTCGAAATGATTCAAGCTTCTGCTGAGCGAAACGCCTGGCTCCTTCCAAGGTTGCCACTTCTCCTTTAAGTTGTTCTGCAGTCTCCATTTCTGCAAGCCCCTGGTTGAGAAGCTCTTCGAATTGGTTACCAGCAGTATTGGTTTCGAAGGCTATTTGTTGTTCTTTAGCCTCCTTAACCTTCTGTTGAAGTTCCAGAATCTGCCTTTCCCAAAGAAGTATGGACTCGGCTCGAGCCTCATAATCAGTTTTCGCCTGCTTCAGATGCATAGCTTGATCCTCAGCTTCTTGAGAGAGTTTCAAAGCTTGTTCATAAGCAGCATCCATGGCAATGCGTTTCTCTTGAACCTTCTTTGCAGCAGATTCGTCTTGGAGAAGGTAACCAGTTACGTTGTCCAGCAAAGCCTGAAGATCGAACAAGAGAGTACTAACTGGCAAGGAGCAGGTAGAAAGATTGACCTTTGTAAGTAGCTCCTTCATAGTATAGCAAGCAGTACTGCCTTGCTTGAGCACTTCGAATATATCCACATTGAGAATTGTTTTCCTAATTTTATTAAGAAGAACAATTCTTTCATCTGTGGGAAGAGGATAGCTGGTCGAACTTGTGCCATCCCTAGCAAGTGGGACGTCCCTCTGAGCCAACTTTGCCTTCATGTACCCAATAAGGTCATTTCGTCTCAGAAGTGCCAGTTCCTCGTCAGTCATTCGAGACAAAGAGGATTGAGGGAGTTCCACACGTAGGGGAGCCACGTCCATTTCAACCTCCATGGGTTCGTTGGTTGCATTTCCATCCCCTTCATTCGTTTCGTGCTCTTGGTCTTCTTCATCCTTATCCAAGTCCACCACTTCGATGCCTTCCCTTTCACTGCTATTTGCGTTGGACTCCGTCCCAGCAGTCGAACCGTCATTAGCATTCTCCTCCTCAGACTCTTCGTCTGCAGATTCTTCGTCTCTTTGCCCAGAATCAGCTTTCTCTCTTTCAGTTTGAGTGTCCTTTGGGTCCTCTTGAAGAGTTTCAAGAGGGGACTTTTGAAGAGAAGCTCTTTGCAAATCCTCTGCAGATGTTTGAAGTGGTGTTTCGTTTGTCTCTTTCAGAGGAATGGAGGTACCTTGATCATCCTGCTGTTCAGAAGTTCCAGTCAGAACCGCCATATTAGACGAACCTTTATTCTGAACGAGGTTGCTGGAATCTCCTTGAGGAGAGGAGTTGAGTGGAGCAGCAACTTTGGATGGTGAGTTCGAAGTAGTGGAAGCTAGATTCAAGATGTTCTGCAAGGAGCAACAGAATGTTAAAAAACATTTACCAAGGTAATAAGAAGTTATTATTGTCAAAAAATTTAAAGGTTCAATTTACCTGCGGACTCTCGGAGGAGAGGTTACTAGCTATACGTTCCAACAGTGTGTTGGAGGTCGAAGGTGGGTTTTTGGATTTGGGTGAGGGAGAAGCATCCCTGGAATCAAGTCCAGAGACACTAGTTGGAACGGTACTTTTCAAAGTATCTTTCTTTGGCTTCTTCTTCGAAGCAGTTGTTAAGTTTCCTCCAGCCTTGGGATCTTCCCCAGTGGTACTTGATTTCCGTTTCTTGGGAGTAGTAGGAGGAAGCTTGTTGGCCTGAAAGGATTTAAACGAAGAGTTAGATGCAAACCATAAAACATGAGTGAATTCGAAACATCAAGGCTAAGTGATTACCGTTGGAATTAGAACACTGGTTGTTGTTGGTATTATTGTTGTTGGTGTGGTTGCAGCAATAGTGGTTGTTTCGGGTGAAGTCACTTTGTCAGTAGTTTCGATGGAGGCTTGAGAGGCACTCCCTTCTTTCGACTTCGAGGCAGCTGTCTTTATCCTGATGGCTGAAAATCGAAACAATTAAAGCAAAGGTTAAAGATATGGAAAATAAAAGACGTTTGGGATTTTCCCAAGCATTCGCACCTGTGCCTTGATCAGATTTAATTGACATGGCAGAAAGGTCGTATCGAAGGTGTCCTGGGAAATCATGAAGCCAGTGTCGAGCCCATGTCACAGTCTCAGATGGCTTTGGTTTCCTTTGAAGATGTTTGAACATCTCTTTGCAAGTGAACCACCAAGGATATGGGGGAAACCAAGCCAGAGCCAGTTCTGAGGTAGGTAATCTGGGAAATTTAGGTGGATGCATTTCAAATGCCAACCTATACCTATCCTCAGGTGACAACCCTGAAGGAAGTTTTAACTTAGAAACTTTTTGTTTAAATTTTTCCTTCAAGGTCTCAGCCGCTTGATGCACAGTGGAGTCCAAGCGCGTGGGGTCATAAGTAGTTTCAAAATAATTTTGGAAAGCTTTAATCTCTTTGGCATGAGTAAACATACCTTTCTTTGCTGGTACCTGCACATCGAAGGCATCAATTAGTTTCTGTTGAATTGTAAGTGTATCGAACATATAAGTTTGATAAAACTTGGTCCACCATTCCAGAAACCCTTTAGCTGTGAGATGGGTAGGTTCGAAGGTTATCAGCTCAAACTGGGCAAAGCCTTTATATTGTTCTTGCTGTATTTTGGCTTCCCGTGCCTTGAAAGTTCGCCCAGAAGTAATGGCGCTCTCAGTATGGAATAAAGGTTCAGGAATGAGTTGACATAAGCCAAACTGTCTCGAAACAAAATTTGGTTGGTAAGCAAAAAGAAAAATCTGGTTCTTGGCTGGAGTTATTCTTGAAGAAATGAGTCTAGGTAGCAAAAAAGCTCTCCATACATCCTGAATCTCCTTGCTCTTGATAGCTTCTGAGAGAGCCATGGTGAACCAAGAAGGTCCATGAGCCCTCGAAGCAAAAGGCGCCATGCTCTCTTCGAACTTGTGCCTTTTGGAGAATATCATGATGTACTTCGAGAATTGGACTTTGAAGTCATCTTTGTCGTCATTTGGAGTTAATCTTCGAAGCCTAGTGCCTTCGACTATCCTATCATTTATCTCAGGATCTTGTTCATCAATGGTGTTGGCGGTTGACAAGGAGGGTTCGAACATGGCATTTAGCCATAGTTGAAGTAACCAAAAAGGGCCAGCCAACAAAATATTCTTGGAGGTATGGGATTTGAGGCTCGAAACAGCTGACCTCAGGCTTTCATAAAGGTCAACTAAGAGCAGTTCACTCAGGCACACTTTTCGATTTTCATGCAAGTCCCTAGCTAGAGGAATGAACCTACTAGTTACCTGTAGGGATCTACTGCAGAAAACGTATCTTGACAACCACAGGGTTAAGAAAGCAATGTGCTCTACGTCAGACACATTGTCTCCCTCAGCATGATAATGACTGATAAACTTGGAAAAACTTGCTATCTTGACTTCGAAGTCAATTATGCTTGAATGTTCTTCGTTGTCGGGGATATAAGTTTCTCCTACTGGCGATAGCCCAGTGATGGCCGCTATGTCGAAGAAGGTTGGGGTGATCATTCCACCTGGGAGATGGAAAGTGTTATAGGTACTGTCCCAGAAATAGAGGGACGCGAATAACAGAGGGTGGCTGTAGGTGAAACCAGGCTTCGATAGCTTAATCAGGTTATAGATACCTAATTCTTCCCATTGCTGGGATTTCTTAGCTTCTACTCTCTTGAACCAATTTTGATAAGCAATATCAGAGGTGGGGCAAGATCGAAATGGCTTAAAATTACTTTTTACATAATCCAATACAAAGGGGTCCTTAGGAGGAACAGTTGGATTTTCTATGGTATTTGAACTAGAAGATTCTATTGCCTTAGGGGCGTCCATTTTGTTAAACAAGGGTTTTAAACTATAACAAACTGGGAAAATCGTCCTGGTGTCTTTTAATATTTCAAAAACCGTAAGAGGGCCATTTAAAGCTAACCTCTTACCAGCAACGTTGGTAGGAATGAGTACCTGTGACGCATACAACATTTCTTTTTCCTTTGAAATCATCTGAGGGGCAAGAACGGATTGACCTTGGTGAGTGATAATCTTACTTTCCATGGTAGTTCCTGCAGTTTTTCCTTTCTTCTTGGAGACTTTCTTGAGTTGGGATGAAGTAGAAGAAGACATTTTTGAAGGATGTTGAAAGCTTGGATTTTTGACGAGAGAAGGAGGGTAAAAGATTCAGAGTGTGAAAGAAAAGAAAAAGATTAAGTTGGTGATGTTTTATAATGGGGAAGTTTAAGCATCCACTGAATAAGGGTGTGATACGTGGAAATCATGGGTTGGTGTGATGAAGAGGTGGCGTAAAGTTAACATGGGTAATAGGCGTGATTTAAAGATAATCATTGTTTGTAACTGCACCATACTGTGAAGTGGCTCCAGGCGGTTAAGGAATCCAAAAGGTGCTATGATTGACGTGACTGGAGTCAAATGCATTAAATGTTACGATGATTCGAAAGTCACATCAAAATCTTGTGTAGATGTTTAAAATAGGTATTTCTCAGAGGAATCAAAATACATATTTTAAAGGGGCAATTTGTTGGCTGAAGATTTTGATAATATTATTAGAAGCCAAATGAATTAAACGTTTCGATCGAAATGAAGTAAAGCGTCATGTTTCGAAGTGGCAGAAGCAGTATTTCGAATAAGCATATCAAAGCTGGAGCTTCGAGTGGCAATTATGGGAACATATCTAAAGAAGTCTCGAAATAACAACAAGGCTGTGTCTGGGAAGTGCATTCGAAACGGAGAAGTACCAAAGCATTTGAAATTCAAATGGAAGCGGGACATTCGAGGTTTGAAATTTATGTGCTGGAGCATTTGGAGACACGTGGAAAGAAGAAAGAGGCATTGTTCTGCATGTTCTGAACGTGGCATAATCCTATAGCAAGACCGTTATGGTCGAATTAGTATAAATAGAAGTCTTAGTATTAGGATTTCGTGTGTCATATCTATTGTACTAAATACTCAGTAACATTCAAACTACCACATGGCAAGGGAAACGAATGCAAGAGCAATGTACGTATGATAGCACCATATATTTATGATTTAATGAAAACCTTTTACCATTTCCAGCACTTTCCTTTATCTTTCTGTCAAATAACATTTACAAGTTTTCTCATTTACAGTTTTTTCACTTCGAAATCTCTTCACTAAAGTTTTACATTTCAATGCTTTCTTCACATTTCGAGCACTTTACATTTCAGAAAACTGTCATACTTTCCATGCCTTTACCTTCAAACTTTATCCTTCGAACGCATATTTTTACTTAAAGTCATTTACAGATTTCTTGCATTAAACGCTTTCTTCATATTTCAAACCTTTTACGTTCCAGAAATCCTTTACATTAACTGTTTTTATAATTCGAAACCATTTACTTGCCTTTTATGCAATTTTACATGTCTTTACAATTAACATTTATTCATGCAACTTAGTTTCGTACACACACATTTTGATTACATCTTTAGACCTTTTGAGAGAGAAATCGAAATAAGCCAAACACCTATACAACACTCAAATATTAGCCATGAATATCTGTTCGATCATGAGAGTAACCCTAATGTCCAAGGAATCATAGGATCAATCTAGTCGATCCTGTGAGTTACCAGAGGAATTGAATAACAGTCAGAAAGATTATTCGATAGTTTGGAAGACTAGCGGTTGTTTACCAAAAATCACTGGAAACACACGGGCACGCAGGCCCCAAAAACATAGAAATACACGGGCACACAGGACCAAACATTAACTTAATGCTAAACATTCCCACAAACGGTGCCACTGATCTTACCGGATCAGACTTGGACCGTCACAGCTGGCTCGAACTGGATTTGAGTGAGATGGGAGGTACCTGCAAGACACTTCGATGCTAAAATGAGAGACGGAATGGGCAGGCAAAAAGTATATAGACGTGTAATAGATGAATACCTGACCCTCTTAAAACAAAGGGTATTTATAGCCCCCAGCGATGGGCCAAGGTCCCTTTATTGGGCCGACCAGAACTGGCCCAATAAAGGAACTGCCAGGTACTACGTGTGTAGTGGGGACCCGCACGTGGTCCCCTTCCTGGATGGTGCTCTGCGAAGAATGAGGAGGAACGATGACGCGGTCTTTCCAGAGCTTTGGAGATTCCATAACGGTTAGGGTGGACAGAATCTGCCCTACGGGGAGGGTGCTCGGGCTGGACTCGGGCTGGACTCGAGCTGGAGCTCCCCTGGTCGGGACGCTGCTCGTCGAGGGCAACGACGGGCGTTGCAGCTGTAGTCTGTGGTCGGGCACGTTCGGTGATGGTCCGATTGTGAGCATTCCCGAGGAGCTGCTTGGATCTGGGCCTTTATTTGTACTTTGGGCCAAATGGGCCCAGTCCAGAACATTATTTATTTATTTTTTAATTCAATAATGACATTCATAAATTTTTTAATATTGTTAAAAGAAACTTAAATTATATAATATTTTATAAGTAAATGATTTAATTTTATTACAAACACGGATAAACGGGTACAAATATGAGGATTGAGGTATCTCAAGTGAATTTAAATTCGGATACAAAGATTTTTTCAAACTGCAGATATGAGAATAGGTTGTATAATACTTTGTTCCCTGTCCATTGTCATTCTTAAAATTGACAAAACAAATTTAAAAATTGTTTTAATAAATTAAAAAAATAAATTTAAAGAAATTTAATTTTCAAATTATAAAAATATTTTAATAAACAGATAAAAATGTATTATTAAAAAAAAATTGAGTAATACTAATAACAAAGATAGATTATAATATTATTATAATTTGTAAATTATAAATAATTATAAAATGTTTTTTAATTAAAAAACTAATTTTTTAATCAATGATTTTTTAATCAATAATTTTTTAACTCATGTCCCTTAGCATGCTTTGTGAAGTACCCATCAACCGTCTTTATAGTCATCCAGTTACGGATGATGTTTGATCAGCAATAAAGTACTTGACTCTACATCTAGGGTCCATAGTAGTTTCAGGTCGAAGGATCGTATACACCATTATCATCATGAGAATAACTTATGATACTTTGCATAACATTCTATGTAGTATTCTCATAGCGGGTCAATTCAGTATAAATATTACTCCTAATATTCATACCTATGTCAAGACTTGATAACTCCTTATCTATGATCCATGAGATGTGATCATCAATCTATCTTCATAATAATCTTAATGCTTTAATGTTATCCCATTTCACATTAAAGCTTGACTACGGATACTTTAAGAATAGTGTCTTATGTTTAATGGGATCTCATGATTAAGTCACACTTAACATTTCATTAAACAAATAAACCATTCTAGGGACTTTATTATTTTGGAAAGCAAACATAATAAAGAAATGCTTTTTATTATTAATAAATAATTCGATACAAGTACCAAAAGTATTGGCCTCTAGGGCTTACACCAACACATTATGCTTTACAATTTATTCACTCAGACGCGTCGAGACAGAGCTTCCTTAAACTTCAAGTCTTTGTAAGATGCTTCATTCTTATAAACACTTTTGCTTGCATTTACTTTAGGATGAGGCTTGAGTTGCATTTCGTTTGTTTTTAGTTATCATATATTCAAGTCCTTTATGCAACCCTAATAGTTTGGTTTGATTCTTTAACTGCTTATGCCTGACTTAATTCTTATTACACATTTAGTTTTTATTATTAACCATTAGTTGTCATCATCAAAAATTGTTGTCCATATTGAATTCATATCACCTGCAAAACAAGGTTCCACATTCTCCCCCTATTTGATTATGACAATGCATCTTTAAGGGGAAGTGACAAAAAAAATATCATATATGTGTTTGGAGTAATTAAACTCCCCCTTAATCAAATAGAGAGTATACATTACTCCTCTTGAGAGTATATTTCTACCCCATTTGTCGAAATAAAAAAGACAGATAAAAATACATTGCGATAAAATAATATGTAAACATGG
Organism: Vicia faba; assembly: GCA_948472305.1. Lineage (NCBI taxonomy): Eukaryota > Viridiplantae > Streptophyta > Magnoliopsida > Fabales > Fabaceae > Vicia > Vicia faba. Next base: position 1,325,229,196 of record OX451739.1, read on the forward strand.
AAAATTAATATATATATATATATATATATATATATATATATATATATATATATATATATATATATATATATATATATATATATATATATATATATATATATATATATATATATATATATATATATATATATATATATGAAAAAAATCATCATTTTTAGTACTTGGAATTTAAATTACAGAAATTGAAAGTATAAAAGAAATTGCAAGAAATAGAAGAAAAAAAATAAGCAACCAAGAAATAGTTAGTTCACGTCATCATCATAGTCATTATCACCCTCACTTGAACCTGTTGGAGTAATAATATTTCTTCCTTCCATTCTTTAAATGAACTTGTTGATCTTTGCATCCATTGCTCCTTGCTTGGTGCAGATACCACTGAAAGGATTTGAGGATTAGGAGTTAAAAAAAAAAACCGCCGAACTAAATCAAATTGGGGTTAAAATAAATGAACTATTATTAATGGTTAGTGAACCGAACTTATATTTTACTAATGGTTCTAGAATTGAACCGTTAAGTAATTAACAAATCTCAAAGTAATCCTGAACTGAATCGTTGTTATTAGAGTTTTAAAATTGAATTTTTTTTAAAATAAAAAAAGTCAATTTTTTCGAAAATCAAAAAATCGATTTTTTCAAGAAAAAAAGTCGATTTTTTGGAAAATAAAAAAATTAACTTAATTAAATATTTTTTTTAATCTCGTATATTAATGTTTGAGTCATTTTAGTCCATTAACTTAAAAAAAAAATTTATATTTGTCTCTTAACTTTTCAAAAGACTTCATTTTATTTCTTTTTGTCTAATTAGCGATGAATTTAACAATCGATTTTTGAATTTTTTTTATCGTTAATTAGATAAAAAAGACTACAATGAAACATTTTACGAGTTAAGGAACTAATATGAATTTTTTTTAATTAATGAACCAAAATGAACATTGACGTTAACATACGAGACCAAAAAGAATATTTTAATTTATATTATTATATAAAAATATATGGTTTCTCAATTAAAAAAATATCTCTATTAAACCATTACACATTTTAATAAAAGTGTTTATTTATTTCTTAATTCAACAATGACATTCATAAATTTTTTAATATTGTTAAAAGAAACTTAACTTATATGATATTTTATAAGTAATTGATTTAATTTTATTACAAACACGGATAAACGAGTACGAATATGAATATTAAGGTATCTCAAGTGAGTTTAAATTCAGATACGAAGATTTTTTTCAAACCGCAGATATAACAAGTTCTATAATACTTTGTTTCCGTGTCCAGTGTCATTCCTAAAATTGATAAAACAAATTTAATTTTTTTTTTAATAAATTAAAAAAATAAAGTTGAAGAAATTGAATTTTCAAATTATAAAAATATTTTAAAAAACAGATAAAAATGTATTATTAAAAAAATTTTTTGTGTAATACTAATAACAAAGATAGATTATAATATTACTATAATTTGTGAATTATAAATAATTATAAAATGTTTTTTAATTAAAAACTAATTTTTTAATCAATGATTTTGTACCAGAAAAAATTAAATATATTTAAAAAAAAAATCTTTTCATCCAATTTAAAGCCTATTAAAAAACAATACTTATTTTATCCAATATAAGCAGCTACGTAAGATGTGAAAATAAAATAAAACAAACGCGTAAAAGAAGAAATCAGACATGAGATAAAATAGAAAACGATTCTGTCTGAGTTCATTCCATTCACTTCACTTCATATACTTAGCTGTTTCTTACACCGTATCTCACCTTAATTTGTGGATCTTTCTTCTCCACCGACACTTGAAACAAAACACCCTCCCCTTCACCTTTTATTTACGATCATACCACCACCCTAAACACCTCTTATCACCGAGTTCAGGTTTTCAATTCCCTGCGTGCCACCTCACACAACAATGCTGGAGCGCCTCTTCGGATCCCGCTTCCTCCGTCAGATGCAGCGCGCTTTCCGACGTGGCATCCTCACCTTCCTCTGCCTCGTCCTCACCGTCGTCGTCCTCCGTGGCACCATCGGAGCTGGTAAATTCGGTACTCCCGAACAAGACCTCAACGAGATCCAACAATTCTACTCGCGTGGCCGGCGCGTGGAGCCTCGACGCGTTCTCGAAGAAGTTCAATCCACTGAAACCACCACCGACAACAGCGACAACAGCAACAACTACGCAACTTTCGATATTTCGAAGATCCTCAAAGACGAAGATGGAGATGATGACAAGCGCGATCCGAATGTTCCTTATACGCTTGGACCGAAAATCTCCGATTGGGATGAACAACGATCGTTGTGGCTGAGTAAAAACCCTGATTATCCTAATTTTATTGGTCCTAATAAACCGCGTGTTCTTTTGGTTACTGGTTCTTCGCCGAAACCGTGTGAGAATCCAGTTGGGGATCATTACTTGTTGAAAGCTATTAAGAATAAGATTGATTATTGTAGGCTCCATGGTATTGAAGTTTTCTATAACATGGCTTTGCTTGATGCTGAAATGGCTGGTTTTTGGGCCAAGTTGCCTTTGATAAGGAAGCTTTTGTTGTCTCATCCTGAAGTTGAGTTCCTATGGTGGATGGATAGTGATGCTATGTTTACTGATATGGCGTTTGAAGTTCCGTGGGAGCGTTACAAGGATCATAATTTTGTGATGCATGGTTGGAATGAGATGATTTATGATGAGAAGAATTGGATTGGTTTGAATACTGGGAGTTTTTTGTTGAGGAATTGTCAATGGTCGCTTGATATTCTTGATGCTTGGGCGCCCATGGGGCCTAAAGGGAAGGTTAGAGATGAAGCCGGGAAGATTTTGACTAGGGAGTTGAAGAATCGACCGGTTTTTGAAGCGGATGATCAGTCTGCCATGGTTTATTTGTTGGCGACTGGGAGGGAACAATGGGGTGGGAAAGTTTACCTTGAGAATCATTACTATTTGCATGGTTATTGGGGGATTTTGGTGGATAGATATGAGGAGATGATTGAGAATTATCATCCTGGTTTTGGTGATCATAGGTGGCCACTTGTTACTCATTTTGTGGGGTGTAAACCGTGTGGGAAATTTGGTGATTACCCTGTGGAGAGGTGTTTGAAACAAATGGATCGTGCTTATAATTTTGGTGATAATCAGATATTGCAGATGTATGGTTTTACTCATAAATCACTTGCTAGTAGAAGGGTGAAGAGAGTGAGGAATGAAAGTAGTAATCCTCTTGATGTTAAAGATGAACTTGGATTGCTTCATCCTGCTTTCAAAGCTATCAAGTTGCCAACTTCTTGATGTTTTGTTTGTTTTGTACTTCACAGGTTATGATTATTAGCTTTCACGAGATTGAGCTATTGTTTCTATTTTCCATGATTGCATCTCCACCATACTATACTCAACTCTGTAATTGTTATTCATCTCTTTATTAATTATCAAATTTGTAATGGTTTATTTATTTTGCTTTACCCTTACTGTTATATTAGTGTCGAGTTAATATATTGAATTTTAAACAGAACAAAAGGCACCTATTTTGATTCATTGATTCAGTTTAGAGTAATTCTGTTATTGGTTATATCACTTTACCTTATGCAAGTTCATTAGAATCACGACTATACTACTAGTGGCAAGTTTAAGATGCTGACTAATGGTACATTGGTGGGTTTAGAGAAATCTTGTGAAGAAGGCATTGAATCGGAATATGTTTATATCACTTTTCTGTATGGGGTCAACTAGATATTCATTCTTTTTTTCTTTCTTTTCATGTGGTTCACAACTCTACCAAAAATAAAATTAGTTTTAAAGTTAACTAAATAAATGTGTTAATTTATTCTCTGTAAAAAAGTGTGTTAATTTATTTAAAACCACTTTTTCTTAATCCATTTTGGATATTATTTTCCTAATTACTAGTATGATGTATTTGTTACGGCTCGAAAAAAATCGAAACTTTTGAAACTCCATACCATATCATCAATAAAAGTTGGAATTTATACGTATCTTACTAGTTTTATATACGATGAAAAGAGTATTTTAAATATTATTTACGAAGGAAAAATAGGAGAAAATTATAAATTTGTCAAATTTTTACTGAAAAATAGTAAAAGAACTTGGGAAAAAATGTTTCAATGACTGTTTATATATATATATATATATATATATATATATATATATATATATATATATATATATATATATACTCGTGCACAATGTTATAAAAAAATCAATCTCGAACTGTTATTTAATCCGGTTCGTTTGAACCAATAAACGGCTTGATATAAAATATTGGAATAAAATTGTTTTAATTACGAAAAATCAAAATAGTAAAATTGAGACAAGTTTTAATGAATCAAATGGTTCAAAAAAACAAAGATAATTTTATTTTATGTTTTATTTTATTTTATTTGTGTTTAAATGCAAATAGAAAGAGAAAAAATAATGTAATATTTGTGGACACGGAATAACTGATATTAGTCTTAGAAGAAATGTGAAAAATTATACTAATAAAGAAAGTGTGGTTTTGAATTAAGCAATTAAGACAAATATATAAATATTGATTCTTAACTAATTTTCTGATTTGTTATTGGGTTTTACATTGCATTCTTCTGTTTTTTTAAGATTCTTTATTAATATAATATAAATTAATTTTATTATGATGTTTAATAATATATTTATTTATTTTCTTAGTTTAAATTTAAAATACAGTTCAACTATAGTTTAACCAGTTGAACTGATAGAACCTTAACTCGTATATTTTAACGATTCTTTCTTTGATTTGATTTTTACAACATTGCCCGTGCGTTCGCACAGTCACACAATATCGTTATAAATAGTAAATAAATATAATATAGTGATAGTTAAAAATATATATTAAATATAAAAAGAATAACAATTTTATATTTTCATAAAAAATTTGTGTACTCACCAATCATAATTGTCATATTTTTAAATATTAATCCCACATATCTCTGATATCAAATTAAAATATAACCTAAAGTATTAGGTTGTTTTATTGACATAATTTTTACCTAATTTGTATTTTTTGAGATAAAAATAATAATAAATTTAATAATAAAATAATATTAATATTTTTAATAAATTTAAAATTATTCATTATATTTTACTAATAATGAAATTAAAGTTAACATATGATATATTTTTTCATAAAGAAGATAACAAATGAATAAAATTTATTGATACAATTAATGTATATCATTTTTTACATTTTTTAAGCGATAAAATTTACTTTTGATTGTTGAAATAATATAGCAAGTGTGAGTAAGTGGGGAAATAGTGACACATTAAATAGAAATGTGGAGACTTAAACATATATATAAGTGGAGAACTCACTCACCTATCACCTTAAAGTTTTAGGTGGATAAGTGTTGCGTCTCTCACAAAGGTGCTTATTTCTATACTTTATGAAAATAGTCTCACATTAGATAGGAATGTGGAGACTTAATCATATATAAGTGAAAATAATCCTCAACTTTGTATCAATACTCTTAGTAATCTCTCCCCAACATTGATGTGGTGATAAAATTATATATATATATTAATTAAATAAAATGATAATCGTAAAATTTAAAAAAAATGATAAATTTATCTTTTTCATAAAAAACTTATGTATTTCCATATCATATTGTCTCATGTTCTTTTATCAATTTTTAATATTTATAACATTTTTCAATATAATTTCTAACATTTTATCATAAAAAAACACTAACAATTGTTAGTAAATTAAAATATTAATATCATTTATTATATTTTAATAATATTTTTAACTATAATTAATATTAGGGATGTTTGCGGTTCGGTTTGGATCGATTTTAAAGTAAAAATTCATCTGATCCAAAGATAAATTCACTTGCGATTCGATTCGATTTTGGATGGTATATTAAAAAAAATTCAATCTGATCTGATTCAATTTTATGAAGTTTAATTTAAATCAGTTTTTAGATATCTAAATTACACATTATATTTTATTAATATTATAAAACTACTAATAAATCAAAGATTTGATATAATATATCACATATGATATATTAGAAGTTAATATTACAAAATGAGAGTGATCGATTATGGTTGAAATAATAAAAATAAATAGATTATACTAAGCTAATAAATATTATTAAAAAATTATTATCATATAATAATAAATTCACTGAATATATCATAATAATAAAAAGTAAATAAATATAAAAATATATGTATGCGTGTTGGCTCCTAAATTCGACACCTTTGTTTTGATTGATGTCAGCCATTAAAGCTGAAGGATGTCTTCGACTGGCTTAGTCTGTCGAAATGCCTGTCGAAAGATGGCAAAGTACTTAGAAGATTTCTTCCAAGGAAGAAGGCTGATTGCCTTCGACGTCGAAGGAGTTTCTCGTCGAAGATGTCTCTTGACGAAAGTGTTCGATGGTTCAGAGTGGAGCAGTTTGAAATTCAAGCGTTTGGAGGGAAAACGGTTTCCAGCAGTTACCACGTGCAAACGTGCAAGGATCTGGAGCGTCGAGCATGGAGAACGTGCCAAGTGGATTGATCTCGAAGCAGTGTAACTGCTCGACGGTTACTTGGGGTGTTTAGTATAAATAGGAGTAGACATGTAGTTTCTCGCGTGTGTTCACAATTCTATACAAAGTCACTCATTTAGATTCGAGTACCCAGCGTGTGAGAAAGAATTGTTGAGAAATGTATGTGTGAAACACCAATTTTATCAATTAAAGTCATTTACTTTCCCAGAATTTTACTTGCTTTTCTCTTTACATTTCCTGTCGAACCTTTACTTTAAAGCCTTGTTTATTTTACCAAGTCTTTCCTTTATGCAATTTACTTGAAACCATTTACTTAAAGCCTTATCCAATTCAATCAAACTTCAAAATTAACCTATGTCCATAGGATCAATCTGATCGATCCTGCGAGTAACCAAATAAGTAACCATTTGGAGGATCAGCGGTTGTTTACCAAAACCCAAGGTAAACAAATTGGCACGCCCAGTGGGACTGTGTGTTGATTGTTGAAAATAATCTCATCTTTTCGAGTTGTATGTTATTGAGAAGTGGTAGAAAATACACTAACGATAACAATACTGCCAGAAGAAGGGAAGAGATGGCGAATCCGCCAAACAATAACGAAATCCCACAAACGAGTGTGGGAGCAACGGTTAGTATGACCGTGAGTGAAGCGACAAACGTTGGTTCGACACCAGCAGTGTCGGTCACAACCACGGGGCCAATACCTTCGTTAACAGGCCCCAGGATACCTTTGGGAACTCCCCCACCAAGGGGAAATATAGGCACAAGGCCTGTGGTTCCCCCAGGATTTATCCCATTCTATGGCATGCCAACTTCTGAAGTGGCAAGCCTGACGAATGCTGCGTCCACTTTTTCAGACCCTTTCGTGAGTGCCTCTTCGCCACTCCAAGGTTCTGGAGTAGGCATGGCAAATAGAAATAGGACCCAACTCTTAGGAGGAACGTCCCAAGTAGCCCATGGCCTTACAAATGCCTCGACAGCAGTCTTGAGGCAACAAATGGACGAAAGCAACCATGATATGGTGCAAATGTTGGCACAAACTTTGAGTATAGTGCTAAACCCTCTAATACAAAACAATACTCAATCGAATCAGCAAGTTACAGCGCAATTGACGCGTTTGGCTGACTTCTTTGGAGTACCCCCACCTATTCGACAGCCTCAAAGGGCGCAAATAAGGGGAAACCAGGGGATATTTGTAGAGGAAGAAATCACCATTAACCAGGCTCAACAGCCTGTCGAACAACCTGTCGAACAACCTAGGGTAATAGCCCCAGAGGTAAGGTTAGTTAACAGAAACCAAAATGCTGACGAAGTGGTTCAGCATATCCAATACCAAAACATGGGTTTGGAAAACAATCTGGCAACCATGATCGAAAGGATCATGACTCAGAATGGGATGAACATGGGCTTTCGAAGGCCCAACTTTACATCTCCATTGTCAGAATACGTGTTACAAACGGATTTACCTCCTAGATGCAAAGTCCCCAAATTTACTAAGTTCTCAGGGGACACGACAGAATCTACTGTCGAGCATGTGGCGAGATACTTGATCGAAGCAGGAGACATTTCGAATAACGAAAACCTAAGGATCAAGTACTTCCCAAGTTCTTTAACCAAGAACGCTTTTACTTGGTTTACAACTCTCCCCCCCAATTCGATCCATCATTGGACCCAGTTGGAAAGATTGTTCCATGAACAATTCTACATGGGGCAAACCAAGATAAGCCTGAAAGAACTGGCCAGTGTGAAGAGACGTTTCACTGAACCTATAGACGAATATCTGAATAGGTTTAGGTTGCTCAAGGCGAGATGTTTTACACAAGTGCCAGAACATGAGTTGGTCGAAATAGCCGCAGGCGGTTTAGATTATTCCATTAGGAAGAAGCTAGACACTCAGTACCTAAGAGACATGGCCCAACTGGCCGATAGAGTTCGACAGGTCGAACGCCTCAAAGCTGAAAAAGCTAAGGCAATGAAAACTCACAAGAGAGAGAGAATAGCGTACGTTGAGATGGATGACGAAGATCTAGAATCCTTCGACGATACTTTAACTGTCGAAGAAGGAGAAGTCGATTTAGCAGAACTAAAACAAGGGCCACCATACTCTTGTAAGCAGTTAGTCCCCTCAAATGGGAAAAATCCCATTGGTCCAGACAGGACCAACGATAGGTTCCCAAAAAAGACTTATAGTTTTGACATCACAAAATGTGATGAAATATTCGACTTGCTAGTTAAAGATGGCCAAATGATAGTACCCCCTGGGGTAAAAGTGCCTCCTCTTGATCAAAGAAAGAAGAGAGGTTTTTGCAAATATCATAATTTTTTGGGCCATAAAACTTCTCAATGTTTTCTTTTCAGGAATCTTGTGCAAGACGCTATTGAGGAAGGGAGATTAAAGTTTGCAGACAAATCCCCCATGGCTGTCGACTCCAATCCACTGAAGGCTGAAGCCCACTATGCAGAACCCTCTGAGGTGAACATGATAGAGGCAACCAGGATCCAGTCGAAGAAGCCAGGAATTACCATGGTCGAAGTCTCAAAGGACCACATCAACATGCCAATCTTTGGCAGTTTTTCTGGAAATTTATCCAGGAAGACAATTGAAGCTGTCCAGAAAGCGGTCGAAAACCCGAAGTCGGAGACTGCTGAAGCACAAAAAACTGGACCAAAGCCCAGTTCCCACTTGGCCACTGTTCAAGGCCAGACGGAGAATCTGGAGACACAAATGAAGCAGTTAACTCTTGCTAGCAAAGATACAATGAATATCAAAATGGTTGAACTTTCTGATCCAAAAGCATCAGAAGAGGCCATAAGGCAAGAGCAGGCTAATAAGACGGCTTTCCCTCGGGAAAACGAAAACTTGGCAGATTTTTTACAAAGATGCCAGAAAAAGAAATCAGAGGTGATGCTGTGTCCAAGATGCAGTTCGATCTTTGATAAAAAAGCTGCTGAGCACATTCAAGGTGTGAGAGCAGCGAACAAGAGAAGGGAGAATGCTGACCTTCGACATGATCCCAGAAGGGGTTCTAACCAAGAAAAGAGGCCATTAACTTTTAGGCCTCCAACAAATGTACCAGTAGACACTTGGTACAAAACCTCTGGCCGGAAAAGGCCAAGTGAGGAGAAATGGCATTCTTTCGATGTGCCAAGAGGTTCCTCTTTAACTCAAAAGAAAGAGCCTCAAGTTGCTGCACCTAAGGTTGCACAAGTGTCCAGCAACTACAAGGGTAAAAATCCTATGTCTCGATCTCAATGGAGGAGATATCAAAGGAGACGAAAAGCTGAAAGGGAGGCTGCCAACGAACCTAAGGCAGAAACTAGTTCGAATGTTCCTCAAAGGAAACAAAGGAAGCCTCTAGAAAGAGAGCCAGTTACCAACAGGCTAGTTTGGCCTAACCAAAGTGAAGTCGAAGACGAAGACGATGCTGAGTCTGACGATACTTTGGATATAATGGTGAATATTGTTTCAGTACTGCCCAGAGAATTCAATCGACAGGTAGAAGTCGAAGCAAGTAACTGGGAGGTGGAACAAGAAATGGCCAAACATAGGCCAGTGTGCTATTTTGTCATGGACAATGGCACTACTGAGGAACAAAATGGATTCTTCGAGCCACCTACAGAGGCAATGAAGAATCACCTCAAGCCTTTGTTCATAAGGGCTAAGCTCGAAGAAACTACTGTGAATAAAATATTGGTCGATTGTGGGGCAACCATCAATATTATCCCTCACTCTATGCTAAGGAAGATTGGCAAAAGAGATGAGGACATTAAACCTCACAATATGGTCCTGTCGAACTATGAGGGCGGCATTGGGACCACCATGGGAGTGATCCAGCTAGATATCAAAGTTGGGTCTATCCTTCGACCAACGATGTTCATGGTCATATCGGCCAAACCTAACTACAATCTTTTGTTAGGCCGTGAGTGGATTCATGGTGTAGGCGCTGTGCCTTCATCGATGCACCAAAGACTGCTGCTATGGCGTCCAGATGGGATGGTCGAAAACATAGAGGCAGATCAAAGCTACTACCTTGGCGAAGTGAATCACTTGGGTGTGGCAGATTTCGACAAAAACTTGGCTCACATAGGGCCATGTCCAACACCTGACTTCGACATGGCGCCAGCGCCAAACACCTTTTGTTCCCTATACCTGCATCCTGAGCATGGTTTCCAATGGGACAGAGAAGACTTGTCCCACATAGACTTCAGTGGGTTAACTGATATCCAACCAACTGGTTGGGGAAGTGAATTCAGTGATAATGACTGAGTCACAATCTTTGAAGCGAATTTCGGCTTATGTAGCCGAAACCAAGATGATAACGGCTCTCGAAGCCGAAGTAAAGTATATGGCCACACAGGCCAATGATCAACAATTATCTGCTGTTGGCCCAGGAAAGGATTTCGATCCAAAACCCCCTGATATCATGCCGGAAGAAATGCAGGAACAGAGGCTCGACGCCATCTATGACGATGAGCCTTTGGGCTTCGAAAAGGACCCCTTGGCGAACAACATTAAGATGTTAGCACAAGACCCTTTAGAAGAAATCAACTTAGGCGAAGGATCAGAGAAAAGGCCAACTTACATCAGCGCCAAAATCGATCCAGAACTTAGGTTGGAAGTAATCCAATTGCTGAAAGAGTTTAAAGACTGTTTTGCATGGGATTATGACGAAATGCCTGGTCTCGACAGGGGATTGGTAGAACTTCAGTTGCCAATCAAACCTGGGAAGAAGCCAATCAAGCAAAATCCAAGGCGCTTCGCTCCAGAAATACTGTCGAAGATCAAAACGGAGGTCGAAAGACTTCTGAAATGCAAATTCATCCGTGTTACAAGGTATGTCGAATGGATTGCAAATATTGTGCCAGTAATTAAGAAAAATGGCACATTAAGGGTGTGCATAGATTTCAGAGATTTGAATGCTGCCACCCCCAAAGATGAATATCCTATGCCTGTGGCGGAAATGCTAGTCGATTCTGCCGCTGGTTATGAATACCTGAGTATGCTCGATGGTTATTCAGGATATAATCAAATATTCATTGCTGAAGAGGATGTGTCGAAAACAGCTTTTCGATGCCCTGGGGCCTTAGGCACTTACGAATGGGTAGTGATGCCTTTTGGCCTAAAAAACGCTGGGGCAACGTACCAGCGAGCAATGAATACTATCTTCCATGATTTTATTAACACTTTTATGCAAGTATATATTGATGATATTGTTATAAAATCTGTTTCCAGGAAGAATCACATTGACCACCTTCGACAATCATTCGAAAGAATGAGAGAACATGGTCTGAAGATGAATCCTTTGAAGTGTGCGTTCTGCGTGAAAGCTGGAGATTTCTTAGGCTTTGTTGTCCACAAGAAAGGAATCGAAATCAACCAGAACAAGACGAAGGCAATTCTGGAAGCGAAAGCGCCATCGAATAAGAAGGAATTGCAATCTCTCTTAGGCAAGATAAACTTCTTAAGGAGGTTCATCTCTAATCTAAGTGGGAAAGCTCAGGCCTTTTCACCCTTGCTTCGACTGAATAAAGAGGGGTTCGAATGGGGGCAGGAGCAACAAGAAGCCTTCGACAAAATCAAAGGGTACCTCACTAAGCCACCTATTTTGGTGCCTCCTTGTAGCAATAGGAGTATGAGATTGTACATAGCTGCATCTGACAAAACTCTGGGAAGTATGTTAGCCCAAGAGGATGAGAATGGAGTCGAAAGACCCATTTACTATCTCAGTCGAGTTTTGAATGATGCAGAAACTAGATATAGCGAAGTTGAAAAATTGTGTCTATGTCTGTATTTTTCTTGTACAAAACTCAAGCAATATATAAAACCAGTTGATGTTTATGTTTCGTCTCATTTTGATGTTTTCAAATATATGTTGTCGAAACCTATCTTGCATAGTCGAATTGGCAAGTGGGCATTAGCATTAACTGAATACTCCTTGACCTTTATGCCTCTTAAGGCAGTAAAAGGACAAGTGGTTGCAGATTTTATAGTCGACCACTCAATTCAAGTCGAGGATATTAATTATGTGGAGATAGAACCTTGGAAATTCTACTTCGATGGTTCCAGCCATAAAGATGGAACAGGGGTAGGAGTCTTGATTATTTCTCCAGATAAAATTCCAACAACATTCAAGTACAAAATAGAAGGTTCTTGTTCGAACAATGAGGCTGAGTATGAAGCTCTAATTACTGGCCTTGAGATATTGTTGGAATTGGGGGCAACTCGAGTCGAAATAATGGGAGACTCAGAGTTAGTCATTAAGCAAGTCACAAAGGAATATAAATGCATAAGAGAAAATCTCATTATGTACTTTGTGATAGCAAATCGTTTGTTGAAAAAATTTGAAAGTATCAATATTCGACACATACCCAGAGTCGAAAATCAAATAGCCAATGACTTGGCACAAATTGCATCTGGGTATAAGATTTCAAAAACGAGATTACAAAGAGCAATCGAAGTTCGAGAGAAGATAAAAGCAACTTGTCTATCACCAACAGACTTGGAATCGACGAGACTAGGATATGCTGATCACAGTAACTTCGAGATTTCGTTCATTGATAATTTGTCAGAGCAAGATTGGAGGAAACCCATTGTGGACTATCTTCAAAATCCAGGAGCTTCGACAGAACGAAAAACAAAATACAGGGCGTTGAGTTTTGTACTCATGGGTAATGAGTTATTCAAGAAGACGCCTGAAGGGGTGTTGCTGAAATGTTTAAGTGAAACTGAAGCATACATAGCCCTTTCGACTACGCATGCTGGGGCATGTGGGGCTCACCAAGCAGGCCATAAGATGAAATGGTTGTTGTTTCGACAAGGACTATATTGGCCCACTATGCTGAAAGATTGTGTTGAGTTCGCCAAAGGTTGCCAAGAGTGTCAAGTTCATACAGGCATCCAACATGTACCAGCAAGCGAACTTCACTCGATAGTGAAGCCTTGGCCCTTTAGAGGATGGGCGTTGGATCTCATTGGAGAGATTCGACCAGCATCATCAAAGAGTCAGAAATACATATTGGTAGGCATTGATTATTTTACTAAGTGGATCGAAGCTATCCCTTTAGTCAATGTGGACCAAGAAAATGTCATTGAATTTATTCAAAAGAACATTATCTTTAGATATGGAATTCCTGAGACAATAACAACTGATCAAGGGTCAGTTTTCACTGGTCGAAAGATGCAGGAATTTGCTCAGGAAACAGGTTTCAAACTCCTAACATCCACGCCTTATTATGCCCAGGCGAACGGTCAGGTCGAAGCAGCTAACAAAGTGGTGATTGGCTTGATAAAGAAACATGTTGGGAAGAAACCAAAGAATTGGCATAAGACGTTAGACCAGATTTTATGGGCTTGTCGAACGTCCCCAAAAGAAGCCACTGGTACAACACCATATAGGCTAACTTTTGGCCATGATGCAGTGTTGCCAGCAGAAATTTGTCTTCAGTCTGCAAGGGTTCAGAGGCATTATGATATTCCTTCTGAGGTTTATTGGAACATGATGTTAGATGAACTGGTGGATTTAGACGAAGAGAGATTACACGCTCTCGACCTGCTCAGGCTTCAGAAGAAAAGAGTAGAAGACTCTTATAATAGAAAGGTAAAACCTAAGGTATTTTTGCCTGAAGATTTAGTTTGGAAGGTAATTCTTCCCATGGATCGAAGGGATCGAAGCATGGGGAAATGGTCACCCAAGTGGGAAGGACCCTTCAGAGTTATCCAAACTTTTACTGGTGGAGCCTATGAAGTCGAAGAGTTAAGTGGAGATAAAAGGCTCTTGAGAGTAAATGGTAAATATTTGAAAAAATACAAACCTATACTTCAAGAGATAAAAATAAAATAATAAAAGAACAAGTCTAAATTAACCATAAAAATGCCAAAATGGAAATTTTATTAATTTCAGCCAAGATGGCAATTGTTGTCGAATAACGATTACAGAAGATGGTTACAAAAGAGAATCAATCAAAAGGTAAGAGAGTTCCTGAGTCGAAGATACTTGGCGTGCTGCAGCTCCAACCTCTTCTTGCACCAGGAGTTTTCCTGCACTAGTTTAGCAATTTGAGCGTCGAGGCTTTGGGCCCTCTCAGCGAATTCCAGGCCTTGTTTGATCTCAGTCTGGCTCTCAGTGTCTGAGATGGTCGAAAGAATTTCCTCCTTGAGTACAGTGTTGGCGTTTATCTTCGCCTCTATCTCTGCGATTTGTGCCCGGAAGGAGACATTCTCTCGATCAATGGCATAAACTCTTTCCTGTGCAGACGCTTTTTGTTTCGACAACTCAGCAATTCGAGAAGTCGAATCTGAGATAGCAGTCCACGCAGATGAGCTTTTGCCATACAGCACTTCAAGCTGACTGTTAAACCCTCTTTGGCGCCTGAAATCCGGCGAAACTTGATCAATCATAGAGTGTAACTCCATGATCAAGTCTGAGATTTCTGGGGCTACAGCTTCAAAGTCGACAGCATTCAAGACCTCTTTTAAGCATGATGGAGCAGTGGGGTCCCCCTCTAAAGTCTTCATCAAGTCCCTCTTGAAGAACTGGGCCTTAACCTTCGCCAATGCATCATCAAGAGGAGAAGTTTCAGTAGACTTCCCCGACAGGGTAGGAATTTCCTGACTAGTGTCAGACAAACTCTTACTCTCGATGATTGCATTAAGGTAGCTAACAGGGTCAGTTTGTTTCAAGCGTTCCAAGTCCTCTTTTGACCTGTGCTTCGAGGAGGTAACCCTTGCAATAGTATTATCTTGGGTTTGAGGTTCTTGAGTGCTAAGTGCCTCGACTGGTTGCTCTTCGACTCTGACTGAGGCGGTACCAGCATCGACTTGGGGTTCTTCGTTAGCATCACCCTGGGGTCCTTCGCCAGCGTCATTTTGTGGCTCTTCGCTAGCGTCACCCTGGTGTCCTTCGCCAGTACCACCTTGGTTCTCTTCGTCGACAGCATTTTGATTCTCTTCGCCGTCATTGCCTTGATCCCTTTCTTCATGATTCTCTTCTGACAAATCCACCACCTGAACTGTTTCTGGCTGTTGTTCCTCCACCAGAGGTTCCTCTGTTGTTTTCTCCACTGTTTCAGCATTGGCCTCATTCTCAGTATGGGCTTCGTCATTGCCCAAGTCTTTTTCCTGAGGCCTGCTAAGTTCAGCAGATTCCAGCGTTTCTGAGGTCCTTGGTGGAGAACTTTCAGTAGTGTCCTGAAAAGGGAAAGAAGACAAATCGTCAGATGTCGAAAGAGACATAATCGAATACAGGTATTTATGCCTAAGTTATAAAAAAGGTCTAAGGGATTACCTGTGGATTAACTTCAGCCCCAGGGCTGGAATTGTCACTTTCGACAGGCTTGTTAAGAAGAACGTTCAGTTCCTCCTCAGTTGGCTCCTCGATGATCACTGGAGGTGGCCTAGGCTTTCTCACAGCGACCTTTATTCTGACGGTTCGACCTTCAGGAGCAGGAGCAGGAACAGAAGCATCCTTCGTTAACTTTCGCCTTTTTAAGGGGGCAGGAGGAGAGTCACTTTCTTCATCACTCCCAGATTCGACCACCAGTCCTGGCCGTTTCTTGGGCGAAGGTGCCTAGAAAACCAATAGGAATTCGATTGAATAATTGCATCGAAAATAAAAAATCGAAAGCCAGAAGAAAAATGAAGAAAATATGGTTACCGATACAGGAGGCTTCCTCGAAGAGCCTTCCCCCTGTTGGTTGCCTGTGGTCTTCGCCGGCGCTGCAGTCTTCGCCGGCGGTGGAGGTTTTGTTGAAGGGGCTCCCCCCTGTTGGCCTTCTGTAGCCTTCTTGGCTACAGGCTTTCGAACAACTGAGAGCAAATGAAAAAGTTAACAGGCTAGCAGTCGAAGAGAAAGATAAAAAGTAATGTGGGAACATGAACTTACATTTCTTTACTTTGTCCAACACAAGGACAAAAGACTTCTGCAACTCAGCCATGAAGTCCTTCTCGTCGAAGAAGTACTCAGCATAATAGCTTCTCCACCACTCCTCGAAGGATGGTGAGCAAAGGAAATTAAGCTGGTAGTCAAACAACGAGAGGATTGTTCGACCAGCATATCTTCCGATATGCTTGATGGCAGTTTCTTCTGTATAATCGTTGCAGAAGTACAGCATGGACTTCTCTCTTTGAAAAATCGGAGAAGGTAGGGTTTGGATAATACCAAACTGGCGAGATACCAGATTTGGTTGGTAGGCAAGCAGACTCAAATGAGTCTTAGAACTCTTAAATCGAAGAGGCATGATCCTTGGTGTAAGGAACGCCTCCCAAAGTATTGTATGCTCATCAACATTGGGACCACTCGACTCCTTTGGATGTGGCCTTGTGAACCATGCTGGCCCCACCCTCCGTTGAGCAAATAGAGCCATAGTTGAAACAAACTCCTTCCTTCGAGCAAACATTAGAACGAAGTTAGTGAAGGTTTGTTGAAACTCCAGTCCATCGTCCGTAGGTGTCAGCAGAGCCAGCCTGATTCCTTCGATGCGTCTATTCGCTATCGCTGGAGCTTGTTCATTTATCTGAACCTTCTTGGGCAAGAAAGATTCGAAAGTGGCGTTGAGCCACATTTGAAGTAGCCAAAAAGGCCCAGCGAGTAGCAAACTGGCCCTGTCCTCGATATGTTTCAGAAGAGTGGCCCCATTGCTGATCGAGTCGTAAAGACTAGCCATAATCAGTTCTGCCAAACAGATGTTTTGGCGGTGATGCAGTTGGGTAGCAAGAGTGACCATCTTTTTGGTCACCTGTAGAGACTTCGAGCAAAACACAAAGCGAGTTAGCCATAAGGCTAGAAACGCTATGTGTTCGACATCCGACACGGTATCTGTCGACCTGTCATGAAAATGGTTGATGAAAGTGGTGTATGTGGGTTTGGTCTCAGAGAAGCCAATTTGGTCCTCCGACATCTCCTCCGGATCGAAGTAATCCCCGGTTGGTCGAAGGCCAGTAATAGCGGCCACGTCGAAGAGTGTGGGGGTTAACATCCCACATGGAAGATGAAAAGTAAAATGGGAGTAGTCCCAGAACAACAGTGAAGCTATCAGCATCTCCGGGGAGTAGTTCAAACCCGTCTTCGACAACATCACTAAGTCGAAGATTCCCATATCCTTCCAGATCGAGGTTTGATGTTTCTCCAACTTTGTTAGCCAAGCAACATAATCGGAGGTCAGATTAGGGCAAGACCTGAAGACCCTAACCCCTCTGTTGAAGAAGCGGAGGTCGATTTTTTCACGAGTAGGGTCTTCGTTGTCTTCTGCGTCTTTCTTGGCGCATGCTACTGGCTTGAGTGTCTCGACGATTGGGAAATAGCTCTTGATCTTCAGAGCTTCAGAGATACTTGGATTCATGGGGCCAGACATTGCGAAGATCTGGTTGGAGTATCCAACCGGGATCATCAAGTGGCGCGAGTAAGCATCGCGAACGGCGATGTCAGAAGGTTCAGGAACCCTTCGTTTGCCTGTAGAGTTTACTACTGGGGCAGTGACGAAAACTTTGGGTTTAACATGTTCAGTTGGTGCGTTAGCACTGGGAGCAGTAGAAGCAGAGGCCATTGTTGAGTTTGAAGATGAAGTGAAAGAGGAAGAGCTTTCTGCGAAGATAACAAGCTTGTATGGAAACAAGGAAGTTTGAAGGCTAGTTGGCGTAAAAAGTCCCACAATGGGATATTCACTGCTATTTATAGTAGTGGGAAAAATCCCCAATAACGAGGACATTAAATGCCATTTAATGCTGCAGGAGTTAGTGGGACGCGTGGCAGCCTCCTGTTGTTTTGGCCGTTTCTGCAGAAACAGAGGGACGCAGCGTGCGTCCTCGTTTTTGGGATTTGTCATAATGACAAATTCTGAAATGACGTTTGGTACTGCACGCCGTACTGAAAGTGACGTCCTAGGATCAAATCAATGATGGTTTCTTGGGATTGCCAATAGTTGGTAAAAAGCAACAAAAGGTGCACAAGTTAACTTGTGACTAAGCGTGGAAAGACAGGTGTCGAATGGCGTTTCAAAGAATGCCTTTTTTCTTTCAGAGTCGAAATAAGGCATTCTTGGGGGGCAATTTGTTGGCTCCTAAATTCGACACCTTTGTTTTGATTGATGTCAGCCATTAAAGCTGAAGGATGTCTTCGACTGGCTTAGTCTGTCGAAATGCCTGTCGAAAGATGGCAAAGTACTTAGAAGATTTCTTCCAAGGAAGAAGGCTGATTGCCTTCGACGTCGAAGGAGTTTCTCGTCGAAGATGTCTCTTGACGAAAGTGTTCGATGGTTCAGAGTGGAGTAGTTTGAAATTCAAGCGTTTGGAGGGAAAACGGTTTCCAGCAGTTACCACGTGCAAACGTGCAAGGATCTGGAGCGTCGAGCATGGAGAACGTGCCAAGTGGATTGATCTCGAAGCAGTGTAACTGCCCGACGGTTACTTGGGGTGTTTAGTATAAATAGGAGTAGACATGTAGTTTCTCGCGTGTGTTCACAATTCTATACAAAGTCACTCATTTAGATTCGAGTACCCAGCGTGTGAGAAAGAATTGTTGAGAAATGTATGTGTGAAACACCAATTTTATCAATTAAAGTCATTTACTTTCCCAGAATTTTACTTGCTTTTCTCTTTACATTTCCTGTCGAACCTTTACTTTAAAGCCTTGTTTATTTTACCAAGTCTTTCCTTTATGCAATTTACTTGAAACCATTTACTTAAAGCCTTATCCAATTCAATCAAACTTCAAAATCAACCTATGTCCATAGGATCAATCTGATCGATCCTGCGAGTAACCAAATAAGTAACCATTTGGAGGATCAGCGGTTGTTTACCAAAACCCAAGGTAAACAATGCGGTTCAGTTTGATTTGGATCGGTTTTGAAAAATTCATCCGAAATCCGATCCGAACCGATCAGTTTTCATAAAATAACATCAAAACACATCCAATAAATATCCGTTTTTTACCGTTTTCAGTTTTTTAGATCGATTTTTAATTTTTTTATTTAGATTGTTTTGGATTTGAACACTCCTAATTAATATATAACATATATAAAAACTCAAATAAATTTATGAACAACGAACACAAATTTTTTTGAATAATAAAAGGAAAATCATATTTAAAAAATACAATTTTGTCGATGCCATTAATATTGAATATATAACAATTCATATACTATTATTTTGTATGCAAAATTAATTTAGTAGTTTATAATGGTTTTAAGATAATTGTATTTTCAAAAAACTATTAACGATGAACTATTTGATATTCATAAAACGACAAAACTACCATTGAGTTTAGGGTTAATGTCATTTTTATTCGCGTGTGTCTAAGGTCAATTCATCGATTTAGTTTTGGAAAAAATAAATAAATACTTTGTTTATTACGATATTTAATACATTTTTAAATCATTTCAATAGGTGTGTTATCAAGGTCTTGAAATATAAAATGTTAGAGAAGTTGATCAAATTTCTATGATATGATATTATAGTAATGACAGTGACACAAATTTAAATATATGATTTTTCAATGTCTTGGAATATAAGAGAAATAATTTATATGATATTGATCGTACTTGATCAGAAGAGATCGTTGATGACCCATATACTAAAACTGGATGGTTGTTGAAATGAAGTGAGGGGTACCTACAAGACACTCTGATGTCAAAATAAGGTTTAGAGTAAGTGCAAATAATGAAAGTGTGTAGAATGAATGAATACATGACCCTCTCAAGTAAGATGGGTATTTATAGCCCTCAACACTGGGTCAAGATCCACATTTTGGGCCAAGTAGTTAGGCCCAATAACAAATACTATCAGAGTTACGTGAGTAATAGAGTCTATCATGTAACCTCTTCTATAGTCAATTGTCCTGAGATAATAGAGAAATTGGACTTGTTATTCTCGGTGGGAAGGATGGTGGTTTAGGATAGTCGTTGGCCACTTTACCTTGTGCAAGTTCATTAGAATCACAACTATACTACTAGTGGCAAGTTTAAGATGCTGACTAATGGGACATTGGTGGGTTTAGAGAAGTCTTGTGAAGAAGGCATTGAATCGGAATATGTTTATATCACTTTTCTGTATGGGGTCAACTAGATATTCATTCTTTTTTTTTCTTCTTTTTCATGTGGTTCACAACTATACGAAAAATAAAATTAATTTTAAAGTTAACTAAATAAATGTGTTAATTTATTCTCTGTAAAAAAGTGTGTTAATTTATTTAAAACCACTTTTTCTTAATTCATTTTGGATATTATTTTCCTAATTACTAGTATGATGTATTTGTTACGGCTTGAAAAAAATCGAAACTTTTGAAACTCCATACCATATCATCAATAAAAGTTGGAATTTATACGTATCTTACTAGTTTTATATACGATGATAAGAGTATTTTAAATATTATTTAGGAAGGAAAAATAGGAGAAAATTATAAATTTGTTAAATTTTTATTGAAAAATAGTAAAAGAATTTAGGAAAAAATATTTCAATGATTGTTGTCATGTAAATATTAATTTAATTTATCAAATTGTAATAGTTGTCAATATATATATATATATATATATATATATATATATATATATATATATATATATATATATATATATATATATATATATATATATATATATATATATATATATATATATATATATATATATATATATATATATACACTCGTGCACAATGTTATAAAAATCGGATTGAATCGATCGGTTGAATCGGTTCAATCTCGAACTGTTATTTAATCCGGTTCGTTTGAACCAATAAACGGCTTGGTATAAAACATTGGAATAAAATTGTTTCAACTCCAAAAAATCAAAATAACCGACAAGTTTTAATGAACCAAACGGTTCAAAAAAACAAAGATAATTTTATTTTATGTTTTATTTTATTTGTGTTTAAATGCAAATAGAAAGAGAAGAAATAATGTAATATTTGTGGACACGGAATAATTGATGTTAGTCTTAGAAGAGATGTGAAAAATTATACTAATAAAGAAATTGTGGTTTTGAATTAAGCAATTAAGAGAAATATATAAATATTGGTTCTTAACTAATTTTCTGATTTGTTATTGGGTCTTACATTGCATTCTTCTGTTTTTTTAAGATTCTTTATTAATAATATAAATTAATTTTATTATGATGTTTAATAATATATTTATTTATTTTTTAGTTTAAATTTAATATACAGTTCAACTATAGTTTAACCGGTTGAACTGATAGAACCTTAACTCACATATTTTAACGATTCTTTCTTTGGTTTGATTTTTATAACATTGTCCGTGCGTTCTCACAGTCACACAATATCATTATAAATAGTAAATAAATATAATATAGTGATAGTTAAAAATATATATTAAATACAAAAAGAATAACAATTTTATATTTTCATAAGAAATTTGTGTATTCACCAATCATAATTGTCATATTTTTTTATATTAATTCTGATATCAAATTAAAATATAATCTAAAATATTATGTTGTTTTATTGACATAATTTTTACCTAATTTGTATTTTTTGAGATAAAAAGAATAATAAATTTAATAATAAAATAATATTAATATTTTTTATAAATTTAAAGTTATTCATTATATTTTACTAATAATGGAATTAAAGTTAACATATGATATATTTTTTCATAAAGAAGATAACAAATGAATAAAATGTATTGATACAATTAATGTATATCATTTTTTACATTTTTTAAGCGATAAAATTTATTTTTAATTGTTGGAATAATACAACAAGTGTGAGTAACTGAGGAAATAGTCACACATTGGATAGAAATGTGGAGACTTAAACATATATAAGTGGAGAACTCACTCACTTATCACCTTAAAATTTTAGGTGGATAAGTGACACGTCTCTCACAAAGGTGCTTATTTCTACATTGTATTGAAAATAGTCTCACATTAGATAGAAACGTGGAAACTTAAACATATATAAGTGAAAATAATCTTCAACTTTGTATCAATACTCCTAGTAATCTCTCCCCAACATTGATGTGGTGATAAAACTATATATATATATATATATATATATATATATATATATATATATATATATATATATATATATATATATATATATATATATATATATATATATATATATATATATATATATATATATATATATATATATATATATATATATATATATATATATATATATATATATATATTAAATAAAATGATAATCGTAAAATTTAAAAAAAAATGATAAATTTTATCTTTTTCATAAAAAACTTATGTATTTCCATATCATATTGTCTCATGTTCTTTTATCAATTTTTAATATTTATAATATTTTTCAATATAACTTCTAACATTTTATCATAAAAAAACACTAACAATTGTTACTAAATTAAAATATTAATATCATTTATTATATTTTAATAATATTTTTAACTATAATTAATATTATGGGTGTTTGTGGTTCGGTTTGGATCGATTTTAAAGTAAAAATTTATCTGATCCAAAGATAAATGTACTTGCGATTCGATTCAATTTTGGATGGCATATTAAAAAAAATTCA
Source organism: Vicia faba (assembly GCA_948472305.1). Taxonomy (NCBI): domain Eukaryota; kingdom Viridiplantae; phylum Streptophyta; class Magnoliopsida; order Fabales; family Fabaceae; genus Vicia; species Vicia faba. The sequence goes on from OX451739.1 coordinate 1,325,252,202, forward strand.
ATCTGATCCGATCCAATTTTATGTGGTTTAATTTGGATCGATTTTTGGATATCCAAATTACACATTATATTTTATTAATATTATAAAACTACTAATAAATCAAAGATTTGATATAATATATCACATATAATATATTAGAAGTCAATATTACAAAATGTGAGTGATCAATTATAGTTGAAATAATAAAAATAAATAGATTATAACAAACTAATAAATATTATTAAAAAAATTATTATCGTATAATAATAAATTCACAGAATATATCATAATAATAAAAAGTAAATAAGTATAAAAATATATGTATGCGGTTCGGTTTGATTTGGATCGGTTTTGAAAAATTCATTCGAAATCCGATCCGAACCGATAAGTTTTCATAAAATAACATCAAAACACATTCAATAAATATACATTTTTTTGCGGTTTTCAATTTTTTGAATCGATTTTTAATTTTTTATTTGGATTGGTTTAGATTTGAACACTCCTAATTAATATATTACATATATAAAAACTCAAATAAATTTATGAACAACAACCACGAAATTTTTTGAATAATAAAAGAAAAATCATATTTAAAAAATACAATTTTGTCGATGCCATTAATATTGAATATATAACAATTCATATACTATTATTTTGTATGCAAAATTAATTTAGTAGTTTATAATGGTTTTAAGATAATTGTATTTTCAAAAAACTATTAATGATGAACTATTTGATTTTCATAAAACGATAAAATTACCATTGAGTTTAGGGTTAATGTCATTTTTATTCGCGTGGGTCTAAGGTCAATTCATCGATTTAGTTTTGGAAAAAATAAATAAATACTTTGTTTATTACGACATTTAATATATTTTTAAATCATTTCAATAGGTGTGTTATCAAGGTCTTGAAATATAAAATGTTAGAGAAGTTGATCAAATTTCTATGATATGATATGATATTATAGTAATGACAGTGACACAAATTTAAATAAATGATTTTTCAATGTCTTGGAATATAAGAGAAATAATTTATATGATATTGATCGTACATGATCAGAAGAGATCGTCGATGGTCCATATATTGAAATTGGATGGTTGTTGAAATGAAGTGAGGGGTATCTACAAAACACTCTGATGTCAAAATAAGGTTCAGAGTAAGTGCAAGTAATGAAAGTGTGTAAAATGAATAAATACATGACCCTCTCAAGTGAGATGGGTATTTATAGCCCCCAGCGCTGGGTCAAGATCCACGTTTTGGGCCAAGTAGTTAGGCCCAATAACAAATATTGTCAGGGTTACGTGAGTAATAGAGTCTAGCATGTAGCCTCCTCTATAGTCAACTGCCCTGAGATAATAGAGAAGTTGGACCTGTTATTCTCGGTGGAAAGTATGGTGGTTTAGGATAGTCGTTGGCCACGTTTCCCTCGTGGGCACGTGGGGTCATATCCAACAGTTAGTGACTTGGGCTGGATGCTATTGGGCCATCGCATGTGTATTGGACTGGGCCTGCCCAATGATGGGGTAAATGTCAATTGCCGAAGCGGTAAAGTGGCAAGCAAAAAGTAGAGTATTATTTTATCGAGTGATATTTAGGTTATATCGTATCGTGTCCACAAAGATTGGTTATCGAGTCACCGTTTGATAAATAATTCGCTAATGAGTTTGGGGGTTTGAATGGAAAGGGTAAAAATTATCAACAGAAATTAAATGTATAAAAAGGAAAAATGAATAACTTATCAAGCATCCATATATACTACTTCTCACAGACTTAAACCTATCGACATGTTATACTCAACCTACAATACTCCTCAATGTCACCATATATCACTCACAATCTAAGTCATTTTTAACCTAAATTGAAAGACCGACTGTATCACCTTGGTAGCGATCTCTCAACCACCTCAACATCATAGAAGTCAACCGTGCTAATCGCGTCGACAATCTCTCAGAGCGACACAACCAACACAGAGGCATTAATCACAGACACCCAAATGAATGTCAACTCTAAATCTATCTCTAGAATCCATAAACTAACAGACTATCATCCTAGATAAGAATTCAAGCAGTATATGTTTATAACAACCCAAATCCCGAGCATAGAGCAAAAATCCAGAACAAAAATCGACAAAGATTTGTAAAGCAAGTTTTATATAACCCCAAGGGCGACAAATATACATGAGTTCAAAGTAAATACATATACAAACCCAACCAATAGAGAATACACAAAGAAAAAGAGAAATAAACCACAAATCTATCGATTTGTCAGCGCCGATCAAAGAGCAATCCACCCCGAATCATCCGTATGCAAGCTCCATAGTTGTTATCTAAGCTAATCCTAACAAAATTGGAGGTTGATGGAGTTGGGAGCAAAAACTTCTCCAAAACGATAACCTAAAAATGAACTAAAATGAAGTTTATAAAAAAAATTTCGCAGACCATGCTAAGCGCGCTAGCCACGCTAAGCGGGTTTCATTTAAATTCACTAAACCATCTTAGAGCGTGCTAAGCGGGTTCAGATCGCGCTTAGCCTGCTCGCCTCTTCCAAATTTTCCTCTTCAGCTCCCAGGACGCGCTAAGCACCTACAGACCGCACTTAGCTCCGTCTGCAACACTTATTTTCTTTATTTCTTCCAAAATGTCTATTCGGAGCCATACCTTTGACGCCTTATTCCTTGATGCTCCAAATATGCAAAAACATATACAAATAGATATTAAAACTATCAAACGATACATAAATGAATCATAAATAATATTATACACTAAGTATACATATGTACACACAATTCGGGTTTTATTCAACCGAAATTAATAACAAAAATTCGATAAGTGCAACAAAAGTATATACAAAAATAACTATAATTTGCACTTATCAAACTCTCCCCAACTTGAACTTGTTTGTCCTCAAACAAGAAACAAATAACTCGAAGAAACAAAAACGATCCATCAAAGAATCATGAATCGACAAGTTTTAAAAACGGAAAACAAATGTAATGGTTCAAATGAAAAACAATACACACAAAGTAAACACTTACCACTAAACCATGACTATAACATAAACACGAAACAAATGCTAAATACAAAAATCATGCTAAATATTCTAAAACAACACTAGTTCACAAATGAATCAGACCTAGAAAAATCAATCATCGATAGATGACAAACACACAAAAATGAGGTATTTTCACTCATTCAACAAGCTTGCAAACAAAAGATTAAAATATACACTCATCCCAAAACCATGTTGAAGATATAAAAGCAAGAATCACAAGGGTATTTCAAGATTGTAGCGTAGTCGGGTAAACAAACAAGGGATAATTCCTAAGGCTAATTGAAACAAAAACTTGCCTATGATCAATTCACCAAAGACTCAAGCAACAAAGTTTCAATCAAACTTCTTCCAAATCCCAAATTATTACACAAAACACATTACTTTTTTGCAAAATTATTTGAACTCTTTTTGTTTTTCTTTTTCAAAGTTTTTTCATTTTTTTTCTTTCTTTTTTTTTCTTTTTCTCATTTTTAAAATTTTTATTTCTCAATCTCATAGAAATCAATCACAAGTGCAAAATTATTTTTCTCCCCAACTTGAATTCAACCGATATTATCATGTGAATACTCCCTACTTTCTAAGGCAAGGTAAAAATTCATACAACAACACAAAGTTGAGGGTTCAAGAAAAAATAAACAATCAAAATCCATACAAAAAGTTAAATCACTACTTATAGACAAGCATCAGATTCAAAGAATATGGACAATAAAAAAAGGCTCAAAGGGGTTACAAATTATCACACACTCACAAGGACAATTGGATATTTGGTTAGGTAGTTGTGCTCAAAATGAAACAAAAATATCTTGATCCTTTTCATGCTTCTATATAATCAACACAAACAAAAGATTAAGCATAATAGAATCCATTTAAAACAAGAATTGTGGCCTCCAGCATATGTGAGCAATGGAAAGCTACCTCACAAAAAGGGTAGGAACTAAAGTGATTCACAAATGAACAAGTACACAAAAAAATGAATGACATAAAAATTGTAAAAAGTTTAAGTATCATGAATATTCTAAAGTATAGAAAGCTATAAACACATACCTCAAACGTGTACAAAACCTTAACAAAATCATTACCACGCATCCGCAAGTCGAAACGATAAAACTTGAGAAATCACCTCAATATCCTCAAACTATTCACAACAAGCTCAAAGACAAACACAAAAATTAACACAAATAATATACACATACTAAAATACCGAATGAAATTGTCTAAACAATTTTAAAAGTGAAGATATGAAATTTAAGAACTAGTCAGAGTTAAATTTATTTAGACAATTGCATTCAACTACCTAAACTATAACTAAACAACACTGGTGGAGTGGAAAAAAGGAAGGATGCAAAGTGACACGGATAAAAGTCACTGGCTGAAAACAGCAGAGCGCTCTGAGCGCGCTTAGGAAAATGCAGAAAAACTAGCAAAGCTGCTGCATTTTCACCAAGCTTCCACTACACCAACAAACCTACACAATGAGAAACACAATATATACAAAATACAAAATCGTTGGGGTGCCTCCCAACAAGTGATTGTTTTACGTCATAAGCTCGAAGCCTAATATTTACAAACCACATGTTACTTCGGACGAGTCAAATGCTTCACTCTCGCCTTCGCTCTCATCTCTTCGAGCTCTAACCCGAACTACACAGCTAAACACACCTTTGGCAACCGTAAAGAGAAACAAATATATACACTAAATTTAAAAGAATCGAAAAACATGTACAAGTTTAGTAAACATAAAAAAATAAATTCACAAGTAAACATAAACAAGTTCATGCATAATTTCTATACAACATATACGTTACTTACGAAACTCAAAAACAAAAGAACTATCGCGATGCGAAACAATAAACCAATCCCCGACAACACCGCCATTTTGCTGAAGCGATAAAAAGGCAAGAAAAAAGTAAAGTATTATTTTATCGTGTGATATTTAGGTTATATCATATCGTGTCCACAGAGATTGGTTATTGAATCGCCGTTTGACAAATCATTCGTTAATGAGTTTGGGGGTTTGAATGGAAAGGGTAAAAGTTATTAATAGAAGTTAAATGTATAAAAAGGAAAAAGGAATAACTTATCAAGCATGCATATATAATACTTCTCACATACTTAAACCTATCAACTTGTTATACTCAACCTACAATACTCCTCAATGTCACCACGTATCACTTACAACTTAAGTAATTTCTAACCCAAATTGAGAGGCTGACTGTATCACCTCAGTAGCAATCATTCAACCACCTCAACAACACAAAAGTCAACCGTGCTAATCGTGTCGACAATCTCTCAGAGCGACACAACCAACACAGAGGCATTAATCACAGACACCCAAGTGAATGTCAGCTCTAAATCTATCTCTAGAATCCAGAAACTAACAGAATATCATCCTAGATAAGAATTCAAGCAGTATATGTCTATAACAATCCAAACCCCGAGCATAGGGTAAAAATCCAGGACAACAATCGACAAAGATTTGTAAAGTAAGTTTTATATAACGCCAAAGGTGACAAATATACATGAGTTCAAATTAAATACATATATAAACCCAACCAATAGAGAATACACAAAGAAAAAGAGAAATGAACCACAGATCTACCGGTTTGTCAGCACCGATCAAAGAGTAGTCCACCCTGGATCATCCGTATGAAAGCTCCATAATTGTTATCTAAGCTAATCCTAGTAAAATTAAAGGTTTATGGAGTTGGGAGCAAAGACTTCCCCAAAACCATAACCTAAAAATGAACTAAAATGAAGTTTATAAAACAAAATTCCGCAGACTGCACTAAGCACACTAGCCATGCTAAGCGGGTTTCACTTAAACTCACTAAACCTCCTTAGAGCATGCTAAGTGGGCTCAGATCGCGCTTAGCATTCTCGCCTCTGCCAAATTTCCCTCTTTAACTGCCAGGGCGCACTAAGCCCCCACAAACCATGCTTAGCCCTATCTGCAACACTTATTTTCTTTATTTCTTCCAAAATGCTTATCTGGAGTCGTGCCTTCGACGCCTTATTCCTCGATGCTCCAAATACACAAAAATATCTACAGAAAGACATTAAAAATATCAAATGATACATAAATGAATCATAAATACAATTGTACACTAAGTATACATATGTACATAAAAGTTGGGTTTATTCAACCGAAATCAACAACAAATAGTCGATAAGTGCAACAAAAAGTATATACAAAAATAACTACAATTTGCACTTATCACTAGCCTAGCCCAGAACAGGAGCCCCCCAAGTTATTTCTCTTGGGAAAAAGAGTGATGACTTAGGACTAGCTTAAATGCCTAAGAAAGGTTTCCCCACAATGGAATTAATTTGTGTCCTTGATGCTCAGGGTTAAACCAGTGTGTTGTACCCCAAAATTTGCCCTTCCATTTTTACTCAAGACATGCTCATTGAGGTCCTCAATTGCTCAAGAAGTTTCAAATGATTTCCATGGCACCCTATATGCCTCAGCATAATGGCACAACTGAAAGAAGAAAAAATAAGTGTACATAACAAGGTGTAGGTAAAAAGCTGACAATGTGCCTAAAAGCTTTTGGGTCGAAGCAGCTTCGACTGCAGTATGTGGTCTAATTTAATGCCCAACGAATCACTAGGATCGAAGGAAGGATAATTAGAAATAAAGGGTGAGGAGGATTTTGTGAAGTCTTCGATTGATGAAGATCTAGTAAAGAGTGTCATTTAAAGGTTTGTTTTAGAACCATGGAAATGTATGTTATTTGAAGCATTACAAGGAAGACACACTTCGACTGACATGTTGTTTGAATGGGCGCTTCAAATAGAAGAATATTTTGAATTCAAAAGCTTTTATCTTATCCAAAGGAGCACGTGGAAGTATAATGGTTTGAAGGACATGCAATCTTCAAACATGGCGTGATCGAAGGACAGTTAGGGGAAAATCAGCCAAATATAAGTCACCTTAAAGATTTTGGCATGTACCTGAACAGGTGTTGGATGATTGAAGTGAAATCCTGATGCTCATAGGTTACCTTTCGATTGGTATATACAAGTTATATTCACCAGGCGAAGGTGAACCAGTGAGCAAGAAAGATTTTATTATAGACAAAAGTAAAGGGTGGGAGTTGGAATCGAAGAACCACCTACACAACTGTGTTTGAAGGATAGAACAAAACGAAGGTTCGACAGGCTAGGATGAAGAGGTGATACTTAGATTAGTCAGGAGATCAAAGGGAACACAAAACTGTTCGACTAGGCTGATTAGATTGAATAGTTTTCAGATCAAATAACTAAGGCAGATGGTGACTCAACGGAAGAAGCCGTGATGATGAGGCCTTGAACCATTCAAATTGGAACTCAGAGCCATCGAAGAACAAAGCTTGGGAGCATTCGAAAGAGACAAGATGTGAAAAGTTGACACGAACACCTAATGGGATGAAACATGTCCAGGTTCACTCAAAGCCCAAAATGGTAGAAAATCATCAAAAATGACAACTTTTTAATCTTTCAATTTTGATTTCAAAGCCATGGTTAATGGATGATTCATGCCATTTTCGTTCACCACCGCATCCCTATAAATACACACACATAAAAAAGACATTGCCTCACAAAAGCTCCCAAAATTACAAAAAAATCTCTAAGTTGTCAAAATTCAAACAGCAAGTTACAACCACTATCACTCTAAACCAATCATCCTATCTTCCTCCTGAGATTCCTATAAAGGCATTCAGGCCCCTAAGCAAGCATTTCCACGCCCAAAGCCATATATCCACACATCTCCAATTGGTAAGGGTTTGCAAAACCAAAACTGCATTTTCATGGCATATTAATACTTATAATCGTTTGATTCATGTTCAAGACTATTGATAGTACAGGTCTAACATGCTACATGCAGGCTAAGGCATAAGAATGAGATCATGCCATTGCTAGGGCACGATTTGAGATTTCCTTCGAATCTCTGGATTTAGGTTGTTTCAAGCTAAACAGACCTCAGCTTGGTAATCAAGGGGTTCGAATTAGGGGGATAGGGTAGTTTTCAATCTTTACTTTTGGATATTTTGCAGGTTCAAGGTTGGAGCCCACCGGAGAAGACAAACAGAAAGTTGACTCCGGTGGGCTGACTCCGGTGCCCAAATGTCGTCTCACTATTGGTCCATGCAACCCTAACGCGCGTGATTTTAATTCAAATATATTTCTGACTTTGTTTCACATATATTGTTATTTTTTTATTTGTATCAATGAATGACAACTTTGCTGAGTGGTGAGACAAACGCGTGCCATAAGAAAGGACCTGGGTTCGATACCCAAGTCTGGAATTTTATTTTTTTCAATGTTTGTATTGCAGATCCAGTGTTTCTAGACACCACGCATACACCATACATTATCTAGCCATCACCATCAGATCCCAGCTAATCTGGATCCAAGCGCCCCAAACACGCAGTCTCACCATGGACCCTCAAGGAGTCTCCCTCACTGGAGTCAGCGCAAATCTGGGCCTCCCCGGATTTGGGCCTCACGTTTTTCCCAACTTGCACCCCCTAGTTTTGTTTTGACATCAAGCCCATCCTTTTCTTTTTTGTTTCATTTATTTATTTATTTTAATTTTTTTTATTTAATCAGAAAAACAAATATAAAAATTATAAGAAATTATGTTTTAGTTTTTTTATTAAAGTTAATTTTGTTAATTAGTTATTAATTATCTAAACACTTTCTTAAAATTAAAACCAAGTAGACTCAAATTTTATTCTCTTTTATTAAACAAAAACCAACAAAAAGATTTCATTTTTTTTAGAATTTAGACGTCCTTTCTAATTCGCGCGCGATTTTATTTTAGCATTATTATTTTTCATATTATTGTAACTATCTACTGGATGTAATAGAATAACTAGGACTTTTAATTTTTCTGCTTTATTCCCCATTTTTGGACATGTAATTAATCCCCTCCCCGAAGCCTTGTAATAGCTAGATTTATATTTCCGCACTTTTAATTACTGCAAATTATAAACTGTTTAGATGCATGACTAATAGGATTGTATGGAAAGAGCTTAATAATCAAACGCTAGCAAACCTATCACAAGATAAATAATTGAATATAACACAATTGCACATGCGCACCTCTAGGGTACCCCACTTTGGCTGCCTTCGGAAAATAGTCACAACTCTCGAAACGTGAGAGATTTTAGTGGCTACCCTCCGGTTTAAAGATCATAAGTCCCTCGATGACACTCTCGACGTTGCCTCAGTAAAAATGATCTTAAAACCCTATGGTAGTTACTAAGGTTTCTTGCCCAGTTGCCTTTGTGACTATAAACATCCCTTCGATTTCCCCTCAAACATCCAACGACTAGGGATACCTACTCACTAATAGTAGGATAGCACTATCTAAAGGAAAAGAGGAAACGAATAACCCTTTCGAGTAAAATTAAATAGTTCCTAGATAACATGCTCAAAACAAATTTTTTACACTTACACAAAACAACTTTCAAAAACCTTTTCAAAAATGCTTTATCAACACTCTTGAGGACTGTTACAAGAGTTATCGTAAAGAAAACTCCCACACATTGACATTTCAAAAATACTTTTCAAAAACACACAAAGCACAAGGTATTTCAAAATGAGCTAAACATCTAAGAGCCTGTAGATAATTACGGATGGAAAGGGTGCTAACACCTTCCCTTTCCACAATCTAGCCCCCTTACTCAGAAAACTCTCGAAAGGTCTTTTTCTGTTCTTTTCACCCTTTACTTTGTTGGATAAAAGAAAAGTCGGTGGCGACTCTTGCTTACCGCAACATTTGCGAATGCAAACGTAAAACCAATACAATAGTCAGTTCTGCCACTATATTACACAATGTAAAGTCGTATTTCGATCGGGGATGACATGGTCCACGAATTATCAGGCTCCTTGTCGACTCTTTGTGTGCGGTACGGGCACGTGTGCAGGAGAACCCTCCTCATTCGATTCGCTAATTATCCGTCTTCATGCGGTTACTCGCTTGGGACTTCGTGTTCATGGGGAAAGCGCATAATTTTCCCAAACTCGTATCCTCGATGTCCCTGTAAAAAATAGTGTCGCAACAATGTCGGGCATGTGTTCGAAAATGGAGATTTTAAAATAGCGTCAGCGCGTGGTTTCATGTGTTAGATTTTGGTGCCAACTGTGCATCATTATGCGTGTTACACGTGGTGGCTATTTAGAGCGTCATCATTGTCTGGGAAAGTCTAGGGGTCTAAGCAATTATGATTCCTTGCATGCTACCCCGTATGGTGAGGACTAGCTATAAAACGAGGTGAAGAAATCCAGTTAAGCATTTTCACTTTTGCTCTCCTCTTGCTTCTCCTCCATTCACAAGCTGATCTAGTGTTGTCGCCGCCACCACAGATTTTTCCAATGTACATATTTCTCCATGTAAGTGATTTACTTTGAATATGTTAATTTACTTTAGGGATTTAGATGAATGGGTGAAGTTTCTGGTGAAGTTCGTGAATTTCGGATGAAGATCCATGGGTTTTCTGATGATGTTTATGAATTTCGTATGAATATTCATGAATTCTGGGTGAGGATCCATGAACTTTGGATGAACTTCATGAATTTAGTATGAAGATTCATGAATTCTGGATGGAGATCCATAAATCTCGGATGAGCTTCATACAGGTCCGTGTCGGGGATTCCTCCTCGTGATTTGGAAAAATCCAAGCAAGTCGCTCTATCAAGGAGAACGTTCGTGATTTTGCTTAGTCGAGGGGAGTCATTTCCTCTTGCATAGCCATCAAGGGCTGAGTCGAGGACCTACCCTTGAGGAGCTCTTCACCCTTTCACTTGACCTTTAGTGGAAGGGTGGATTTGATGATGTCGAATTCACTATTTCCCCTACTTTTCAGGTAAGATGGTTCAACCAGTCGAAGAAGTTGTTTTGCCTGAGTCGAATGGCGAGGAAAATGTGGCATGTGTAACCCCCTAAGTTAGGTCACAACCGAACCCGGGAACCTGGTGTCTCAGTTTGTTCATGATCCTTCTGACTCGTTCGACATTGTCAAGGATAGGGAAGATGATGCTCCCGCCTCTTGGTTGATTCATATTCCAAACAAGCACAGGAGGATCTGCTCAGCTTTCCAGGGAAAACGCTTCCTCATGTATGAGTTCACCTTTAAGGAAGTGGGGATGCACCTTCCTTTTATGGATTTACAGGTGGGGGTTTTCAAATGGCTAGACCTGGTGCCTTCTCAGCTCTACCCGAATACCCTTGCGTTTATGTGGACATTTGAGATCATTTGCATACCTTGAGATTGGAGCCACCTTAACCTTGTTCTTATAAATCTTCCACCTCCAATGGCATATGTTCAGTGGCCTCCATGCATGGGTGTCATTTAAGCAGTTCAGAAAGTTGTTTCAACCATACTTGGAATCTGTCCGGAATTTCAAGGAAAGGTTCTCTATAGCGAAGCCTATTTCTAAAGCGGTCGTGGGCTCCTTGTACAAGCGTTCAGTCAAGACTGAGGATGGTCGGGAAGCAACAAAGCTAAAGGAGAAATTTCCCCTTGAGTGGTCGTGGATGTATTTTGAGCAAAAGCCATAATATTATGCAGTAAAGCCCGAGGAGTTAGATGCCCAAGAGCTGATTTCCCAGATTTTCCAGCTCAAGCAGGACGTGGTGGACACCTTTAGATATGGCTTCAATACTGTTGTGAAGCAACTTAAAATTGTCCAAGAACTTCTCAAACAACCCCATGGTTAGGGAGAATCGAATTTTGCAAAATGGGAAAAAGTCACTTTTGTTCTTGGCCAAGACATGTTCATACATTGGTGCCATTTTGAATTCAGCATGCTTAAGCTACATTGCAGGCCTCTAATCCCATTTTCACTCAATAATTCAATGCAAAATCATTGTGCCAAGATGTTGTTCTAAGCATTTGGACATTACAGGAGAATTAACCCTTAATTAGAAAAAGCATTATTTCCATTTTGAAAAAGTAGAACTTTATGTCCATTTTGCAAATCCAAGTGGTACAGTCCAAATCTTCTTGGCACAAGTTTATGAGCAAATTGCACTGATCAAGGCCAATGTATGCAGCATAGTGTGAGGGCCTGTACAGGTTAGAAACATCAAGTGACCATTGTTTGCTTAAAGTTCAAGAAACATTGCATATGACATACCAACTTCCATATCAGTCAACCAAGCCTTAGAGAAAGATATCAAACACATTCCAAACATTGATCCTAAGCTGAAGCACGAGCCTTTCACCTCCAATACCTTCACAAACTCAGAACCACCATCAAACTTCCAAAACAGAGTGACCTCTGCAGATTGAGTTCCAACTCTCATCCCTGTCATGCTTTCTTGCTAAAAGCTCTTCACACACCTTCCCTACCATCAATGCAAGCTAACCAAAACCTAAAGCACGACCTGTAATTCCTCTAACCAGTTCCACCATTTTCATTTTCTTGTTTTGCAGTTGAAGTTCTCTAGCACGATTCAAGAAGTTTCAAGACAAAGTAAAGCTTGGAATAGCATCCCTGGACCTCAAGGAAGCTATACCAATCATCACCTTGCACTGAAAGCTTCTCCATTTCCAGATACAACTTCAACTGAACAGGTAAGTTCATGAACTCGTATCTCTCTTATTAGGCATTGTTAGCTTTAGGTTTGTGAAGAAAACATGTCACAATCATAGCCCTGAACATGCCCATATGATTAGATTTCATTTATATTATGTGTGCTGCAAGAATTTTGAGTCTGAACATTGATGGAAAACTAGGTCAGGAATTGGGGGAGAAGAAATTCTCCCTCATCTTAGAGAGTTAAGTCAAGTTTTTTATATCCCTGGATTCGTCTTCTCATGCTCTACACTTTTCATGTTGGAAGTTTTGCTTGAAAGTCCAGGAATTGGAAGATAGAAAACGCGTGTTTGGCTTGAACAAAGGTGTTCTGAGGTTGAAGATGACTTGGTTCTGGGCTGGGCCTGTTTGACATTTCTTTTTGCGCCATATTTTTACTTCTGCACCCCCTGAGCCCATTTTGCTTATTTCTTTGACTTTTTGACTTTTTCTTTTTTGGATTGACTTATTTATTTTTTCTCATGATATTAAAAATATAAAAAATATTTTTCTCACCATTTTTGAATTTATTAGGCATTTATTTGATTTTCTTTTAGTTTGTACATAAATAAATAAATACATATACTTTTATTTAAAATATTAAAATAGTGCAAATACATTTTTATACATTTTTATTTTGTTTTACTTTCTGAAAATATTTAATGGAAAAAAATACTTTTTTATTAAATATTAAATATTATTAATTTGTATATATAACACATATTTAATAAATAATACATATATATATATATATTTATTAATGTATTTAGGATAAAAATGCAAAAATACATACACTTTTTATTTTTATTAATATTTAAATATAAAAATATCTTTTGACAAATATACTTCATTTTATTTTATTTTTGTATACAATAAATAAATACTTGTACATGACAAATAAATAATGCATTTATTTTAATAGAATTAGGGTTTAACCCAAAACATGAAAAAACTCTCAAAAATAATACTTTTCTTTTTGTTTATTTTGACACATAAAAATACTTTTTTCATACATACAAAAAACCATTTTTGCATCTTGCATATTTATTCTTATCTTATTTAAATTGTGCAATTAAATTATCTTGTAAATAATTCAATATTGATGTAATAGTTTAGGTTTAAATTCCTTGTCAAAATCCCCATTTAAACATTTGTACCCCCCTTCCCATATATGGTTTTGTAATAGCTTAGTAAATTTATTTTCGCACTTTATTGCTTTCTAATTATACCATGTTAGAATTAGGGTTTGTATGCAAAAAAACAACGAAAATAGTTTTGACCTAATTTCAAGATAAACAAGCATGAAAATGGACACACAAATCACACTTGCACCCCCTAGGGTATTCCACTTGTTGCCTTTCAAAATTGGGCCATATTGCATGTTAGGTCTCTTTGGGCAAAACAAACACAAATCAAATGATCATAGTCCCTCGATGACGCTTTCAAAAAGTTGCCTAAACAAATGATCAAGTCCCTTAAAGAAAATTGCCCAAAGATACTTGGCACCATTGCAATTATGGTCTAAACGATGACCCGCGCCCGTCCCTTTCACATCCTAACATGAGATTGTCCACCAAATACAATGGTGGAACAAACTTGTTAAAAGGGTTAAAACATAGCAATAAACTTTGAGAAATTTAGGAGTAGATAACCTCTTAGTTACTTGAATCAAACTTGCAAAAACAAAACACTTGCCTATTTTCTAAAACACACCTCACAACACTTTCAAAACAAACTTTCAAAAACAAAATGAAAACCTTTTCAAAAGACACACACCTTTGTATACATCCCAACATGGATCATTACAAAGGTTGCCACCACATTGGCTTCTTTTTCAAAACATTTTCAAACCCACACACACAAGCACCATTTCAAACAATTGAAAACCAAAGGCAAGTGATCTAAGCAAGTAACTAAGAGCACATGGATAACCATGGATAGAAAGGGTGCTAATACCTTCCCTTTCTATAATCTACTCCCCGAACCCAAGAAAACATCTCAAAAGGTTTTTGCTGTGCTTTTTAACCTTTCCTTAGGATAAAATAAAAAGTCGGTGGCGACTCTTGCTCAACCGAAACATTTGCAAAAACAAACGCAAAACCATAGTCAGTTCTCCCACCGTATCACAGTATACAAAGTGTTGGTTTTGAAAATATTTGTTATAAAAGGAGTGTTTAGAAATATGTTTTAAAGATGCCAATCTAAGGCCATTTTGTAATGATTCTCATATCGTTGAGAATGTATACAAAATGTTTGTTTGAAATTTTTTTTTGAAAGTGTGAAGTATGGAAATGGTTTTGTTTGTGAGAAAGAAATTACGAGCAATCTACCTACTCAAAAAGTATTTGTTCTTTTTCTCCTCTTTTAGATAGTGCTATTTTACCATTGATTGGTAGAAATCCATATCATTGGATGTGAAGGGCAGTCGTGGGTCATCGTATAATCATAGAAAGCAACTTGTAAGATGTTTTAGCAATTGTTGTAAGGGACTAAAATCATTTATGGAAGGCAACATTAAAGGGTCATCGAGGGACTACGATCTTTTAATCAAGGGTCTTTTGCTAAAATCATCTCACGTTCGAGGGACATGACTGTTTATATCTGAGGCGACAAGTTTGGGTTACCCTAGAGGTGCAAGTGTGCAAAGTGTTTTGTTTTTATGTATATTATCTTTGAATTAGGATTATCTAATGTTTGATTTTAAATCTTTCCATGCAAACCCTAATTACTAGCAATAATAAGGAAAGCGATAAATTATGGAATTTAAATGTCCTACGCTATTACAACGCTTTGGGAATGAAGGGTACAATTTTGTGAATAGGGGAGAAAAGCAATAAATCCCTAATTACTATTACAAACCATTGATCATGAATAATAATAGAATGTACAAGATGTAAAGATGAATGAGAAATTGTTTTTTAGGGTTCTTGATAGAAAAAGGTTTAATGTTAACCTAATTAAAACTACTCAATTTTATTTACAAGAGAAATTAATTGATTATTAACAAAACCTAAAATTTAAGCTAATTAAAATAAAACCTAAGTCTAATTTTAAATTGTTTAGAAAATAATTGTTGTTTAATGTTAATAAAGAAAATGTTTTTTACAATGTAAGAGAAATAATAAAATTTAATTTAATTAGCAAAAATAAGACAAAGTGTTAAAAATATTTTAATCTAATTATTTAAGAAAAATATATATTTTTTGTATTTTAGTTTAAATAAAATAGATTGATTAATAAAAATAATGAAAAGAAATAAAATAAATGGGATGGGTGTTAAAAAGTAAGATGGGGTTTAAAAATAGAAAAAGGGGCGCTAGGCCCTAATGTGTTTTTTGTATGAGTCAAAAAACAAAAAAAATGATGAATGTGCCTGTGTTAAAGAAGTAGTCAGGGGGTGGAAAGGCTAATGATTTCTGGAATGACTTGGACTTCAAGGCGTACGAGGATATTCTGGATCTTTTGATATATGGTCTGGTATTATTTCCCAATCCTGACACCTTCATCAGTATTCATGCCATAAGGATCTTCATGTCTCGGAATCCTGTACCCACTCTTTTGGGTGATATCCTGCAACAACTCTATGCTCGTACTGCTCGAAAATGGGGAACTCCGTGGTGTTGTGCTCCTTTGCTAGTGAGGTGGTTTATTTCGCACCTTCCTAAGTTTGTGCTGAAGAATGAAGAAGGAAAGGGTTGGGCTCGGAGGTTAATGTCTCTCACTGATAATGACATCACTTGGACTCTCAGAGGTTTGGATGAGGTAGCTGTTATTGATCGTTGCGGAGAATACCCTAATGTTCCGTTGATTGGTATCCAAGGAGGAATCTCTTATAATCCATGCTTAGCTCTCCGCCAGTTTGGAAGAGCCAGAGGAGTTGGGCCTCATGAAATGTTGGTTCCTCATTTCCATTTTGAGTTTCAGGCAGACAGTGACAAACTACGCCATGGATTCATTAGAGCTATGGACAGAATTCACAAAGCTGACCCACATGAGTTGGGACCAAAGACTTCTCTATCAATGGAACCCTATTGCAAATGGGTCCGCATCCGTGCTCAGAAGTTAGGTATGCCGTACGAAGCTGTTAGACCTATCATTCTTGAATCTCCTGATGAAGATGGGGTTCCTCCAACTGTCCTCCCCCCTCAGATACCTACTGATTTTGACACAATGGAGAGATCTTGGGCGCAACTAAAGGAAGAACTGGATTTCTATCGGGAAAAGTTCAACGAGCAGGGACGGAAGATTCAAAGGCTGACTAAGCAATTGGAGGAAGAGTGGGTCCTAAATAACTACATCAACACTGAGAAAAGGAGGCCATGGGAGCACTGATGGGCTTTGGATATTTCCTTTTATAGCTTGTATTTCCTTTCCAGTATTTTTCATTCCTGTATTGCCTAAGGGCAAGTTGTTGAACAATTAAAATTTTAATCTAATGAAGTGTGTTTCCCTTTTGTCTACAAAGTTGAATCTTGTTTGTCTTTGAAAACATAAAACATACGTATCTCATTGCACCATATGCATAGCAGGTACCCTATTTCACAGGTTGCTTAATCTTCTTCGCTGTTTATTTGAACAGTCATCATGAATCCAGACTCATCCAGCGAGCAAGCAATCAAGGCCCTTCAGGCCCAAAGTGCCCAGTTTCAAGAAATGGTCCTGAGCCTGGCCCAAGGTCAGCAAGAGTTGAAGACCCTACTCCTGAAGAAGAAGAAGAAGAAAAAGAGGACTGCGTTATTCAACACTGGACGCAGATTTGGGAACACACTCCATAATGAAGCTGATCCAACTACTTCTTCTGCTGAGAAAAACAGTCCCCAAGGGGGAGGAGCTCCTAGTCCTGCAGTCTCTGACAACGAGACGGACTACAATGACGAACAATACCCACCTGCTGCTGACAGATACAAGCAATTGGAAGACCGCTTGAGCGCCATGGAGATTCAGAACGTGCCGGGGCTGGATTTCGGAGATTTAGGGTTATCTTCTGGGGTAGTAATTCCACACAAGTTTAAGGCGCCTGCCTTTACCAAATACGACGGGGCCTCCTGTCCAAAGCTGCATCTAAGGTCGTACGTAAGGAAGATCCAACCTTACACGGCAGATAAGAACCTTTGGATTCACTTCTTCCAAGATAGCCTTTCGGGGTCAAAGCTTGAGTGGTTCTACCAACTAGATGGAACTAGCATCCGACACTGGGAAGATTTGGCAACCGCATTCTACAGACAAATTCAATACAATTCTGATCTCGCTCCTACGCGTACCCAACTTCAGGGTATGTCTCTAGGAACGGGCGAAGGGTTCAAAGAATATGCACAAAAATGGAGAGATTTGGCTGGCAGGGTGCAGCCTCCATTGACTGATCGTGAGCTGGTTGATATGTTTCTAGGGACTTTGTCTGGTCCATTTTTCAATCATTTGGTTGGTAACTCCTCCGCTGGGTTCACAGATTTGATTCTGACAGGTGAAAGAATTGAAGCTGGAATCAGGTCAGGAAAGATACAAAAAGCTGCCTCCACAAGTACTAAGAAGAGGCCTTTCAAGAAAGAAGCAAGTGCCGTCTATGGTCCTAGAAGACAAGTCAAGCCAGAAAGTCACCAAGCCGTCAATGCTTTAGTCATTTCAAAACCTGTTGCTGCTCCTCAGCAGTACAATCAACAAAGAGGTGAAAGGCCCAAGAGGCAGTATACTCGGCTGAGTATGACCTTGTCACAAATTTTACCGCAACTGTTATCAACCAACTTGGTGACCATCAAAGAAGCTCCTAAGGTCGTTAATATTGCATCTCCTAAGTATAACCTGAATGCCCGTTGTGCTTATCATTCTGATAGCCCCGGGCATACTACTGATGATTGCTGGGCCTTGAGAAACAAAGTGCAAGATCTTATCGACGCGAAGGAAATTCAGTTTGAGGCGCCTGAGAGGCCAAATGTTGTAACTGCTCCTATGCCCCAGCATAGAGTAAATGCCATTGAGGAAGAGTTATATGCTGTTTCGGTGAATGACGTTGCTACCCCTCTTTTGATTGTTAAGAGGAACTTACTACTAGCCGGTTTATTTTCGGGTTGTAGCAAGGGTTGCCTCCTGTGTGCTGTTATCCCTACCGGTTGTCCACTGCTGAAATCAGGCATCCAAAGCCTGATGGATAGCAAGGAAATTCTGTTCAAGAAAACTGTTGTTCCATTTGTCTCCGTTGAAGAAATATATGTTGTCACAATTTACAATCCTGCCAAAGCTCCCATGAAGAAACCAATCCAAATTATGTCTGTTGCACCCATTACTATTACTGTCACGGGGCCTCTCCCATATGAGTCTGATAAAGTGGTCCCATGGTATTATGGGGCCGACGTGTATGTGCTTGGGGTGAAGCAGGAGTTCAACACCAATACCAGTATCAGTAACATCACTGGTCCCGCCAAGATTACCCGCAGTGGCAGGCTCTTCTCGCCTGACATTGCACCGCCAGTTATCCGAAAACCTCTCACCATCACACCCGCAAGTGTGCATGTGCCGAACCAAGTTCCTGTGTCTACTACTGCCGCCGAGTCCTTTGATACTCGGGGCAAAGAAGTTGCTACCGATTTGCCTGCCAGGACGGAGGCACCAAAAAAGACTGCTGTGGAAGCCTCCCAACAAGAAATGGAGGAAATTCTTAAAATCATCAAAAAGAGTGACTTCAATGTTGTTGAACAGTTAGGGAATACCCCCTCCAAAATCTCTATGCTATCATTGCTGCTATGCTCAGAGGCCCATGCAAAAGCCCTGATTTCATTTCTGAAAACGGCCCATGTGCCGCAAGAGACCTCTGCAGATCAATTCACCGACTGTGTAGCTAATTTGACAGCCGACAATGGTTTTGGGTTCTCGGATGCTGACCTTACCGCCAAAGGGAAAAATCACAATGATGCCCTGCATGTTTCCATAGAATGCAGGGGCACTACTCTCGCACACGTGTTAGTGGATACCGGTTCTACCCTGAATGTTTTGCCCAAGAAGGCACTGGATCGCTTGGATTGTGAGGGCCTGGAATTGAAACCTAGTAACATCATTGTTAGAGCCTTCGACGGTTCTAAGAGGATGGTGCACGGTGAAGTAGACATCCCTATTCGTGTGGGTTCCCAAGTCTTCGACTCAACGTTCTATGTAATGGATATTCGTCCATCTTACTCCTGCTTGTTGGGTCGACCCTGGATTCACAAGGCTGGGGCAGTAACCTCCACTCTACACCAAAAGCTCAAATACCCTGTCAAAGGGAAGATTGTTACTGTGCAGGGTGAGGAGGAATACATGGTTAGTCACTTGAATTCATTCCGGTATATCGAGATGGACGGGGAGTTTATTGAAACCCCCTTTCAGCATTTTGAGGAGGTACCTCCAACGTTGGCATCAGCTGAAACAGTGGTTGAAGAAGACTTCCCGTTGAAGATGACGTCCTTGAGGGATGCCCGAGCTGTAATCGAGAGAGGCAATTGTGCAAATTGGGGTCAGCTTCCTGACTTCACTCAAAAGAATGATAAGTTTGGGCTGGGCTTTACTACAGAGGCTCAGAGGACTGTGCGCAAGGAAAAGATCAGAAAGGCTCCGGTGTTTATCTCCCACCCAAGGGTGAATGCTATCGAGGAGGATGTAGAGGAAGCAGAGTTTGACAGTTGGATCTATCCGACCACCAGCAACGGACCAAGCAACTGGACGGCAAAGGATTTTACACCTATCACATTTGTCACGCAGTAATTAATTCTTTTGATTTCCAATTTGTAACAAACAATATGTTAAAACTTTGTTGGCTCGGTGTCCTACCCGGGGCATCGTAGCTCCATTTGTGAGGGCCTTTCGTATGACATTTCCATATATCATCAATCAAAACATTGGACGTTTGTTGCATTTCAAATCTTGTGCTCTTTTTTCTTTCTGTGTTATATATTGCAAAACAACTATATTTACACACACTCACTCATACAGGTTTCAATCCACTCTGGATCTCACTGGTAACAGCTCTGCTACCACCAGTTTTGACTTCGAGAATCCGATCAACTTGGCCGAAGACGAAGGTGAAGATGATTGCGAAGTGCCTGGTGAACTCGCAAGACTGCTACTCCAGGAAGAAAGGGCTATTCAACCACATGAAGAGCCGGTGGAAACAGTTAACCTGGGTACTGAGACAGATAGGAAAGAGGTCAAGATTGGGGCTAATCTAGAGCTCAGCGTGAAGCAACGATTGATCCAGATGCTACATGATTACATGGAGATATTTGCTTGGTCCTACGAGGACATGCCCGGTTTGGATGCCGACATTGTAGTTCATCACCTGCCAACCAAGGAAGACTGCCCTCCGGTAAAGCAAAAGGTTCGTCGCATGCGCCCAAAGATGTCCGAAAAGATCAAGGTTGAGGTTATGAAGCAATTCGATGCCGGGTTTCTAGCGATAACTTCTTATCCTCAATGGGTTGCCAACGTGGTGCCAGTGCCAAAGAAGGACGGAAAAGTCAGGATGTGTGTCGACTAGAGGGATTTGATTAGGGCAAGCCCCAAGGATGACTTCCCCTTACCTCACATCGACGTTCTTGTTGACAATACTGCCCAACACAAGGTGTTCTCCTTCATGGATGGTTTTTCAGGGTATAATCAGATCAAGATGGCTCCGGAAGATATGGAAAAGACTACCTTTGTGACTCAGTGGGGCACCTTCTGCTACAAGGTCATGCCATTCGGGTTGAAAAATGCTGGGGCAACCTATCAACGTGCCATGGTTGCTTTATTTCATGATATGATCCATCATGAGATTGAGGTATACGTTGATGACATGATTGCAAGGTCCCAAACTGAGGAGGAGCACCTTGATCATCTGAGGAAGCTGTTTGACCGACTCAAGTTATACAAGCTGAGGTTGAATCCCAACAAATGCACCTTTGGGGTAAGGTCCGGAAAATTGTTAGGTTTCATTGTAAGTGATAAAGGTATTCAGGTGGACCCTGCCAAGGTAAAAGCCATACAAGAGATGCCAACTCCAAAGACAGAGAAAGAAGTCAGAGGCTTCCTGGGACGACTGAATTACATTGCCCGATTCATCTCACATCTAACTGCTACTTGTGAGCCAATCTTCAAATTAATGAAGAAAGATCAAGTAGTACGCTGGAACGATGAATGTCAGGCTGCCTTTGAAAAGATAAAGGAATATCTCCAAGAGCCACCCATTCTTATGCCACCAGTGGAAGGAAGACCTCTGATACTATATTTGACAGTACTTGACAATTCAATGGGGTGTGTGCTGGGACAGCATGACGAGTCTGGCCGAAAAGAGCACGCTATTTATTACTTGAGCAAAAAGTTTACCGACTGTGAGTCTCGTTACTCACTGCTTGAGAAAACTTGCTGCGCTCTAGTATGGGCTGCTCGCCAGCTGAGACAGTATATGCTGACTCACACCACTTTGTTGATTTCAAAGATGGATCCCATCAAGTACATATTTGAAAAGCCTGCTCTGTCTGGGAGAATGGCAAGATGGCAAATGATCTTAACAGAATATGATATTCAGTATACAACTCAGAAAGCAATCAAAGGAAGTGTACTGGAAGATCATTTAGCACACCAACATGTGGACGATTACCAATCGATGAACTTTGATTTTCCGGACGAAGATATCATGGTGGCAACTGACTGTGAAGTACCCGGACCGGATGAAGGACCTGAGGAAGGATCCTGATGGTCTATGCATTTTGACGGAGCCTCCAATGCTTTGGGTAACAGCGTCGGCGCTGTAATCATATCTCCCAAAGGAACTCATACTCCACTCACCGCCCGATTGTATTTCAACTGCACCAACAACATGGCGGAGTATGAGGCATGTATCATGGGTCTGCAAGCTGCGATCGACTTAAGGATCAAATTTTTGAGTGTCTTCGGAGATTCCGCTCTCGTGATCAATCAGATCAAAGGCGAGTGGGATATGAAACACCCAAATCTTATTCCTTACAAGGAATATGTGTTGACCTTGCTTCCCCACTTTGAAAAGATAACTTTTGAACACTTCCCAAGAGAGGAGAATCAGCTAGCGGACGCACTAGCTACGATGTCTTCAATGTTCAAAGTTAAATGGGACAATGAGGCTCCCCGGATCATCATCTGGAAGTTGGACGAACCGGCATACTGCTGCGATCTTGAGGCCGAAAAGGTGACTGAAAAACCCTGGTATCATGAGGTGAAGAGGTACTTGGAAGCTCAGGAATACCCTGAAGGTGCATCTGTCAATGACAAGAAGTTCATGAGAAGGTTTGCGGCGAAATTCTTCCTCAGCAACGGCATTCTCTACAAACGGAATCATGATTCAACTCTACTACGTTGTATGGATAAAGCTGAAGCAGAGAAGATCATGATAGAACTGCATGAAGGTACATTCGGAACACATTCCAGTGGACACACCATGGCAAAGAAAATCCTACGGGCAGGATATTTCTGGTCCACAATGGAAGCCGATTGTTACCAACACTCTCGAACTTGTCACAAATGCCAGATCTATGCTGACAAGGTGCATATTCCTACGGTTCCTCTGAACGTCCTGACGGCACCTTGGCCATTTGCAATGTGGGGAATTGATATGATCGGGGAGATCCGACCGACGGCGTCCAATGGGCATCGCTTCATCTTGGTGGCAATCGATTATTTCACGAAGTGGGTTGAGGCAGCTTCCTACGCAACGGTAACCAAGAACGTCGTGGCACGTTTCATCCGGCATAATCTGATCTATCGATACGGCGTCCCGAAAAGAATCATTACGGACAATGGTACCAATCTCAATAACAAGATGATCGCTGAACTCTGCGAACAATTCAAGATACAGCACCACAACTCTTCTCCCTATCGGCCGAAGATGAATGGGGTTGTAGAGGCAACTAATAAGAATATCAAGAAAATTGTGCAGAAGATGACAGTGACCTATAAAGATTGGCACGAAATGTTACCGTTCGCTCTTCATGGGTACCGTACCTCAGCAAGGACGTCAACCGGGGCAACTCCTTTCTCCTTGGTCTATGGCATGGAGGCAGTCTTGCCAATTGAAGTCCAGATACCCTCTCTCCGAATAATGAAGGATGCAGATCTGAGTGAAGATGACTGGATCCAGACTCGACTTGATCAATTAAACCTGATTGACGAAAAGAGGCTCACCGCTATCTGTCATGGTCAGACGTATCAAAAACGGATGATCAGGGCATTTAACAAGAAAGTTAGACCACAAGAGTATCAAGTTGGGGACCTGGTAATCAAACGCATCATCCTTCCTCAAAGTGATCCCCGGGGCAAATGGACCCCTACATACGAAGGGCCATTTGTGGTTAAACATGTGTTCTCAGGAGGAGCCATGATCCTAACCACCATGGATGGTGACGACCTTCCTCACCCCTCCAATGCAGACATAGTGAAAAGATACTACGCATGAATAAAAGACCCACTAGGTTGACATACCTAGGCAAAAATAAGGGCTTCCCGGCGAACCAAAAGGGTTCGGGCAAAAATAAGGGATGAAATGAAAAAAATTGTACACCCGGCAAGTCGAAAACCTGAAAAGGCGGCTTGGGCAAAAATGGGTATCCCGGTGGACTGAAAACCCGAAAGGGCGGTCCAGGCAAAAGTTAGGGATAAAGTGTAACACTATGTCTCATTGGATCAATTCGCATCCGGAATTCGGCATTAACTGTCTGGCTCAGATTTCGGCATCGACCAATCAGCTTCATCTTCAACTAGGCAGCAAAGTGATGAGACGCTTGAAGACATAAAGGCGATAGCAGAGTTGGAACCCAGTGGGATTGTTCACATAGCTGTTTTGTTTCCTTTTCAAAATTGTAAATTCTATGTTATTCGGCGGCATTCTCTTACTAGGATGTCAGCCTCTTGTACAAAAACGCCTATTCACAGGCAAAATTCAAATCAATACAAATTCACTTATCCATACAAATTGCCTTTGTTTTCCTTTTTCTGTTTTGTCTTGCGAAGAACGTCCAATGTTCATTTTTGATATATGCATGTGACATTAAATTGCTGATTCATAAATATTTGCATATGAAATAAAAGATTAATTACAGGTGACATCAGAAACAGGGGCAATGTGAAGTTGTCTGATGCAGTCTGGTTGCTTTGTCCGCCAAGGTACCAAGGTAGATTCGACTGAAGAATGTGACCAAATCATCTCAACTCCCCACAGAGTAAGACAAGATTCAGCAATACTTTCCCCAAGCAGAGTTGGTCCCCCGTCGATCCTGAAAAGGCACAACATTCCCCAGCAGGTCTTAAAGCTTATCCCCAGTAGATTCTAGAAGCTTGTTCCCTGCAGAATACGGACGTCTCTCCCGAGCTTTATTCAAAGTTATTCCTCACAAGGGCTTATAACTGGGTTATCCTCAGCTATCAGCCACGGAAGATCGCCCTCGGCAAAGTTCTTCCTTTTCCCCAGCGGAGTTTATCTTCGGTGTTCCCAAGCGGAGTTTATCATCATTATCCCCAGCGGAATCCATCATTGAAGTCCTCAGCAGGCCTCTCATCAAAACTTCAGCAAAGTATCTCTGCCACAGAGCAATTCCCCGGCCGGTCGTCAAGGATTTATTTTCCTAAGACGAAATTACATTCATAAACATTTCATATTTTCATACATCTTGCCTACATACATGATAAAGTGCATACAACACTATCTCATGTTGAACATCATGACCTCATGCATATCATACATCATGACATTGCATACAACTTATGTTTTTGCCTTTTCAGGGAAAAAGACAATCCCAAAGACAACTACCTTCAACTGTCACAATTCCAGATTCGATACCTGTATCTAGCCAGGGCACATCTGAGAGTGATCAGTTTCCAGACTCGATTCCTGTATCTAGCTAGGGCACGTCTGAAGAGTTCAAAGATTCGATTCCTGTATCCAGCCAGGGCACATCTATCAACTACAACATTTCCAGACTCGATTCTTGTATCTAGCCAGGGCACGTCTGAAGAGTTCAAAGATTCGATTCCTGTATCCAGCCAGGGCATATCTATCAACTGTCACAATTCCAGATTCGACTCCTGTATCCAGCCAGGGCATATCTGTTGACCCCATTTCCAGACTCGATTCCTGTATCTAGCCAGGGCACGTCTGAAGAGTTCAAAGATTCGATTCCTGTATCCAGCCAGGGCATATCTGTTGACGACTATTTCCGGATTTGATTCCTGTATCCAGCCAGGGCACATCTGTGAGCAACCGATTGTAGATTCGACACCTGTATCCAGCCAGGGCATATCTGCATGAGGAGATTGAAGATCAAACACCTGTAACAAGCCAGGAGAACATCTGTCTTTCTCAAATACACAAGTTCTCGCTAAGGAATCTCTTATGCGATCAACACCTCCAAATGGCATCTATAAGCCCATTCCCGACAAGGTTCTGTCACATTTCCAGATGGCATCTATAAGCCCATCTCCCTATCCACCATCTCTCCAAATGGCATCTATAAGCCCATTCCCGACATCACACTGCTGATACTCCAACATGCGAGTGCAAATTTCCGGGCACTCTAGTGTCCAATCTCCTTTTACCCTCGAGTCACGAAAGGCAAAACTTGCCAATCTAACTCTTCAGGTTCAAGAAGATTGAACAGGGGCAACTGTTGTACCCCAAAATTTGCCCTCCCATTTCCTCAACATTTTCTCATCACAAAGCCCTTGGAGATCAAGATCCAGTTAGGGTTTCCTCTGCTCAAGACTTCTCCTTACAATGTTGACCCAAATTAGGGTTTGTGATTGCACAAGGATATTTTGACCTAAAATGCCTAAGATGACTTTCATGCTTCATGTTGGACTCCCAAGTTTATCCATACCAAGTTTCAAGTCTTGATTCCAAGTTTTTGCCCAGTCAATTGGACAGATGACCTAGAAATCAACTGTATTGGGGAAAAAGTCAACTGTGGCCAATTGACAGTCAAACCTCATGAAAATTAACCCACATCAACATTATGAACTCACATGGATCATTTGACCAAGTTTGGATCACAATTCCACAAGAAATTTGATCAGATCATCAAAAGGGCAAAATGGTCATTTTTAGGGTTTTGACTGCACAAGGGCAATTTTTGACTGTTTGACCTAGCCAATGGCAAACCAAATTTACATATGGACTCAAGGACCCCATGGAATTATCTTGACATGCTCAACAAGTTCAAAGGATCCCAAATACACAAGATTGATAGTTGAATTTCCCAGTCAATTGATCAATTTTGACTGTATACTGAAAAGTCAAACTTTGACTTTTTGGTCAAAATCAAAAGTCAAGATTCATTTTTCATCAAAACATGCCAAATCATGAAACTTGTTCACCAAGAAATCAAAAATTGCAAATTAGGGTTTGAAATGGAATTTTTTCATAACTTAGAATTTTTCTAAGTTATGTAAAACCCTAATTTTTTCCCAACTTTGCCCCACTTTCTCACCAAGATTCATTTGAATTCAAGCAAAAGTCAAAACATGAAAGTTGTAGCTTGCTGCATAATCTACAACTTTTATTCACAAAGTTTTCCCAAATGAGGCTTGTATCTCAAGTTATAATTTTTGGAATAAGGGTACTAAACCATTCTTAACTTAGTGAAATTTTAACCTATTTTGGCAAGGTTTTCTACCCAACTTCAAGACCATTTTTCACACACTTCCACTTGGAATTTCAATTTGCATTTCAAATATGGATTGTAGTACAGATTCCAAGCTTTCCAAAATGTCCAAGAACTTCTCAAACAACCTCATGGTTAGGGAGAATCGAATTTTGCAAAATGGGAAAAAGTCACTTTTGTTCTTGGCCAAGACATGTTCATACATTGGTGCCATTTTGAATTCAGCATGCTTAAGCTACATTGCAGGCCTCTAATCCCATTTTCACTCAATAATTCAATGCAAAACCATTGTGCCAAGATGTTGTTCTAAGCATTTGGACATTACATAGAGAATTAACCCTTAATTAGAAAAAGCATTATTTCCATTTTGAAAAAGTAGAACTTTATGTCCATTTTGCAAATCCAAGTGGTACAGTCCAAATCTTCTTGGCACAAGTTTATGAGCAAATTGAACTGATCAAGGGCAATGTATGCAGCATAGTGTGAGGGCCTGTACAGGCTAGAAAGATCAAGTGACCATTGTTTGCTTAAAGTTCAAGAAACATTGCATATGACATACCAACTTCCATATCAGTCAACCAAGCCTTAGAGAAAGATATCAAACACATTCTAAACATTGATCCTAAGCTGAAGCACGAGCCTTTCACCTCCAATACCTTCACAAACTCAGAACCACCATCAAACTGCCAAAACAGAGTGACCTCTGCAGATTGAGTTCCAACTCTCATCCCTGTCATGCTTTCTTGCTAAAAGCTCTTCACACACCTTCCCTACCATCAATGCAAGCTAACCAAAACCTAAAACACGACCTGTAATTCCTCTAACCAGTTCCACCATTTTCATTTTCTTGTTTTGCAGTTGAAGTTCTCTAGCACGATTCAAGAAGTTTCAAGACAAAGTAAAGTTTGGAATAACATCCCTGGACCTCAAGGAAGCTATACCAATCATCACCTTGCACTGAAAGCTTCTCCATTGCCAGATACAACTTCAACTGAACAGGTAAGTTCATGAACTCGTATCTCTCTTATTAGGCATTGTTAGCTTTAGGTTTGTGAAGAAAACATGTCACAATCATAGCCCTGAACATGCCCATATGATTAGATTTCATTTATATTATGTGTGCTGCAAGAATTTTGAGTCTGAACATTGATGGAAAACTAGGTCAGGAATTGGGGGAGAAGAAATTCTCCCTCATCTTAGAGAGTTAAGTCAAGTTTTTTATATCCCTGGATTCGTCTTCTCATGCTCTACACTTTTCATGTTGGAAGTTTTGCTTGAAAGTCCAGGAATTGGAAGATAGAAAACGCGTGTTCGGCTTGAACAAAGGTATTCTGAGGTTGAAGATGACTTGGTTCTGGGCTGGGCCTGTTTGACATTTCTTTTTGCACCATATTTTTACTTCTGCACCCCCTGAGCCCATTTTGCTTATTTCTTTGACTTTTTGACTTTTTCTTTTTTGGATTGACTTATTTATTTTTTCTCATGATATTAAAAATATAAAAAATATTTTTCTCACCATTTTTGAATTTATTAGGCATTTATTTGATTTTCTTTTAGTTTGTACATAAATAAATAAATACATATACTTTTATTTAAAATATTAAAATAGTGCAAATACATTTTTATACATTTTTATTTTGTTTTACTTTCTGAAAATATTTTATGGAAAAAAATACTTTTTATTAAATATTAAATATTATTAATTTGTATATATAACACATATTTAATAAATAATACATATATATATATATATATATATATATATATATATATATATTTATTTATTAATGTATTTAGGATAAAAATGCAAAAATACATACACTTTTTATTTTTATTAATATTTAAATATAAAAATATCTTTTGACAAATATACTTCATTTTATTTTATTTTTGTATACAATAAATAAATACTTGTACATGACAAATAAATAATGCATTTATTTTAATAGAATTAGGGTTTAACCCAAAACATGAAAAAACTCCCAAAAATAATACTTTTATTTTTGTTTATTTTGACACATAAAAATACTTTTTTCATACATACAAAAAACCATTTTTGCATCTTGCATATTTATTCTTATCTTATTTAAATTGTGCAATTAAATTATCTTGTAAATAATTCAATATTGATGTAATAGTTTAGGTTTAAATTCCTTGTCAAAATCCCCATTTAAACATTTGTACCCCCCTTCCCATATATGGTTTTGTAATAGCTTAGTAAATTTATTTTCGCACTTTATTGCTTTCTAATTATACCATGTTAGAATTAGGGTTTGTATGCGAAAAAACAACGAAAATAGTTTTGACCTAATTTCAAGATAAACAAGCATGAAAATGGACACACAAATCACACTTGCACCCCCTAGGGTATTCCACTTGTTGCCTTTCAAAATTGGGCCATATTGCATGTTAGGTCTCTTTGGGCAAAACAAACACAAATCAAATGATCATAGTCCCTCGATGACGCTTTCAAAAAGTTGCCTAAACAAATGATCAAGTCCCTTAAAGAAAATTGCCCAAAGATACTTGGCACCATTGTAATTATGGTCTAAACGATGACCCGCGCCCGTCCCTTTCACATCCTAACATGATATTGTCCACCAAATACAATGGTGGGACAAACTTGTTAAAAGGGTTAAAACATAGCAATAAACTTTGAGAAATTTAGGAGTAGATAACCTCTTAGTTACTTGAATCAAACTTGCAAAAACAAAACACTTTCCTATTTTTAAAACACACCTCACAACACTTTCAAAACAAACTTTCAAAAACAAAATGAAAACCTTTTCAAAAGAGACACACCTTTGTATACATCCCAACATGGATCATTACAAAGGTTGCCACCACATTGGCTTCTTTTTCAAAACATTTTCAAACCCACACACACAAGCACTATTTCAAACAATTGAAAACCAAAGGCAAGTGATCTAAGCAAGTAACTAAGAGCCCATGGATAACCATGGATAGAAAGGGTGCTAATACTTTCCCTTTCTATTATCTACTCCCCGAACCCAAGAAAACATCTCAAAAGGTTTTTGCTGTGCTTTTTAACCTTTCCTTAGGATAAAATAAAAAGTCGGTGGCGACTCTTGCTCAACCGAAACATTTGCGAAAACAAACGCAAAACCATAGTCAGTTCTCCCACCGTATCACAGTATACAAAGTGTTGGTTTTGAAAATATTTGTTATAAAATGAGTGTTTAGAAATATGTTTTAAATATGCCAATCTAAGGCCATTTTGTAATGATTCTCATATCGTTGAGAATGTATACAAAATGTTTGTTTTAAAAATGTTTTTGAAAGTGTGAAGTGTGGAAATGGTTTTGTTTGTGAGAAAGAAATTACGAGAAATCTACCTACTCAAAAAGTATTTGTTCTTTTTCTCCTCTTTTAGATAGTGCTATTTTACCATTGATTGGTAGAAATCCATATCATTGGATGTGAAGGACAGTCGTGGGTCATCATATAATCATAGAAAGCAACTTGTAAGATGTTTTAGCAATTGTTGTAAGGGACTAAAATCATTTATGGAAGGCAACATTAAAGGGTCATCGAGGGACTACGATCTTTTAATCAAGGGTCTTTTGCTAAAATCATCTCACGTTCGAGGGACATGACTGTTTATATCTGAGGCGACAAGTTTGGGTTACCCTAGAGGTGCAAGTGTGCAAAGTGTTTTGTTTTTATGTATATTATCTTTGAATTAGGATTATCTAATGTTTGATTTTAAATCTTTCCATGCAAACCCTAATTACTAGCAATAATAAGGAAACCGATAAATTATGGAATTTAAATGTCCTACACTATTACAACGCTTTGGGAATGAAGGGTACAATTTTGTGAATAGGGGAGAAAAGCAATAAAGCCCTAATTACTATTACAAACCATTGATCATGAATAATAATAGAATGTACAAGATGTAAAGATGAATGAGAAATTGTTTTTTAGGGTTCTTGATAGAAAAAGGTTTAATGTTAACCTAATTAAAACTACTCAATTTTATTCACAAGAGAAATTAATTGATTATTAACAAAACCTAAAATTTAAGCTAATTAAAATAAAACCTAAGTCTAATTTTAAATTGTTTAGAAAATAATTGTTGTTTAATGTTAATAAAGAAAATGTTTTTTACAATGTAAGAGAAATAATAAAATTTAATTTAATTAGCAAAAATAAGACAAAGTGTTAAAAATATTTTAATCTAATTATTTAAGAAAAATATATATTTTTTGTATTTTGGTTTAAATAAAATAGATTGATTAATAAAAATAATGAAAAGAAATAAAATAAATGGGATGGGTGTTAAAAAGTAAGATGGGGTTTAAAAATAGAAAAAGGGGCGCTAGGCCCTAATGTGTTTTTTGTATGAGTCAAAAAACAAAAAAAATGATGAATGTGCCTGTGTTAAAGAAGTAGTCAGGGGGTGGAAAAACAAATTCAGTCAAGGCCCAAAAATTGGTGATCAAGTGTGGCTGGTTCGTTGATGATGCATCATGGGCTGGCTCATGTGAGGCGTTGGATCCACTTGCACAATGATCTGATGGTCTGGCCATGAAGATGTATGGGACGCGCACTACACTTGATGCATTAAATCTGCAAGGAAAATATGAAAAAAATACAAAAGGGTACCACTGGGACTCGAACACAGGTCCCTAGTAACAAATGCCTTATGCACGATTCTTCTGCCACTGGGGTGGTTGTTTCATTCGTGTATATAAAAACTTGCAATAAATATAAAATAAACGCATTTCTGAATTTGAAACTGACTTCATCTTCAATCTCGCGCACGCAGTGAAGAACACCACCGTGGCCAAAATTGTAACTTTTTCATTTCTTAACCATTTGCAAAAGTATAAACATGAAACTTGCTCCATTTTTTTCAATACGAACTCAACCATGTAAGCAACTTAAACTATAAATCAAATATGAACATTAGTGTCTGTTGGTACCAAATAAAACCTAATTTTTTCAGAAAGTTCAAACTCAAAATTCGGATCACTCAGGAAACATAAATGAAAACTAAAGGCATGGTTAGCTTCAGGGCTATGATGTCTATATTTTCCATTCATAAAGTAACAATTAATGATGTTTGTAGAGAGAGTTCAAAGTTGAGAAAACATACCTCAAAAATAGAAATCGTGTATGGAGTTTGAGCACTTTTGGAAGTGTTGTGATGATCTGGATAGCTTCAATGCAGTCCTAGGAAGCTAATGCAAATCTTACTTTATGCTGAAAGTGCCTGAATCGTGCTGGAGAAGTCAATGTGCAGAGTTCTATTTTTGAGTTTGGAAGATGAGCAAGATGATGTTACAGTTGTGAAATAGGGGTGGGGATGAGTTCTTTATGATTTATAGATGCTTTGTAAATTATTAGAAGTGAAAACACACGAGGGATTTGAGTGTTTGAAGTTTTTGGTCAGAAATGCCAACAATGGAGGTTTGTGTGCAATTTTGAGTTTTATGGAGTTTGAGTGAGTTTAAGGGCTATTTCATTCGTGTCTTGGCTTGCAAATAATGTCTCTATTTATAGAGAATAGGTTTGGAATGCTCAAGTTAATCAGAATTCAAAATCACATGTTAAGCTCAACATGTGATTTTCTTGAAAAATCAAGTTTCAATGCCTTGTACCTTTGATCATAGAGTGGTTAAACACTTTAATCACAATGCTTCTGACCTTGTAGATGGAGTGTGATAAGAGGGAACAAGTGATAGGCTCAAGAATTGACTTTGTGCATAAAGCTTGCTTTTCAAGAACGACAATGATAACTTTCTCCCCAAAATGGAAAATTGACTTGGACAATGTTTAAACCACTTAGATCATAGCTAAAAAGTTTGTGTAATCCATTAATTATGGGTAGATACACAAGTTAGAAGGCATGTAAAGCAGGATTATGCAACATAACATTGAGATTGAATTATGTGTTCATCAAGAAAATGACTTGTAATTCAAGAATGGATGCCCAACTTCATCTCTTCGAATCTCCTAGATAAAATATGATCTCTTCAAGTTCTTTTAAATTTTGGAAAGCTTGAAAAATTGTCTACAACCTTCATGTTGATCACTTTAGCTAAATCATCTTAGAACTAGGTGAAAATTAGTCAAGAAGTCAGGTCAAAAATTTGCCTAAACTTGTTGAAACTTTCACTAAGTGTTTTAGGAAAAATGCCATGACTTCATGAGCCTATATCTTCAAATCTAAGCATTTTTTGGACATAAAACCTAATGGACAAAGTTGTAGAATTCATCAAGATCTACAACTTTCATGTTGAGAGTTTTCCTTGAATCATCTTGCATTTTGGTGAAAAATTGTCATGAAGTATTGAAATTATCAAGGTTAAAAACACTTAGAATTTTTCTAAGTCTTTGAAATCTTGACTTTTTTGTTGAATTTTTGACTTTTTTGATTATTGATAACCAAGTTTGATATTTTTGAATGTCTTTATGAATTTGATCTTTGAAATTTAATGTTGACCAAAAAGTCAAAGTTTGACTTTATGTATCAGTTGACTTTTCATCAGTTGATCAAATTTCAACTATCAATCCATTGATCTTGAGAAATTATTTGAGCCATGAAATTAGGTCAAAATATTATGCTTGAGTCCTTGAGATCATGTTTCAATCCATTAGGTCATGTACTAGATCAAAAGTCACTGATCAATCCTTCTCAGTCAAAACTCTAATTTTGACAAATTTTCCCTTTTGATGATTTTAGTGCTTTTCTTGAAGCATTGTGATCAAACCTTGGTCAATTGATAAATATCACTTCAAAATGTTGATGTTGGCCAAAAATCATGAAGTTTGACTGTATATTGACCATAATTGATTTTTTACCCAATACAATTGATTTTTTAGTCATCTGAGCAATTGACTGAGCAAATTTGTGATGCAAGGCTTGAAACTTGGTATGAGCAATCTTGAAGACCTATAATGAACCATGAAAGTTATTTTGAGGAATCAAAAGTCCAATTGTCCTTGATAAAATCAAAACCCTAATTTGGAGGCTCATTGCTTAGGAGGTGAGCTTATCTGAACAAACCCTTGAGAACCCTTGAGCATTTTGGTGAGAAATGTCTTGAGAAAAAAAGGGCAAATTTTGGGGTACAAGACTTGTCATATTCATTTTATATAAGTGTGGTAATTCGTGCTCGACCTATTTATTGATGTATGACAACCTATGGAGGTGTGTCGAGGATACAAATTTGGATTCCGTTGGGACGAGGCCAAGGTAGCGTTCGAAACCTTATTCTTACAGCGTGAACAATCCCATCACAAGCTGGGTGTTCTGCCTCTTTGGTATAATGACGGTGGATTTCAGTCGAGGTGTCCCCGTCTGGCTAAAATCCTTCTCTTCTAATGAGAAAAGATCCTCCTTTTGTTTTGGGTTGGATGCAATGTTTGTACCTCAACATGCTTCTGTGGCTGAGTAAGATCTTTCTATGTCTGAGAGGTCAGGTCGACTTCCAAGCCCCACCTTTTATTTGGGACTTAGCTGTAATATTGTTTTAACTTGTCAGCGTTCCAAGGTTGAGGTAGATTTTTCCCATCTAAGTGTTTGAGGTAATATGCTCAATTGCTCGTCTTATCATAGACGCAGTAAGGGCCTTCCTAGTTGGCAAACAACTTTCTTTCATGGGAATTCTTCTGGTTTCTTCATAAGACTAGACTATCGATTTAGAACTAGTATTTTAGGATTTGGTGTCTTGTCGCAGAGTTATCTATTGTTTTAATTTGGCCTCACGAAAATATTCTCCCAGTCGAATTTCTTCGACCAGGTCGAGCTCCTTCCTCAAGGCTTCGTTGTTTAGCTCCTCGTTAATAAGGGATTCAGTTTGTATATATTGATCCGTAATTTCTACGGGGATGACTATCTCGGTATCGTATGTTAGTCGGAAAGGTGTCTCCCCAATAGTTGTATGGGGTGTCATTCTGTAAGCACAGAGTATGCAGTGGAGCTCTTCGACCCACCCCTTCTTCGCCTCGCCTAGTCTACACTTAAGCCCCCGTAAGATGACCCTGTTTGTGGACTCTGCTAGCCCATTTGTTTGAGGGTGCTCAACAGACGTAAAATGTTGCTTGGTTCCGAGCTTAGTAACAAAATCTTAGAGTTTCTTATCAATGATTTGTGTCCCGTTTTTAGTGACAAGTGTTTGCGGTATGCCGAACCGGGCAAACATGTTTCTTTTGTAGAAAAAAAGAATATTGTGCAACGTGATTTTGGCGAGGGCTTCGGCCTCTATCCATTTAGTAAAGTAATCAACAACGACGATTAAGAATTTGTTCTGGTATGATCCATGGGGGAAGGGGCCGAGGATTTCCATTCCCCACAGGGCGAAAGGCCACGGGGAAGACAATGTTTTAAACTCGTGTGAAGGTTCCAGGTGCATATCCGCATGGCGTTTGCATCTGTCGTACTTTTTGACATATTCCTTGGTGTCCTGCTGCATCGTGGGCCAGTAATATCCTTCTTGTAGTGCCTTTTATGCCAAGGACCCCTCGCCTAAGTTTTGGAAGTTGATACCTTCGTGGATTTCCTGTAAGATATCGGGGACTTTAGTTTCCTCAACACACTTTAGGAGCGGGATGGAGAATCCCCGCCTATACAGTTTCTACTCGACTAAAACATAAGAGCAATCTCTGTGTTTTGTCGAGCTTGCCTCTTTTTGGTCGGATGGTAGTTCCCCTTTGGTGAGGTAATTGAACATCGGGGTCATCCAACAGGTACTATCCCTAATGGCATTTATGTCAAGCGATGCAGTGGGTTTCTCGATGCTCGGGTGGGAAAGGGATTCCTGGATGACAAATTTTTTTTCACCCTTGTTCCTTGTGCTCGCAAGTTTCGAGAGTATGTTAGATCGAGTGTTTTGTCCGCATGGAACATATTTGATTTTTGCATGGTCGAACCTTTTCTTTTTTCTCTAACCAGGGTCAAGTATTCAACAAGGTTATAATTCTTGTCCTGATACTCTCCCCGTGCTTGGGACGTGACAAGTTGGGATTCAGTGAAGATTTTTACTTCCTGAGCGCCTAAATCCTCAGCCAGCCTTAGCCCTACAAGCAGCGCTTCGTACTCGGTATGGTTGTTTGATGTCAGGAAAGATAAAATGAGTGAATTCTCAATCACGACACCCTCTTTGTTCTCGAGGAGGATGCCCTATTCTCTCCCTGTTGGACCAGACGCTCCATCTACAAAGATGGTCCACTTTTAGGCTCCCTCTGTACGGGGCTTAACAGTGGTCATTTCTACGATGAACTCAGCCAGTGCTTGGGCTTTGAGGGAATTTCGTCTCTCATATTGGATGTTGAAATTCGACAACTCTAGGGACCATTTTAGAATTCGAAGACCATGTTTGGTCGTCCAAGTAGTTGCTTTATAGGTTGGTCGGTTCGCATAATGATCGTGTGGACCAAAAAGTAATGTGTGAGTCTACTTGCCGCGTTGATGAGGGCCAAAGCAACCTTTTCAATTATTGATATCTGACCTCAGGGCCCTGTAGTGCTTTTATGGTGAAGTACATGAGCTTCTGCCTGTCAACAGTTTCGTGAACAAGGGGTGCGCTAACGGCCTCTACTGAAACAGCCATGTAGAGAAAAAGAATCTCCTCATTTTTAGGTGTTGTAACTGGATTTTCAATAGAGTCACCACTACTAATTTTTATCCTAAGGAAGGGAATCTAATAGGAAACTCTAATTTTGTATACAGAGATTCTGGGTTCTTACTTCGTTTTAGACGAAGGAAAGGTGTTAGGCACCCCTCATCTACCTTGTTCGCAAGGATACCACAATTTAGATTTTAAAGGTTTAGAGTAAGGGTTTTAGTTTTTTAATAGAGGAACTCGCCACGATTTTAATCGTATGCCTACGTATCCTCTTATGAGGAATCAGAGTCCCAATTTGTAGTTCGTATGGGTTGGTGTTTTTTATGTATTACAAAGATATTTCAAATTCTCCTTGTACTTAGTTCGGGTGTGTGAATAGCGGAGATTTTGGACAAAGCGCACAGTTAATTAAAATATTTTTGTAACCCTTTTTTTGAAAGTTAATTGTTGAATTAATTTATTATGAAAATGATTTTATTGTTGGTTAAATGTTTTTTAGTGTATTAATTGTAAAAATATCTTGTTAAATGCATGATTAAAAATAATTTAATGCAAATAAATAAATAGATATTTGGATGCATTTTTAGAAAATATATTTGATTTTTATGATAATAATAATATAATATAAAAAATAATTATATTAAGAATATAATAAAATAATGAAGAAAAAAAATTAAATTAAATTAAAAAAGCGCAAGGGGTGCAAATAATGTTAAGGTAGTAAAACAGGGGGTGTTAACAACATGGGCCAAAATCCAGATATTGGATCTGGCCCAACAGCGCAGGGGGGTGCAAGTTTGAAATAATTAGTAGAAAAAAGGGGTGTGAGCAGTAGGGACCCAAGTCCAGATTTTGGACTTGGCCCATCAGGCCTAGGGGGGTATGTGTTTCAACGTGTTAGTAAAAAAAAAGGTGTAGTCAATAATTGGGCTTGGCCCAAGGGTGAATTGGGGGGAGTCCATTTGGATTGGGTGTAGGCGAGTGTATGGTTTTGCATGGACTAGCGGGATGGAGTTTGTTTGATCAAGATCACGAGGTTGGAAATTGGGGTGCACGGTAGGGCGTGTTGCACGAGATCAAAAGGCATAATATAACCTTGTTTTACAAAATATTTTTCATTTTTGTTTCGTTCTTCTTATCTCACTCTTTGTCTCATCGTTTCTTTGTTCTTCCTCACAGAAAACCATAACCTAACCCTTCCGCGGTGGCGCTTCCCTATTTAACCCCAAATCAAACCCTAACGGCCATTACCTCCCCAAACCCAAACCACACTAAAATAGAATCGTGAAATAAATAAAAAATACAAAAAGCTGAGGCTCATTATCATTACCTCCGATTGTGATATGTTTCTGTTCCCTTTCTAATCCCCTTCCTTCGTGTTTGACATGTACAGTGGCGTTGGCGGTGGAGATGATGACGGTGATACGATGGAAAGTTTAGGGTTTCATATATTGAAACCTTAAGATGGAGCGGCGAATTGGCGACGATGATGGACACAGACTTCTTCTGATTCCCTTCCTTCTGTAAAATTTCCCTTTTTTATTTTCCTCCCTCTGTAATGATTTTTTCCCTTTTATTCTAATTTTCTTTAGGGTTTTTATAGATTTATTTTAGATCTAGATTAGGAAATTTTTACATAATGGATCGTTACTTTTTTTGATTGATTAGAGAACTAGGGAAATTAGGGATTTGTTAAATAATTTGATATGATTCTGTATTGATTCTGTTATGCCTTAGACAATTGAATGTAAAGATATTTGATTTTGTTTTTGATTATACAAAGATTCAATTTTATTGTAAAGTTTGATGAAATAAAGATTTGATTTGGTTTCAAGCGTTATTTTTTCAATTAATCTGAATAGTAATTGTCAAAAAGAACTAAAGTGTGCATTTTTATTTCCTGATTTGCACAGTACTTGTTTTAGTAGTAAAATAAGCATTATTTTTCTTTTCGATTTGAACAGTATGTGTTCTTCAATTTTGGGCCATGCATTTTTCTTTAATAAACTAGGCCCGTTTGGCTTTGGACTTTGCAAAAAAAAACCTTTCAACTTTTTTTTCCTTTTAATTAACAAAACAATTAATGTTAAGTTAATAATGTTTAATTATACTAATAATGACTTAAAGAAAGTTCTTTTAATAATAATCAGTAGTAATAGTAATTAACAAAACAATTGTTTTTTCAAAACAAACCAAAAGGCTGATCGAGCCATACTGTTTCAATTTATTGGGCCTCCAACAAATGAATTACTTATACACCCCTTTGATTAAAAACATGCACCCTTCACCTTTAAATAAAACAGCCCCCTCCACCTCTCCCCAACATTCTAATGGCCCGGTCTACTTAACAAAAAACCTCAGCACACCCCCTTTCTAAATTGGACAAATATAATTTAACTAACACCCCCCTCTTGTAAGGGAGAACGAATGGGCCTTCAATTCTACATGGGCCTTTCTGATTTAGAAAGGTCCAAGAATATAAACCCCTTTAGACTGGGATAGAAACGGAATAAAGCCATGCACCAGAAATGCAATGGGCTTTTAAAATCAAAATATAAGCTAAAGAATCCATGTACCTCCTCTCTAAAACATAACCTAATGGACCATTAAATTTTCACGGGCTTTTCTGATTTAGAAAAGCCCATAAGCTTAAACCCCAGGCAGACGATAACTCTGAACTTTAATAAGGGACAAAAGATTTAGAAATCAGTAGGGAAAATTTGGGGCATAACAGCTGCCCCAATTTAATTACTTTTCGATTGAATAGTGCAAAAATATACAGGTCTCACATGTTCTGATCAGAAGTTTATTAAATATTGGAAGACCCCAAAATTTGTTCGACTGATTATGAGGATACGCTGTACAGCATTTCCATGGGTATGAACAGTAGGCATAGATGATGATGTATCATCTTACCAGCATTTGAACCAAAGTTTGTTTTTACTTAGACACGACGACGCGGATAACCCGTCAGTATCTAAAAGAGATTGTGAATTTTGCATATTTACCGTAACCTAGGAGGTAAATGATATAAGCTTTTGAAAATCTGATTTACTAATGCTTTGGGGACTAATATAGTAAGTTTGTGATGCATATTTTGTATATTCATCCCAACCCAGAGGATGAATAACATAGAGCTTGATAATACATTGTCGTATGTAGACTAACACAATGAATCATGTCGCCGAGAAAGATAACTTATTGCCGCTTTGAGACTAACCCAATGAGCAAAAGATTTTCGCATACCTATCACAACTTAGAGGATAGATAACACGAGCTTGAAACCAGATATTTGTAATTTGGAAAGACGACGTCGGTTGTGTCAGCCCTCAATCAAGACTCGATAGCCAAATGAAATATGCTAGGTTTGAAGCGATGAAGCCAAAATTCAATGATGATATTGGTTGTGTCACCCTCAACCAAGACTATCAACATGAAGAAATAAACCCCAAATTCATTGATGATGTCAATTGTGTCATCCTCAACCACGACTATCAACATGAAGAAATAACCCCAAATTCATTGATGATGTCGATTGTGTCGTCTTCAACCATGACTATCAACATGAAGAAATAAACCCCAAATTCATTGATAATGTCGGTTGTGCCGTCCTTAACCATGACTATCAACATGAAGAAATAAACCCAAAATTCATTGATGATGTCGGTTGTGTCGTCCTCAACCATGACTATCAACATGAAGAAATAAACCTCAAATCCATTGATGATGTCAGTTGTGTCGTCCTCAACCATGACTATCAGCATGAAGAAATAAACCCCAAATCACTTTAAAGTTTGAACTATATATTTCGC
Source organism: Vicia faba (assembly GCA_948472305.1). Taxonomy (NCBI): domain Eukaryota; kingdom Viridiplantae; phylum Streptophyta; class Magnoliopsida; order Fabales; family Fabaceae; genus Vicia; species Vicia faba. The sequence goes on from OX451739.1 coordinate 1,325,292,834, forward strand.
ATAGATAAGCTTGCTAACGATGGACCCCAAGAAAATTCGCAAACTAACTAAAATAGTTTTTTTTGCAAAATGTCATGCATGATGTATATGCATAATGCCTGAACTGATATACTACCCAAGTGTGATATATGCCCTAAATGTTTTAAATGCTCATGTACCAAAATGCTTGTGTGTATATGCCCCAAATGTTTTGTATGTGTATGTCCCAAGTATTTATAATTTTTTTGATAATTCTCCTTCTTTAAACCATCGGGTTCTCGTAGTCACCAAATTCCTAATGTCGTTTGTTGCTAGTTGTTGTATCTACAAGTCAATTTGAATTTTGATAAAGCGTGGTGAATAGTGACAACGTGTCATAGATAGTTGTATTGCAGGCGTAAGCGTAGGCATGGACACAGACGTGGATTTTCTTTTGATGTTTTTCTAACCAAAATTCTTTTTGATGCTTTCATCAAATGCTCTTATTTGTATGTCAATTCCCCAAAATGATTTCAACGCAATATTCACAAAAAATAATCGTATTACTTTGCAAACAAGTCCAAAAAAGAAAAAACACAATTGAAAGATTTGAAAAGTCAATGTTTTATTGATTAGATATGCCTCTGAATAGGTGGGCGTACAAGATGCAATTCCTAAAAAGAGGTAATTACAAAAAGTTTTAAAACTGAAAATGGCAATGAAAATGATAATTGCTACTGTTGTTTCCCCAATGTCCTTTTGATAGCTCCAATCTCCTTTACTTTCGAGTCAAATGGTTTGGACCCATCTGTAATATGGTGGGAGAACTGACTTGTTTTGTGTTTTACCGCAAATGTTGCGGATAGCAAGAGTCACCACCGACTTTTCTTTTATCCAATAAGGAAAGGGTGAAAAGAACAGGAAAGACCTTCGAGATTTTTGAGTTCAGGGGGTAGATTATGAAAAGGGAAGGTGTTAGCACCCTTTTCATCTGTAGTTATCTACGGGCTCTTAATCGCTAGCTCACTTTGTTTGAAATTCTTTGTATTCGTGTGTTTGAAAATATTTGAAAAAAAATGCCTAAGTACGACAACTTTGTAACGATTCTTGTATCAATTAAGAATGCGTACAAAGTGTTGTTTTTGAAAATTTTCCAGAAGAAGTGTTTGTGAAAAAAGATTTTTTTGTGAGCAAGCGATTACAAGCGATCTACCTACTCAAAAGTCTTTCGCGTTATTTTCCTCTTCCTTCAGATAGCGCTATCCTACCATTAATTTGTAGGAAGCTCTATCGTTGGATATGAAGGGACATGTGATAAGTGCAAAAGTGTAGTTATTTTGTATATACTTTTTGTTGCACTTATCGACACTTGGTTATCAATATTAGTTGAATAACCTAATTTTGTATATAAATACGTTTAGTTTATGTATAATGCATTTTCTTGTATAAAGTGTATCATTTGATAGTTTTGTATTTATTTTGTAGGTATTTGAGCATTGTTGGAGCAATAGGAATAAAGCTCCAAGATGCATTTTGGATCCATAAAGGAATAAGGCCAAGATTACATCCAAAATAAGTTATGCATAGAAAGCAACAGAAGTTTCCTTCTTGTCATGGATCGCCGGGCGAAAGGGAGCGTCGCCGGGAAAAATTTTGAAGACTAATTTTGATGAATTCCTTGCCTTGCTTCGCTGCTGCGTTGCTAGGTGAAAATAAGGAGAATCATCGGGCGATGAATTGTGATTGTCGGGCGAAGAAGGATATTTGTTTCAATTGAGGACGTGGCTTTTCCTGGGCCTTGTAAATAGGAGCTTTTGCGGGGCGATGCTTTTATTTCGCTGTGTGATTGTTTCAGATAAGATTTTATTTATATTTTTCATTCTGTTTCATTTGTTAGGTGTTGGTTTTGGGAGAGATTTTTGTTCTCTCAACTCCATCCACCTCATTTTTGTAGTGGATTAGTTTAGAAAGCAACATTGAAGCTTGCATATGGATGATTGGAGGTGGATTTATCATTGATCGGCTCTGACAAACCGGAAGATTTGTGGTTTATCTCTTTTCCTCTCTATGTATTTCTCTTTTGTTGGGTTTTGTAGGTGTTTAGGTATTGGCTTGCATTTTTGGTAAATCCCAAGTGTATGTGTGAATGTCATGACTGATGTCACAACATTCTAGTTCAGTTTTTACTGACTCATTAGGTACCTTTGCAGAAAAATATTGTAATTCAAATACTGATGTTTATAAGTGTGTATCTGAGCATTTTTGCAAAATGATCACATTTTGCTAAATCAGTAGACAGGTTTTCTCAGATGTCATAACAGATGTTATGACATCCTGTTCTGAACTAACAGGATTGCAGGATTGGATAAGTCTGAGTTTTTTCAGGAAATAACTCAGTCCTTTCTTAACAGAATCCTGCGTTTTCTGAGGGGTAACCTAGCTCAACCCTAACCTGGTTAATAAAGTCCTGTGACCTGGTCTTTAGGTCAAACGGAATTAACCCTAGGTTTTTGGAAACCCTAACTGAAGTTGCAGCTGCTATATATTCAACAGAGCTGCTGTTTTTCAAGGATCCCTACTGATTGATTAGAAGATCATTTTGTAATCTGTATAGATTTGTTTATTTGTACTCTAAGCAATTATCATTGTGATAAGTGCCTTGGAATAGGTTTCTATTTGTAAGGGTTGTGTAGCACTCAAAGCTTTGAAGCAAGAGTGTTTGAATGTTCCTTGACTAAAGCTGTGAAGCAGAGTCAAGTTAGTTGTGTACATCACTCAAAGCTGTGAAGCACGAGTGATTGTGTTGCTTGATTAAAAAGCTATGAAGCTTAATCAAGTGTTTGTTTTTGAAGAGTGTCTTCATCAATTCTTAAGTCAAATTGGTTTATGTATCACTGCTGTGATTGAGGGGGAGTGAGTAGGAACTCAGGTTTAAGTTGTACTTAGATTAGAATTGCATTGGGTAGGTCTTAAGTGAAGGAGATAAACTGGTTGGTTTATTCCTGAATTAACATCTCTTATAGTGGATTCTCTCCCTGGCTTGGTAGCCCCCAGAGTAGGTGTTGTTGCACACTGAACTGGGTAAACAATTGACTGTGTTCTTTATTGCTTTTGTATTTACTGTCATATAGTAAGTCAGATACGGTGTCATAACATTGAACGTGACATTGAGTATCTGCAGCCAGAATTTCAATTGGCATCAGAGCAGGCACCCTGCCTGTATTACTGGGTGAGATCTAGGGATATCACTTTCTGGCACTATGGACAAAGAAGGAGTTTTTGGAAATAGACCACCCATTCTGGATGGAACTAATTATGATTACTGGAAACCTCGTATGATTGCCTTCCTAAAATCTCTGGACAAAAAAGCTTGGAGAGCTGCTGACAAAGGATGGATTCATCCCACCATAACTGAGATAGATGGGACAATCAGTCTGAAGCCTGAGGAAGATTGGAGTAAAGAAGAAGATGAGTTAGCTCTGGGAAATTCAAAAGCTTTAAATGCCTTGTTCAATGGAATTGATAGAAACATTTTCAGACTAGTACATCAATATGAACTGGCCAAGGAAGTTTGGGACACTCTCAAAACTACTCATGAGGGAACTTCCAAAGTAAAAATGTCAAGGCTTCAGATGTTGACCACCAAATTTGAGAATCTAAAAATGATGGAAGATGAAACCATTCATGAGTTTCACATGAACATCTTGGAGATTGCCAACACCTCAGGAGCACTGGGAGAAAAAATGTCAGAAGAAAAACTGGTGAGGAAGATTCTCAGATCCTTGCCTAAAAGATTTGCAATGAAGGTAACTGCCATAGAGGAAGCCCAGGACATTAGCAAGTTGAAAGTGGATGAACTTATTGGGTCTCTTCAGACTTTTGAGATGGGGATCACTGATAATGGTGACAAGAAGAACAAAAGCATAACACTTGTATCCAACACTGATGTTGAATACAAGGAGGATGAAGAAGAAAACATATCAGAAGCTATTGCCATGCTTGGAAGACAGTTCAACAGGCTCATCAAAAGAATGGACCCAAAGTCAAGGTCTAATGTTCATAACATTCCCTCTGACATTGACAGTTCCAGCAGAAGACCAAGGTCAGAAGATAAGGGAAACCAAGGCAGAGGTATTCAATGCCATGGATGTGAAGGATATGGACATATTCGAGCTGAATGTCCTACCTTTCTTAAGAAGCAAAAGAAAGGAATGACTGTTACTTGGTCTGACTATGATTCAGAAAGTAATTCTGAAGAAGAATCTGCCAAACTAGTTACTGCCCTAACTAGTGTTTGTACTTCTGAAAGTGACACTAGTGATGAAGAAGTGACATTTGAAGAACTGGCTGATACCTACAAGAAATTGTGTATCAGAAGTGCTGAAGTCTGTGTGCAGAATGAGAAACAATCAAAACTCATTATAAAGCTGGAGGCTGAAAAAAGGGCAAATCTTGAAACTATAAGTCATTTAGAAGGAGAAGTTCAACTGCTGAACTCACAACTGAATCAAATGACAAAATCTGTCAAGATGTTGACCAATGGAACAGACAAATTGGAAGAGATCCTTCAGGTTGGACAAAATGTGGGAAATAAATCTGGACTAGGATTTATGGAAGCAAAGAAATCTGGTACTGGTAAGCAAATGTCAAAACGGATGTCTCAACACAACTCTCAACATCAGGAACAGAGACATATGAAGAAAAGGTACCAAAGATGGAAATGCCATCATTGTGGTAGATATGGCCACATAAAGCCCTTCTGCTTCAGATTACATGGATACCCTAATCAGATCTCAGGTGTCAAACCTAAGTCTAAAAAGGTACCACATGCTCCTCAATGGAAGAAAAAGGCTACTGCACTAATAGCTCACACTTCCCTGAGGGTCTCTGCAAAGGAAGACTGGTACTTTGACAGTGGATGTTCCAGACATATGACTGGAATCAAGAACCTCCTCAATAATGTTAAGCCTCACACCACCAGTTTTGTGACCTTTGGAGATGGGGCTAAAGGTGAAATCAAAGGAGTTGGTGATTTGGACTGCCCTGGAGTTCCAAGTCTGAATGAAGTACTGCTGGTGAAAGGACTGACCGCTAATCTCATTAGTATCAGTCAACTGTGTGATCTAGGATTCAAGGTCAATTTCTCAAAATCTGAATGCCTTGTAATCAATGACAAACAAGAGATAGTAATGAAAGGAGTCAGATCCAAAGACAACTGCTACTTGTGGGAGGCTGAGAACACTAATTCCTCATCTGTGTATTCCATTGCAAAAGAAGAAAAAGAGGTGAAACTGTGGCAGCATAAGCTTGGCCTCCTTCATCTAAGAAGAATGAAGAGAGCTATCTCTATGGAAACTGTCAGAAGAACTCCAAAACTACAGGTTGATGATATCTGTGATGTGGGAAATAAACTTGAAGAAGAATGTGTTGTCAGAACCTTAAGTCATCTTGACAAGGATGTTGGAAATAACAAGTCTCATAAATTCTGTTCTCAAAACATCTGGTCAAAGCAGATGCTCCCTGAGTACAATGTTACACAAGATGTTGTGACATTGTGTTGTGACAATCTGAAAACATTCAACATTTCCTTGAACCCTATTGACTTTGAAGAGAAGAAGTCATTTAAACTGGAACACAGTTTCTCTAAGCTTCAGCTGACTGATTCTTCTACCAAGGCTCTTGTTGGAAATAAACTTGAAAATTTGAGGGGCAGGTTGGGTATTCACCAACATGAGAAATTATAGCAATTAGTTTTGCTTAAAACAAGGGTTGAAGGGATTAATTTTATTAAGTCTATATTTAGTGGGTTAATCATATTCTTTCACAATTCCTTCAAAAGCTTTAAGAAGTTGAAGAGACTCCCTTTTACCCCCTACCTCTCTCATCCTTGCAACCTGTTTCCTCCTCCCAATCAAAGATTTTTCTCAAACTGCTACTATTACTCAAAGTCAATCAAAATGTCTCAGACATCATCTTCCACCATGGCGGCTTCGTCTTCCTCATCATCGGCATCATCTGATCAAGATTCTAGGGCAATCACTACATGCATAGAATCTGAAGTTCTTGAGGTCACTCCTCTCAGGGAGATGGCAACTGACCCAGCCAGAGTCAAAAAGCTCAGAACCAGACATGCATGAAGAGCTCAAGCTACAGCCTCTGGTAATTCTTCTCATCCTTCGTCTTCTGTACCTAATAGAGAAGGATCAGTTCAAGTACACCAAGCTATTGCTAGGCTGGTTACTAGCATTCTGAGTGGCAACCAATCTGTACCGGGGATTTCTATCCCTTTAAATCAATCAGAAAGTCCAAATGTGGAAGGTTCTGAAAATGTAGATGTCACTGAGGATGTTGTGACACCAAAAGACAACATTCAGAACCTCTCTGAAAAGGCTGCTGATCCACCTATCATTGATGTGGATGAAGATTACTCAGATAATGAACTGATTGCTAATGTGAACCCTAGCATAGCTAGGAGATTGATGAAAAGAAAGAGTAGTCAGAATGATAAACCTGATGCTAAGAATTCCAAGGCTGAAGGCATGGCTGAGAAAAGTATTCAGACAAAAGGGAAGAAGGCACAGGTGCAGACTGCTAGACAACCAATCTCTAAGAAAAGTAAAGAACCTGAAACTTCTGATTCTGATGAGGAATCAGAATTTGAGATTGATATTGAAGAAACTCCCATCAGAAGGAAGCTCCTCTCCAGCAAGATTGCTAGAGTGCCTGAAGTGCCAACAGACAACATCTCTTTTCATCATCCTGACAATGCAAACAGATTGAAGTATGTTTGCTTAAAGAGAATAGCCTTGGAGAGAGAACTCAACAATGATGCCTTGGAGTGCAAAGACATCATGGACCTGATCAAGAATGCTGGACTAATGAAGACAGTGATAAAGTTTAACAAATGCTATGAAAATCTGGTCAAGGAGTTTGTAGTGAACTTGTCTAATGATTGTGCTGATGGAAGGTCAGCTGACTTTGAGAGTGTGTTTGTTAGAGGAAGAAGGGTTAAGTTCTCTCCATCAGAAATCAACAAGTTTCTTGGAAGAACAAATAAGGACTGTCCTGATCTAGAGGCAATTGACAATGAAGTGTGTCTAACCATCACAGCCAGGCAAGTAAAGTGCTGGCCATTGAAAGGGAAGCTGAATGCTAGTAAACTCAGCATGAAATTTGCCATCTGGCATAAAATAGGTGCAGCAAACTGGGTGCCTACAAATCACAAATCAACTATCTCCACAGGATTGGGGAGATTCATCTATGCTGTAGGAACCAAGACTGCCTTTGACTATGGAAGGTACATCTTTGAACAAACTTTAAAGCATGCTGGCAGTTATGCTGTCAAAGGACCAATTGCCTTTCCCTCCCTCCTCTGTGGAATCATCCTTGCACAATTCCCTGATATCCTTGTGGCAAGAGATACAGTTTGAAAAAAAGCTCCTGCCCTTGGCCTGCACTACAAACTGTTTCAGGGATCTCATGCTCCAGACATTGTCATAACATCAGCTGAGACATCGTCTGTGAAGACCCAGTCCAAGACATCAGATGTCATAGCTGTTTTAAAAGAAACTTGCAAAGAGCTGGATACTAGAAAAAGGACCCTAGAACTTCTAAGGGAAGAAGGTGAAGGACATCTCAACATTGAAGAAACTAGCTCCTCAGAATCTGATGACAGTGCTTGAAGGTTGATTGCTGTTTGGTGGAGTTTGGAAGTGTGTTCTGTTGTTGTCTGCTGCTGATCTTATTATTTTGTTTTGGATAACTGTAAAATTTTCTGAACATGTATCTTTGGCCCATTTGTGGCTAAAGAGGGGGAGAATATTTTGGTACTTGCTTAATTAGTACTTGACATTCTATTTTTCTGCTGTCACTTATTTCTGCTGCTATCTATCTCTGATTGTTTAGGGTCTTTAGCCAAAAATCTGCCAAAGGGGGAGTTTGTAGGTGTTTAGGTATTGGCTTGCATTTTTGGTAAATCCCAAGTGTATGTGTGAATGTCATGACTGATGTCACAACATTCTAGTTCAGTTTGTACTGACTCATTAGGTACCTTTGCAGAAAAATATTGTAATTCAAATACTGATGTTTATAAGTGTGTATCTGAGCATTTTTGCAAAATGATCACATTTTGCTAAATCAGTAGACAGGTTTTCTCAGATGTCATAACAGATGTTATGACATCCTGTTCTGAACTAACAGGATTGCAGGATTGGATAAGTCTGAGTTTTTTCAGGAAATAACTCAGTCCTTTCTTAACAGAATCCTGCGTTTTCTGAGGGGTAACCTAGCTCAACCCTAACCTGGTTAATAAAGTCATGTGACCTGGTCTTTAGGTCAAACAAAATTAACCCTAGGTTTTTGGAAACCCTAACTGAAGTTGCAGCTGCTATATATTCAACAGAGCTGCTGTTTTTCAAGGATCCCTGCTGATTGATTAGAAGATCATTTTGTAATCTGTATAGATTTGTTTATTTGTACTCCAAGCAATTATCATTGTGATAAGTGCCTTGGAATAGGTTTCTATTTGTAAGGGTTGTGTAGCACTCAAAGCTTTGAAGCAAGAGTGTTTGAATGTTCCTTGACTAAAGCTGTGAAGCAGAGTCAAGTTAGTTGTGTACATCACTCAAAGCTGTGAAGCACGAGTGATTGTGTTGCTTGATTAAAAAGCTGTGAAGCTTAATCAAGTGTTTGATTTTGAAGAGTGTCTTCATCAATTCTTAAGTCAAATTGGTTTATGTATCACTGCTGTGATTGAGGGGGAGTGAGTAGGAACTCAGGTTTAAGTTGTACTTAGATTAGAATTGCATTGGGTAGGTCTTAAGTGAAGGAGATAAACTGGTTGGTTTATTCCTGAATTAACATCTCTTATAGTGGATTCTCTCCCTGGCTTGGTAGCCCCCAGAGTAGGTGTTGTTGCACACTGAACTGGGTAAACAATTGACTGTGTTCTTTATTGCTTTTGTATTTACTGTCATATAGTAAGTCAGATACGGTGTCATAACATTGAACGTGACATTGAGTATCTGCAGCCAGAATTTCAGGTTTTGTACATGTATTTTAATCTGAACTTATGTATATTTGTCGCCCATAGCGTTATATAAAACTTTCTTTACAAATCTTTGTGGATTGTTGTCTTAGATTTTTGCTTTGTGCTAGGGATTTGATTTGTTATAGACATATACTGCTTAGATTCTTATCTAGGATGATTATCCGTTAGTTTCTGAACTCTAGAGATAGATTTAGAGCTAGCATTCACATAGAGTATCAGAGCTTAATGCCTATGTGTGATTGTGCTGTGCTAAGAGATCGTCAGTGTGATTACATAGTTGTCTTTTTGTGTTGTTGAGGAGGTAGAGAGATCATTTCCTTGGTGATATAGTTGGTCTCTCAATTTGGGTTAGAAATGACTTAGGTTGTGAGTGATACGTGGTGACATTGATGAGTATTGTTAGGTTGAACGTAACTGGTCGGTAGATTTATGTCTGCGATGAGTGGAGTATATGCAGGCTTGATAAGTTCTTCCTTAGTTTTTACTTTTGTTTATATTTATTTTCTGTTGATAACATTTTCTTTACAAACCCATTTATCCCTAAACTCTTTAACGAGAGATTTGTCGAACGACAATTCAATAACCAATCTCTATGGACACGATAAATTCCCGGATAAATATTTCCAAAAACTTTTGTTGCTTGCCGCTACACTGCTTCAACAAAATGGAGACGTTGTTGGGGATTGGTTCTATTATCTTCGCATTGCGATAATTCTTTTGCTTTTGAGTTTTGTAATTAATGTATATGTTGTATAGAAATTTTACATTAACTTGTATATGATACTTGTGCATATATGTGTTTTTCTTTGTTTTCACGTATTGTTGTAAATTGTCTCGTATTTATAACATTTGTTGTGTGGATGTTAGGAAAAATTTCTTTAGGTTTTTGAGGTGTCACCATACCATGGCATGGCAAGGGGAGGTTACTAACTCGCACAATAAAGGCGTCGAGCTTACGACGTAAAACAAGCATGTTTGTTTGTATTCATTTTTGTTATATGCTGACTTGTGTTTTAACAAGTTGAACTCGAATTAGTTTTTAAATTCTCAAATTTTCACTTTTTAACTTGTTAATTCATTTTCACCCGATTTTCATATTGTTATTTGTATTTGTTTTGTTATGTCAATTTGTGTTTTCCAAAAGCTTGTCGTGTTTAGCTTGAGGAATTTTCTTCATTGTATATATTGTAAATTTTGTACATTGAAATTTTGTAGGAGTATTATTTTTCTAATTATTTTGTTGTTGTTTGCACTCAAGTTTTGGTCTGATAACTTGTAGAATATTGAGGTGATTTGTCAAGTTTGATCATTTTGACTTGCAAATGCGTGGTAATGATTTTGTTAAAGTTTTGTACACGTTCGAGGTATGTGTTTATCTCTTTCTATACTTTAGCATATTCATGATACTTATACTTTTTACATTTTTTATGCCATTCATTCTTTTGTATACTTGTTCATTTATGAATCACTTTAGTTCCCACCCTTTTTGTGAGGTAGCTTTTCATTGTTCACATATCCTGGAGGCCACAATTCTTGTTTTAACTGTATTTTATTATGCTTAATCTTTTGCTTTGTGTTGATTGTATGAATGCAAGAAAGTGATCAAGGTATTTTTTGTTCCATTTTGAGAACAACTACCTAGCCAAATAGTCAATTCACCTTGTGAGTGTGTGATCATTAGTAACCCTTTTGAGCTTTTTATCGATATCCATGTTATATTTGCTAAATGCTTGTCTATGAGTGTTTAGTTTCCCTTTTTGTATGGATATTGATTCCTTGTTTTCTTGAACCCTTAACTATGATTTATAGTTGAATTTTTACCTTACCTTAGAAAGTAGGGAATATTCATATTATGATGATGGTTGAATTCATGTTGGGGAGAGGAATGCTTATGTGCTTGTGTTGTGATTGCTATGAGGTTGAAAAAGAAAAGAAAAAGAAAAGAAATAGAAAAGATATAACAATAAAGAGAAAAATTGAAAAAGCATTGAAAAAAACAAAAACAAAAAAGAGTATGTAATAATGTTGTGTTAATAAGTGATGTGTGTTGGTGTGAAACTTGTGACGAAGAAGAATTTTGATTGAAATTCTATTGTTTGAAACTTTATGGAAGTAATTACTCCCTTAGGTTTAGGCAAGTTTTTGTTTCGATTAGCTTTAGGACTTATCACTTGTTTGTTAACCAAGCCACATTACAACCTTGAAAAGCCCTTGAGATTCTTGCTTTTATATTTTCAATGTAAATTTTTGGATGAATGCATAATTTAGTCTATTGTTTGCAAGATTGTTGGATGAGTGAAAATACCCAATTTTTGTGTGTTTTTCATCTACTGATGATTATGTTTTCTAGTTGTGATCCATTTGTGACCAAGTATTGTTTTAGAATGTTTGGCATATTCTTTGTATTTAGCATTTGTTTCATGTTTATGTTATCGTCGTACTTTAGTGGTAAGTATGTTTCTTCGTGTGTTTCGTTTTTCATTTGAACCACTGCATTTGTTTTCCGTTTTCAGAACCTGTTGATTCGTGATTCTTTGATTTATCATTCTTTGTTCTTTATGTTATTTGACTTTGTTTGAGGATAAACAATGATTCAAGTTGGGGAGAGTTTTATAAGTACAAAAGTGTAGTTATTTTGTATATAGTTTTTGTTGCACTTATCGACTCTTGATTATTAATATTAGTTGAATAACCTAACTTTGTGTATAAATAAATTTAGTTTGTGTATAATGCATTTTGTTGTATAAAGTGTATCGTTTGATAGTTTTGTATTTATTTTGTAGGTATTTGAGCATTGTTAAGAATAAAGCTCCAAGATGCATTTTTGGATCAATAAAGGAATAAGGCCAAGATTAGAGCCAGAATAAGTTATGTAGAGAAAGCAACAGAAGTTTCCTTCCTGTCATGGATCTCCAGGAGAAAGGGAGCGTCGACGGGAAAATTTTTAAAGACCAATTTTGATGAATTCTTTGCCTTGCTTCGCTGCTGCGTCGCCAGGCGAAAATAAGGAGAATCATCAGGCGATGAATTGTGATTATCGGGCGAAGAAGGATATTTGTTTCAGTTGAGGACGTGGCTTTTCCTGGGCCTTGTAAATAGGAGCTTTCATTGGGCGATGCTTTTATTTCGTTGGGCGATTGTTGCGGATCAAATTTTCTTTATATCTTTCGTTTTGTTTCATTTGTTAGGTGTTGGTTTTGGGAGAGATTTTTGTTCTCTCAACTCCATCCACCTCATTTTTGTAGTGGGTTAGCTTAGAAAACGACATTGAAGCTTACATATGGATGATTGGAGGTGGATTTCTCATTGACCGGCTCTGACAAACCGAAAGATTTGTGGTTTATCTCTTTTCCTCTCTATGTATTTCTCTTTTGTTGGGTTTTGTACATGTATTTTACTCTGAACTTATGTATATTTGTCACCCATGGCGTTATATAAAAGTTTCTTTACAAATCTTTGTGGATTGTTGTCTTAGATTTTTGCTTTGTGCCAGGGATTTGAGTTGTTATAGACATATACTTCTTAGATTCTTATCTAGGATGATTATCTGTTAGTTTCTGAACTCTAGAGATAGATTTAGAGCTAGCATTCACATAGAGTATCAGAGCTTAATGACTCGGTGTGGTTGTGTTGTGCTGAGAGATTGTTAGTGCGATTGCATAGTTGTCTTCTGTATTGTTGAGGAGGTAGAGAGATAATTTCCTTGGTGATACAGTTGGTCTCTCAATTTGGGTTAGAAATGACTTAGGTTGTGAGTGATACATGGTGACATTGGTGAGTATTGTTAGGTTGAATGTAACTGGTCTGTAGATTTAAGTCTGTGATGAGTGGAGTATATGCATGCTTGATAAGTTCTTCCTTAGTTTTTACTTTTGCTTACATTTATCTTATGTTGATAACATTTTCTTTACAAACCCATTTATCCCCAAACCTCACTTGTTTTCTGAAGGCAACAAGTGAGGTTATCCTAGAGGTGCGTGTGTGAAAAGTGATTCAATTCAGTTATTTATCTTGTTTAAGGTTATCTAACGATTGGTTTTAGATCTTGTCATACACGCCTAGTTACTATACGGTGATAAGGAAAGCAGTAAAATGCGGGAAAGTAAAGGTGCGGAAAGTAAACCTAAGCTATTATAGGGCTTCAGGAGTGAGGGTACAAAACCATAAAAATGGGGGGAAATAGTAAACCCTAATTAAGACTATTACAACCCGTAGCAGTTACATAATTGGGAAAATAAACTAATGCGAAAGTAAATACGTGAAGCAGTAAAATAAAGGGAAAAAGAAAATTGAAAATCATTTTGCAATCGTTTGATGATTAATCTAAAAAAACCCTAATTGATTCTAATTTAGAAAAAGAACTAATTGATAAAAAAACCTAAGTTGATTTTAACTAATTAAACCCTAAAAACTATGTTAAATTAATTCAATTAATTTAATTAAAAAAAGAGAATTAATTTAATTAAAAACCAAAGTTTAAATTAATGTTAATTTAAAATAGTTAATTAAATTGTGTTAAAAAAAGTTAAAGCAAAATAAAAAGATTTGGGCCTGTCATAAAGCAAACCGGGCGTGCAGGGAGAGGAAATCATTAGGCCCAAAACTGCAAGCCCAAGCGCCTGTATTGAATCCAATGTGAATGGTTCCAGGAGGTTCACCATGGCCCAGCAAATCTGAGGCGTCAGATCTGAGCTTATGGAGATCTGATGGTGATGAGATAAGGTGCACAGTGGACGCACGAGGATTGGCTATGCTGGATCTGCAACAAAATAAAGATGTGAAAATAAAATACCAGTGGCAGGGATCGAACCTATGCCCTGGTACAATAATGCTCTAACATGCGTGCTTCTACCGTTGGGGCAGCTTTACATTTGTTAATATAACTGAATCCATAAATATATAAAATACACATGAACGCATTGACTGGAGAGGCGCCAGAGCCCTTGCTCCGATCGTCTTCTCCAGTTATCCTCTTTTATTCAACCTGCAAAATAACCACCATTAGGAAGCAAAAAATACCCTACCCCCTATGTCGAGGGCTACGAGTTCAATGGTGCAATCGTTTTAGACTAAAAAGGCCTGGTTTTTAAGTTACGATGCAAATAAAAGAAATCGGAGCAAACATGGCACTTTGCAATTTAGCATGCATGGGACCTCCACGATTGTTCTATTCTGCATTGTTGGATCTCATGAACACATAACAAACATTAGCAAATGTTAGAGCAAATAGAAAATCAAGATATTAACAATGTGAACATTATGAAACTGGCGATGCTATGCAATGTGATTTCATACGTTTTGGATCATCAAAACTGATCCAACCTTATGATGTATGCTTGTTGAGAATGAATAGAGTGGCCATTTATAGTGAGAGGTTTTGTAATGAGGATTTGGAAATTCTAGGGTTCTTGAAAAAAGGTTTGATCTTTTTGACAATTTTGAGGCAAGGGTTTTTCGTCTCCTCTTGTATGAGAGTTGATGAGATTATATAGTGGTGAATTAGGGCAAAAATATGTGGGCTTAGACCTTGTAGAAGAAGATATATTTTTATCTTATTTATTTTTCATTATTTAATGAATAAATTAAAAATAATTAAAATAAAATAGTTTAAGGGATGTATGAATATTCTGAGGTGCATGGGGAGTATAAAACACATTTGGACCCTTAAACCATGGCCCAATAGCCCAAAATATCAAGCTTGCTCAATTTGAACTTCACGCATTTGCTCAAAAGTTCCCAACTTGCAATAGTCATAACTCTATAAATTTTCATATTTTGAAGGTGATCCATGACTTTTTGGAAAGCTCAAGATGTCCCCTACAACTTCTATGTTGATCATTTTTGCTTTTGAAGATTTATCTTGATGTAAGTTGTCTTGACAAAAAGTGTCTTTTTGTTGACTTTTGAAATGACCTGTAATATATTGGCTTATATCTCTCAAATGGTGCATCTTTTGGACTTGAGCTTAGAGAGACAAAGTTATAGAGAATTGAATTTCCTTCAAAATGAGATTTGGTTGGGGAAAATCTGATGAAGCATGTGAAAGTTATGCCTGGTCAAAGTTCAGTTGACTTCTCCTAAGGAAACCCTAATTTGGCAACTTTTGACTTTTGATGATTTGAGGGTTTTTCTTAAGGAATCATGATCAACCCTTGATCAAATGATGAATATAACTTCAAAATGTTAATTATGACCAAAAATCTATAAGTTTGACTGTATTTGACCTAATTGACTTTTTATCAAACACAGTTAATTTTCAGTCATCTGAGCCATTGACTGAGCAAACTTGTGATGCAAGGCATGAAACTTGATATGAGAATTCTTGAAGACATATGAAGAACCATGAAAGCCACTTGAGACCTTGGAAATCCAATCTTCCTTTAGAAACACAAAGCCCTAGTTGTGAACCCATTGCTTAGGAGGAGAGTTTGTCTGATCAATTCTTGAGCAACCTTGAGCATTTGAGAACCCTAGGAGAATGTCTTGAAGAAAAATGGGAGGGAAAATTTTTGGGTACAACACCATCTCTCTCCTTTGTGGTCATAGTCTTAGCTCTTAGATCGCAGTCTTTTTGTTCTTTATTTCTTTGAATGAGATCCCTAATTTTTACTTGGAACGCCCTTTCGGATGTCCAATCCACCTGGATAATTTTTTGTGTGTATGTCCCTATTTTTTTCCTGGATTTCCCTTTAGGGTTTTCAATCCACCGGGATGCTCCTTTTTTTCTAATTCGCCCGTTTAAGTTTCGAACTTAGCGAGCTTTCTTATTCATAGTATTTTTTGACTGTGTCTGAATTTGTCGGATGTGGTAGTTCTTCCCTATCCATTGTTGTGAGGATGAGACCACCACCGGAGAATGCCATTTTTACCACATATGGACCTTTGTAGTTGGGTATCCATTTACCATTAGAATCGAGGCGTGGTAGCAGAATCTTCTTAAGTACCAAATCTCCTTCTTTGAACACTCGAGGATAGTCTTTCTTGTCGAAGGCTTTCTTCATCCACTTCTAATATAATTGACCGTGGCACAAAGTCATTAAGAATTTCTCTTTAATGAGGTTAAGCTGGTCAAGTCATGTCTGAACCCACTCTGCTTCTTGAAGCTTTGTTTCCATTAGAACTCGAAGTGATGGTGTGATCGGTGGATCTGAAACTGACTGTTTAACGCTGGTTCGCGAAATGTCAAGGAAGCAAGAGTCGCCACCGTCTTTTATTTTCTCCAAATGGAAAGGACAAAAGCACAGAAAAATTCCTTAAAGAGATTGCTCTCGGTTCGGGAGGTAGATTATAGAAAGGGAAGGTGTTAGCACCCTTTCTATCCATGGTTATCCATGGGCTCTTAGATACTTGCTCATTGTGTTTTCAAAAGTGGTTTGTTTGCTTTTCAATTGTGGGTTTTAAAAAGTTTCCTTGAAAATTCCAGTTCGACTCTTGTATCGGTCCTCAAGAGTGTTTGAAAAAATGCTTTCGAAAGCTTTTGAAAAGGTGTCGGTGGGAAAAGTATTTTTTGATTTGTTTTGAAATTTAGAGCAAGTATCTAGAGTCGTCTACCTACCCTAAGGAATTCGTCTGTGTAAATGTCCTTTAAAGTAGTGCCATCCCACCACTGAGAGGTAGGTAGCACCACTGTTGGAGGTGTTCGGGTCAATTCGTTTGGGACATGGTGATCACCGGAGCAATGGGAAGACACCTTAGAAGCTACCCTCATGCCAGGTTCCCGGATCATGAGGACTTACTAAGACATCCTCTACTCGACGATCACCTTTCGAGGCAAGGCAACAATGAGGCGTACCCTAGGGGTGGTGTGTGAATTTGTGTGTCATGTTCAGATATCTTTGTCTTGTCATGTTATGGTGATCTACGCGTTTGTTTTTACTTTAACATTCATTCTTGCATGCCATTATTAACAGTTAAAAAAAGTGCGGAAAGATAAAATTCCTAAACTATTACAAAGGCGCGGGTCCACATCGCCAAATTAAAATCCAGGACCCGATTTGACAGAAAATAAAGAAGTAAAGTGCGAGAAATATAAAATGTCTGAGTTACATGGCTTTGGGAGAGGTACATAAATATTATGAGAAATAAAATGCGCGAAACAAATTAATAATCGAAAGCGAGGGCGTTGGACCCTTTTTAATGAAATTAAATTATATTGAGCAAATTAATTAAATTAAAATAAAAAAGAAATTATTTTTGAGTTTTTTGGAATTGTGAATTTTTAATGAGAAGATTAGCTGAAATTAAAATTAAATTAACTCTAATTCTATAACTTTTATTTATTAAGAAAAAATATTAAAGTTAAACCTAAATCAACCTAATTAATTAAAGCAATTTGATTTATAAAAATAAATAATTAATTATTAGTGAAAAGAGAAGAAAAAAAAAGGATAAAAATTGATTAAAACCCTAATTCTACAAATTTTAAGTTAATTAAGAAAAATGTTTGAATTAAACCTAATTTTACAAAGCTAAATTAATTAATGATATTTACTTACAAAAATATTAATTAAATAAATGTATTTTGTTTTTTATGACTTTTCTGGTTTTTGTATTATTTTATATTTTTTGAAAGTAAATTGATTTAAAGATTTAAATAAAAATTAAGCAAAATAAATAAAATAGAAAAAATATGAAAAAAGAATGAGAAAGCAAACCATGGGGGGGTCTGTCCCCAAATTGGAGGTATTGCTCAACACTTTTGGCCCATTGATCTTTGGCCTTATTTCACTTTTCTTGCCGGCGTGTGGCACCTTTGACTTGTGCCTATGATGGTCTTCAAATGATAGCCTTTTGATGGATCTCAGCAAACACGTGGTAAGCCCAGATATGGGGAGTATGGTGAGCCTTAGAATTGAATCTGCACAGGATTGCGTTAGGAAAAATATTATTGAAAGGGATGGGGGACCTGGGGTTCGAACCCAGGTCCCAGGGATTACCAGTCATATGCTTTGCCACTGAAGCTCTTCACGCGCGTTGTATATTGTATAGGAAACAAATAATATAAGATAAAACAAATGGTTAGTGGAACTTTAGCGCGAAAAATTCAAACGAACCACTTATGCCTTGACACTTCATCATCTTCCCCGTTTTGCTTTTTTTTCTGAAATATAAAAGAGGTTAACGGGGGTTTTAAACCCCCCCAAAATATGCATATTTCCATAATAGCGAACAGGCCATGGTGCTATATAAATTAGGCGCGAGCGTTGCATTAGAATCGTCCTAGCTTTATGGATTTAACCATGGTATTTATGAGTCTCAATTTTACAGTATTTAGAAACGCCTAAATTGAAACTTGAAGAACCCTAGCTGGCTCTAATGGTGAAATCACGCATGGATGATGAAAATTCAATCAAACAACTGGGTTAGCTTCAGAATCAATCAAGGAACATAAATCAAACATTAAAAGTACTAAAAACGCATGAATCATGATGCAAGCATATGAAAAAATTTCTGTACAGAACGCGATTGTTCTCACGTTTCTTGGTGTTAGAGCTTATGGTTTTGATCCAAACTCCTTCCTTGAAGTCTCAGCAAGCCAATGGAACAATTATTTTGGCTTGAATCGCCCTAGAACCTAGTTTTCAGTATTGGACTTTTTTGAGAAAATTGCAAGTTTGGCTATGGCTTTTCTGCGCAGCTTTGTGGTTTTTTGGAATAGGGTTAGCTTTGCACTTATGTATGGAATGATTAGGGTAAGAATTCAGAGCCAAAGGATCCTTGCATTGATGTGGAAAATATTGGATTTTCATGCCATAATTTTCAAATCTTTTTCATGCTATTTTGGTTCCAATCATGTCCAATTACCAAGATTTTTTCCAAATCTGATCATGCACGAAATATTGAAGTTATCCCATGCATAAAAAGATTTTATTGACTTGCTTTGGTATTTTTTCACATATTTATTTTAATTAAATGAATTATTAATAATTAAAAATCCAAATAAATAAATAAAAATGATAAAAAAACTTCCCTTTGGGCCAAATGGTCGCGCACATGTTTTGGATGATGGATTTTGGAAGAAAAAGAGGCTCATTAGCATTTTTAAGACTTTTGAAGCAATGTTGACTTTTCAAAATATCCAAAAATTTCCCAACTTCCACAAGGCATAACTTGCTCAATTTTTAAGCTTTGCTCATGTTCTTGGACATTTTGGAAAGGTCTTTGAGTCCTCTAACCAATGCCTTTGGTACCATGTCATTTTCATTTACCAATCTCAAGTTATGGCCTTTGACTTAAAGTCCCTTTTTGTTGACTTTTGAAAATGACCTATAATGTTGAAATTGATAACTTTTTGTGAGAGAATTTCTTGGACTTGAAGTGTGAAGAGGAGTTGTAGGAAATGTCTTTATCTTCAAAATGAGCTTTGGATGGGATTTTTCTGATAATCCATGTGAAAGTTATGCCTTGGTCAAGTTATAGTTAACTTTTTCAACTGTCCAAATATGGAAACTTTTGCATCTTGAGACTTTTTGAGCCAAGCTTTGAGAATCATGATCAAGCATTGATCAAATGATGTTTGTGGCTTCAAAATGAGATGTTGACCAAAAATTTGAACTTTTGACTGTCAAATGACCATTTTTCCCCTACAGTTGACTGTAGTGCAATTAGGGTTTTTGACTGTGCAATTTTGTGCTGTAAGTCTTGAAACTTGGTATGAGGATGCTTGACCATATTTGTAGGCATGTGGGACTTGATTGGACCCTTGGAAACTTCAATTTCTTTGTCAGAACCAAAACCCTAGTTTTTGACTGTTAGGAGGCCCTTGAACTGTGCAACCCTTTGGGGGATTTTGAAGCTTTGGCTTGGCAAATATTGAAGAATATGGGAGGGCAAATTTTGGGGTACAACAGTTGCCCTTGTTCAATCTTCTTAGACCTGAGGATGCATATTGGCTGACGTGCCTTTCGTAATCCGAAGGTGGAAGATGATTGAACACTAGAGTGCCCAGAAATTTGCGCTCACATAGTAGTGTTATGGTGGAATGGGCTTATAGATGCCATTTGGAGACTGATGAATAGGATGATGGGCTTATAGATGCCATGCAAAGAGGTGATGGATAGGTGGATGGGCTTATAGATGCCATCTGGAGGTCAATCGCATAAGAGATTCCTTAGCGAGAACTTGCGTACCTGCAAAAGAAAAATGATTACCTGACCTGTTACAAGAGTGGTCTTCAAACTCTTGTGTAGATGTGTCCTGACTGGTTACAGGAGCTGGATCTGGATCTTCAAAAGGTGATGAATGAACCAGGGGTGGTTACTACCTCAACAGGAACGGTGAGAGAACCTTGGATGATTACTATCTCAACAGGAACGCTGAGAGAATCTCGGGACGATTACTACCTCCGCAGTAACGGGGAGAGAACCATAGGCGACTTCAACCTCAATAGTAATCATTGAGGAAATCTGGGACGATTATTACCTCTGCAGTAACGGGGAGAATCTTGGGCGACTTCAACCTCAACAGTAATCATTGAGAGAATCTTGGATATCTTCTACTTCAACAGTGACGCTGAGAGAATCTTGGGGCGATTACTACCTCCGCAGTAACGGGGAGAGAACCACAGGCGACTACAACCTCAACAGTATCATTGAGAGAATCTTGGACGACTTCAACTTCAACAGTAACGCTGAGCGAATCTGGGGATGATTACTACCTCCGCAGTATCGGGGAGAGAACCATAGGCGACTACAACCTCAACAGCAATCATTGAGAGAATCTTGGACGACTTCAACTTCAACAGTAACGCTGAGCGAATCTGGGGATGATTACTACCTCCGCAGTATCGGGGAGAGAACCATAGGCGACTACAACCTCAACAGCAATCATTGAGAGAATCTTGGATGTCTTCTACTGAGTCTTTATCAGGAAAATCTATTAGGGGTCGATTTAGCTGGACTAGAGAAGGCCTTTGACTGGATAAGAAAACAGAAAAATCTTAGGGTCGATTTAACTGAACCGGTCTAGGTCTTGAAATATAGCTGAGAACTCAACTGGATCTTTCCTGAAAGGTAAAGGTCAGTCATATGCAATGCATGATATGGATCAAGCAATGACGTTCTCAACATAAATGAGATTTATAAGATATGATGCATATATGCATGCTATAATGATGTATGTGATGTTTATGAATGGATGTTTTTGTCTTAGGAAAATAAATCCTTGACGGGTGCCAGAAAGTCACTCCTGGGCTGATGTTGAATAATAGGTTTTGCTTCCGCTGGATGATAATTGCAAGAATACCGGTAGGAGAAGATAACTCCGTTGGGGAATAAACTTGGCGAATGGATTACCCTGTGGGGAGAAAAGTACTCTAACAAACTTGCTGGGGAGCAATACTCTGTGGGGAGAGAGATACTTTGCTGGAACGTTGATGGTAACTTGTTGGGGATACCCTTGTTGTGTTGGAAGTGTTAATAGACTTCGCTGGGGATAAGAGGACTTCGTCGAGGACGCTCTTTCCGTGGCTTTTGGCTGAGGATAACCCAGTTATATCCTGGTAAGGAAATAACTCTTTGAATAAATCCGGGAGACGCATTCGTGCTCTGCGAGGATAGGCTTCCAGAATCTACTGGGGATAAGCTTACTGCTTGGGGAGATGGATTCCAACTTTCCTGGGGAACTAGATTGGACTCTCCTGGGGAAGTTTGAACCATGTCGGGGAAGTGACTCCATTGGATGTTGGATATACCGCCGGGGAACAATCTTTAGACCAAGACTGCCGGGGATGCTTGTTAAGAATGTCCGTATATTGTGCTGGGGAATGTTGAGATCTGCTGGTGGATACCCAATTTCCTTAAGGCTGATTGTAGCTTTGCTTGTGGAGAGTGTATTGACTTGCTGACGCACTCTTTGGGGAATTAAGATATGTTGGTTGTGTTCTTCAGCCGAACTTACCTTGGTGCCTTGGCGGACGGAGCGATTAGATCGTTTGGACAAATCCTCATTGCCCCTGTTTCTGAGGAGGGGGAGGAAGACCTGTGAGGTGCTGATAGTTTGTTGATGGACAAACCTTCTTCTGGTGGGCAAGTGACGAGATGACAAGGCATTGTCGTACGCTATTAATCCCTAACTTTTGCCTGGACCGCCCTTTCGGGTTTTCAGTCCACCGGGATACCCATTTTTGCCCAAGCCGCCTTTTCAGGTTTTCGACTTGCCGGGTGTACAGATTTTTTATTATTTCATCCCTTCATTTTGCCCGAACCCTTTTGGTTCGCCGGGAAGCCCTAATTTTTGCCTAGGTATGTCAACCTAGCGGGTCTTTGATTATGCGTAGTATTTTTTCCGACTATGCCCGTGCTCGCAGAATGTAGGGAGTTGCCCCTGTTAGAAGTGTTTTGTCATGCCACCAGAAAATGTTTGGTCAGGCAAGATTCGTTGTCGGGATGCCCCAAGTGACTCAGGCGGAGATTTGCCCCAGGCTATTTGGCCTTTGAGAGATTCTCCGAATCTTGATTGGACTGCCCCAGGTGGTGGACCATGATCATGTCGTGCCCCTTGATTGGAGTGCTTTTGTTCATTAGGTATTCATCGTGCGAATTTCCCTGATGTTCAAACAAATAGTCATATGTAAACAAATGTTATATCAAAAAATGAAAAGCTTATGTCTGTCTTGAATATTTTGAAAATGCATTCTTTTTCATAAAACAAGTGAATGTTTGTAAAACGTGATGTCAACTCTGTATTTACCGTAGGCCTTAAGGAGTCAGGATACCTTTCGTAACAGTATGCTTTCGAACTAACCCATGCTTCAGCTAGGACTTTTTAGGGTTGTAACGTGGCCTGGTTCACGGTTTAAGAAACAAAGGATAAAGGCTCAAATTTTATTTGTACCCACCCGCTCTTCGTGATGTTCTCCAAACCTAAGCTCAGTTGATCATACGTTAGACCTTGTTTGAGTCTTTGCTCTGATTTTCCGGTGATGATTCGGATGTTGATGACTTATTTTGAATAGGCAGTCATTTTTTCTTTTGTTGAGGGTTTGTAAGACCTCTTTCTTGTCTGATTTTTTGTTATCCCTTTCTTTTTTGCCTGAACTGTTTCCTTTTTTGGAATTACAGTCAGCGGGATGCCCCAGTTTTGTAAGTCTCCTTCATGGGTTTTGACTTAATGGGTTTTTTATTTTTTGAGATAATGACTGCCCTTTTTTATTGATTATTCGGAACCATCATTGTCTTTCTTTGTTTTGTAAGGACCTCTTTGGTGCCATTCGCTATGCACTTGGATTAACTGAGAGACTACCCTGCCCCAGGTTATGATTAAGGGTTTTAAATTTTGAAAAGAAAAACTCCTACTTCTTTGGCTCAGAGGGGTTGACGAGGGATTATCATCCTTATAACTCCAGTGTTTAGGGATTGAAACAATGCATGTACCTCATCAGCGGGGTCTGTTCAAAAGCATACTGTAGATTATGGTATCGTTTTCGTCATCCTCCCTCAAGAGGCTTAGAATTTTAGATCAAGAGTTGACATCAGAAAAAATATGAAAATAATTTGCATATAGTGAATACGAATATATTATTTCAAAACAGACATGTGCAGTGCATTAATGAAATAACAACGTTTGATATGAATGGAATGTTTGAACAAAAGAAAATTACAACTTGAACATTCGAATGAACAAAAGTTTTCTCTTCTCAGGGCCTGTTACTTCAACTGGTGAGTCTTGGAGGGATGGTAGAAAAATTCAGCCTGACCATCTTGTGTGAACTCCAATGCCCCTTCATCAATTAGGTCCTGGATTTTGTTCTTCAGAGCCCAACACTCATTTGTATCATGTCCTGGACAGGCAGAATGGTAGGCACACCTTTTATTGGGATCATAAGTAGGATGTGTTGTGTTGGGATTCTGGGGATGAGCCCTTAATGTGATCAAATTCAATCTCAACAGTCGTTGTAAAGCTTGAAACAGCGACATGTTGAGCGGGGTGAATTGCCTCCTGGACTTGTCTGGCTGAAGCCGGTGAGGTTGATGCTGCGTTTGTGACACTGGAGCCGTTTGAGGAGCTCTCCCCTTATCTCCTTGTCTCAAAGGTGGTTGAACGATGACTGGCTTTTTACCCTTAGACGTTTGCCCCAGGTGGTTACCCTGAAGCAGTTGGTTGACGAGAACCCCGAGCTCGTCTTGTCTTTGAGCTAACCCTTGAATGGCAGTCACCTGTCCCAACATCTGGACCTTCAATGCATCCACCTCAGCTTGTAGGTGTTTCAGCCTTTCATCCTCAGCACTGTTCCTGACAAAGGTCCCCATGAGAAGTGTCATTAGCTCCTCCTGCCCCTTGGATAGATTCAGGAGGATTTCCCCGGACCGAGTCTCTTGAGCAAGAAGGTCCTGGTTGTCTTGTGGGCAAGCCATTGCTGAAATAAACAGCGAAGGATGGTAAGTGACCTGCAATAAAGATACCTGTTATGCAAATGATGTGTATGACATGCATGTAATGTTTTCAAGGACCTCGCGGGGTAAACAAGAAATTTGTTAGAATTTGAATTTCGTATCTTGATTGAAGGAAACCCAAGTTGTTGAGAATTCTTCTTCAAGGGTCAAAGGCTCACCATATCCAGTGGGTCATAGCCCCTGACTTTAGTCATCATGTCTAGTTTGGTTTCCAAACAACCTTGGTTAGGGGAACCTTCTTCAAGGGTCAGAGCTCACCATATCAAGTGGGTCATAGCCCCCGACAACCTTGGCTAGAGGAAAATAAATCCTCTTTGCCCCTTGCTGGATGTTTGATTAATCGTGACCTGCATCACAAGCCCTTGAGATCCTTGAAATGGGTTAGAATGTATTCAATGGTATGATGTTAGGGTATGCATGGGGTAATGTAAGTAACCCTGTTATGAGTCCCAATTAAGGACTGCAAACCAAAACCTGCAAGAAACTCAAGTAAAACCTGTCATGATTCCCAATTAAGGACTAAAAACAAAACCTGCAAGAAACCCGGCAAACCTTGTTATGAGTCCTAATTAAGGACTACAAACAAAACCTGCAAGAAACCCGGTAAACTTTGTTATGAGTCCTAATTAAGGACTACAAATAAAACCTGCAAGAAAGCTCAAGTGTCAGACAACAAGCATGCAAATAGTCAAGTTGGAAGGCACGCAAGTCACACAAGAGAAGCCCTTAGAGTTTAGGCCAGCATGGGGTCTGGGTATTACCCTCTTTCAGTTTGTTGGTTCATACCTGTCCTATCAAAGTAACCGGGTTCTTAGGGGATCCCAATATCATTGACTACCCTCAATCGGTCATAACTCCAGCATCACAATCTTTTCTTGCGGCCAGAACCATCACGAGAGTTTAGCCTTAATGGGCGTAGCATACTGCTACTGTTCTAATGGCCAAGTTGGGTCATTTAAGGTTCTAAGGTCTGTTGGTGCTTAATGACTCCTTGGAAGACCCATATTCTCCCCGTTTCAACACGAGGGATATCGGTACAGACCAAGGCGCCACACCAATGTAGCCACTGCTTCACCCATGTCGGTATACGCCGGACAGGTCCCTCACAGCTTATGCTACCTAAACAGGGTATCCCCAGATCCGGGTTAGGATCTATGTAACTCCCATGCAACCCACAAATTTAAAGCAGACAAGTCAATACAATTGAAAACACAGTTATGAACTATCCCTAAGGTACACCTCACTTTATAAAGATAGTCCCCAGCAAAGTCGCCAGTTCTGTGATCGGTGGATCTGGAACTGACTGTTTAACGCTGGTTCGCGAAATTTCGCGGAAGCAAGAGTCGCCACCGTCTTTTATTTTCTCCAAATGGAAAGGACAAAAGCACAGAAAAATTCCTTAAAGAGATTGCTCTCGGTTCGGGAGGTAGATTATAGAAAGGGAAGGTGTTAGCACCCTTTCTATCGATGGTTATCCATGGGCTCTTAGATACTTGCTCATTGTGTTTTCAAAAGTGGTTTGTTTGCTTTTCAATTGTGGGTTTTAAAAAGTTTCCTTGAAAATTCCAGTTCGACTCTTGTATCGGTCCTCAAGAGTGTTTGAAAAAATGCTTTCGAAAGCTTTTGAAAAGGTGTCGGTGGGAAAAGTATTTTTTGATTTGTTTTGAAATTTAGAGCAAGTATCTAGAGTCGTCTACCTACCCTAAGGAATTCGTCTGTGTAAATGTCCTTTAAAGTAGTGCCATCCCACCACTGAGAGGTAGGTAGCACCACCGTTGGAGGTGTTCGGGTCAATTCGTTTGGGACATGGTGATCACCGGAGCAATGGGAAGACACCTTATAAGCTACCCTCATGCCAGGTTCCCGGATCATGAGGACTTACTAAGACATCCTCTACTCGACGATCACCTTTCGAGGCAAGGCAACAGTGAGGCGTACCCTAGGGGTGGTGTGTGAATTTGTGTGTCATGTTCAGATATCTTTGTCTTGTCATGTTATGGTGATCTACGCGTTTGTTTTTACTTTAACATTCATTCTTGCATGCCATTATTAACAGTTAAAAAAAGTGTGGAAAGATAAAATTCCTAAACTATTACAAAGGCGCGGGTCCACATCGCCAAATTAAAATCCAGGACCCGATTTGACAGAAAATAAAGAAGTAAAGTGCGAGAAATATAAAATGCCCGAGTTACATGGCTTTGGGAGAGGTACATAAATATTATGAGAAATAAAATGCGCGAAACAAATTAATAATCGAAAGCGAGGGCGTTGGACCCTTTTTAATGAAATTAAATTATATTGAGCAAATTAATTAAATTAAAATAAAAAAGAAATTATTTTTGAGTTTTTTGGAATTGTGAATTTTTAATGAGAAGATTAGCTGAAATTAAAATTAAATTAACCCTAATTCTATAACTTTTATTTATTAAGAAAAATATTAAAGTTAAACCTAAATCAACCTAATTAATTAAAGCAATTTGATTTATAAAAATAAATAATTAATTATTAGTGAAAAGAGAAGAAAAAAAAAGGATAAAAATTGATTAAAACCCTAATTCTACAAATTTTAAGTTAATTAAGAAAAATGTTTGAATTAAACCTAATTTTACAAAGCTAAATTAATTAATGATATTTACTTAGAAAAATATTAATTAAATAAATGTATTTTGTTTTTTATGACTTTTCTGGTTTTTGTATTATTTTATATTTTTTGAAAGTAAATTGATTTAAAGATTTAAATAAAAATTAAGCAAAATAAATAAAATAGAAAAAATATGAAAAAAGAATGAGAAAGCAAACCATGGGGGGTCTGTCCCCAAATTGGAGGTATTGCTCAGCACTTTTGGCCCATTGATCTTTGGCCTTATTTGACTTTTCTTGCCAGCGTGTGGCACCTTTGACTTGTGCCTATGATGGTCTTCAAATGATAGCCTTTTGATGGATCTCAGCAAACACGTGGTAAGCCCAGATATGGGGAGTATGGTGAGCCTTAGAATTGAATCTGCACAGGATTGAGTTAGGAAAAATATTATTGAAAGGGATGGGGGACCTGGGGTTCGAACCCAGGTCCCAGGGATTACCAGTCATATGCTTTGCCACTGAAGCTCTTCACGCGCGTTGTATATTGTATAGGAAACAAATAATATAAGATAAAACAAATGGTTAGTGGAACTTTAGCGCGAAAAATTCAAACGAACCACTTATGCCTTGACACTTCATCATCTTCCCCGTTTTGCTTTTTTTTCTGAAATATAAAAGAGGTTAACGGGGGTTTTAAACCCCCCCAAAATATGCATATTCCCATAATAGCGAACAGGCCATGGTGCTACATAAATTAGGCGCGAGCGTTGCATTAGAATCGTCCAAGCTTTCTAGATTCAACCATGGTATTTATGAGTCTCAATTTTACAGTATTTAGAAACGCCTAAATTGAAACTTGAAGAACCCTAGCTGGCTCTAATGGTGAAATCGCGCATGGGTGATGAAAATTCAATCAAACAACTGGGTTAGCTTCAGAATCAATCAAGGAACATAAATCAAACATTAAAAAGTACTAAAAACGCATGAATTATGATGCAAGCATATGAAAAAATTTCTGTACAGGACGCGATTGTTCTCACGTTTCTTGGTGTTAGAGCTTATGGTTTTGATCCAAACTCCTTCCTTGAAGTCTCAGCAAGCCAATGGAACAATTATTTTGGCTTGAATCGCCCTAGAACCTAGTTTTCAGTATTGGACTTTTTTGAGAAAATTGCAAGTTTGGCTATGGCTTTTCTGCGCAGCTTTGTGGTTTTTTGGAATAGGGTTAGCTTTGCACTTATGTATGGAATGATTAGGGTAAGAATTCAGAGCCAAAGGATCCTTGCATTGATGTGGAAAATATTGGATTTTCATGCCATAATTTTCAAATCTTTTTCATGCTATTTTGGTTCCAATCATGTCCAATTACCAAGATTTTTTCCAAATCTGATCATGCACGAAATATTGAAGTTATCCCATGCATAAAAAGATTTGATTGACTTGCTTTGGTATTTTTTCACATATTTATTTTAATTAAATGAATTATTAATAATTAAAAATCCAAATAAATAAATAAAAATGATAAAAAACTTCCCTTTGGGCCAAATGGTCGTGCACATGTTTTGGATGATGGATTTTGGAAGAAAAAGAGGCTCATTAGCATTTTTAAGACTTTTGAAGCAATGTTGACTTTTCAAAATATCCAAAAATTTCCCAACTTCCACAAGGCATAACTTGCTCAAATTTTAAGCTTTGCTCATGTTCTTGGACATTTTGGAAAGGTCTTTGAGTCCTATAACCAATGCCTTTGGTCCCATGTCATTTTTATTTACCAATCTCAAGTTATGGCCTTTGACTTAAAGTCCCTTTTTGTTGACTTTTGAAAATGACCTATAATGTTGAAATTGATAACTTTTTGTGAGAGCATTTCTTGGACTTGAAGTGTGAAGAGGAGTTGTAGGAAATGTCTTTCTATTCAAAATGAGCTTTGGATGGAATTTTTCTGATAATCCATGTGAAAGTTATGCCTTGGTCAAGTTACAGTTGACTTTTTCAACTGTCCAAATATGGAAACTTTTGCATCTTGAGACTTTTTGAGCCAAGCTTTGAGAATCATGATCAAGCATTGAGCAAATGATGTTTGTGGCTTCAAAATGAGATGTTGACCAAAAATTTGAACTTTTGACTGTCAAATGACCATTTTGCCCCTACAGTTGACTGTAGTGCAATTAGGGTTTTTGATTGTGCAATTTTGTGCTGTGAGTCTTGAAACTTGGTATGAGGATGCTTGACCATATTTGTAGGCATGTGGGACTTGATTGGACCCTTGGAAACTTCAATTTCTTTGTCAGAACCAAAACCCTAGTTTTTGACTGTTAGGAGGCCCTTGAACTGTGCAACCCTTTGGGGGATTTTGAAGCTTTGGCTTGGCAAATATTGAAGAATATGGGAGGGCAAATTTTGGGGTACAACAGATGGAATATCTACTTCAACAGAGAGTACTGCCTCCATGCTGTATACTAAAGAGAAAGGAGTTGCACTTGTTGACGTACGATAGCCATGTAGAGCAAAGGGAAGCATTTCATGCCAATCTTTATATGTCTTTACCATTTTTTGAATGGTTTTCTTGATGTTTTTATTGGCGGCTTCGACGGCCCCGTTCATCTTGGGTCGATATAGTGAGGAGTTATGATTCTCAATCTTGAAATTATTGCATAGCTCCTTCATCATTTTGTTTTTCAGATTGGACCCATTATCCGTAATGATTCTGCTTGGGATCCCATATCTCCATATGAGATTTTTTTTTATGAGTTGAGTAACCACTTGACTTGTCATGTTTGCGTAGGATGCCGCTTCTACCCATTTGGTGAAGTAATCAATGGAAACAAGTATGATCTGGTGTTTGTTAGATGCTTTTGATTCGATCATGCCTATCATATCAATTCTCCATGTAACACCCCAATTCTACCCGGCAATTATAAATGTAAATCAGAGTATAAAATTCATACAACTGAATCAGGATGCCACAAATTCAACTTAAAAACACATTGCATTCAACGTGGATACATAACACTTCAAAACTTAGGATGAACCATCAGCAAGATAATATTTTAATCTCTTAATTCAACAACTTGAACATCTACGCTGCGGAATCATAATAACATCTTTGTCCAACAATTACAACAACTTCAAAGTAATGCATACATAGCAACAAACAATTAAAGCTCAACGACTGAAGTAATCAATAACTAAAAGCAATAGGCGTTCATCCCCCGAGTTTTACGTATCAGAGCAATGACACCGACTCTAACTACTAAAGGTATACCGCCTTCACTCTGGATTACCTGCACGTTACCAACATAAGGGTAACATTCAAACAAAAGGGGTGAGATATCTAACAATATAATAAAACGTATGATAAATAATATATTAAATTAGATCACATAACATCCCCACTTATCATCGTATAAACAACAATAATCGCAACAGAATACCAACAATATACACATTTACCGCATCAATACACAACTTCTTTATGCAATCATATAATGTGACTCAATACTATGCAAATGCATGTGGTACCATTAGAGCAGAACTCCCATCTCAAAATAATTTCCAATAAATAGAGGCATCAACATGGCATAAGCCTTCATCTTAATACTCGCCAATACAGGCCATCTTAACGAGCATCAGCTCCATCTTGAAATGCAATGTATGCGACACAGTCATGAATGGAATAACAACAACCATAATTAACGACATCTCAACACAACATCATCGTTGGCCAGAAGCCTACATCTTAATAGCTGCCAATTATTAGAGGCATCTCAACATCATTATAATTCATCGCATAATTCATCAACATAATTCATCGCACAATTCATCAATATAATTCATCAACAACTCAGCCACAACAAAAGTACAACGACAAATCGATAATCCCTCAGCTTTGGACATCAACCTACAACATGATAATGCCTATAATTAATTAATCATATAATGCTCACCTCTAATTACAAAACCTCTACATATTATTATTCTGCAATACTACATCATTATCATCATTAATCTTACTATCATAAACCACACATTAATCTATAATCATCTTATCCTCACCATATTTCACAAAATCATCATAGCGATTAACGCGGGAAGATAACTATAATCCTAATTTGGGTTACTACAATTATCATTCCTATTCTTCATTTTAATCCTTAAGAATTAATTTCATCGAGTCATCTATTCAACGCTTCAAATGGCACCTCAAACGGAGTCCAGAAACTCAAGTTACAGCCTTTGGAAATGAATCTGTCAAAAATCATACTACATGAGTGCATACGACCTCATAGCATCTATACTACCCACAGAGTAAAAGAAATAAAAGCATTGATATCAGCTTTCCCACAACAGGGAGTAATCTCCCCAGCCAAGGTCTTTCAGAAACCTGACAGCTATATCCCCCCAGCCGAATTTCATAAGCGCGAGCGGATCATCATATATTTTTTCTCCCAAGCAGAGTTTATTTCTCTGAATACAGAAGCTTAATCTCCGACAGAGCCTATTACTTCAGCTATGGAAATTCATCTTCCTAATTATTCCCTGCAGAGCTATTCTCAAACAGAGTCTACCCCTGACGAAATATTTGCAAACAACAAAGAGTAAATCTTCAGCAGAATCATTTCCATTCACCATTCCCAGCAGAAGTAGAAGAACCACAATCCTCTACAACAGTCAGGAATCCTATACTCTCCAGCAGCAGTCGAGGATTTATTTTCCCAGACTCAGCCATGTCCCCGATATCATTTCATGTACATACATCCTGACATGCGCATCCATATCACGTACAACATAATCTCATTTATTTTGAGAACATCATCTCACAAGGCATTTCATGCATCACGCATATAATTAACCCTGTTATCTTTTCAGGAAAGACAATTATCACCGAAAGCTCCAGCAGTTATACATGTCATATCTACAGACAGCTAATGGAAAATCAGTTCCCGAAGATCAAACGGGTTAACTAATCTACATAACCAAATGAAGTAACCCTACTATCCAAGTTCCTTCTCATAGCCCTACTATCCAGGCTTTCATCCCGAGGTAACCCTACTATCCAGGTTCCTTCTCATAGCCCTACTATCCAGGCTTTCATCCCGAAGTAGCCCTACGACCCAGGTTCCTTCTCATAGCCCTACTATCCAGGCTTTCATCTCGAAGTAACCCTACTATCCAGGTTCCTTCTCATAGCCCTACCATCCAGGCTTTCATCCCAAGGTAACCCTACTATCCGTGTTCCTTCTCATAGCCCTATTATCCTGGATTTCATCCTGAAGTAACCCTACGATCCAGGTTCCTTCTCATATCCCTACTATCCAGGATTTCATCCCAAAGTAACCCTACTATTCAGGTTCCTTCTCATAGCCCTACTATCCAGGCTTTCATCCCGAAGTAACCCTACTATCCAGGTTCCTTCTCATAGCCCTACTATCCAGACTTTCATCTCGAAGTAACCCTACTATTCAGGTTCCTTCTCATAGACCTACTATCCAGCTCTCATTTTTAAGTAACCCTACTATCCAGGTTCCTTATTTTTTATCTCCAGACAACAGTTTACAACACTGTAAGACCTGGACTCGACCAGATATTGTCGATTTTACAATTCCCCAGTAAGCCATTGTACAGCCTGGACCCTGACCAGATATGTAGTTCACTTCCACCTCCTCAACCAGGAGTTAATTCCTCAGTAGAGTAATGGACAACCGAAGCTCCTAGCATCCATTTCCCAAGACATAATTCAACATTCCCCGGCGAAGTCCTCCTCAACGGCAGGTACGAGAATTCTCGCAAAGGAATCTCTTATGAAATCGATATCTTTTCTGGATGGCATCTTTAAGCCCATCTCCGACGATTCCATGTCACCTTCCAAATGACATTTGTAAGCCCATTCCTGATATTATCAATCACCATGCACTTCATGCGAGTGCAAGTTTCTGGGCACTCCAGTGTTCAATCATCTTCCACCTTTAGATCACGAAAGACAGACCAGCCAATCTACATCCTCAGGCTTAAGAAGATTGAACAGGGGAAGCTGTTGTACCCCAAAATTTTCCCTCCCATTTTACTCAACATAGATTCACTAAGATACTCAATTTGCTCAAGGATGCCCAAGAGTTGACCAGACGAACTCTCTCCTAAAAGCAACGAACCTCCAACTAGGGTTTCCATTTTCATCAGGATGTGAGAATCCCAAAAGCCTAAAATATTTTTCCATGGTCTTAATATGTTCTCAAGACCATCTATGTAAAGTTTTATGCCTTGCACAAGAAGTTTGCTCAGTCAACTGCTCAAATGCTTGAAAATCAACTGTATTAGGTCAAAAGTCAACTGTGACTCACATACAGTCAAACTTCAAGATTTTTGGTCAACATCAACATTTCGAAGTTATATCCATCATTTGGTCAAGGGTTGATCATGATTCCCCAAGAAATGCTCCTAATTCATCAAAACTCAAAAGTTGCTAAATTAGGGTTTCTTAGGAAAAGTCAACCAAACTTTGACCAGACATAACTTTCTCATACTTTATCAGAAATTTCCCATCCAAGGCTCATTTTAAATAGAATCCAATTCCCTAAAACTCATCTTCATCCCTCAAGCTCAAAAAATGAACTCATGGAAAGATATGAATTCAGACATTATAGGTCATTCCAAAAAGTCAACAAAAACACCTTTTGGGTCAAAGCTCCTTATATGAACATGGAAGATCCAATTGATATGAAAACAAAGAGGTTGCTTAGGGGACATCCTAAGCTTTCTAAAAAGTCCAAGAACATCCTTCTAGGGTCAAAATTAAGAAAGATATGCATTGTCAAAGTTGGCCATTTTTGGAAATTTGCCCAAAGTCAACAATACCCAAAATTGCATTTTTGGAAAATGGGCCCAACTTTTTGTGCTTATATATCACTTCCAACATGGCCCACGACATTTGAGTACATTCTTCATTATTTTATTATTTATATTATTTATTTTTGATATTTTATTCAATAGAATGCAAAATTAAATAAAATGAATAAAAAGAAAAATGTAAGATTTGATTTCAAATATTTTTCTATTCAAAATAAAAAGCAAGATATGTTGGCATGGCAAGAGAAATTCGTGGAAATAGCAAGAATAGATTGGATCCAAAAATAGAC
The DNA here is from genome assembly GCA_948472305.1 of Vicia faba. Classification (NCBI taxonomy): domain Eukaryota; kingdom Viridiplantae; phylum Streptophyta; class Magnoliopsida; order Fabales; family Fabaceae; genus Vicia; species Vicia faba. The sequence goes on from OX451739.1 coordinate 1,325,326,946, forward strand.
AAAAAAAATCAAATATTTGAAAGAAGAATATTTCATCATCAAGGCATGAGATTTCTTTCATTATATATATATATATATATATATATATATATATATATATATATATATATATATATATATATATATATATATATATATATATATATATATATATATATATATATATATATATATATAAACCATTCTTGACCTAAGAAAGGGCGTAGCTGGTCTCAAGAAAACTCTAAAAATTCTCAAAAATTTCAAAGAGGAGGGCAATTCTGTTCCACACGAGTCAGGCATTCTCCATCAAATTTAAGCATTTCAACATCATTCTGAGGTTCACATGAGTCCATACCCACCCTTCTTGAAGGCCGTGGCATCCCAGATCACCATATCCAAACAGCTCCGATTAACAAGGTTTGGCAAAATTCAAACTGGAAATTTATGCATTGTTGATGTTTTTAATGTTATGATTTGTGTCCAGGACATCAGTTAGGGTAGTTTGGATGCTTCGAATGAGAGCTTTGAAGCTTGAATCGTGCGATGCCATTGTTAGGGCATCACAAGATGCAAGCTTCATATCTCTTGATTTAGGGACCTTCAGACCAAACTAACCCTATACTTAGATTCCTGGGAAAATTTCAAGGGGAGTAGATCCCTTTGGGCATTTCAAATCTCACGTTTTTGTAGGGTTGGGGATTTAGACTTCCCAGAGAAGATGACCGGAGACTCCCTCCGGCATCGTGGACTCGTTTGACCCCGGTGGGAACAGGCGTGACGTTTTGATTCAATATGATTGGCTCATGTCCTTTGCTGACTCACGCATTTTTTAATGACCTGGATCTGGTCATGATTTTACATATATTATTATTATGTTATTATAATCATGAGTTAACAAGAAGCACAGATGGCAGGGGAAGAAGGCATGTGAGAGGGAGGACCTGGGTTCGATCCCAGGTCTAGGCCTTTTGTATTTTCTGAAATTTCAATCCCAGATCCAGTGCACTTTATTTTCTGAAGACCCCCACGCGCCCTCTGATCTCATCCCTTGGATTAATATCCATCACATATCCAACGTGCAATGTATGCTGGTCCATCATGAACCCTCAGAAGGTGGTCCCAATGGATTAGGCGCAGGACCCTAGGCCACCAGCTTTGGGCCCAACACAGGATTAGCAAGACACCCCCCAAGTTGCTCATCATATCAGGCCCATTCTCACTTTTTTTATTTCCTTAATATTATTTATTATTTATTTATTGTTTGATTGTTTTACAAAAATAATTTTTTTAATCATAAAATCAATAAAAATTAGATTCTAGTTTTTTTTATATAAACATTTAATTATAATTAATTAATTAGTTTAATTAGGTTAATCTAAATTCTTTTTTTATAATTAAAATTCAATAGAAATTAGGGTTAATTCAAAAGTTTTTTTTATTATTCAAAAGTAAATAGAAATTAGGTTAATTTATAAGATTACTTGCTTTTCTCATGGAAATCCAAAAATATTTATTTTCATTCCCGTAAAAATTCTCCGCGCGCGTCTTATTTGTTTTTTTTGAACTATTGTAATTGTTCTGAGTATGTAATAGTTAATTAGGTTTACTGTTTCGCATTTACCATTTTTCCCGGTTTATGATTATGTAATCCCCTCCCCAAAGCCTTGTAATAGTTAGGGTTTTTATTTCTCGCTTTTAATTTACGCAACCATTAAACTGTTAGATGTATGGACATTAGGATTGCATGCGAAAGATAAATCAAATTAAAATGGTAGACCACCCTAATTGTGCAAAGATAATTAACTAAAAAAAGGCACACTTGCACATGCTCAATCCTAGGGTTTGTCTCCACTTGGTTGCCTCGGAAATAATAGTCGTGTCCCTCAGATGTAGGGATACCTTAACAATGGCCCGCGATTAAAAATTGTCATAAAGATCATAGTCCCTACTTGTCTCTCGAGTTGCCTACGAATTAATCTTATGAAGATATTCCCTTCGAAATACTAATATATCCTTACTTGTTGCCTTCAAAGACCATTCGTCCCTTCGAACGTCCCTTTAAAATTCCAACGACAAAGCTACCTACTCCTTAATAGTAGGATAGCGCTGCCTAAAGGAAACGAAAATGAACAGACTTTTTTTCGAGTAGGTAGAAAACTCTTAAGTACTTGCTCAAAACAAAAACTTTTTACACAAACACTTTTCAAAAAAATAGTTTTCAAAACAACTTTGTCACACTCTTGAGGACCGATACAAGGGTTATCATGAAGTAAATAAAACTTTTCAAAGCAAGCACACACAAGCAATTTAAAAATGAGCAAGTACCTAAGATCCCGTGGAAAACCACATATAGAAAGGGTGCTAACACCTTCCCTTTCTATAATCTACCCCCCCCCCCCCCCCCCCCCCGTACTCAAACTCTCGAAAAAGGTTTTTTTCTGTTCTTTTTCCTTTTCCTTTATTGGATGAAATAAAAGTCGGTGGCGACTCTTGCTTACCGCGACATTTGCGAATACAAAACACAAACCAGTATTAACAGTCAGTTCTGCCACCGTATCACAGAACTGGTGACTCTACTAGGGAAAGACTTTATAAATTGGGGTTTACCTTAGGATTTAGGTCATTTTTAAATTGCTTTCCTGTTTGCTTTGCTTTATTTATCTTTAAGCGCTTTTGCTTGGGTATTGTTAAAGATCATACACCCGGATATGGGGCACTTTTTAGGTAAATAGAAATAGATCGTGGAGACTGTATGGCATAGACCAATATGGTTTAAGCAATGGCTGTGTTGGTGTGACACTTTGGTTGGTACCGGTATCCTTCGTGTGGAAACGAGGAGAATACGGGGCTGCCGCGTGGTGTCGTGAAGCACTAACGGACCTTAGAACCTTAGTTGAACAAACTTGGCCATTAGAAAGTAGTGAGATAGCCGGCCTCGGTATAAAGTTGAGGATTGGTTGATACTCGATGCTACACTCATTGAGGTCAGACTTTCGGGATATTTCGGCCACAAGAAAAGATTGCTTTAGTTGAAACAATGCCTGATAAAGGATGATCAGTGATATTCAAAATCTTTAGAACCCGATTACTTTTCTAAGACAGGTTTGAAACCAACTAAACTTCAAGAGGGTACTTACCTTTAACCTCATGCAAGCCTTTGAACCTAAGGTCTATTGTATGTTTTGCTTGTGTGTGATTTTTTCTGTTTGGACATAACATCATGCATCATAACATAACATCCATTCTTATTACACTAATCATTTCAAGGACCAAGGGAATTTATCTTTGTTCTGTTTTGCAGATCATGGCTTCTGCTCGTAGAAACACTATTTGTATCAGCTTTGTGAGAATACCTCCCCAACTCAAAGAGCTAGTATCAAGGGTTCCTGAAACTTCTGCGTTCACTAAGAGACATGGTCGACTTCTCAACCTGGTTACTTCAAACTTTGATGAAAAGGTAATGGGTGTACTCTTTTAGTTCTTTGATCCCAAGCACCACTGCTTCACCTTCCCAGACTATCAGTTGGTGCCTACCATGGAAGAGTTCTCTCAATTACTCGATATACCCATTCTTGAATAGTTGCCTTTCACAGGTTTAGAAGAGGTTCCTAAGCCAGAAGTCATTGCCTCAGCCTTGCATCTGAAACGGGCCGACGTGGTATCCAATTGGGAAACAAGAAGCAGAGTCAAGGGTTTTCTAGCCAAGTTCCTAATAGACAAGGCCAAACTGTTTTGGGATGATATGGACTTTCAGGCTTTTGAGGAGGTCTTGGCCCTTCTAATCTATGGGTTAGTATTATTCCCTAATCCAGACTTACTCATAGATGTGAATGCTATCAAGATCTTCCTCTCTCGCAACCTTGTGCCTACCTTGCTCGAAGATATCTTGCACGCTCTCCATACTCGTACCATGAAGAGAAGAGGAGTTCTTATGTGCTGCATGCCATTGCTTTCGAGGTGGTTTATTTCTCATCTCCCTATACTGAAGAATAAAGAAGGTTTGGGTTAGTCGTAAAGGATAATGTCGCTCGCTCACACAGATATTCTCTAGTATTCCCGAGCTATGGGAGATACTGCTATTATTGACCGTTGTGGGGAGTACCCTAATGTCCCATTACTTGGCATTAGAGGAGGCATAACTTACAATCCTTGTTTGGCTCTGCGACAATTTGGTTACGCTCGAAGGGATGGTCCTCATAAGTTACTTATCGAGGGCAATGTATTTAACTATGAGGATGATGTTCAAGGGTACCACCAGAGGTTCATACGAGCTTGGAGCATGGTAAACAGATCTGACGCCAAGGCTTTGGGGCCGAAGGCTTCCATTCCTATGGAACCTTATCTCCAATGGGTACGAGCTCGTGCCCAGAAACTTATGATGCCCTACATGGCCGTTTTACCAGTGATTGTGGAACCCACTACTGAAGAGGGTATTCCTTACACGGTTCTCCATCCTGATATGCCCATAAATTCTCGAAAAAGGTTTTTTCTGTTCTTTTTTCTTTTCCTTTGTTGGATGAAATAAAAGTCGATGGCGACTCTTGCTTACCACAACATTTGCGAATACAAAATGAAAACCAGTATTAACAGTCGGTTCTACCACCGTATCACACATGTGAATAAGACAAACAAAAGAAAATAGAGGATAATGAACATACGAAATGTAAAAAATGTACGAATGCATGAACGTAGGGCTTAGTGACGGGATTTTATGAATGGTACCATTAGAAGGTAGGCTCCTAGTTTTGGCCTACGAATATTCTACCCTCCCCATAAGGTGGTTTCCTTAAAGGTATCATGAATAAAACTAGGGGGAAAGGCACAAGGGCCTCCCTTAAGTAGAGCCTCTTTATAGAATGAAACTTTCGTCTCTAGGTCATGAAAGGTCTCCTCATGAGATTTTGGTTTAAAGGTTATACAAAAAGTCATAGGTTTCATTCCAAAGTCCTATTCCCAAGAGGATGTCTCTTGAGACGTATTCCTTTCGCGGAATTCCACCAACTCTAGGCGAAGTCATCACATAAACTCATAGGGCTGATGTATCCCCTTGGCTAATAGACGAACCTTCTTTCTAAGGGTTTTTTGAAAATATTTTTGCAATAATAAAAATTCCACCATGAATAAATATTACAATAAATAAATTAACGCAATAAATAAACCAAAATAAATAAATAAAATAAAAACAAAAATAGAAAAAACCAAAACCTTAAAAATAAAAGAAACTAAACCCTAGATTTGGAGTCGCTAGCTGTTGTAACTGGATTTTAAATCGAGTCGTCACTACTAGTTCTTATCCTAAGGAAGAGAATCTAATAGGAAACCCTAATTTTTTATGCATAAATTCTAGGTTCTTATTTCGTTTTAGATGAAGGAAAGGTGTTAGGCACCCCTCATCTACCTTGTTCGCAAGGATACCCGGGTTTAGATTTTAAAGGTTTAGAGTAAGTGTTTTAATTTTTTAATAGAGGAACTCGCCACAATTTTAATTGTGTGCCTACGTATCCTCTTATGATGAATCAGAGTCCCAATTCGTAGTTCATATGGGTTGGTGTTTTTTATGGATTACGAAGATATTTTGAATTCTCCTTGTACTTAGTCCGAGTGTGTGAATAACAGAGATTTTGGACAAAACGCGCAGTTAATTAAAATATTTTCGTAACCCCTTTTTTTGAAAGTTAATTGTTGAATTAATTTATTATGAAAATGATTTTATTGTTGGTTAAATGTTTTTTAGTGTATTAATTGTAAAAATATCTTGTTAAATCCATGATTAAAAATAATTTAATTCAAATAAATAAATAGATATTGGATGCATTTTTAGAAAATATATTTGATTTTTATGATAATAATATAATATAAAAAATGATTATATTAAGAATAATTATAATAAAATAATGAAAAAAATCAAATTAAATTAAAAAAGCGCAGGAAGGTGCAAATAATGGTAAGGTAGTAAAATAGGGGGTGTTAACAACATGGGCCAAAATCCAGATATTGGATTTGGCCCAGTAGTGTAGGGGGTGCATGTTTGAACTAATTAGTAGAAACTGGGAGTGTGAGCAGTAGGGGTCCAAGTCCAGATTTTGGACTTGGCCCATCAGGCCTAGGGGGTATGTGTTTCAACGTGTTAGTAAAAAAAAGGTGTAGTCAATAATTGGGCTTGGCCCAAGGGTGAATTGGGGAGAGTCCGTTTAGACTGGGTGTAGGCGAGTGTATGGTTACGCGTGGACTAGCGGGATGGAGTTCATTTGATCAAGATCACGAGGTTGAAAATTGGGGTGCATGGTAGGGCGTGTTACACAGGATCAAGAGGCATAATATAACCTTCTTTTACAAAATATTTTTCATTTTTGTTCCTTTCTTCTTATTTATCTCTTTGTCTCATTGTTTCTCTATTCTTACTCACAGAAAACCCTAACCTAAACCTCCCGTGGCAGCGCTTCCCCGTTTAACCCCAAATCAAATCCCAACAGCCATTACCCTCCCTATTCCAAACCACACTAAAATCGAATCATGAACCAAAGAAAAAATACAAAAAGCTGAGTCTCGTTATCGTTACTTCCGATCGTGATCTATTTCCGTTCTCTTTCTGATCACCTTCCTTTGTGTTTGACAGGTATAGTGGTGGTGGCGGTGGAGATGGTGACGGATGTGCGATAAAGAGTTTAGGGTTTCAGATATTGAAACCCTAAGCTGGAGCGGCGAATTGGCAATGACGATGGACACAAACTTCTTCTGATTCCCTTCCTTCTGTAAAATTTCCCTTTTTTATTTTCCTCCCTCTATAATAATTTCCCCCCTTTTTTCTAATTTTCTTTAGGGTTTTTATAGAGTTATTTTAGATCAAGATTAGGAAATTTTTACGTAATGGATCGTTATTTTTCTTGATTGATTAGAGAACTAAGGAAATTAGGGATTTGTTAGAGATTTTGATACGATTATGTATTGATTCTGTTATGCCTTGGACAATTAAAAGTATATATATTTGGTTTTGTTTTTGATTATACAGAGATTCAATTTTATTGTAAAGTTTGATGAAATAAAGATTTGATTTGGTTTAAAGCATTATTTTTTCAATTAATTTGAACAGTAACTGTTAAAAAAACTAAAGCATGAGTTTTTATTTCCTGATTTGCACAATGCTTGTTTTGGTAGTAAAATAAGCATTATTTTCCTTTTGGATTCGAATAGTATGTGTTCTTCAATTTTGGGCCATGCATTTTTCTTTACTAAACTAGGCCCATTTGGCTTTGGACTTTGCAAAAAAACCTTTCAACATTTTTTTCCTTTTAATTAACAAAACAAATAATACTAAGTTAATAATGTTTAATTATACTAATAATGACTTAAAAAGTGCTTTTAATAATAATCAACAGTAATAGTAATTAACAATACAGTTTTTTTCAAAACAAAGCAAAAGGCTGATCGGGCCATACTGTTTCAATTTATTGAGCCTCTAACAAATGAATTACTTATACACACCTTTGATTAAAAACATGCACCCTTCACCTTTATATAAAACACCCCTCCCCCAACATTCTAATGGGTCGGTCTACTTAACAAAAAACCTTAGCACACCTCCCTTTCTAAATGGACCAAATATAATTTAACTAACACCTCCCCCATTGTAAGGGAGAAAAAATGGGCCTTAAATTCTACACGGGCCTTTATGATTTAGAAAGGTCCAAGAATATAAACCCCTTTAAATTGGGCTAGAAACATTATGAAGCCCTGCACCTGAAACACAATGGGCTTTTTAAATCAAAATATGAGCTAAAGAGTCCATGTACCTTCTCTATAAAACATAACCTAATGGACCATCAACTTTTCATGGGCTTTTCTGATTTAGAAAAGCCCATAAACTTAAACCCCAGGCAGACGATAACTCTAAACTTTAATAAGGGACAAAAGATTTAGGAATTAGTAGGGAAAATTTGGGGTATGACATCAGGTTGTGAGATCATGGGCGGTTACGAGAGATCTTGCTTGAGGTGGAAGAGGGCTTGTTCGCATTCCTCGGTTCATTCAAACTTTGCTTCTTTGCGTAGGAGTTTGAAAAATGGCAGTGCGTGTTGCACATATTTTTTCACGAAGCGAGAGAGCGAGGTGAGCATACCGTTCAAGACTTGTATAGATTTTTTTGTCGGGCGTGGGGAGTTTGGAAAAGGCCCTGCATTTGCCGGGGTTGGCTTTGATCCCTCGTTCTGTCAAATAGAAATCGAGGAACTTGCACGCCTTAACCCCGAAAGTGCATTTTTACGAATTGAATCTCATCTTGCATCTCCTTGCCCAATCGAAGACTCTTTTTAGGTGGGTCGTGTAGTCGGTTTCCACTCGGTATTTGACGATCATGTCATCCATATACACCTCGAGTGTGTGTCTGATCTCGCCCAAAAAAACCTTGTTCATCATTCGTTGGTATGTTACGTCAGCGTTTTTCAGGCCGAAGGGCATTACGTTGTAGTAATAATTGTCCGACTCGATCATGAAGGTCGTGCACTATTTATCGCTCATTGCCATGGAAATTTGATTATAACCATAATATGCATCCATAAATGATAAGAGTTTATAGTCGGCCGAGTTGTCGACCAGCCTGTCAATATTAGGTAAGGGATATGCGTCTTTAAGACATGTCAGGTTAAGATTAGTATAATCAACACACATAAGCCATTTTCCATTATTTTTATTAACAAGTATAATGTTGGAGAGCCAGGTTAAATACCGGGCCTCAGAAATAAAATTTTCCTCTAGGAGGTCTTTTACAACTTTTTCAGCAGCATCCGCTTTCTCGGGAGACTGCCTACGCCTATATTGTACTACTGCCCTAGCTACTTGATCCACAACAAGTTGGTGATATACGACCTCAGGGTCGAGTCTAGGCATCTCCACAGCGCTCTGTAGCGATAAAAAATATAGCGGGGTAAATCGGAGATCGAACTATTAATTAATTCGTCTCACAAAAGCAAGAGTCGCCACCGTGCTTTATTATTTCCAAGGGAAAAGGGAAAAAAGAGAAATGAAACCCTAAAATATGCAATGTAAAATAATACTTTAAAAGTAATGAAAATACAAGGCGTTTTTGAAAAGAGGTCTAGAGTTCGGGGGTTGGTTATACAATGGGAAGGTATTAGCATCCAATGTATCTATAGTATTCTATAGGAACCTTTCGAAATATCTGTTTTGGTTAAAATTGTTTGTTTGATTAAAATGGTTCATTTGGCTAAAAATAGGTGTGGGCGAGAGTTTGAAGATATGACGACCTAACGTCGAAGTTTTGACTTAAAAGGTGTGAGTTTTGAAAAATTGAATATTTGGGAAAATTATCTTAAGTTTTTAACGGAATAATAAACGGAGGATGAATGAGGGTATTCGCACGATGTTTTTTGATGACATGAAGTCGACAAAAATTAAACAATTCCCTTGGATTTTGAAAGCAACATGAAGATTAAAACTAAAAGTATAAACACTCCAAGATTTTAAAAGAAAACCAAGAGAGAAGCCATGGAATTAAATCGAAATTATCACAAACTCAACCAACATGTATCATGGGAGGAACATCATAAGGGGCAATAAATTCAAAGAGATAACTTACAAACTTATCAATAAAAGACTAGTTAAAAAAAACTAACAAAATTAACTAAAATGTTGACCAAACTAAAAATGAAATATCAAGATTTAAATAAATTATAAAACTAAACTAATTAATTGGGTTTTATCTAAAACTATGTGATTATTTATTAAAAAACCTATTAACAATAAAACTTAAAGAAACTAATTAGTTAAAACAAAAGGTGATGCAAGAATTAAGAACAAGGTGTGAAATAAGGGATCATGGGCGCTGAGGCCCAAATCAGTTAAGTCCAAAGGTGTTTTTTTGTTTAGGTTACCAAAAAAGGGGTTATGGGCCGGGTTGAGGCTCATTCAAATCTGCCCAAGGGATTAAAGAAACCTTAGAGTCATTTTGGAGATTAGAACGACTGTAGGTGGACATTTGTGCTATTTGTCTGTTAATTCCCAATAAAACCTAATTGAATACTGATTATCCTTTTTAATTAACAAATCCAAATGGAAAGAAGAAAACATGCAGTTCCTTTCTTTCGAACTCTTTCTCTTCTAAATTGAAATCGAACACCCTGCTCCCTCTTTCGAACTCTCTCTTCGATCTCTCTTTCAAACTCTTTCTTTCTCTCTTTGATCTCTCTTTCAAACTCTTTCTTCAATATCTATTTCGAAATCTCTCTTCGATCTCTCTTTCAAACTCTTTCTTCGAACTCTCTCTTCAATCTCTCTCTCTTCCAAATCGAAATCGAACACCCTGCTCCCTCTTTCGAACTCTTTCTCTTCTAAATCAAAATCGAACACCCTGCTCTCTCTTTCGAACTCTATCTCCCTCTCTTCTAAATCGAAATCGAACAACGCCAATCTTGCTCCCTCTTCCGAACTCTTTCTCCCTCTCTTGATTAATCCTCTTTGATAAAATTATAAGCAACAAACTTCCTTGCTCACGACAATAACAAAATAAACCCTCTTCTGGTTTTTTTCATGCAGTTAAACATCAAATCAACAAGGCGACAAATATTCATGGTAAGAGAAAACAACAATAACAATCTCAGGGGTTCTGGTTTATTGAAACATCAACAACAAAAAATGCAGCAACGACAACTAGTTCACAACATACATCACTATAACAAGCATAGCAACAGATTTTGAGAAAAAAGTAGGGAGACTTACAAGATCAGAGCAAGTCTGATGATTTCGATTTTTGACGATGAAATAATAAAGAAATCCAGAGACGAGGTAATATGCTCTTTTAATTCCTTCTGCTCTTCTGAAAATCTTGTTGGAAAATCTTGTAATAGAATTGATTTCTTCTGAAACTGTGGAGAATAAATGTTGCTTGTTCTTCAAATTCTACAGATTCTTTTCTCCCCTTTTCTCCTAAAATTCTAGCACTATTGTTGTGAGCTACGCGTCGGTGTTGGTGCGAGTTTGCTGGTATGATTGGAGCTTGGTTCGAAATGGTGCAGGTTAGAAGGTTTGTTTCTGTTTATAGTTTGTGGTTTTTTTGAAAGTAGGCTTGGATTTATTGTCTATGTTTTGAGTGGAATGGTTTGTTGGTATTTTTGACTAGGCTTGCTGTTTGTACATGCTTTGGTGGTTTTTGATGCAGGTTTGTGCTTCTGCAAGTTTTTGTGTTTTTTCTCTTTGTGAACCCCCTGTGAACTCTCTTTTCTCTCTCACCCCCTTCTTCGATTGTATATCTGCCTGTTTTATAGTGAATAAGAATGAGGTTTTGGGAGGGAAAATTTGGTGAGTTTGAATAAATGTGATGATCTGATTTATGGCTTTTTGATACAGGTTCTGGTGTGTGTTATTTGATGCAATTTCTGGACTGATGCGCTGGTCTTATAACAGGGCAGCAGAGATTATGTGACTGTTTTTCTTGGCATTACGTGTGCAGGTTTTTGCAGCATAAGGACATATTTTATAATAGTAATGACACAAATAATACAATAAAATGTTAGTAAAACTAAACTGAAAATATAAAAGTGAAAGAAAAGAGATATTAAAATTGGTTTTAATTCTATTAATAATTCAACCTAAAAACATTTCAAATGGAATTATAATCAAAATTAATAATAGAGGGAATAAAAATAAAATTAAACCATATATTTTCAAATTTTTGAATTGCAACTAAAGAAACACAAAATAGACTTACATACTCAAAAAAAAGTAAAAAGCAAAAGAACTTATATGTATTTTGAGATTTTTTGAATTATCAATGAATTAAATATATAAATTAAATGGAACTAAAAAAACTATAAAATTTTTTTATATTTTGGATAAAGTAAAACTGATATGAACTAAATATATTTTGGGGATTTTCTTTTTATGAAAATAAGAATAAAAGAAAGATGATAAAAAATGAAAAAAAAATCATGATTTAATAAAGTCGGACAAAAACCAGTTAAATTTCATTAAATTCACAACAATTTCTAACATTTCTATTTTTTGGTGGATTTTCAAAGCATAATCATCTCTTGACTTGTAAAGAAAAGTTTTAGTTGTTGCAAAGGAGAATCACATGTAAAAGAACCACTAAAAAAATTGTTGAAATTTGAAGAAGTTATGAATTTTTGAAATCTGACTCGAGAATTGGCAAAAATAGGTCGAGTCGCTTGTGAACGCTTGCTATGTAATAATGCAGATGGGAGGTGGTATCTTAGGTCAAAATTTGGGGTATGACACGCTCCATGTGAACAAATAAGCATTCTCCCTCAGACAGGCTTTGAGCTACTTCCTCGCCAGACCGGGGAGTCCAACTCCAATCTTCACACCTTTGTTTGGGTCCTTGTCAATGAGGATGATTTCAAAGTCTCCATTAGGGATGGTCCGAAGAGGATCTTGTTCTCCATTGGAGACCTCAACTTCATCTTTGTTGAAGCAGGTGTCGAGGTTAATGGAGTCGACACAGGGGGGTGCCTCGCATCTTTGGTCTGAGCGAGCTTGGCCGTAGAGGAATTTATTCTACTAGTGGTCCTCAATTTTGTGTCGACCATGTTTTGTCCCTTTGAGGCAACATTAAATCACCTTCTCGCAACTTGGATGTCTCCATGAATGGTGCCGACACGTCCCCTCTTTGTGTAGGACTTCATCTTTAGATGAACTGTGGAGGGCACGGCGATCAATTTGGCCAGCGTCAATCTTCCCAGGGTACAATTATAAAGGGATGAGAAGTCGACCACTAGGAAACGTACTTTCCCCTGTCTGATAGTTGTCTCTACCCAGAATGTGACCAGTAGCTCGATGTAGCCCCATGACTTAGAGGTCGAGTCATTGAAGCCTTGCAGGTCAGACCCTAGGTATGGTGACAAGTGAGACCTGTTGAGTTGTAGATTATGGAAAATATGAGTGTGCATGACATCGACAGAACTCCCCTCGTCGACTAGGATATAGTGCACGTCAAAGTTGGCCATCTTTGCCCGCACGAGCAAAGGAATGTGGGAGTTGGAAGCTCCACCAACAGGTTCCTCGAGGTAGAAAGTGATGGGCTCGAATTTTCCCCGGGACCTATCAAGGGTCACGGTCTGGACTGGAGTCGCATCTATCAACTCCTCAAACTTCCCTTTCACTGAATTCACAGAGAAGTGTCAAATCCCCCGCCGAAAATGACCATGGCGGCAGGGAATTTCTCCCATCTGCTATGGGTAAATAAGAGCTCATCGTCTTTAACATCGTTGGGGATGTAGAAATCCTCGGGCCACGAAACAGACAAGGAAACTTGGTGGGGGCTAGCTTCGTCAGATAGGTGGGTCTTGGAAGGTGTAGGTTTAGGTCGACAGATTCCACCGTCCCTGAATTCAGCATTAGCACACTTGGCGAGGATGCTCGCGGGGAGCCGTCAGAGGAGTGTACTCAGTAAAGTGCTTGACTGGTCCTCTATGCTCATGAGGCTTTTCATCCCTTCTCTTATCCCCAGATCATCGGGATGGTCCTGCATCGTTGTGCCTCGGGGAACTGGGTGCTCCGCGGTTCTTAGAGTCTCAGAAATTATTGGCGACCTCCTTATTCTTGTATGTTATGTAAGCCTGGGCTTTGTGGAGGAGATGATCGAATGAACTCGGGGGCTCGATGCCAACTGCCTTATGAAAATTGTTGCTCGAGAGAAGGACTTTCTCGAGCATCCTCTTCATGTGGTTGGTGGTAGGAACCTGAATGGCCTCGCAGTTGAACCAGTCAATGTATGCTCAGAGAGATTCGTTGGTTCCCTAGATGATCACTTTGAGGGACGCCTCGGTCTTAGGGTGACTCTGAGAAGCGGTAAAGCTGCTGGAAAACTGGCTCTTCAGAGTTCTCCAGAAAGTGATGGATTTGGGGGAAAGGCCTTTGTACCAGTCCATAGTAGTTTTCCTCAAAGCCATGGGGAATAACCTACATTTAATGGCACCCTTGACATTATGGAATTGGAGCATCGCCTCGAAGGCATCAACATGTTGTCAGGATCCGTCGAGCCATCATATCTGTTCAGAGATGGAGGTTTCTCCATTCCTTTAGGGATAAGAGCCTCCATGATAGCTTGGGATAGTGGAGCGTGGGGGTCATCTTCATCGCTCTCCAATTTTAGGGAACAAGATGGGGAGAAGTCATAGCGATGTCTTCTATGTTGAAGAGGACTCCTCGACCAAGTTTTCTTTTCTTCTTTCCTCTTATCCTTTTCAGAAGCTAGGGAACGTTGTTCTTTGCGCTTATGGGTACGGTCTCACTTCTTGATGACTTCTTGTTGGGTCATCGCCAATCGGGGGCGTCGCCCGGTACGAAGGGGAGAAAGACTGCAAGAATCTCCTCATTGGTGTCTCCGCGAAGGAGATCGCAAATTGGGTTCTTGTCATCAAAGAGATGGAGTGTGCGAGTCTGGCCTCCTGTATCTTTTCGGGGACCTATGGGTTTCTAGCATTCCAAGGTGTTCGCCATGCGCGAAGATCATGTAACTAGTCCTGTTGATCGCTGCAAACATGGCTTTGGTCATATGGTCAACATTCTCTGGCATGGGTATTTCCTCGTATGTTGTAGTTTTGTAGTTGTGTCAGGGAGGTTGGTCGAAAGGATGTGTTGTAATGGATGAAGAAGCGGTTCTTCCGTCCCTGACGTTGAGCTTGTGGTCGGTGACGTTGTTGTTGTTGTTGTTGTTGCCAAACTCGGCGAAGTGAACGTTCAAATCATCGTTGTTAACTTGAGCGACCATGACGATCAGAAGGTTGAAAGTTTGCTTTGATTTTCAGTTAGTAAAAGACGGTGAATCAAGTTTCCCACAAATGGTGCCATTGATCGTACCTGATCAGAAGGGATCATCGATGACCCATAAGCTGGAATTTGATGGATGTTGAAGTGAAGTGGGGGTACCTGCAAGGTACTCTGATGCCAAAGTAAGGTTCAGAGTAAGTGCAAGTAATAAAAGTGTGTAGATTGAATGAATACCTAACCCTCTCAAGTGAGAGGGTGTTTATAGCCCTCAATGTTGGGCCAAGATCCACGTTTTAGGCCAAGTAGTTAGGTCCAATAACAAAGACTGTCAGGGTTACGTGAGTAATAAAGTCCAGCACATGAGCTCCTTCCTGGTCAACTGCCCCGAGATTATAGGGAAGTTGGACCCGTTGTTCTCGACAAGCGAGATGGTGGTTTAGGATAGTCGTTGGCCACGTTTCCCCCGTGGACACGTGGAGTCATCTCCAGCGGTTAGTGACTTGGGTTGGATGCTATTAGACCATAACAGATATGCTCGACTGGGTCTGCCTAACGATAGGTCAAATGCCAGTCCAACCCATAACAAATATTATATTATATTAATAATAGTGACACAAATTTAAGAGATAAAATATTTGATGAAAATTTAAATTTAGAAAGATCCAATTACATTAGCAATTAAATCAATAATCCTCCGATACAGATTCAAAATCTAATAAAAATGAAAATATCATAATCGATACACCCATTATTTGAGATATAGAGTTTTAAGACGATTTGCGATCGTTCATAATCAAAAAGTCATTTTAAATTGTTTGGTATTTTTCCTTTGTGTTACTGTGTGTTTGATATTTCGAAAACTATCAAAAATATTTATATTTTTGATATTTCAATTAAATTTCATAGTAATTAATATAAAAGTAAAAAATTGAAAACCAAATGTACAATACTTCCATCCAATTAACTTTATTTGATACATTAATATTACAATTATTAAATCATGATTTTGTAAAATTAATAAATCTGCAACAATCATATAATATTAAAATTAAAATTACCTGTTTTATTTATTAACAAAGATCAGAAAATAAAATATACTATAACTACTTAAAATATAATTGGTTTAATAAAAAAAATTAATTTTAGTAATAATTTATTATATTTAATGAATTAAATCATTAATGTTTGTTAAATTTGTGTTTTATTTAATAAAATTATTAAAAAATAAAACATTCTTTATTGATATTAAATCAAAATGATAATTTGGTCATTATTAATTTGATTCTGAAATACTAATCTCTCTTTAATTTGGTCATTACTGATTTGATCATAAAATATTAATCTCTCTTTAATTTGGTCCTTAAAGTATATTAAGTATTTAACATTTTTAAATTATTTTTTCATCCTTCAATTTAGTCTTGGAGTCTGCAATTTTATTATAATACAGTAAGAAACAACCAAGCAGTTGCTACACAAACTCTATTAACATCTGTATAAAATTCATTCATTATTTTCGCATTTGGTCCATTCCCATTTATTGATACATAAAATATATGAGACAAAGACTTCTTAATTGGAATCAGATTCGAATTCAGATTAGAGATGGTTTATGTTATAGATAGTACTAAGAAAATTGAATAGTTAAAAAATGTAGTATGTAGCAATTATTCATTATGGCAGAACCAACACTATTGACTGTATTATGAAACTGTAAATGTCGATTTTGTCTTTTCCAAGAAGTTGATTCATTTCTGGAACTTTATATAACTTAAGCACCAACACTTATTTTCTCACTAAGCCCAAGTTTTTGGAATATGTAATAAAAAACATATAAAAAAACACAACAGAAATATGATAGTCTTATGTCGGGTGTATCTTGTTGGAAATTCACCAAATACTATGATGAATTTCGATCAATAATGATGATTAGTTATGAGAAAAACAAATAAAAGAATACAAGATAAATATTTCTGCAGAGTTTCTCTCTGCCCACAAACTGTGGAAAACTTTCTTAATCACTTGCAACTACAAATTCTTTGATTACAATGAATTGTCTTGTTTGACTTGCTTATCTTGCTATCAAAATAGGGGTTACTCCCTCTATTTATAATTGAGCTTACACCCTAAGCTCAAGGCCCAAAATATCTTTTTGTTACTAAATCAAATCTAATCAAATCTATTTAAATCTAAAACAAATCAAATCTTCTTTGACACATATGAATTACAATTTAACACACCACCTAATTCATTGTGTCTAAACTGTCTATGTTCATCATGACCCTTAGCTTTCTGAATACTTCGACTTGCACTCCCTTCGTCATGATGTCTGCAATCTGATTCTCAGTTCTGCAGTGTTCCAAATTCATCTTCCCATCTGCTACCTGCTCTCGAAGATAACGGAATCTCATTTCGATGTGCTTACTTCGACCATGTGCTATTGGGTTCTTTGCCAGATTAATAGCTGACATGCTGTCTATCTTCATGGTAATTGCTCCATGATCTTTCCCTGTTATCTCTTCGACCAAGCTCATCATCCAAGTTGCTTGACATGCACAAAGAGAAGCAGCTATGTATTCTGCTTCGCATGATGATAATGCCACTACTGGTTCCTTTCTTGAATTCTATGCAATTGGTGCACCACCTAGCATAAACACATATTCTGCTGTTGACTTTCGATCTTCAGCATCACTACACCAACTCGAATCAGTGTATCCTACTAACTTGCATTCTTTTTCTTTATCAACTGCAGGAAACAAAATGCCATAATCGAAAGTTCCTTTGAGATACCTTAGTATCCTCTTCACTGCTGCTAGATGTGATACCTTTGGCTTCTGCATAAATCTACTTACCATACCTACATTGTATGCTAAGTCAGGCCTTGTATGAAAAAGATATCTCAATGATCCAATAAGTCTTCTGTATTGGGTTGGATCAACATCATCTTCATCTGCATCTTTCGACAGTTGCAGTCTTGGTTCTGCAGGTGTCGAAGTTGAGTTGCATTCTTCCATCTCAAACCTCTTGAGAATTTCTCCTGCATATCTTCTTTGATGCATCATCAAACCTCTACTGCTCTTGTAGAATTCGATATCAAGGAAGTATGAAATCTCACCCAAATCAGACATTTCGAATTCCTTACTGAGATCACCTTTGAAGTCTTCGATCTTACTCTTGCAGCTACCTGTTATCAACAAATCATATACATATAGACATAGTATAAGCAATTTACTCTTGCTTCTTCTTACATATACTCCATGTTCAGTTATGCACTTCACAAATTCCTTCTCCCTTAGAAAACTATCAATTTTCTTATTCCAAGCCCTTGGAGCTTGTTTCAATCCATACATGGCTTTATGTAGCATGTACACCTTTCTTTCTTCGTCATGTTTAACAAACCCAACTGGTTGTTTAACATAGACCTCTTCATCTAAGGGTCCATTTAGAAATGCACACTTCACGTCCATCTGACATATGTGCCAACTGTTTATTTCTGCTAGACCAACAATCAACCTGATTGTTTCGATCCTAGAACCAGGTGCAAAAACTTCGTCGAAGTCTATTCCTTCTTTTTGTAGAAATCCTTTCGCCACAAGTCTTGCTTTGTGTCGAGTTACTTCACCTTTCGAATTCGTTTTCACTTTGTATACCCACTTGACATCAATTGCCTTCTTTCCTTGAGGCAATTCGACAAGTGACCAAGTGTTGTTGTCTTTGATAGACTTTACTTCTTCGTTCATTGCTTTCATCCTTTTCGAATCTTTTAATGCTTTAGCTGCATTAACAGGTTCGACATCTGCATAGAAAGCATAACGTACCAGCTCACCTTCATTATCTATTACATCATCTGATGTAATCACACAATCTTGCAATCTTGCAGGCATGCGTCTTGTTCTTCGAGGTCTACTTGTACTTGGTATATCTGCTGGTTCCTCTTGTCGAACTTCTCTTTCGACTTGAGTTTCTGGCTCTTCGAATAGGATTCCCACTGAATATCTCTTGACATTTGCAGTCCAATCCCATTCTTTAAACTCATCTATGATCACGTCCCTGCTGATCACAATCTTCTTGTTCTCTGGATCGAACAACTTGTAGCCTCCTGTCGAATGATATCCAACTAGAATCATTTGACTTGACTTATCATCAAGTTTTCTTCTCAACTGATATGGCACATGTCTATGTGCAATAGATCCAAATACCTTCAGATGGCTCAAGCTAGGTTTCACACCAGACCAACATTCTTCTGGAGTAATTCCTTCTAGCTTCTTTGTAGGACATATGTTCAAAATGTATGTTGCAGTCGAAACAACTTCACCCCAAAACTCTTTAGGTAAATTCTTGCATTTCAACATACTTCTCACCATATTCATGATGGTTCGATTTTTCCTTTCTGCAATTCCATTTCGTTGTGGAGTATAGGGTGGCACTACCTCATGCACAATCCCTTCCTTTTCACATAATCTGTCAAAGTCTTTTGACACATATTCTCCACCACCATCAGTTCTCAAAACTTTGAGCTTTCGACCACTTTGTCTTTCGACCATAGACTTAAACCTGGTAAATACTTCGATCATTTCACTTTTCTTCTTGATCAGGTAAGTCCATAGCTTTCGACTGAAATCATCTATGAATGTAACAAAGTATTTGTTACTAGGGGTGTTCAGATCCAATCCGATCCAAAAAAAATCCAAAAAACGAACCGAAAAAACTGAAATCCAAAAAAAACCGAATTTTTTTGGATGTATTTGGATCACCATGTAGCATAACCGACCGGTTCGGTTCAGTTTACGGTTGGCTTCATGAGAACCGAACCGGTCCAAAACGAACCGGTATTACTTCCATTTACTTGCCATTTATTATTTAAAATAAATTAATATCGAATCATTTATAGCCATCCTCCCAAATTAATTATGTTAGCCAACACTAATTTCTCTAGAGAATCTCAATCATTCATATAATTTCCCTATTCAGATTCTAAATTATCTTAAAATTAAATACAATGAATGCTATTCATTGTTGTAACCGCAAGAAATTCAATATCGCAAGCAAGAAATTCAATAATGCTAAATAGACATTCATCTCAATTAGTTTTCTGAATTATACTATCAGTAAGCAAGCTTCTTAATTTGTTTGATTTTATCTTTTTTGTACTTTGTAGTTTTGTTCGATCAGATTTTCAAAAGCAATTCAAATTTTTAGCCTTTTGTAAAGTTGTTCTAATTTGTGTTGTTGAAAGCTTATTTAAAATTAATTTACTTATGTTCTCAATTTTATAACAGTAGCTTACTAAAAATTATTTTCATTAGTTTTCTTATGTGAAATCGTTTCATGTTGGTTACTTGGTTATAACAGTAACAAATTTTAGTTAGTTTTTCATAATTTCTTCAAGGTTTGTTCTTTGTTAGTTTTTCATATTTTGTTTCATGATTTTTCATAATATATTTTTATTAGCTTTTTCTACAACTAGTTGTTTATACTTTGTTCTAATTTTAAGTTTGATCTATTTTTATAGGAATGAGCCAAACTGGTCCTATTACTCAATCTGATATTGTTAACAACCTTATTCAAGTATCAAAAATTAATTTTAAGTAGAGATTTTTACCTTTAGAAATGTTGGTTACTGTTACAATGGTGTAATATTATAGTTGATGTTCAAAAATTTATTTTTTCATGTGTATTTTATAGGGTGAAACAACTGAAGCTCCACCTCCATTGGTACAAAGTAATGAAACAAACAATGATGAAGAAAATGCTAATAAGAAAAGAAATATTGGAGAAGCTTCAAAATTGGTCACATCCAATGATCCTAATGTTGTAGCTGGAGATTCAGGTAACAGAAAACCTATTAAACCTAGATCTTGGACTTGGGAACATTTTACAAAAATAGGATCAAGAGCTAAGTGTAATTGGTGTGATGTAACATATGCTGCTGATTCACAAAGAAATGGCACTAGTAATTTGAAACACCATTTGTTGCATCAGTGTAAGAAGTTTCCAAGAGTCTCTTGATCCCACTCAACAGACACTTGTTCTTCAACAATTGAAAAAAGAAGATGGGAATGGATCTGGTAGTATTCTCACTGGTGTTCATTTTGATGCTAAGGCATGTAGGAAAGCTTTAGCTAGGATGATTATTGTTGATGAGTTGCCTTTTAAGTTTGTTGAGGGAGAGGGGTTTCTTCATTTTATGAGTGTTGTGCAACCTAAACTCTCAATTCCTAAAAGGATTACAATTGCTAGAGATTGTTGGGATTTATACACGAGTGAGAAACATAAGTTAAAAAGTGTGCTAAATAAATCAAATCAATGTGTTTGTCTTATAACTGATTGTTGGACATCTGTGCAAAATTTGAGTTATCTTTGTCTCACTGCACATTTCATTGATCATGATTGGAAAATCCATAAAAGGATTCTGAATTTTTGTCCAATTATGAATCACAAAGGAGTAACCATCGGCAAAAAAATTGAAAAATGTTTGGAGGAATGGCTAATAGGTAATGTTTTCACCATTACGGTTGCTAATGCTAGTTCTAACGATGTTGCTATAACTTACTTGAAAAATACAATGAACGATTGGAATTCTCATCCATTGAAAGGGGAACATATGCATGTCCGCTGTTGTGCACATATTCTGAATCTTGTGGTCTAAGATGGACTAGAAGATTATCATTCTTCAATTAGTAAGATTAGGAATGCTGTTAGATATGTTCGTGCATCTCCAGGTCGTATGGATAGGTTTAAAACTTGCATTAAAGAAGTTAGGTTACAAGAAAAATCAATTGTTCAGTTGGATGTTTCCACTAGGTGGAATTCCACATATATTATGCTTGAAAGTGCATTGAAGTTTCAAAAGGCATTTAAGAGATTGAGTGAGAAGTGTGCTGATTTTGTGCTGATGAAAGATGGTATTCCTAATAAAGAGGATTGGGATAATGCAAAATGCTTTGTTAATTTTTTGAAAATATTTTTTGATATCACAAAGAAGGTTTCAGGTAGTACTTTTGTGACCTCTTCTCAATATTTTAATGAACATATTAAGATATTGACTACATTAAACGGGTGGATAGAATTAAAAAGTTCTGACAACTTGCTTGGAATTATGGCTGAAAATATGAAAGTTAAGTATGATAAATATTGGGGTAAGGTTGAAAAAATGAATATGTTGATCTTTGTTGTTGTTGTGCTTGATCCTCGACATAAGATGCAGTTTGTTAGGTGGGGATTGAACAGGGCATATACAAATGATGTTGCTGTATCTTTGTACAAAAAAACAGAGGAGACATTAAATAAAATATTTGAGAGTTATGGGCTTTTCCTTGGTAACGGTCAAACTGAAAATCTTACACATTCCACTCAAGAAGTGGAATTGGTAGAACTTAAAGCACCAGAGGATGCATTTGCTTTAGAGGTTGAGATGGACATGAATCTTAATGAGAGCATGCAGAAAAATGATTTGGATTTGTATCTCATGGAGAATTTGGAGAAGAAAGGTCCTGGTTTTGATATCTTGAACTGGTGGAAGGTGAATTCTAACAAGTATCCTATTCTTGGTCAAATGGCTAGAGATATATTGGCCATGCATGTGTCTACTGTAGCTTCAGAGTCCACTTTCTCTACCGGAGGAAGAGTGCTTACTTGTTATAGAAGCTCTCTTACGCCAAAAACAGTTGAAGCTTTAATTTGTACACAAAATTGGTGTAAATCTTCCCCGGTGTCGGTGGATATTGAAGAGCTTGTGGATGAGTTAGAAAATTTGGAATTAGGTAATTTACTTATAACTTATATTATTTTTTGTTGAGCATTGTTAATCTTTTATATTGAGTAATATTGATCGGGACTTTATGAGTCTATCGGGATACTAACTGCAAGTATACAGTTTAGTCGTTCTAGTTTTAAAATATTATCGAACCCACAGAGACTGTGTATCAATCGCATACGATCTAATGCTACAGTTTTGTCTAACTAAGCGATGAATATTCGATATTTGGGGTAGACAGTTTAGTTTTAAAAGTAATAGTACTAATTATACCGGTATGTGATAATCGGACTTAGGGAATTCAATGAATCGCTTGGCCTATAAAGTATTTCGGTAAAAGCTAATTGTTTAAAAACCTGAGACATACACTCTCGTGTTTATGAAATAAGTCATGCTACTAAACCTAGTGGATGCACTTTAAATTTAATAACACTTTTTGAAAACAATTTGAATTTAATTAATTTATTAAAACACTCTCGTGTATTTAAAAATCAATGCTTCATTACCACTATCTGGGTTGAACCCCAGCTCTCGCATGCAGGTTCTTGCCTTAATTAATTTCCCACTCTCGTGGCAAAATCGTGTTAATTAACCTCTCACTCCCGTGACAAGGATAGTTAAATTAATATTGGAAATTGGAAACCAGAAATTGTTTTATAAATATTTTTGGCCAAAGTCTTATTGAATTCTTTCAGTTCTTACGGTCACATACCGGTATTAATAATTTAGCCAGACATAATTAACTTAACAGTAAATAAATTCAAAATACAATTCATGGCAATAATTGGCATATTATAGAAAACGAATAAATAATAATTGCAATATAAAAAACCTGGAATTACAGATGCTATAGTAATCTTGAGGTAATACAGTAATCCAAATCTTCAAGCTTGACTTGCAGTAGAAATTCGTGTTAATTCTTGTAAGAAGAATTAACACTTAAAAATAGAAACTAAGGCTTGAACGAAAATTACAGGGAATTGAAAGCAGAATTGCAAAACAAAATAATTTGGAAATGACTGTAAAAATAAAATAAGTAGTTGCTGAGTAAAGTTCTTCGACCCCTGGACTGTGCCTTGGTATTCATATATATAGCAGGAAAAATCAGCAGTTTTAATTTTGAATTCTTGAGGAAGTCTTTGTGGAGAAATTCCAGGAGCAGTAGAAGTTGTGGCAATAAAATAGGAGGTTCAGTAGAAACAGGAAGAATTATTCTGCCTTTTACGCCCACGTCTTCAATTATGCGCAACGTTCTCCTTCACGCGCGTGACGGTCGTCACAGGTGGGTGACGGTCGTCACACGCTGAAGTGGTGTCTTACGTTCGTCAGGTGCGTGTGACGAGCGTTTGGTTATGTTGTGGGGTGTTACGTCCGTCACAGGGGCGTGACGACCGTCAGGCATCCAGAAGTCCACACTTTGTATTTTTTTATTCTTTTTCTCTTTGTTTTTCGTCTAGTTTTCTTCATGTTGTCCTTTTTCATTGATTTGAGTCGACAAGTGTCATACCTGCAAAAAAGACAAATAATCTCAGAATAATCGAGGGTTAGACGACTTAATGGAATATAAAATCGGTAAAAAGTATGTTAATTATACGATATGTTTTCTCGTTATCAAATTCCCCCATACTTAAACCTTTGCTTGTCCTCAAGCAAATAGTCATTCGAAAGGTCGGACAAGTTTTCTGGTAAGCGCATAAGCATGACATACCTTTGGATTTTTAAAGTGGTTTCGGGAAATCCTCGTTGGTTCGGCCAATACTTGAGTAAAACACTAAAGATACGCTAATGACGCAAGCAATAAGCTTATCCGTAGACTTCCATTTTAAACGAGCTATCCAACAGTTCCGTTATAACTCTGCCCGGAGTTCCTCGTATCTATTTCACCCGGTTTCGTTCTGGCGCAATCACATTAAGCCCTTTGCCTTAGCACGCACGTAGTGGAGTAACCGGTTAGTGACTTTGATCCTTTAGCACGGGGTCTGGTACATGAATGTGGCAACCCTACATATTTTATCTGAATTGGAGGTTGTGGGGGATCGGGCCGTAGCACGCCCTACCGAGTTCAGAACCAGATACCTCTGAACCAACCAACATTGGATTTCTTCATTATTTTCTCAGCTCTTATATGTGCCCGTATGTTTTGGTACACAAATTTTCCTTTCTTTTTGCAGCGAGATATGAAGGATATCTTTTAGAATCAGGCATCAAACGCTTATATTCATCGATTCTCCACGTGGTTTGTGTCAAGACGGTGCTGACTGCTAGTATAAACTACTAGGGGTTACTTCTAGAACTTGAAACTCCGAATATCGGTATAATGGTTATTGAAACGGATCGCGTAAGTAGGAAGTCCACGGTGACAGAACCGTATCGATCTTGTTATGTCGTTTTCGGCTTCCTCAACTGGGATTTCATTAAAGGAGGCATGTTGGGCTAATGCGAAAATAAAATTTTTTCGGTATGGCAAAGTAAAGCGAAGAATTTGAATCGAGACATATCGCAAGAATTTACTAGTTTTATTAACGATTAAAAGGTACCTCTCCCACATAAAATCCGACATTGTCCTCAATGTTGCGGTATATATGCGGGGAAGTACAATTACAAAGACGAAAGGGAAAAGAAATAAAACAGAAAAAATAACAAATTACAAAGAAATTAAAGAAAGACAAACTACTGGTGACCCCGTCCTCTGCTCCTGGTGCGAGAGCGTCTGGTAGGAGTGGCTTCAGCGTCGGTGTCTTGGAGTCCATAGGTGTTCATATCTATCCTCAAGGCGTTAAGCTCTGACAGCGCCTCATCCAACCTCTCATTCATGTTTCGTTGCCCCGTCAAGATCTGAGCGCTTTGGGCGCACAGAGCCTCAAACTGGTCAGCTTGCCTCCTTTCAAGCGCCGCATTCATTTGATTTTGCATGTGGAGGGCGTGGAGGATGTCTTCAAGATTGATAGGGGGAGGTGCAGATGAGGATCCAGGGATGTCGTGGACAGGCGGAGCACTATCCAACTCTTCTTGTATATCGTCTGCGGCGGCTGCAGCTTGGTCTTCGTGGGCAGCTGCAGGCTCTGCGGGGACTTCAGGGTCGAACAACCAGTTTGCTCGATTACTTGGATCGATTCGGTCCCTGTTCGGCAAGATGATATTTTGATAGACGGTATTCCTAATTACGGGGTGGAATCTGCCGTCTTCCCGCTCGTAGATGAGGTGTGCGGCTTTGCAGTGATCCAAGGTTAGCAAAGCCGGTGCCATAGAAGGCAAGGTTGCAAGAGCAGCACCATAATTCAGACCAATGGCAATAGAAGTAACCAGCCCTCCGAAATAGAA
Organism: Vicia faba; assembly: GCA_948472305.1. Lineage (NCBI taxonomy): Eukaryota > Viridiplantae > Streptophyta > Magnoliopsida > Fabales > Fabaceae > Vicia > Vicia faba. The sequence continues at coordinate 1,325,352,744 of OX451739.1, forward strand.
AGGTTTTCCACCTCTAGCACAAATAGAGTGGATGTGAGCAAGTAGGAACGGGGCGGCATTTATATTTTGCCCAGTGAACGCACAGTGTAGAAAGAAGAGCTCCTTGGAGTTGAGCTTATGGTTGTTGTCGCAGGCGAAGATGGTGTTACTAAGAATGCGATGAAAGTAGCGGATGGCCGGATTGTGGATGTGGGTAGCGTTGAGGTGGTCGTAGGACCCGACACGGATGTTCGTTAAACTGTGCTACAAGTTGAAAGCCTCCTCATTAAAAGTGTCCGGTACCCGAAAATGAGCACCTTCATCCGAACAAAATCCCATAAGCCTCGCGATGTCGGATTGAGGCAACTGATGCTCAACTCCGAACATGCGAAATTTTGCCACGCCTGATAATTGGTTTGTGACACCCGGCAGAGTGAGGTAAGCGAACGAACTCAAGAACTCAAGAGTAAGAGTTTCGTAGATTGGTCTTGGTTCGCGACAGAGGTTCCACAAATCCACGCTTTGTAGTAATCGGCGGACACTGTTGAGTAGTCCCAAACTTCATAGGCAGTCGATGTCAACGTACCTTGTGGGTTGGAGACCTCGACGTTGGAATTTTTGATACTTTACTCGTTGATTCTCCCCAGGTTCGCCGATTCTGAAATTGATAACTTGAGCGTTTGGGTTGTTTGCCATGGTGATAAAGGATTTGATTTGGGGATGTGAGAATGGGAGATTGTGAGGATGTTAATTTGGCGTTGGAAGTTTAGAAATTGGAAAGAAACTGGATTGACTAGGTGATTTTTCGTGTGGTGTGGTGATAATGGAGAAAGAGAGAAAAAATGGGTTTATAAGGAAGAAGGTTGGAACGGTTCTCTGTAACAGCCGTTGGTTTCTGTCTGTGTGACGGTCGTCACAGGAGTGTGACGCTCGTCACAAAGCAAAGAGGCGCGTTACGCTCGTCACAGGGGCGTGCCGACCGTAACACAGACAAAGTCTTAATTGAAAGATCCGTTACAGGACCGTTGATGAGTTTATTATTATTATTTCTCTTGGTAATTGGAATTTTGTTTTGAAGAATTTATATATTTTTTTTTTGTTTATTTGAAATGTTTGTTTTAATTGATTATGTTAAATAATTAGAGTTTTGAAGTCTAACGATAATAGACAGTAAATAGCAGTAAATAACAACAGTAAATAAAACATAGACAGTAAACAGTAAACAGGAAATTGGGAAAGAAATAAAAATAAACTTCAATTTAATAAATGCATAACAAATTGTGTCAAAGTAAAAATAATGATGATGTTGAAATAATGTTGAAATAATAACTAAACTAAAAATAACTAAAAATCCCTCCCACACAGAAATTTACAGTGTCCTCACTGTACTTAAAAATGTAAGAGAGAAAGCAAGGAGATAACGATGGAAACTCTAGCCACGGGGTGGTGGAAACAAATGATGATGTATATAATCCAACTGATCAGTCACCAAGTCCATGAAGGAAATGAAATCCACCCTAAGGGAAGTCAGCTCACCCCGCATGTCCGTAATGGCCGCATGTAGGGAGTCCAGGGTACCAGCAGGTGGAGGTGGAGTAATCTCAGGAGCTTGAGGTGCGGACTCGGCGGAAGTAGCCTCCTGTTCCCAAGGATCAGGGAGATCATGGTAGCCTGGTGGTGTAGCAGGATCTTCTTCAGCATTAGCATTGTTAGGAACTTCATAGATGTCGACTGTAGATGGTGAAGAGGGTGGTGAAGCAGGGTAGTGAAGATCAAACAACCAATTATCCCGGTTGTGCACACTGGTTCTTGGGTCAGGCAGCTTAAAATGATGGATGATCTGATGATTAACTAGCAAGTCAAATGAATCTGGTCCAAGGTTTCCAATCATGCTAGTGTTGAAACAAAAAGCAATGTCCATTGGCATTATGCCATAAAGCGGAGCAGAACCGAGCATAGGCCGGCGGAGTCCAATGGCGTTAGACAGCATGGTAACTAACCCACCTAACAAAATCGGTGCATTTGGGGTCTGTACGATCCGCTCCATGTTCGCGAGCATATAAGCTACACCGTTCACCGGACGGTTTTGAGATGCACAATACATGATAAACAGCTCATCGCGGGATACAGAGGTGACATTTTGCTGTTTGCCGAAGATAGTGTGGGCTATGATCTTGTGGAAATACCTGATAGCCGGGTTATGAATGCATTCAGAGTACAGATCTGACGGCTCAGGATGGTTAACACCAGCTATGCTTCCCCAGAAAAAGTCAAGCTCAGATACAGGTAAAAGGTTCTCTTGTGTCATGGTAATAACATCGGGTCCAAAAGGGAACCCAAGAAGCTGGCTAAACTCTCGCAGGTTGTAAGTGTAATCCATGTTAAACATTCTAAATGTAATCAACCCACGGTTGAATCCCATTCCATGATTTGGAATGAAACTCAAGGTGCTGAGAAACTCCAGAGTCAGCCTTTTGTAGGTACAGAACCTCCGACGGATAGGGGCAGTCTCCCAACCAATCTGGTGCAGCAGGTACATGACACTCTCGTGAATGCCAAGGGCAGCCATAGCATGATCATCTGCATATATAGTAGGACACATCTCCCGGTCACCCAGATCTGCAAACCTTCTTCTCTAGTGTCGGCTTCGCAATTTGACATTCAAGAAGTTAGCACAATCTATAGCGCGAGATGTGAAAGAAAAAGAATTACCCCCCTGAAAATATTTGAAAAGTGTTTGAAAGAAAAGGAAATTAAGTAAGTATTTTCGGGTTAGGAAATTGTCAAAGTTAAATTAAAAGGAAAAAGAGAGATAAAAAGGAAAAATAAAAGTAGAAGAAAAATAGAAAAAGAGTAAGAAATGCAATAATGAAAACATTTTAAAGATTAAGAAAAAGAAAATAAAAGAAAATAAAAACATATTAAAGCAGAAAAATAATTAAAGTAAAAACATGGGTTGCCTCCCACGAAGCGCCTTTATTTTATGTCGACGACTCGACATTAAATACCTATTCAGATGGGTAAAGGGGTAGGCGGCTCACTTAACTGAAGATAAGCCGAGAAGTCGATATTGTCGACGTTAAAATAGTGCTTTAAGCGCTGGCCATTAACAATGAATGGTTCGATAGAACTACTTTTAATTTCTATCGCCCCACTTGGGAAAACTTTGCTAATTTCGAACGGTCCGGACCATCTGGAACGTAATTTTCCCGGGAAAAGTTTTAGTCTAGAGTTGAATAGGAGTACGATGTCTCCTTCCTTAAAGTCTTTCTGCGAGATACGCTTATCGTGCCATTTTTTCGTTCGTTCTTTATAAATTTTAGCATTTTCATAAGCGTCTAAACGCAATTCTTCCAGTTCATGGATATCTAACACTCGTTTCTCGCCAGCACTCTTATAGTTTAAATTAAGGGTTTTTATCGCCCAATAAGCTTTATATTCTAATTCTACTGGCAAATGACAAGATTTTCCATAAACTAACTTGAACGGCGTTGTTCCGATAGGAGTTTTGAAAGCTGTCAGGTATGCCCAAAGACCATCGTCGAGCTTGGAGGACCAGTCTTTTCTGGATGTGGCTACGGTTTTCTCAAGTATCTGTTTGATCTCCCTATTCGACACTTCCACTTGTCCACTTGTTTGAGGATGGTAAGGTGTGGCTATGCGGTGTTTAACGCCATATTTGGAAAGTAACCTTTAGAAGATTCTGAAGATAAAATGGGAGCCACCATCGCTGATCACTAGTCTTGGTACACCGAATCATGGGAAGATAATATTCTTGAATAGTTTTAGTACCACACGTGTGTCATTTGTGGGTGCGGCGATGGCTTCAATCCATTTTGATACATAGTCGACGGCGACCAAAATATATTTATTTCCAAAGGATGTGGGGAAAGGTCCCATGAAATCAATTCCCCACACATCAAAAACTTCCACTTCGAGGATTCCTTTTAACGGCATTTCGTCATGTCTAGATATATTTCCTGTGCGTTGACATCTATCGCAGTTCATAATTGCTACGTGGATGTATTTCCATAAGGTAGGCCAAAAGAAGCCAGCTTGAAGTATTTTTGCACAGGTTTTCGATGTACTAGCGTGTCCACCATAAGGGGCGGAATGACAATGGGAAATGACGTGGTTTATTTCATCATTAGGAACGCAGCGACGGTAGATACCATCGGCGCCTCGTTTAAAGAGCAGTGGTTCATCCCAAAAGTAGTGTTTAAGGTCATGGAAAAATTTCTTCCGCTGTTGGTACGTCAAATCAGGTGGTAAAACACCGACATCTAAATAGTTGACGAAGTCAGCGTACCATGGTAATGTGGTATTAGTACAAATGGATTCTACTACCGCAGTTGTGAAAGTTTCATTATGAGGATCTGAACTGTCGGTAGGGTATGTCTCTAGTTTGGCAATGAGGCGTTCATAAGGGAAATCTTCATTTATGGGAACATTCTCGGTTTGGATTCCATCTAATCTCGATAAATGGTCAGCTACCACGTTCTCAGTTCCTCTTTTGTCTTTTATTTCTAAGTCAAACTCTTGTAAGAGTAAGATCCATCTGAGTAATCGTGGTTTGGCGTCCTTCTTGCTTAGTAGGTATCGGATCGCAGCATGATCCGTATAAATAATGATTTTAGCGCCTACTAAGTAGGAACGAAATTTGTCCAATGCGAATACCACAGCTAAGAGTTCCTTCTCCGTAGTGGCGTAATTCATTTGTGCGGGATCAAGCGTTCTGCTTGCGTAGTAGATAGCGTGAAGCTTCTTTTCTTTGCGTTGTCCTAGGACTGCGCCTACAGCATAGTCGCTCGCATCGCACATGATTTCAAACGGTAAATTCCAATCAGGAGGTTGCATAATAGGTGTCGATATTAAGGCCTCTTTTAGTGTCTCGAATGCGTTCAAGCATTTATCGTCGAAAATGAACTCAGCCTCTTTCATTAATAGCTCAGTTAGTGGCTTGGTGATTTTAGAGAAATCTTTTATAAAACGTCGGTAAAAACCCGCGTGTCCTAGAAAACTTCGTATTTCTCTAACTATTTTGGGTGGTTGAAGGTTTTTGATAATGTCGATCTTTGCTTTGTCAACTTCAATCCCCCTGTTTGATACAATGTGACCCAACACAATTCCTTGTCTCACCATGAAGTGACATTTTTCCCAGTTGAGCACTAGGTTGACATTAACACAACATTTCAGTACTAATTCAAGATTTGTTAAACATCCGTCAAAACTCTCTCCACAGACAGAGAAATCGTCCATGAATACTTCCATGATTCCGTCTAAGAAATCTGCGAAGATCGCCATCATGCATCGTTGGAAAGTTGCAGGCGCATTACATAGTCCAAATGGCATTCTCCGGTATGCAAAGGTACCATAGGGACATGTGAACGTAGTTTTCTCTTGATCGTCAGGATGAATGGGAATTTGAAAGAATCCTGAGTATCCATCAAGATAGCAGAAATGGGAATGTTTGGCTAAACGCTCGAGCATTTGATCAATGAATGGTAATGGGAAATGGTCTTTGCGTGTAGCTTTGTTTAGTTTCCTATAATCGATACACATTCTCCATCCTGTTTGCGTACGTTGCGCTACCGATTCGCCTTTTGTATTTGTTATAACTGTAACACCTCCCTTCTTAGGCACCACATGAATTGGACTGACCCAGTTGCTATCTAATATTGGGTATATGATGCCTGCCTCTAGTAGTTTTTGCACTTCCTTCTTAACGACTTCACTTAGGATATGATTTACCCGTCTCTGATGTTCTCTAGAAGTCTTGCAGTCCTCCTCCAGCATTATGCGGTGCATACAGAGAGAAGGGCTTATTCCTTTGAGATCTGAGATATTATAGCCTAACGCGGTTGGATATTTCCTTAACACACTAAGAAGTTTTTCGGTCTCGATCTCTCCTAATTCGGCATTGACTATAACTGGTCGTTTGAGTTCTTTATCTAAGAACTCATACCTAAGATCTTCGGGTAATGTTTTAAGTTCTATACCGGGTTTCTTATTAGTTGAGTCAGGATCAGGTGTTAGGGCTAAACATTCGCTTAGGTTGGCATCTAAGTGTTCTTGTTTCCAGTCTTCGTTCTTGAGGACAATTGGTATCTGAATTTTCAGCATCTCAGAGTAGGTGTCCTCTTGGCATTCGAGTTCTTTGACACATTCATCAATGATATCTAGGAGACAACATGAGTCGTCTATAGCAGGGGCTTTAAAAAATTGGGAAAGAATGAATTCTACTTTTTCTTCTCCTACCTCAAAGGTAAGTTTTCCTTTCTTGACGTCAATGATGGCTCCTGCAGTCGCTAAAAATGGTCTTCCTAGTATGATGGGAATGTTTGAATCTTCCTTGATGTCCATTATTATAAAGTCAGTCGGTATGTAAAATTGTCCTATTCGGACAGGAATGTTTTCTAGCATTCCAACAGGGAATTTGACTGATCTATCGGCTAGTTGTAAGGACATCTTGGTAGGTCTCATGTCGCCTAATTTGAGCTTTTCGCAAATAGATAATGACATTAGACTGACACTGGCTCCTAAATCGCATAGAGCTTTGTCTATGACAGATTTTCCAATTACACATGGTATGGAGAAACTACCAGGATCTTTTAGCTTCGGAGGCATGTTATTTTGAATTATGGCGCTACATTCGGCAGTTAACATAACGGTTTCGTTTTCAACGATTTTTTTCTTATTAGCCAATATTTCTTTTAGGAATTTAGCATATGACGGCATTTGGGTTATAGCTTCCGTAAATGGAATAGTGATGTTTAGTTGTTTCAGAAGTTCTACAAATTTCTTGAATTGTCCCTCATTCTTAGATTTTGCAAGTCTTTGAGGGTATGGAATTGGTGGTTTGTATGGTGGTGGAGGCACATATGGTTTTTCTGAGGCCTCTCTATCCTCATTCGCGTCTTCCTCTACCTTTTCAGATTGATCTTTCGGCTTCTCTATTTCCTTTTCGGGCTTTTGATACATGGTCGGGTTTTGGAGTCTAGGATTTATCGGTCCATCAAGGGCTGTCCCACTTCTTAATGTAATAGCATTTGCATGTCCTTTGGGATTAGGCTGTGGCTGTCCAGGAAATGTCCCAGCAGGTGCGAAAGAACTAGCTTGGTGTTGTGCTACTTGGGAGATTTGGGTTTCTAACATTTTGTTGTGAGTGGCTAGGGCATCTACCTTGTTTGCTAATAGCTTTAGTTGTTCACCGGTGTGAACGTTTTGATTGAGGAATTCTTTGTTTTGTTGGGCTTGATTAACGATAAAATTTTCCATTAGGATTTCAAGGTTAGATTTCTTAGGAATGTTAGGAACATTACCGGCGGGTTTTTGATACCCTGGAGGTACAGCAGGTGCTTGGCCAGGTGCATATAAAGCGTTATTGCTCTTGTACGAGAAATTAGGATGGTTCTTACAACCAGGGTTATAGGTATTGGCATAAGGATTTCCTTGAGCGTAATTTACCTGATCAGTCGTTATTCCTGCTAGGATTTGACACTCGGTTCCAATATGACCAGGTACTCCACAAACTTTGCAGCTTGGGGTAACTGCAGCTACGGTAGCTGCAGGAGGTAAGGTCAAGCTTTCTATCTTTTGGGTAAGAGCATCTACCTTAACATTAATTTTATCTAGGCTACTAATCTCGTAGATCCCGCCTTTGGTTTGAGTTTTCTCCACAGATGTTCTTTCTCCTCCCCACTGATAGTGGTTTTGAGCCATGTTTTCAATGAGTTGATTAGCTTCGTCATAAGGCTTGTCCATCAGTGTACCACCTGCGACGATATCTATAGATAGTCTTGTGTTGTACAAGAGTCCATTATAAAATGTGTGGATTATCAGCCATTTTTCTAGTCCGTGATGTGGGTACATTCGCATCATATCTTTGTAGCGCTCCCATGCATCGAATAGTGATTCAGTATCCTTCTGCCTAAATCCGTTGATTTGGGCTCTTAGTGCAGCGGTCTTGCTCGGGGGAAAGTATCGTGCTAAGAATACGATCTTCAGTCCTTCCCATGTAGTGACGGAATTGGATGGCAAGGATTGCAACCAAGCCCAAGCTCTATCTCTTAGTGAGAAAGGAAAAAGACGTAATCTAATAGCATATTTACTAACACCATTCGCTATAACTGTGTCGGCAAATTGAACGAATTTCGTAAGGTGTTCATTCGGATCCTCAGAAGGATCTCCAGAGAATTGGCGTTGTTGGATAGCTGATATCAATGACGGCTTTAACTCGAAATCGTTTCGGTTTATTGCTGGAGCAACAATGCTGTTATGGGGCTCTTGTTGTGATGGAGCTGCGTACTCCTTCAGTGGACGGGTTCTTTGTTCTTCGGCCATGTCTAATTCTGGATTGGTTTCGGTTTCAGAGGAGGAATTAGAATCAGTTTCGGAATCAATCTTGATTTCTGGTTTGGGTAAAGGAATAGCGTGAGTTAAACAGTAATCCCTGACTGCACGTCTTACGGAAAGAATGCGTTCAGGTTCGTCCGTCGGTTTGTCAAGTGGTTCGCCTTGTGAGCGAGTCCTTGGCATACAAATCGACAAAGGGTGTCTGTTGCTTAGTCTAAACGCGCAACAGAAGAATCGTAATTAATTGACTACCAGTCCCCGGCAACGGCGCCAAAAACTTGATCAGGACTTTATGAGTCTATCGGGATACTAACTGCAAGTATACAGTTTAGTCGTTCTAGTTTTAAAAGATTATCGAACCCACAGAGACTGTGTATCAATCGCATACGATCTAATGCTACAGTTTTGTCTAACTAAGCGATGAATATTCGATATTTGGGGTAGACAGTTTAGTTTTAAAAGTAATAGTACTAATTATACCGGTATGTGATAATCGGACTTAGGGAATTCAATGAATCGCTTGGCCTATAAAGTATTTCGGTAAAAGCTAATTGTTTAAAAACCTGAGACATACACTCTCGTGTTTATGAAATAAGTCATGCTACTAAACCTAGTGGATGCACTTTAAATTTAATAACACTTTTTGAAAACAATTTGAATTTAATTAATTTATTAAAACACTCTCGTGTATTTAAAAATCAATGCTTCGTTACCACTATTTGGGTTGAACCCCAGCTCTCGCATGCAGGTTCTTGCCTTAATTAATTTCCCACTCTCGTGGCAAAATCGTGTTAATTAACCTCTCACTCTCGTGACAAGGATAGTTAAATTAATATTGGAAATTGGAAACCAGAAATTGTTTTATAAATATTTTTGGCCAAGGTCTTATTGAATTCTTTCAGTTCTTACGGTCACATACCGGTATTAATAATTTAGCCAGACATAATTAACTTAACAGTAAATAAATTCAAAATACAATTCATGGCAATAATTGGCATATTATAGAAAACGAATAAATAATAATTGCTATATAAAAAACCTGGAATTACAGATGCTATAGTAATCTTGAGGTAATACAGTAATCCAAATCTTCAAGCTTGACTTGCAGTAGAAATTCGTGTTAATTCTTGTAAGAAGAATTAACACTTAAAAATAGAAACTAAGGCTTGAACGAAAATTACAGGGAATTGAAAGCAGAATTGCAAAACAAAATAATTTGGAAATGACTGTAAAAATAAAATAAGTATTTGCTGAGTAAAATTCTTCGACCCCTGGACTGTGCCTTGGTATTCATATATGTAGCAGGAAAAATCAGCAGTTTTAATTTTGAATTCTTGAGGAAGTCTTCGTGGAGAAATTCCAGGAGTAGTAGAAGTTGTGGCAATAAAATAGGAGGTTCAGTAGAAACAGGAAGAATTATTTTGCCCTTTACGCCCACGTCTTCAATTATGCGCAACGTTCTCCTTCACGCGCGTGACGGTCGTCACAGGTGGGTGACGGTCGTCACACGCTGAAGTGGTGTCTTACGTTCGTCAGGTGCGTGTGACGAGCGTTTGGTTATGTTGTGGGGTGTTACGTCCGTCACAGGGGCGTGACGACCGTCAGGCATCCAGAAGTCCACACTTTGTATTTTTTTATTCTTTTTCTCTTTGTTTTTCGTCTAGTTTTCTTCATGTTGTCCTTTTTCATTGATTTGAGTCGACAAGTGTCATACCTGCAAAAAAGACAAATAATCTCGAAATAATCGAGGGTTAGACGACTTAATGGAATATAAAATCGGTAAAAAGTATGTTAATTATACGATATGTTTTCTCGTTATCAAATATTTATCTTTATTTTTGTAGAACTTGCTTCAATCCCTCAATTGAATAAAGGTGTATCTGATATAGACTCTGATTAGCTGTTGATATCCGCATTCTAAAAGAATTGGGTAGAATTGTGAAGCTGGAGTGGAGCTATTGCAGGATAATTAGAAAATTTGTTATTTGACTATTAAGTATGTTGTAGGCTCTGATTTTGAAACTATCAATTATGTTGTCATATATAAAGCAGATCTTCTCTCTCTATATATAATGCAGTTTGTCATATTATTATTATATATTCCTTGTGATACAACTTTCGCATGTCCACTGTTATTGATATTTTTCTTGAAGTTTTATTATTATATTCGCTTTAATATAGCTTTGGAATCTTCATTTGTTCACTATTTTATATATTTGTCATATATTTAATTTATAATACAAATCTCCATATAAGAACTAAGCATATCTCCATATATATTATATATTATAGCCATGTCTATTTCGTTGGGATAGATATTATATATATATTATAATGAAACTTTGCAATAATGATATCAAATAGCCATATGAACATAGCAATTAGATATTGTCTCAGTAGACGTTGGTGGCATAATTGTAACTGGTATTGAAATATATTCTTTTTAAATTTCTAAATAGTGTTGGTTTAAAAACCGAATAAAATCGATTCAACCAAACCGAAGTAAACCGTATAAATTGGATTGGATTGGATTGGATTTTTCTTGTTGTCATCCAAAAACCGAACCAAACCGTATGCTTTATATATTTTTGGATCAGATGATATTTTGTCTTAAAACCGATCCAAACCGGACCACGAACACCCCTATTTGTTACCTCCCATCGAATCAACCTGGATTGGTCCACATACATCAGAGTATATGACTTTAAAACTAGCCTTCGATCTGCTTCCTGCATCCTTGCTGAAGCTATTCTTGTGTTGCTTCGCCTGCACACATTCTTCACATACTTCGTTTGGAATGTCAATTTCAGGCAATCCTGAAACCATGTTTATTCTCTTCAAATCTCTGATGTCTCTGAAGTTGAGATGACCTAGTCTATAATGCCATATCCATTCATCTCTGCTAGCTGCAGTCGAAAGACACTTGTGCTCCATCACATTTAGTTCAATCTTGAAGGTTCGATTCTGAGACATAGGAGCCTTCAAGATTAATCTCCCATTTGCATCAACGACTCTCATCAACTTATCTTCGATTGACACTTTATAATTCTTTTCGACCAACTGCCCTATACTGAGCAAATTGCTCTTCATGCCTGGTATGTACAACACATTGGAGATTACTGACCTTTTGCCATCTTTCCTCATAATCATAACATCACTAATACCTTCAGCTGCCAGGGTATTGTCATTTGCAAATTTTACCATATTTTTCATTGAGGGCTTTATATTGACAAACCAGTCTTTCCTTCCAGACATATGTGATGAACATCCTGAATCCAAGTACCATTGGTCCTTGAATCTATCTTCATCTTTTGTTGTGACCATCAACATCATCTCTTCTTCTTCTTCATGTTTTGCAAGCTTTGCATCACTTTCTTGATTCTTTCGTTTTTCTGGACAATCACTCGAATAGTGTCCATATTTCTGACAATTGTAACATTGAATGTGACTCTTATCAGGTTTTCGACCACCACCTCTTCCTCTATTTGCAACACCACCTCTTTGGTTGCCTTGGTATGGTCTTCTTTGATTCGACACGTCTCCTTCGATTTGGTTTCTTCTACCATTCGATTTGTTTTAGCCACCTCTACCTCTGTCGAAACACTTTCCTTTGCCTTTGGTCTCTTTTGCTGAATGTGCCTGCAAGGCCACATCACTCTTCGATTTTCCTGCAGCTCTTTCGTTCATTCTTTGTTCATGAGATTCGAGCGTCCCTTGAAGCTCTTCCTTTGTCAATTTCTACAAGTCTTTCCCCTCTTCTATCGCCACCACTATGTGGTCGAACTTAGGAGCTAAAGATCTCAAGATCTTCGACACAACAACTCTTGTTGTTAACGCTTCTCCACATATCTTGATTTGATTTACTAGTTTTGTAACTCTAGTGAAGAAATCAGATATGTTTTCATTGTCTTCCATCTGAAGCAGTTCATAGGTCCTTTTGTGAGTTTGTAACCTCACTTCTTTCACCTTCTCAGCGCCTCCAAAAGACTTCTCAAGGATCTCCCAAGCTTCTTTTGCAGATTCTGAATCACTAATCTTTTCGAAATTGTCTGGGCTGACACATTGATGAATTATAAATAATGCTTTATAACTCAGCTTCTCAGATTCTGTGTATTTCTTCTTTTCTTCTTCTGAAGCGTTTTCGCCAAGCGCTTCGACTCCATCTTTTACAAGGTCCCAAAGACCTTGACACCTTAATAGGACTTTCATCTGTTTGCACCAATTCTCATAGTTGTCAACTTTCAGAATTGACAGCGTTGTTGGATAGTTTGCATTCCCATAACTTGTCATCGTGAATTCTTCAATCGTTCTTGATTGACACTTCCCTTAAATCGAAACAAAAGCTCTTGATACCAGATGTTGGAAATCCACCAAATACTATGATGAATTTCGACCAATAATGATGATTAGTTATGAGAAAAACAAATAAAAGAAGACAAGATAAATATTTCTGCAGAGTTTCTCTCTACCCACAAACTGTGGAAAACTTAATCACTTGCAACTGCAAATTCTGTGATTACAATGAATTGTCTTGCTTGACTTGTTTATCTTGCTATCAAAATAGGGGTTACTCCCTCTATTTATAATTGAGCTTACACCCTAAGCCCAAGGCCCAAAATATCTTTTTGTTACTAAATCAAATCTATTCTAGATTTAAATCAAATCTATTTAAATCTAAAACAAATCAAATCTTCTTTGACACATATGAATTACAATTTAACATATCTGTGATGTGATTAGTAACAGAAATATAGTTGAAAACACGAACATCAAGCATACGATCAAGGAAGAGAATTTCATAACTACAATCAACAATTCCAGATCCATGCAAACTAGTCCTGTAATAAAAAACATTATTGATAAACAGAAAATGAAGGATAAAAAAAAAACATAAAATCGAAAAGCTTGGCTAGAATAGGGGAAAACGAAAAACACCATAACACAAACCTGTTGATCCGCTTTCTCTTTGTATTATTTTCCAAACTTTAAATCTGCAAGGTTGACACAAATTAATTTTGTAGATTTTGATCTATTTTTTTCAAGAAAACAATACTCAGTGAATGAATAATAGAAAAAATTAAAAGAGTAAAGTGGAAACTTGTTGAGTAGTTTGATCAAAGAATGAGAGACAGTGGTTGACTGAGAAATCGCTCAAAACAAAAATCCGACCAATTTATTAGAAAGACCATGAAATGAGGACTAATATGACTTTGGTTTTTCATCGGAGATGGTGGTAGCCGTAAGTAGAGAGAGAGTATAGAAGATATAATTTGTATAGTAAAGAGAGAAAATAGAGAAGACAAAAGGTTTGAATAGTAAATAAGGAACGAAAAGATTAACATTCTCTCTGAATTGGAAAACAGAAACGTGAATAAGAGAAATAATAAATAGTATAAGTGTTGGGAGTCTAAAAAAATCTTCATGTCTCTAATCCAACAAGTTAGAATTAAAAGGTTGGAATAAGAATTGGTTGCCGTCAGAATTAATTATTTAGAAAGTAATAACTAGGGGTGTTTAAATTATTATTAGGGATATGAAATTAGTTCTCTAAACAGGTTTAATTAGGAGTTAATCGTAGTTATGGTAATATATTACTTTATTATATTAAAATATAATTTAGCTAAAAAAATTAAATTTTAATTCATAAAAAAGGTCTTTTAAATCTATTAGATTATATTTAAATATACATGAATAATTTTATTATTATTAATAATATTGTGTACTTTGACTTAAAATATAAAAATAAAATTTAATCATCTCGAAAAATTTAGGAAAATAAGTTGAAAATTCTTTACGACCAATGTCATGAGTTTTTCCATAAGTTTTCTTACACAAATAACTTCTAAAAAATTATGTTATTAGATAAACTCAAATCATTTAGTGCAAACAAATTTTTAATATTATTTATCTTTTAATTTTTTAATCTATATAAATATTAATTGAATTTTTTATTATATATTTAAATAAAATACATTTTTAAGTAGGATATCAGACGAATCAAACATTCTAAAAGATCATACTCAAATTTAAAATAAATATATGATTGATTACAAATCAGAATTAAACTTTAATATTTTTAATAAATTATATTTAAATTTGACGAGGTCTACTTTAATCTAACTTATTTACACTCATGATATACATAATTTATTTAAATTTATTAAATATCAAATCGATAAAAAAATATATGATAAAAAATATATTGCCAACCGTACTTGTGAGTCAAATTAAACTTAAATATATTAAAGAAATATTGAATTTTATATATATATATATATATATATATATATATATATATATATATATATATATATATATATATATATATATATATATATATATATATATATATATATATATATATATATATATATATATATATATATATATATATATATATATATATATATATATATATATATATATATATATATTAATAATAATAATAATAATAATAATAATAATAATAATAATAATAATAATAATAATAATAATAATAATAATAATAATAATAATAATAATAATAATAATAATAATAATAATAATAATAATAATAATAATAATAATAATAATAATAATAATAATAATAATAATAATAATAATAATAATAATAATAATAATAATAATAATAATAATAATAATAATAATAATAATAATAATAATAATAATAATAATAATAATAATAATAATAATAATAATAATAATAATAATAATAATAATAATAATAATAATAATAATAATAATAATAATAATAATAATAATAATAATAATAATAATAATAATAATAATAATAATAATAATAATAATAATAATAATAATAATAATAATAATAATAATAATAATAATAATAATAATAATAATAATAATAATAATAATAATAATAATAATAATAATAATAATAATAATAATAATAATAATAATAATAATAATAATAATAATAATAATAATAATAATAATAATAATAATAATAATAATAATAATAATAATAATAATAATAATAATAATAATAATAATAATAATAATAATAATAATAATAATAATAATAATAATAATAATAATAATAATAATAATAATAATAATAATAATAATAATAATAATAATAATAATAATAATAATAATAATAATAATAATAATAATAATAATAATAATAATAATAATAATAATAATAATAATAATAATAATAATAATAATAATAATAATAATAATAATAATAATAATAATAATAATAATAATAATAATAATAATAATAATAATAATAATAATAATAATAATAATAATAATAATAATAATAATAATAATAATAATAATAATAATAATAATAATAATAATAATAATAATAATAATAATAATAATAATAATAATAATAACACTTAAATAGTCTTTTAGTCTCTAGTTAACAAGATTTTGATTTTAGTTTCTATATTTTTTTTGGTTCAAAATTTTATTACAAAAATATGTATGTAACTAACGGTGCTGATGTGGTAGCTATTTTTTTTTCTTTTTAATTTTTTATTTACAGAAATAGCAATTTTTTATTTCTTTTTGTTTGAATCTTAATTGTTAAAATGCAAAAACCTAAAATTTTGCTCTCAATATGTATGTAACTAACGGTGCTGATGTGGTAGCTATTTTTTTTCTTTTTAATTTTTTTATTTACAGAAATAGCAATTTTTTATTTCTTTTTGTTTGAATCTTAATTGTTAAAATGCAAAAACCTAAAATTTTGCTCTCAACAAAAGTTGAACCCATGTCGCCATACCTTCACACAATAGTCTCTGCACTAAACCGTGCTTTCTATTCATTCATTACATTGTAACAATATGTATATTACATAAATGCCTCAATATTTAATAAATAATTGAAATATTTAAAAGATTAATGCTTTAATATTTAATAAATAGTTAAAATATTTGAAAGATTAATAAATACTAATATTTATTTATTTAATACATTAACTATTTATTTAATACTAGTATCAAATAAATATGAAATAGTTGAAATAATATGAAATAATATGAAATAATTATTTAATATTAATACTTCAACTTAAAACTAATAGTTAAAATCATATAGAATACTAATATTAAATAGTTGAAATATTTGAACTATTAAATAGTTGAAATAACTGAAATATTAAATAATTATTTTATATTAAAATTTCATATTATTTCATATTAAATAGCATAAATATTATTAAATAACTATTTAATATATAATAGTTGAAATATTAAATAATATATTAAATAATGTTATTTTTATTTCATAATATTAATAAAATTATAATTATAATATAATATGAAATAATTATTAAATAGTATGAAATAATATGAAATAAAAATATTAATAGTTGAGATATTTAACATTTATTAATTTATTAAATAATTAGTTTGTTAAATATTTTAACTATTTATTAAATAATTTATTTAATAATTAAAATATTATTATATAATATATTTAATTATATCTAAAACATTAAATAATATAATTATTTATTTTAATTTATTAAATATTTTAAATACGGATATTTAACAAGTAACAAGTAACAATTCTTAACAAGTATTTAACAAGTAATAAGTATATACAAATGAATTGTAAATATTTAACAAGTAATACAAGTAGTTTCGTGGAAAGGTAGGGTGTTGTGAACAAGATGTTCTAAGTTGGAAATTCCTTGGAAATAATATTTGAAATGTTTATCATTTAATACCCAGGAGACCAAATCACCAACAAAAATATGAGATACAGGAACTTGGACGACTAGCGTAATAATAATAAAAAACAATATTGACTTTTATAGTTAATAAAAATAAATAAATAAATTGTTACAATTTAACTTCTCCTAAAATTTTCGTAACCTTTCTTAGTTTTATTTAATGATTATTTTTTTTATCTCCCCTTATTTTTCTATTAGTTGGCCAACAATTTTTCACTTGAATATTGATTTCAATCGGCTTTCACACTTATATCATATGATAGTTTTTCTCAAGTTGTTATTCTAATAGGTCAACTAAACAATTTCAACTTGTTGATATTCACCACCTTTATTAATATGTGTGATGGATTCTCACTTTTTTGAA